>OY728140.1:1124647914-1125897914 GCA_963277665.1 Viscum album
ATCAACACTAAATGTAATAAATAAAATAATAATGATAATTCAATAAACATGGACTTTACCACATTCATGGGTTCCAGATTCCCATGTAGTGCTTGTGGTCATGTCCCAAGTGTTTCTTAATCCCCATTATATTATCACCAAATTGTACTGAAATAATAGAACTACTATAATACCACTTTGTGAAGTAGTGGGCCATAATGTCACATATCCTGTGCCCCAGGCCTTGTTGGCCACATGACTTCAAGACATATACACATATTATATATGCTACCGACTAATAGAATGGTTATAAGGCTAATACCATGGGGAGACTATACACTTATGTGAGAGTACTGAATAGGATAATTAAATAGTAAATAGTATCAGAAATATAATTTAATAGATGTAAATAATGAACAGATAATATAAAGTAACAAGAAGTCGAATAAAAAGGTAACTAAATAACTAGAATATATATATGTGTAAATTTGTATCCGAAAATGAACTAAATGTAGTGTCCTTTACAATGATGCCTGGAATGATAATAATAAATAAATGAATGAACAAATACATGCCTGATACATAATAGTAAACAAGAACAAAAGTAAGAAAACACTTTCACAAGCATCTTAAGACTAATCCTGATACTCTCCTCCTAATATCAAGCTTGGTACAGTTGCCAACAACCAAGAAAAGGGACATTACCCTTAACAGTACTACAATAATATAATATTCGTGGGTGCCATGGGAAGCCAGAGTATGGTGTGAGATAAACATCTCATTAAGACACCATCAATAGTGTCTATGTGTAATTCGAGTAGGTTATCATAGATTATGAATGTACAAGTATATAGTGGAAACTAATGCAATGATGAAGAAATAAATATCCTCCAACTCATGTTTTTAAGGGGACACGTGGAGGCTCTACCAGCTTCAACTCATGGATGGAATGTCTAGTTATGAATATATATATATATATATATATATATATTTATATATTCTAGAGTGAATTGGGATATAAAATGCAGCTATCCAACTTCAATCTACGATCTGATATGCTATACTAATGGGGTAGTAAGCACTACATTCTGATAGAGTGGGGGTCATCAGGCCCATCACTCAGGATGGTGATTGTGAAAGCCATGGAATCAATCTATATGGAACATGGATCTCAAAACCACATTTCCCATATCAATGCACTGGTGCAGTTTTCCATGTCAAACCCTAATGTAAATGAAATGTGCTTCATCATGCCTTTTTGAGTCCCCTACAATCATTACAAGACACTATAAAGGCACATTATATGTATTACTATCATGGGTACTTACCTCCCATCCAAAATAAATTATATATAGTCCATTATATAAACATGTTCAAATTTAATAATATGATCATAAGGAATTACCTCTTCTATAATGTCCTCAGTACCGTTAAATAAACATGGCATGATCAAATATATAACATCAAACATGAGTAGAATCCTATGAGGTGTTCCTTTAACCATGTTATATTCTATTTAAAATAATACATTTCATAAGAGTCATTTCATACGTTATAAAAGGGAGAATGGTTTTTCCATCCCATGGGTTAATTTTAATTGATAACCATTCGAGCTATTTAATAAAAATCATTCCATTGTTTTTGAGCCATTTGATATAAGGTCATATCACTCAATTTTTCTAAACATGGAAAATTGAATTAATAGGGTAGAAGTTCCAAGTAATGAATCATGTTGAAAAAATTTATAGGATCCTACCATCTTGAACTGGTCATTTATCCAAACCCATCTACCGAAGGAAAATCATATAATTGAAAATACAAGTCAAAACCAATTCAAGACTTCAAGGGAAAAAGAGTAATCCTTGGGGAACAACACAAATAACCACATGAGAAATTCAATATAACATAAGGAAAAACCCCCTTGGGGTGTCATGGGTTCAATGTAACACACTTGAGATGAGAATCATTTCATAAAAAAGATATGGTAGAATCCAAATTTAATTATTTTGATTCATTTGGTTTAAATGACCAATATCAAGGTGGAACCTCCAAAGATGTCCATGTAGTGTATTAGTGACGTTTAAGCCCCTTAAAAAGTCCAATTAACCAATATTAGGTCATTATGATCATCATGACTTGCAGTAACCAACACAAATGAGATTCTTAGAAAATAATGGCACATAGAAGAACTAAATAAATACGAAATAGTAAAAACTAAAATGTAAAACTATGTCACCACCATACATTGGGATGAAGATATTTCCGCTCTTGAGATTGACCACATTTTAAAATTAGGTTGGAATATATATAATTTTTATTCTAGCACACTAAAAACCTAATGAATAAACATTTATCCAAATAACACAATAGATGGAATTGAATAAAAATGATAGGATTAGAGAGATAATTATTGCATGTTGTTTCTATTCCAATTCATCCAACATATCAAGGATTATAAATCAGATAAAGGATCTAGCTCAACACCTTGTTATAAGGGTCTGGGAGATAAAAGGATTGGATCTATCTGGTTTAGGACATTAGCGGTATGAGGAAAGGAAAAAAACAAACTTCAAACAAAAATGGGGAAACAAGTCATTTTTTTCCAAAAACAATGGGTTTTCATGGTTTAGCTACATAGTTTTCAAACCATATGAAAATTATGAAGTATGGCTATATCCTAGAATTTTAGTAGGATGGACAATTGTGTGACTGGTCCTGCATAGTTTTAGACAAACCTTTAGGACTTATAGGTTCCTTTTTTTAGTATCACGTGTGTGCTCCATGGGTAACATGGTTTAGAAAAACTTTGTGGTCTAGTTAATGAACCAATTTTATTGAAAAATGAACTCTTTAAAAGCCATGGATGCTCCCATGTCCTTCAAGACATGATTTATATGCATTATTGGGAAAATAAATGTATTAAAAATATAAAACTAACAACCTATACATTCACTAAAAAATAATTTCATTATATAGAATATAAGGAAATTAATGACATTAACACTTCTGTTGATGAACTAGAAAAAAGTTTACATTGGGAAGAGATGTTTACATTGATGTAGATGTTTTGAGTTTAATTTTAATTCAAATACTCTATTAAAAAATGTATAATTTATTACATTAATTGATGAGGAGATCAATGATAAAATTATAGTAGGTAAGGGGTGTTTTTTAAAAGTGTTCGAATGGCCAACGAACAAAATTTATTGGTATGATATGAATTAGAAAAGATGATGAGTCATCAAAGAATCAAATATTTGGTGAAATATAAAAAGTTAATCTATAAAGTTGAAATTTTTTTATGATCATTCATAAGGAGATACAGAAAAACCTATGTTTAACATATGTGGGAAAATATATATAGTAAAAGTTGTAAAATTTTACAATGAAATAACAACTAATTTAGTGGATACATGCCTATCTCTATGTTAAATTATAATGATGTAAGGATATTTCTAAAAATAAGGGAACCCAAAGTTGATGATGAACGATGGAAACATATCCATTAGATTAAAAATTTATCATTTATAGATAATTATATTCATTTCATTAATATTTTTTCATAAGTTATATGATTATTTATTTTTAAGGGATAATTATAAATATTATTGAAAATATAAATTGATGTAATAAAAAATAATAAATCATATTTTATAAGGGAATATATTTTATCAGTTGAAAATATAATTATATTATATCAAGTTTATAAGGAATAAATTTATAAGATTTCATATATTATCACAACTCAATTTGTAATCTTTTTGAATGAAAAGAAAATGATGAACAATGACATATTGGTTGATGCAGAACTAAGGGAGGGAATGAATGGAGTTATGTGGAAACAATATAGTGGGTGTTCATCCTATATAATAAAAAATTTAATTTTTTTATAAAATAAAAAACAAATTGATGTAATGGTTTCATTTCTAAAGGTTTATCTTTAAAAATCAACTACCATTGTAATATAGGATGAAGAGAATTATAATTAATAAATATGAATTTTCTTTATGTCAATTAGCTTTGACAAAACCTGATATTCATTTGACCACATCATAACTAATCAAGAGAGGACAAATTAAATATGAATTGATTCATAAATAATATAATGGATATGAATTCCATTATTTAACGATGATGGGAAAATAGACATATATATATTGGGAATAAAATAAATGTCTTATTTTATATTAGTTTAATAATATAATGTTTTTCTTCATTTTAGGATATGAAGTAATCATCCATAGTTAATATATAATATATAATATATTATTATTTTTGTAAATCATCCTAATTTAATGAGATGATGGGAAAAAACATACGATATTTTTTTTAGAGAAAGGATTATGAGAATTATCTTTTTTATACAAAATAATATATAGATTCATTTGTTGGGATTGGAATACAATGAATTTTTTTCAATTATGACCTAATCATAAATATGATTACATTTATTTTTTTTACTATATATAATGTATCATTTTTAGAAATAAATGGAGGAGTTGAAACTTTTTACAAGATGATTAATTATGAATTATAAAAATTAAATAAGGAGACTGAACAATATTCGTATATTGAACTATGTCATACACTGTACATATATTAAAGACATTAATTATTTATTAAAGTGTCATATTAATTATATATTGTCACTTGATATATGTATTTGGTAAAATGTAATTTTAAAAATGTAAAACTACATACGGAACAAATGTTTGTTGATGCTCCGAATTTAGAGGGGTGTCTCATTAAATTATGAAAAATAAATTGATATGTATGATTATTTTCTAAAAAATAGGGTATCATTAAGTCCTAAAAATATAATTTCATATGTTTTTTGATATAGAAAAAACTATTACTGAAAATTTTTATTATATTCACAGAACAAATTCACTCAAATCATTGAATAAAATTATTATCAGTCAATATAATAAAATTTATTTATTTGTTAATAAAATAATGTTAATGAGTAAAAGGATTAAATAAGTGGATTAACATATTTTTAGAGAAATATTGAGATTATTATGTTCGGGAAATATGGAAATATGTTTTTCAATTCAGTTATGTAAAACCATATTTGATGAATAAGTGGATCATCATAAAAATATTTATAAAAAACAATGATGAATAGATGAAGAATATATGTAATTAAAATAAAAATAATAAATAAATTATAATATCATAGAAATAAAAATAGATATTAAAAAATATCCAGATTTATGGGTCCAACATCATATGTAAAATAATTAATTATTTTTAACATGGTTAATATAAAGTGTACAGAAATCATATTTTTAATATTATGTTCAACCACTGTCATTTAATGATGTGTAAATAATGAGTCATGGATTTAGGATGTGAATGGAGATCTAATCCAAATAAAGGGGAATAAAACATGGAACCAAGATAAGTGTCCATGTTATTGTAATTATTTTGAGAAATAGAGTGTACTAATGAAAAAAAATATTGATCAGTATAATGTGATATAAGAAAAATATTTATTTTTCTAAAATTAATATGAATATTTTAAATGAATAAATGATAGAAAAATAATTTCACTAGTATAATCAAATAATTTAATAATTTTTGTTTTCACATTAAATTTTAAGAGGCATTAAACATTATCAAATGGTTATGAGGAGAGAATTCACATTAATGTGTTAAAAAGTGGACGTTGAAAATTGAATAACTAATAACATTTTATATTTTGGGTTAAAAGTTAATGATATTCTAAAAAAATTAATATTCATAAGATTTATAGTTAGACAACAGGCTTGGTTTGAACATTTTGATTTATATTCAAATTAATGGGATCTCAAGAGAGGGGGTTTTGATTAAATCCTCTATATGAGTTCATAAAAGGAAAAGTGGTTCATTTTAGAACATTATGATAGTGATATCATATTTGGTGGAAGAAATAACTTATTTGTTTCTAAATATTCAATATATATGAATTAAAAATTTTAAATATTTATTTTCAGGGAACTAATATATTTTCATGGCCTATAAATCCCATAATGTAGATTTTATAATTCCATTTCACAAAAAAAATATTTAATATATTAATTTAAGAAGATTCGTATGAAAAATTAAATTCTTATGTCATCCCAAATAAAATATTATTACAAAAATAAGGATAAATTAATATGTTATTATATTATATTAGAAATTATATCAAAAAATGATGAGAATATTTTAATTTTTATGTTCTATAAAGAAGGTATTGATTTTTAAATATATTTTTTTTGTGGAATGAAGAGAAAAAATGAAGAATTTATTTGTGTATTGAAACATTTCATGGGTTATTTTTAAGATACCACTGATTATTGGTTGAAATATTATGTATCAAAAGAGAAATAATCAATATAGTATTTTAATACATACCAATTTGTAGATGGTGCGTATTGAAATTTAATAAGATGAAAAATAATTTTTCATTGAGGGATACTATATTAGATGAATATGCAATAAGGAACAATATAATTCACTGAACATAGGTTAATTGGAATATATTTCCTTGAAAAAATCTTTTACATATTTTATATAGATGTAAAATCAATTATAAAACATTACAAAATATATTTTATCTACCAATGATGACATTTTATGGAAAAACATGTGTCACTATGATTATCAAATATATTGAGCTAAATTAAAATAGAATTAATATAAAAATTAGGAATATTTTCATTATATGATTGATATATCATTATGATGTTTAGGTGGATTATATTATCTAAAGAAAACATGTGGTGAATTTTTTTGACATGGATATTAGCTATATTGTAATTTTAATGGAATTAATTAAAGCATAATATTTATCCACATCCCACAACAGTAGGGGGACTGGAATATTCCATCTACCTATTTAATTTTATATCATAATATGGATTCATATATTCGATAGGTATTAAAACTTTGGGTTTTATTTTCATGTTGTAGATAATTATAAAAAAAAAATCAGTTGAAGATTTATTTTTTAAACAAGTGATATTGACGAATAAGTGGTAATAATGTATAACTCACATATCATGGGTGGGTGGGGGTAGTTCAGTGGGGGAATATTTTATGTTATTTTGGGGTGATACAATTATATGGGTCAACATGATTAACTGATCAATATAATGGAGTTATACCAGAATGATTACAGTAGAGCTATATATTAAATTTAATTATATAAATTCTTCGATAAACATAATTTACTTCATTGATAAGTTTTCATAGAGATAATAATTATATATGAACATTATATTTATATTTATATCATATTTAGTGTTTATATTTTCCATAATAACTTCTTATTATGAAAAACCCCAAAGGAGTAGAATGATCAAACATAGGTTAATTAAGAATAGAATTAAAGAAACAATCCCAATAAAATTGGATGGTTTTTTAATTTAGAGTAATGATTATTGTTTTAGTTGTATATATTTATTAGATGGAATAAATAATCATACTAATGTTTTGTATGATTTTATAATTGATTTATATATCATAGGATAAAATTTACTGATGTTTCCAAAAAAACAAAAAATAAATATTTCCATAACATCGTGATTGTATGTGGTAGGTTTTTCAAATAGGAAGGATTAATACAACACTATGAAGATACATTATTAGACCCATATTAGTGCTACTTTATATTAACAAAGATATTTTATTTTGTTATTATATCTTATTATAGTGAAATCATGGCATTTATATGACCAACATGGCATATACATTAGACCAAAGGATAGGAGGTTAAGCATATCTCATCCTTTAGAGGGTAATTATCTACATCTTTGAGACTCACATATAGAAAACTAATATTTTCATGAATCACTACAAAAATGTAGTGTATGAATAGTTGCCACATTAATAGTTATTTTATCAAAATATGTTTTGATTTGGATATATATATATATATATATATATATATATATATGGTTCTCCATATTTTTCTTATTGATAATTTATACTATGTTATAAATCCACAAAGTCAGATGATAAAGAATATATCAACATATGGGGTGGTAGAAGGTGTGAATGGTCATAAGATTAGGCACCTAATGTAATTTCTTAAATATTATTTATTTCCTTAATAAAAAACATACTTTTTATAATGAATATTTTATTATATTTAATAGTTAATATACATAGAAATATAATTATAAAAATTATATTATATGTTTTGTAATAACATGGATTTCTTTAAGTACGGCTAGTAAAGATGTATAAATACCAATGAATAATTTATATGATAATGTATACTCAACATGATGGATCTTGGTTAGGATGACAAAAACATTCTTTAAAATTGATAAAAGAAAATGGAAAAATCGGAATATAGTGGAAGTTATTAATGGAATTGTAAAAAATATAATAAATTATCTAGTAAATAAGGATGAATGGAAGATTTTAAATAGGATGAAAATGTAAAATTTATTATTTGGTATATGACTATTACCAAACCGTTTGGACAATATAACCATTGAAAACCGTAAACATTAGTAATAATTTACACATTAGAATTAATGATTATAAAGAATAATAAAAAATGATCATTGATGTCGAAATGAGAAATAATGGCCCAAAATCTAGACTTATACCTTTTGAATTCCATTTTCAAACCACGGGATGGAGATAATGTCAGTTTGGTATGTCCTTGACTAATACCAAGAAGAGATTCAAAAAGTGAGGCTTTAGTGAAATTTCTTACGGAAGAGGATATAATTAGTTTATATCAAATCTTGCTCAATATTAGCAAATCCACTCCATGAATCTTCTACCAGTACAAACCCTACAATTTAAAATTTGGTAGGTGTACTAATGGGTTTTCTATATAAACCATTTAATTGTAAAATGGTAATTTACTTTTTATAAATTAAATATTTATTTTTCAATCGCATTTTTATTAATATTTTGTTTAATAAAATAAAAAATAAAATAAGATGAATTTGATGAATATATTTATAGATACAAATAAAACGTTATATTATTTTTAAAAAATCTATACACATTTATTTTAATACTTTAGTATTATAAATAAAATAAATATTGATGAAATAATATTTTAGAATATTATTTATTAAATATAAATGAAGATGTTATTTTTTAATTTTCTTGAAAATTTTTGTATGTGTCATAAAATTAAGTTTTTCCTAAGAACTTCTAATTATCAATGAATAATTATTTTTTACTTAAACGAAGATATTTTAATTTTTATATAATTATTCTGATAAAATAAATAATTTAATTGAAATCATCATGTCTAGATTTGGTTTTGTGGAAATTTTTAGAATTTTGTTGAAAACAATATTTTTCATCAATTTATAAAAATGTATATTTGAATTTTCTGTATGATTTAGGACTTAATATATATGAAATATTTATTCATTAAATTTATAAAGATATTATGATACCAAAAAAAGTCATTTTATTAATTTCATAAATTTTTATATAATCAAATCAATTTTCAAACCAATAAATCACTGTTGATATACTAAAATCCAAATACTAATTTTTAAAAAATTTAGAAAATTTAATTTTCCATTTATAATGTAATATTAAAAAATTAATTTTTCTTCTAATGTATTAAAATTCAATTAAAAATGACCCATATTTCTACAAACATTACAAAAAAAACAAGTTAATTTAATGGTTTTGTGTTTTCCCCAACCATGTTTTCCAATACCTATATTTAGAATTTATTTAAAAAACTTACACTTATTTTACTGTAAATACAAATAAATCCCCTAATTCCACTATTATCTATATTCAGTGGGCCCAAAATCCAACTCATTCCCCTTTTCTATGTTCCCTCAAATGCTTCTCCATGGTTTTATGATTTTCTACTCCATTCATTTGGAACCAGCATCCAAAACTATGGGAACACACAAATTTTTCATTTCAATTGAAGTACCTCTTTTATGGGATGTATTTTTATTGTTGAGTTCATTTATTTTAATGATCATTTTTCCTCCCATTATTCCCTTTACATAATCCCCCAGTCATACACATCAGGATGTCAAATTTGTTTCAAAATATTTTCACATGTACATTAAACATTCTTACCTTGTGAAGACTCAACCGATTTTTCTATTCATGATTATTCCAAAATATGAAACCAAGATTTATTTTTCATGTATATCACAATATAAATCCCACATTCAATTCTCATGTTTTTATAATTTATGTAATGATCATTTTATTTGTGAATTGAATAATTTATTTGATTTTACATAAAAATAATATATTATTCCCCACAAGTTATTAGCTAAATGATTTCATATGATCAATTTTCTCTAAATGAATTTATACAAGTTAACGGAATTCCCTGATAGCACCCTAATGAATTAGTTATAGAATAAATCTTTTTAAAAATTGTGTGTCATGATAACTTGGTGAATATCATTGGTAATTATGTTTTATTACATCATATTGATAAAACATGATGAAAATTTTATTAATATATCATTTTTATATTTCAAACACTTTTCCATGTTAATGTTTCTGTTCATTCTATTATGTTAAGAAATATGATCTTTCGATCATTCCATATTTATATTCCCCATAATCTCTTTGTGAATATCTACATTGTTTATTCCCATACTAGGCTTTATAATCACCAATTTATTTTGAAGTGAGTCCCCATGATATGAGATATATTATAATTAAACTATGATAAATATATTAAGAATCTGTTTAAGTGTATTAGAATAAGGACCAAGTTTTTCATTTATAATTTTCCTAATTTAAAAGAAAAAAATATCAAAATATCCACTTTATTATTTAATGTTGTTACATATAAGGAATATGCTTTGTATTTAGAATGAGGGATTCCACAATGGGTATTAAAGGCATGATTAGTTATTTATTTGAAAATTTGGTCCACAAAAAAATTAACAAGAACCCTAGGGATAAATCTAAATATAAGAAAATAAACCTAAAATTATTAGTGAAATATTCCTTGAGGGTTATTCCGAGAAATAAATTCAAGGTCTGGATATTACAAATGGATGTGGATATATAATAGTTTTACATATCGGTAATTACCCCAAAAAATTTCCTTCACTATTAATGTGATCTCCTCTTGGTTCATGATCCATTATCCTTGTAACAGACCTAGTTTGGCACTCTCCTTGGATATTATCTAGTTAATCAAATTATTTTTAATAACCATTGTTAATTATATATTTGTAATGTAATAAAGTTAAAAATTGATATATATATATAACATCATATATGTTTGATTTTATAGAATTATAGGACTTATAATTCATTTATAATTATTATAATATTTCCAATAATATGAAATTTTGTAGTTTAGTTTTCTTAGTACAGAGAAAAATTGCAGGAAATAAAATAACTACTATAAACAATTGGTATAGTGAAAAATATAATGAATGAATTAATAGTATGAGTGGATTTATTATTAAAAAATTCATGATTATGTATAACCAATTAACATATATCATGAATAACAACCTATTCCACGTGGAGAATCTGACATCACAATGTAATGAAAAACTATAAGTTGAATCCTTTATGTGGAAATAAAAACCTATTTTTATAAAAAACTATGATCCACTAAACTCATAATAATGGATCAATACCATCTGAATGATATTTTAATACTCCATTTTTCTGACAAAGAGAAATTTATATTGGAAATATATCTCTTAGAGTGAAAATATAGTCAGTGGTGGACACTAATCGATAACACAAATCCAAGAGTTGAGGTAAAATATATGGAATATAATGATTTCAAAATTGATATTTTCTATAATTATTTTAATCATACTAAATAACCCATGATAGAGTGTGATTTACTATAGTTTTGAAAAATATAAAATGAATTATTGGATAATTTGAGATGTTCTAACAAGTCATCCAAGTTACGCTTCATGATTTCTATTTGGTTCTGAAAAGATGATAGACCAAATCCTTAGAAAACTATGATCCATCTATAGACTACATTGGAAATTCATGACATATAGAAAGATGTTATAATTTGAAATAAATGGTTTAATGGATTTTCTATATCCATAGAGGACAGAATAATATAATTAATAGAAGATAACAATGGTGAAAATTGTCATAAAAAATATTCATGGGAATAAAGAACAATATCCCAAGTACAACATATGTAAAATATATCTTTCCAATAATAGTATAAAAGAAAATGTTAATTTATAAATTTTTGAAAGAGATAGATATATAGATAATAACTATTTGTTCTGAGGTGAATTCTCTATATCTAAGTGTAAATGAAAAATGGAATATTGTGCAATCAGAACATGAGGATTAAAGCATCATGTGGGGAAATATTAGGAACCTTGAAAATAAATATCCAAAAGCAACGATAATAAAGTGTAACCACCATCATCCTTCATATTGAAAAATCGATTAGGGTTGTGAATCCACAATCACGATGATTTAAGTAGAGGCACCAATTAATGTTGTGGTATGTCGTATCATCTTACACTAAAATATATAAAATATATTGTTTGATTTTGGTCTATATATTCTTTTATATCAATCGTGTATTCAAATAACACCATATTAAAATCTGAAATACAACTAGTATTGTTTACAGTTAAGAAAATAATTTGAATTATTCTAGAATAAAATAAATATAGGTATTACACTATTAAATACGTTGATTAAAATCTCCCCAAAATAATGGTGGTCATTCAAATAGTGGAAATTGAAATAATACATGGGATGGGTTTTATGTAAAATTATAAATTTTTAATAATATATTAAAGAAAGGAGACCATGAATATATTCAATAAAAATACTATGTTTTTAAATAATGGATATATATCCCCGAATTACTTGTACCTATAACCACTCCCATTTCATTCATTATGGATAAGATTTATTAATAATGATAAGAAAGGTATTTTATAAATATTGGAGATTTTTAAATTTTTCAGGAATAAATTGATTTATTTCATATATAATTATGCAATCCTCTTTTATATATGGTGGAAGAGTTATGATATCTATATAGAAGCCAAAATTGAATTCCATGTGTATATTAATAATTATGGAGTTGTTATAATTAAATAAACAACATAAAAATATTTTAGAGAAGGGTTTTATTCATCTATGTGTGTCTCTATGGATGTGGAATATTTTACTTTTGAAAAAATATATATGAATTGATATGATTATGAATTATAAATAGATTGTTTACTAGGATCATAAAAAATAAAAAAACCCTCCATTGATGATTGATGATATTTTATCCAACATAAAGGGGCTCAATTATTCTTTAACATTGACCTCTAATCTTTGAATCACCACTTCAATGTGATGAAATAATGTATCCCAAATACTAACTTTTTATCAGGATATGTGTATTCATTTTTTTAGACCATATTTTTTAAATAATTTTCATGACCTTGTTATTCATATGATGAATATATTTTGTAATTAATACCTTGATAAATTGGAGGTGTTCATCATTGATTTTATTCTGATATATTCCAAATGTCACAATAACAATATCGATTATCTACGTGTCATATTAGAATATATGAAGAAGGAGAATCTATTTAGTAAAGTTATGAAATAAGTTCATATTAAAAAAATTTCACTATTGGAGAAAATTGTAACTAGTGTAGGAATTTTAGTTAATCATTCAAATACAATTTTTATAGAGGGGCTACCATATCGTACATTAGTAACAAAGATTATATGTTTTCCTAGTTTATAGGGATATAATAATTTTTTTACATATTGATAATATATTTCTAAGTAAATAAACATGTTCTTTCAGAAATTATTTTTTACCTAGAAAAACATGTGTGGAGAGAGTTTCCATATATAGAAAAATTGTTCGTTAATTCACATATACTAACACTACCCTCTATTAGAGAATGATTTTTATCTATAGTGATGCATCTTTCAAATTTCATCAATTTCTTTCCATGAAAAATGAAAATGATATCAAATATTAATCTAAATAAATAAATACTCATGAGTATAATTATATTACTTGTGAAATAATGTTACTTGTATTTATTTTTCGGTGATTTTATAAATACAATAAATTTATTGAGAAAAGTGTAATATGTACAGAAAACCACATTCTATTAAGAATATATTCACATAAAATGAAATGAAAAAGAGACAAAAGATATGGTTGGAACTTAATACTGATTATTGTTTTCAATATATTATCTCTCTAAAAGATAAAACAATACAACATATACATTGAGTATGAATAATCAAAGTGCTTCTTCAATGATGATTTATATATTAATTCAACTATTCAAGGACCTAGTATAATGGTACATGTGAATAATAATGGACTAGGAATCATCAATAATATCCTAATATCATATATAATTACTAGAGATGATTAATAAATATCAATGATATGATACATTCCTAAAAAAAGAAAATAATGTGTGTAATGAATGGAATGTTTCCTCGATTCAATATTGATCATGGAGGTGTGCTAAAACAAGGTAAAAGGATATGTATTCAACATATTTTATAGAAAAAGTTGGATATGAAGGATAAATATAATAGATCTATATTATCTATACATCTTGAGTGAAATATAGTGTAAATGTACCTTTTTAAATGCTAATTGTCAGATAACATGAAATGGGGGGATTATTGAATAAACTACAGGCCACATTTTTGTCAATATGTGAATGCATAACAACATATTCCAAACAGTGTATTACAACCACTACACATACATGTATGGATGTGGTATAACATCACATTAAAATTTGTCACTATTCTTCTTATGAAATCAAATTAAAGTAATTATATTTTCATAATCATTAATAGATTGAAATTATTTACATATTGTATTATCATAAGTGATGACTTCTCCCTGAATTTCCTCGCACTCCTCTATATTCATGATGTTTTGAGCATTCAAGGATTAATATTTTCAATTATCACTAATTGAAATAATTTATTTACATATTTTTCATTAATATCCTTCAAAATTCTAGGAATATAAAATTTTACATGGGAACAACATTTAATCATCAAATTGATAGGAAGGATGAGAGTAAAATTCAAACATTAGATGATATTTTAATGGATAGATCAATTTATTTTCAATAGTGTTGGGAATTATATCTTTAATCTATTGAATTCTCATTTAACAACTGATTCCACTCAAGAATTCACATGGTAAATTTTGAATCACTCTATGGTAAAAGGTGTAGAAATGGACCATTTTTTTGGATAAAGGTTCTTATGGTAAATTTTTGGTACTATATATTATAAATGATTATATATAAATGATATATTGATTTAAATACAGATCAAGGTTGAGAGGAGGTGGTAGAAAATTTATGCTAATAACCAGATAAATTACATAGAATTTCATGTGAGGAATATTTTTCTCTCAAGATATCACCATGTAAGGTATTTTTGATATTTGGAGAAAAGCCTAAACTGAGTCCAACATACAGTGTACCCATTGATATTTGGATCTTGTTGATTCCATTTCTTATGTACTATCATGACCTTCAATTCATTCCAATTTTCATTATTCCTTCATAATGACTTTCATGAGAATTTATATGCATGAACAAAAGAAATATCTTGATATTAATGGTGTGGAAGTTGAAACTGACTTGATTTATGAAGAGGAACCGATCCAAAATTCTGAAAAAGGTGAAAAACTATTCCAGAATAAGAAAACACAACATGTCAATTTCCTTGTTAGAAATCACATGTTTGAGGTGGGTACTTTGGAAACTGAAGAAGCGATGAAGTAAAAATACCACCATTTGTTTTTTGTAACTTTTTAAATTTTAATAAATAAATTTCTTGTGTGGGTAGAATGTAATGTAATGAAAATTATTTATTTATATAATAGAAGAAAAATTCCAGAAACTAAATTTTATTTTAATTATTATAAATTTATATTATAATGAAATACTATTATACAAATTATATTACATGTATACAAAAAAATACGATTACCATAATTAGGTCTTATAATGATATATAAACATCAAATAATACTAAACATGAAATGCTAAACACTTTTTGATTATACTTTTCTAGTAAAATTATACATACCTTGAAAATATACAAAATAAAATAATAGAAATTGGGATTATAATTGAATGTATAAAATCAATTGAAAAAATCCATCATGTATTAAGATGTAAATGTTGATTTATAGTAGATTTTGTGCATGGTAAAATAGAAATATGTATTGTTATGATATTAATTTTATCTGACTGTTGATCTGTGTGAAAATTGATCAATATGAATAGTTGGAACAGACACTATGGGTAATAATTTTATTATATGAATTAAAATTTTAAACTGTAATGAAAACTAATTATTAATGATAAAAAGGAGAAATGACGGATTCATTCATTAGATTCATTCATTTCGAATCTCATTTTTCTGAACATGGGAGGGTGGTAGTGTCAATGGGGTTTCCATTTACCAATATTAAAAAGAGCTTCAACAAGATAGGTTTGAATGAAATCACTTATGAAATAATTTCAAATTAGTTGAGGGAACCATTAAGACAATGTTCACAAGGCCACCCCAAAAAATTGAAACCATAAAATAATATAACTATATGGTGAATACGAGGGTAATAAAGGGTTTTATTATATGAACAATGTTTCATACAATTTTAATTCCCTTTTAATAAGATAAATATTAATTTATTCAAATCCATATTTATTATTATTTTATTTAATAAATTACACATGTAATGTGATGAATATGAAAAATATATCGTTCTATAAAAATAAAACATAATTGTATTTTTAAAAAATATAAACACATTTATAATAAATATAATTATTCCTAATAAGATATTATATTATTAACTAATATTTCAAAATATCATTTATTTAATAATAAAGTGCACTATAATTTTATAATTTCATAGTATGTATTTATAGGTGTGTGAACATTTACTAAGTTGAAAAAAATATTAGTATTTTCAATAAAAAGTTATTTTTTATTTAATTTTTAAATTATCATACATATAGAATAATTATCGTTAATTAAAAAATATTTTTTTTTAATTTTCAGTTTGACATTACGTCAATGTGAATTTTTTATAATTTTTTAAAATTATGTTTTCTACAGAATAAAAAAATACACTTATTTGTTTTCGATTTGTTTAGTAGATTCATATATATTTATATATATAATAATTATATACTAATTAATTAAAAATAATCAATGAAAAAATATGTTGTTTTATATAAATTATTTACTTTAAAGGATTTAAATCAATTTTCAATTCTACAAGTAACATTTCAATGCCTACAATTGAGTTTATGATTATAAAATCTATATTATATAGAGTATTTAAATTTTCATGTCCAATGAAATATAAAAAACTAGATGTTGGTTTAATGAATTAAAATATAAGAAATCACAACTAAAATGAATAAAACCAAGAAAAAAAAATTAGTATGCTAATGGGTTTACATTTTCCGCAACAATGAATTCCAAGTCCTCAATTTATAAATTACTAGAAAATTTCTCATCTTTTACTATAAATACCTATCCATACCTACATTCTTATCAACTCATAATTCTTTATTCTTGAAATTACAATTAGGTCTCTTCTCTAAGGTCCTTTTATGATGTCTCCATGGGCATAAAGTTTCTATCTCCATGCTTTAGGCAGTTACTTCCAAAGGTTAAGAAACTCTCCTCATCTTCTTATATTTAAAGTACATCTTCTATGGTATGTATTATAAATGATTAAATATATTCATTTCATGTACCTTTATTATCCAATTACATCCAAAATAAAGACATATCAATAGGACACCTTCTTTCCTATCTGGTATTCCCTTCACACAATCCACATTGTATTTCCATCATGCTACTGAATTTGTTTCTACAATTTTTCTCTTTTACATGACATATTCTTATGTTTCAAATTATCAACCAATTTCAATATTTATTGGTATTCACTACTTTTTAATAATTATTAACTGATTGGAGGTGTCCAAATATCAATCCTTTATACCATTGTCTCGGGTTAAAAATTATGTGATGCTCTGGTTTTTTGATCTTTTATTAATGTAATAACTTTTATAAGAAACCCATTCATTATATACCAAGGGTTATTAATGAAATATTTTAATATTATCTATGTTTCAAACATTAATTTAGAACTATGAAGGGTTAAAACGTATATCAATCTAATGCACTAGGTAAAAAATTCATCTCTAGATATTTTATTTCCTTTGACATGATGATGAATAAAAACACTTATTATGTTCTATAACACCATGGTGATAAAACGATGTGATTTATTTATGAATTTTTCATCTCTATGTTGTATCTTTATTTTCATTTTATTCCCTATAATTATTTTATTGTGTTATGAACCATGTTCTTATAGTAATGTATTATTATTATTCCACATGACCACATTCCAATTATATCCTTTTTTTACTCACTTTTATGTTTTTATGACCACCCCTTTTTGTTGTCATATTTTCTTATGATATGAGATTTATTTAGTATTAAATAGGATGAATATATGAAGAATAATTTTGTATAGATTAGATTAATGGTTAATTTTTAATGTATTAGGAAACTAATTTCCACTTATCTAAACCCAAATAAACCCCCTATATATATTATATTTTATACAATGTAATAAATATATCATTCATTAAATAGAAGGGATGCCAGAACTGAGAATGGATTTATTAATATCATTATATAGAGAATTAGATCCCACAATGTTAGGTGTAACTTAATGGGTAATTATATAACTTCTTTTTTCATGTGATAAAGAACTTGTAGTTCATTTTTCATACATGTATCTATGATAACTTCCAAGTAATTTAATGTCATACAAAACTCACATAGATGACGTTTTTTTTTTGAGTAATGAAATGTATGAGTGTTTTACATGTGATATACTATCTCATTATCTCATAATTAATAAGGATATTCATTAAATATTAGGGTTTCACCAGGAATCTTTCATTGTTATGGATGGAGTTGATTTAAACCGCATGAATTTTACTATTGAAAAATATTATGGCCTCATATGGATTATGGAATAATAATAAAGGATGCCAAAGAATATGGCCAGTTTATAGGAATCTCATGATCAAGAGGAATATTTCTCTATGCAGAAGTAGATATCTATTTTTTTAAGGAACACTAGCCCATGAAGATAGATTCATAGTAGATATATATATAGTTAAGAGAGAGGTATGTGTGGATATATTGGGTTTTAAACTAATGGAGGTGACCCGCATATCCATCCAAAATATATATAAATTCCAACTTAGATAAGGTTTAAATATTTAAGTTCATGTGATAGGTTAGTTCTATCTATTTTCACATCATGTGGTTAAGATATTTTCATTTTGATTCATATTGTATACAAAATATGTATCTTTTTTGAAATTTGTGACAGCAGAATATTGAGAAGGGCTTAAACATGGTGGAGCAATTTTTTTCTTATCCAAGCAGTGGATTTCCTTTAGAGTTACTTCCCAAGAACAAACATATATGTTTGTTATGATTAATTTTGTTCAAGTATTGTAATATTTATATACATTTATTAAAACATAATGATAGTATATTTATGTGATTGAATATGTGATAATGTCAGAGTGGTACTTATTTCACTAAAATTTTATAATAGTTCCCCTATATGATGAGAAACCAGATGATCAACAATATTATTTTTAAGTATAATTCTTATTTCTAGGTACAAACTCATATGTCTTTGGGACACCATATCATGGTGTATTCTCCTGGAAATTATTAGTGAAAGAGATTATGATAATATGAACCAGTAATAGGAAATCCACATTTATATATGTCATTGTATATAAAAACTTGTGGCCATGTGTAATGATCATTACAGTTTATTATTATTATTAATTGGTGTTGTCAGTCATGTACATTGATGTACTGTCCAAACCAAATATGATTTATTTTTGTTGTATATATGTTATATTGGGTGTGTAATTAGTCATGTTAAATTAGTGAATATTTTGAGAAAGAATATGTGAAACATATTTAAGAAATGATTTTGATATCTCAGGACCATTTATGTTACTAGAAATAACTAATTATACCCATGTACATTGGATTCAATTTTGGTGTTAAATTATTTATTTTTAAAGATATTTAAATTGACACTATTTTTTTATGGAACTACTAGAAAAATAATTGGTTAGTGATACTGGGATTAAGAGATTATATGAAATATTTTACATTCATTTGCGGTTACAAGCCATTATGACATTAATTTATTTCTTTATGTGAACCTTGGTGTGTTTCATGATGTTAAAAATGGAATATAGGTTGTGTAGACTAAATCCACTAATTATGGGCTATATAGGGTCAGAGAATATATATTTTTTGAACCATATATAAATTTTCTAATAATTTCTCATTTGGATATGTATTATTCATATCAATGTTTTGATAATTATTTATACTATTTTTACTAAAATTATTCAATCTGCAGTTATTCAATTGAATATATATTTGTGATTTTAATATTTAATAAATATTTATTCACAAGGTAATTAATTATTCTTGTGAATAAATAATTTTTATTTTTTCTAGATTGTTAAAATTTTGACAAAATATTTATTTATTTGGTTATATAAATATTAAACAAAATCCATTAATTTGGTAAACATAATATTTATATATTTTTTAGGGAATACAGAATTAATAGTTATTTAACTAAATAATTAGTCACCATAAAATTTATGATAGTTATTATAGAGAATTCAGAGACTGACATTGATATTCTTCCAATAAATTTCATATTTAATGTTATTTAAAAAACTATTAATTGTTTTATTTAAGGAAGAATAGTTTATTTTATCCTAGAGTTTACTACGTGGGAAGTAAAAATTAAATATATTATTATTATTTATACAATTTTGTATCTAGGATTATTTAATTAATAAGGACTATTTATAAATTATTATTTATTAGCCCTGGAACTTTTAAAATCATGTTATGATAATTTTGGAATTTTATGAATAGTTTGTTCATTATTTACAATAAATATTAGAGTGTATTATATCATGATCTAGTTAGATCTACCCTATATCTCTATAGATAACACAAATATATTATCCTCCTCTATAAGAATGAATTTTCCCCTTGATAGAATCACTTGTAAACAAAGGTGATCATCCCAAGAATTTTATTGATCAGTGTTAGTAGTTGGAGATTTCTACAATTGAGTATCAATGGTTTTTGAAGCACATATATATCACCACTAAAGGTAATATACCCATGAATCCTTTTATAAAAAGATATTATGACAATATTTATTTGTAATAAAGGGATGATTAAACAATTACCACATCTAGATAATTCAATATCATTATCTAAATTAATTATAAATTTCATATGATGACCATATCATTTGGTTATAGGATTTACAACTCAATTATTAATCACATTAATTTTTTTCTTGATGTTCTTAATATTTTATATAATAGATTATTCCTTAATTATTACTAAATTAGATGTTGGGAACCCCCCCAATGGTACTTCGTTTTCACCTTGAAACATTATGTTGTTTCATGGAGGCTATGTGATACTTCATATGTTTTATTTTTCATTTATTAATTATATATAATTATTTTTATTTTCACATATAAATTACTCATTCATTAAATTTTATGGATTTTAAATGATTTTATTATTATATTAATTAACATCATTAATGTTTTATATCATTTTATAAAGATTAATAATATATGGCGAAGAATCCTAGATTTCATCCGTATATTCTATGAATTCTTACCTAAATATCTAGATAAACTGATGTAGAAAAATGTGTACATCATTACCATGTTGAAGAAACTTAAATATCTCCTTGAAAAAACAACTTGTTGATTAAGAAGTATATATGATTCATTTAATAATAACTTCATGTAGTTAGGTCCATCATTGAAAATTGTATGTCTATGAAAACGATGTCTAGCTAGCATATATGTTGTGTAGGCTACACGGATTAACTGTAAATTTTTTAAAAATAGTGTAGTCAAATATAAGGTAGTTTATGTAATATACTAGTCGGCTCTACCATCAATGGAATACTTGATGTGTAGTTGATGTAGATGCTGTTTAACTCATCAATCTCATTTCTGAAAAACAAGATTAGATCGATGGAGAGTTATCAGGACACATAATAAGTTGAACACTATCCATGTATCTCATTAGTTTATGCCTTTTAACCCTGATAAGTTAGATAACATGTCTAAATAATTATATATGGGATAAAAAACACGTGAAAAAAACATGTAGCTCATTAGTACACAATGCTTGGACTCTAAGAAAATAGAAAAATTAAATTTCATAATGCATATTTAATTGTAACATTGAAAACCTAATTACATTTTTTAGATCTAATGTGTAGACTATATAATAAAGTTTTTTATAATTATTAAATTCTAATTTAAATCCATTTAATTACCAATAATTACTAATCATTTTTTACATTCTTTAATGCATTTAGGATGGGTATGTCCAAGTGATTTTAAATGGTAAATAAGATAAATGGAATTAATTCATTAACTAAATGAATTAATATATGTGGATTTATTTTAATAATAATGAGTGAAAAATATTTAATTATATTAGGTGAAATTTTAATTTTTTTCATGTATGAGGATGAAGATGATCTTAGATAGTCCCATTTATGTGATTTGTTTCTTTACATCATTATATCATAATTTTTATTAATTTATTAAATTAAATTATTTACTTTGTTTCATTCCTCTCCAAACATTATTTATATGATTTCATGCTAATTAATTCATTTTTAGGCCCCTTTTAAAAAATCCTTCAGTTCCCCTTACTTAAGAGTGAGTAATATTATGTAATGGTTATATAACTTAGGTGATCAGAGGTTGTTCGTGTTCACAGCTATTCCAAAACCAATCCCTCATGTAAATATAAAGAAAGGTGGAATGTCCTATTAAAATCCATGACTAGTTCTAGGAGATAATTCACTAGGAAGAAGGGTTGGTTTTACATACTCTTGGTAAATGTACCAATACTAAGGTTCATGGTCATTCCAATTTATTTATATTATAGTTACCATTTTAAAGAATAATTATTTATAGGCATTGATATCTTTTATTAATTTAATTAACAATCATGAATGATAGAATTAAAATAAATATTTCAATATTTGTAATAACATTCATGAATAGGGTAATCTCTAATGTAAAATTGCAAAATATAAAAACCTTTTCAATTAGATAATATTTTTTGTATTAAAATAATGATAAAAATAAAACAAAATAATATGAAGTTGGTATAGCCTTCCATTATCTTATTTAGAATTATACTAAAAAATATTGACTGATCTGTCCAGAGCTAGAACCCAACTATTTAAAAAGGATGTATAAATGAGGTTTTTGGTTAAAATATATATTATTACATAAACAGAATCATTATTTATATGGATTAGTTTAAATGTAGAGGAAAATTGTTGAGGAAATCCAATCACATGATGTAAGGATTGGGGATTCTACTCAACATACATATATCGATGAATAAGATGTTATGAAAGAAATGGTGTCGGATATTATGATTGGATGAAATAGTGGGAGATTAGTAAATTAAATTAACATTTTTATATAATTTTTAAATACAGATAAATTAAAATATAGTTCCGTTATTTATTATAAAACATTTAAACCACACAGAATTAACTATATAACTATAATATAAATTATATATAGTAAACCTTCTCATAGTATCATGTTTCTAGAAATGGTATAATCCTTTATGCATTATAAAACATCATGAATATAAAATAGATATTCTAAAAACACTCTATCTAAGGACCCTGGAAAAGGGGCTAGTGATAAAGAACCACCATTAAATATGAATATTTATATAAATCAATAAATGCCTTATAGTTTATGAAATTAACCATTCTGAGAGATCTTTTAACATAACACAATCATATGGATGTGTATAAACCCATGTGTCAAATTTGGGATCTCTCCCAAGAGACTGAGAGACAACAGATGTTTGAGATCCCATGTGCACTATTCAAATGAAATATTATAGAGTTAGAACCAACATGGCCAAATATATTTGATATTATATGGTACATTGATCTCCTATAAAACATACAGATTATGATACAAAATTAGTTTAGAATATATCATTTCTTATCCACAATCACTATGAATTTCTCTAGAATTATTAGTATTTATAATATTATAAATAGTGTGTTAACTCTTTTAAAATTACACACATTTATTTCCCATGGTAACAACTAAATGGGTTGTGAAAATACTATAGTAATTTTTCTGAATAATAAATGGAAGAACAGGTAAATTCTACCCATGAACTTTCACAACTGATTCCTCTGGAGCACGATAATTTCCTGAAAAAGAAGAACCTAAGAAAGGTGAAATAATATTCTGTGTTTAGCATATTGAATGCTGCAACACTGGATGAACTAAACCATGTTAAAGAAGAAAAATTATTTTCATGGTTCATTAATTATTGAGTGTAATCTTTTTATATCAACACGTTAGGTTTTAGTTATATGATTATCCTATTACAACTATATAAATATATATGAAACATGTTTTTTTCAAATGACATCCATAGTCTATGTGTATTAATGGATGAAAATGGTGTGAGGTTATATGCTTGGTCTATTAGAGATTAAAGCCATCCATTTCGAAATAGGATGCTCTTATATTTTAATATTTTGATTTTATACCATATATTAGAAGAAAATATATATTTTTCATACTTCCAATAAACATTTGATATTTTTTAATATCATACACAAAAGATTTCTATTTTATAATGAATTTGTATTTTAAGGTATGAAACATTTATATAATTTTCATTATAAATTAAATTACCAAAAATTAGTTCATCAACTAAAAATGAATCATGTATTTATGAATCACTTTACATCCAACTAGGACATCACTCCCTTAGTCATGTAAATGAAAATCATTTGATAATTCGCTATCAATGTTGATACATTGAATCATTTGAGAAAAAATAACATAACACATTTCAAACCTGTTTACAAGGAAAACAAAATTTTTTTTTGGGAAAGTATAATGTGATACCATGACTATACAATTAGTAGTCATAATTGTGTGGAAACCATTTTTTGTACAATATAAATTTGAGTATTCTTGTGTAATTACATTAACATATGAATTTACCATACATGAATATGGATACATGATGAGTTATAAGTCCGCATCCTCTAATAAATTCATAGATTAAAATAATGAAGTAGATACTCAACATTTTATAATGATAAATAAAATTATATCAGATTAAGGTGGTGAGTGTATTTTCAAAAAATTCATTGATTTCCTAGAATTTCGTGTGATATTTTACCAACTCAATTATCCTCATAAACCTTTATAGAATAGTGTCAATGAAAATAATAAAACTATCTTGATTGATATTATATATTTAATAATGATCTATTCCAATCATATAATATCCTTGTGGTTATATTCCATGCTCACTATCGTACTCATTTTATATGGAGTACTAACTAGGTATGATAAAGGAATAATTTATGATTTAATATATATTCGAAAATATTTTCCTCCTATAATACATATAGGGGTTGTGATGTATTCGATGAGGCTATATCAATAACTAAATTGACACCCTAAGGAACTAAGTGTATATTTATATGATTCCCCATGGAAACAAGATTATAATATCTTTACAACCTCTTAAATGAGAAGGTAACTATCAAAACATATTCCATATTTCAATAACATGAGAACATACACGTGAAGGATATTAGGCAAAATATATACTACTATAAAGATGAGAATGGCGATACATAATTATTAGTACAAGAATAGATTTTAAGGATCCTAATGGATGATATGTTTACTGAAGAAAATATTCTATGTAGGAGAACCATTTTGGTTAGAGAAGCAAAATGATATGGATTTCTAGTCAATAAATATTGAGACTCATAATGTATTTAAATTGATGATTTTATTTGATATGAAGAGGTAGTAGAGATCTCATAAGTATTAATATGGAAGGAGTTCTTGAATAATGATATGTAATCAATATATATGAACCATATCTCAGTTCTAGTCAATCAACTATATAATGTAAATCCCAAAATGTTCAAATTGCTATTCAGGAGAAAACATGAAATGGAAGGTAAAATTACTACTCATAAAAAATAACACTAGATAATGTGTTTACATATAATTAGTACACATTCTATAGATAATTTATTTGACCCATTTCCATGTTTATATATATCAAAATTCTAATTTCCAGAGAAAAGTTTCATGACTATGATATTTAGACATTGGGGAAAAAACATCATTCCCTAATTTAAACTTATAAGAATTTGAATATATTACACAAACTAAATTTTTTTTCTCGTTTATATTTTTTTATGAAAACGGAGGCCTTTCCAATAAAAAAAGACCCCTTTAATAAAAATATAAAACATTACAAAAGTCTGAATGTAGAAGTTTTACACTGATCCCTCCAAAGAATTAGAAGAAGATCTTCTGGGACTTGATCCACACAATGAAATGCATTACCATTGATGCCTTGGCTAGAAAGCCCAACCTCCAAAGAATTTTCCTCACGATATACATCAGTAAAAATATTCCCATTTGAAAAATAAGATCCAATCACTATTCCCATCGATTATTCAACTTCCAAGAAAGATGAATAGAACCAGTTAGAAGAGCTGTAACTACAATCGTAGAATCAAATTCAATCCATATCTTGTTCCATCCTCTTCGATCATCATGTTCAACCACCTCAATTAATCCATGCATCTTTGCTTCATGGTCATAGACAACACCACACGAGCCATAAATACAGCCAAGAGTACAGTTGTGATGATCCCTAGAAACCACACCAAAACCTAAAAACCCCAGATTACCTTTTGAAGGTCCATCAGAATTGATAAAAATCAATCCATACAAAGGAGGATACAATATCACTCCAATTGTGACATGAGGTGGCTGAAAATTCCCCTTGACACCAACCCGACTCAGAACCATCCAATCATGTAATGAATTTTCACAAAACCTGCTACATGGAAGTGGCACAATGTGAGCAGTAGTGAGAAGATTAGCCGATACAATACTGACCTGTAACTTGCCGCATGGATGCATGACATCATGGACATCATTAGATAACCCAACACTGCCATCATGAACACCACATCTAGAATTCATAACAACTGGAGCAGTGGAGGAAGACCCTGTCAAATCATCAGATAACCCTGTAACAATACTTCCTGCAAGAGACCCGCTTCCATGGTTCATAACAGCAGGAGGAGTGGAGGAATAGCCTGTTAAATAAAATCCATCATGAAAAGTCTAATGATCATGCATAATCTTATTCCAAAGAAGCCACAAAAAATGAAGAAGCTCCTCCACAAAAGCATGAAACTAGCAGGAAACCTGCTGAGACAACCTAATATCAGAACAACATTTCATAAACTCATCAATTATATATGCATGTGGTGATTCCACTTCAATGATATCGAAAAATTCCCCCACATAGCTGAATCAACCAGACAATTAAGGAAGATATGATTTATATATTCCCTTTTTTAATGACACCGAACACATCTTGAGAAAATTGAAATCCCACATGTTTGGAGAAAACCATCAGTTGGAAGTTTTTTGGGATCAGTCCTCCGAGCAGTAAAGACCTAAGAAGGAATCAAGAATCCCTTGCTCAAATGACCCATCCATTTAAGTCAAAGATATCTCCTATTAATGTGCTTATAAGAAATCTTTGAGGAAATAATCCCATTTGGATTTAGCTCTCACGCCCAGAAATCCCCCTGAGAAGAAAATACAAACTGTTCTACAATGAAATTAACATGTCTAGGTATACCATCCAAGAATTTATGTTTTTCATTGATTGACAAGTCAAAATATTTATTAGGACTATCCTCAAGGACCATATCTTCAAATATATTCCTAGTCCAATTACACTTCCAAAATTGAAGTGAATAATCCCTCGAGACTAACCATCTAGAATTGTCATCAAATCTAGAGAAAACATTCTTGAAGGTAGGCCAAACTGAAAATGTGAAGTAATTAAAGTTACTTAATTTGACCCTACTCAATAACCTAGCTCTTAGAAATGAAAGAGACTAAGATTTCATATTCATTAACCTCCATATATATCCATCCTGTATAGATTCATTAATGTATCCAAGATTCTTGATACCCAATACCCCTTATATGAAAGGCTTACAACAAGCATTCCTAGTGGCCATTGCAAGCTTCCTCTTAGTAACACATCCACTCCAAATGAAATTTATAATAGATGAATTAACATTATTTAATAAATAAATAGGACACTAATAAACCATTAAGGAATACACAAATTTTGAAACGATGATGGATTTAATAAGACACTGTCTCCAAGTAATGGATAACGACTTTCCCTTCTATGATGATAATTGTATTCTTATCATGATAACAATGGATGAGAAGTAAGTAACCTTTGGTATTCCCCAAAACATCTTCACCCCCATGTAGGTGAACGAGAGAGATCCCTCCTGAATTCCCATCTCTCTAATGATATCACCCTTCCTGCTGGGAGAAATATTTCTTCCAAAATAAACAAACGACTTATTCCAACTGTTCTCCTATCCAGATACCAGCTCAAATAGAAAAAAAACAATCTTGATGTTCTTGATGTTTCTCTTGTTACCTTGGGTAAATAGAATGATATCATCAGCATAAATTAAGTGTGAAGGTGCTACCAACCCCCTACCAGCCTGAATGATCTTCAACTTTATCATTAGATAAGGCTGATCTAAACATGTTATTATCTATAAAGTACAATAGATAATCATTATATAATCATGGAATCAAGATAATACATTATGTATCTCAGAATATTCTATAACTAAGTAATAGATTATTCATTTTCTATAAAGTAAAGTGTTTTAGTTATTAATAATCTAATTGGTGGTTTTTTCTAGTTGCACAAGGTATTCGCCTCTCCATGAAAAGTTGTTCTTAGAAACAGCATGAGAGAAGAGGAATGAGTTGAATCCCAAATGAATATATGATTTTATCTATCTATAATGTCATGTTACCTACTATGCTTGAATAATAATTTTCACAAATAATGGTAGTTATATATTAATATTTTCTATGATAATACCACTTAACTACTATTATGGATATCCTTATGTATTTGAGGCATACTAAACATATATTCTTGGAAGAAGAATGTGATGAGGAAATTATCATCAATGGATATTTGGATTATATCTTACAAAAGAATCAGAATGTTAAAATGTCAGAGTTATTATATTTCTAAGGTCCCAATAGAGGATCCATGAGATGAAACAGTTCTAAAAAATTAGTTATCATGATTCTAAAATTTTCTTATGATTATATATAAGATTTTGACCTAACTAAAGAAAAAAAAAATTGAATTAAAAAAAATCCTCCAAAAGCATGATTTGGTATCTGAATGTGTGGATCATAAACTATTGTATTGTGATAATACTATAGTGGGGGATATTGTAATGATACCAAGGTGAACTAAATAGAAGAAGTATATACTCCAATAAATAACATCATGATGTATTTTTCTTATAAGGGTGAAGTATCTATGAAAACATATTCCACAAAAGAATATATTGTTGACCCCTTAAACAAATCCTTATCTATATATAATCATGAAAATCATGTGAGAGATAAAAGATATTCGATTTCAAGAAGTTTACCATATATAAAATGGAATTCTTCTTATGTTATTTTTAAATAATCAACATATATATACTTAAATATTAAAATTATTAATGTATTATAAAATTAACATAATATTTTTATCACATCATGATTGTTCTTATCCATAAAATAGTATATGAATCTATCAAAATAATTATTTTCATAGAGGATGGTCGTCACAGTTCTCTATAATTATGCGAAAATAGGGGTTCAATGAAACTATTGTTATATATATGTTATATTTCTAAGATTTAATAATTTAACAATATAGAAATAATAAATTATGTTTGGGGAGGTGACTGATAGGACTTTAAGAAGATTAATAATGTAATATTCCCATAGTAATAATAGGTTAAAGAAAATTTCAGAATAGGTCTCCTGTGTAGTGAATCACAATTTATATTTTTCATTTTTTATTCCTTTATGGATATGTCTATAATTATCATAATTATTAAGGTTATTATAAATTCAGATCATGAGATATGTAATTTTATGTAAGGAGTAGAACTATAGTGATATATGATTTTATGAAGTAGTGAATATTGTTTTTCCCATGAGTGATTTATTAATTATTAATATTGATATAAAATATTTATCTCTTCAATTAAATAATGGAATTTTGTATCTAAATATCATATATAAGAATATAATAACCTAATTAACACTATTAACATTGTGTTCAATTGGAGTTTTCATTTTCAGATATTTAACAAAACAAACATCAAGTATATAACATGATGACACAATTATAAAACCTAATTGATAATGGAGATCAAAATAAAGGAATTATTTACACTGTATAAATTTATAGGTTGTTACATTTCATTACAACATTATCTTCATGCACTATTAGAGAATTAGATTTTTTATCAAAGATAACGTTGGACATTAGGATGGGTAACCTAATGGCATAGAGAAGCAAGCCTAGATTATCACAAACAATTTATGCTGTAATTATCAATTAAAATCATTATTAATTTAATATGTTGGATAAATATTATTCCCATACATGGTTCTACAAATTTTCATGATTTTTTATTCACTAATAATCATTCAGAATTTATTCAAGGGAATTTATATTTGTGTTTAATATTTATTTAATATTTATTCCCCATGTAATTTATTATTTGGTTACATGAATACATAATATTTGTTTATTAATTTTTTATTCAGAATGTAAAAGAAACTATTCTTTTCCTAACAAGAATATTTATTCAATAATTTTTTGAATATAGTATTTTTATTTTTATTGGATATTAATGATTTCATATATATTTAATCATTTAAAAATACATTATTCAAAGACCAAATACTATTGATGATATTTTGTGGGCATAGTTTGAAGGTCTTAAGAGAAATGACATATTAAATATTATTTGAAAATTTTTTAATTTATTTATTCTATAAATTAATCTTTATTTTATCCATGGGTTTATTTATTGTTAATTAAAAAATACTATTATTATTATTATTAATATTATTATTATTTATGGGTTTTTATGGATTAGAAAATAATAAAGGCCCTATTGAAATTATTATTTTCAACCCCTAGTACTATATGAAACCGGTTATTACATTTTCTGATGTACACATATCATTCTATCATTGTGATCAATGAATTATATAGTGGTCTCTCTCAACCCATAGATATCTCATTCCAATAACTCTCTAAATAATTTAGATTAGTCATCCTCCTCCACAAGAATGAATATTTCTCCCCTTGATGGATTTGGTTATGATTAAAATATATCAATACAAGAAATAGATTCATCTTCCATAGGACCCAAAAAAGTCATTCACAATTATCAATGCTTTTTTAGATACATGTATACCACCACAAGAAGGAATATACACTTGATTTTTTTAACATTACAAAGGGTAAAAAATAGTTTTGTACTAATCTAGAGATTAAGAATGAATTAAAATATGATGTTAATTATAAATCTATGTATAGATTAATTAGAAATCTATTTATAAACTAACTATAATTTTTGATGTGAAAATTTATACATTAGGTTAATGTATTAATAATTTAGATTATATTTGATTTAATTTCATTTTTCATGATGTTCAATATCATGAAAATGATATATAATTCTTTTGTAATGAATTAAATCATGGATTTACATGACCCTACAAGGGATCCACATCACTCAGAACCTTCAATTTAGTTAATGGTAGGATATTTGGGGCATCTAAATGTGATGAATCCCTTTTATGGATGTTTTTGGATCCTTGATAAATTATACTGTTGAAATAAACAACATTAATTTGGTTGTGGATTACAATAAGAAGCGATTTCGTGGGCACATGGATCCTTTAGTGGAATCTTGATGGCCAACATGTCACTATGTTAGTTAATATAACATGAATTTATGTATGAAGTTTTATTTGTTATCATCCATAGGTGAAAAATCTAGTGTTCCTGTTTATAAGTGTTTTTATGATACCAAGAGGTTTCTTGAAAGGATTTATTATGTGTCCATTTTCATTTGTATCAATTATAAAAATATTATTCTTTAATAGATATTTTGAGAAATTAATAAGGAATTTATATAATAAATGATATATTTTAGCAGTCTGTATAACATTTCAACTACATTGAAGATATTCTTTATAGCATGTAATAAATTTGAAACATATATGAAATTTTAATAAAATATAAAAATATATTAATCTATAAAAAATTAATTGAAAACATTCAATAGCATTTATCTATAAATAAGATATTATAAATAGCACCAATGGTATTTTACTTGACAATGAATTTTGGAAATATGTATATGGAAATTCATATATATAGAAGATAATTGGAAACCATATAATCTAATTTATCTATACAAAATAAATAGATGCATGTAATCCATTTTTGAGTTATAACATGTGATTTTAGTTTAATTTATTTTATATAATGGAAAAATTATATTAGAATTTTTTTAAGGCCAAAATATGAATTTTTTTATATAATAAGTCGTTCTCCTATGGAATTTCTAGAGCATATGACAATAGCATTGGAATCATAGTTATTGAGTTTCATAATTTTTTTAATATCATATTAATTTGATACATTGTATTAATTGTTATTTTGAATCTAGATTAGATGACTTCCATGTCGTTATTCAGGATTAATTTTATATCTTAAAACTTCATATGAATCTATCTCCCATAATGAGAATATTTCTTCACTAGTGGAATGAAATTCAAAGTGATACGAAAAAATAAAAATTTCTATGATTAAATAATTTTTATTTATGAATAAAGGGTGATTTATTATGATTATTTTATGATGTGGTTGAGATAGAAAATATAATTACATATTGGTTAAATAAATAATTCAGGTTGAGTTTCGTGGGAGATTGAATGATATTTAATCTAAATGTTTGTAGGTCATATTCATGGGAATTAACATTCATTATTTATGATTCTTGATCATGGTCAATGAAACTTATCATTATTGAATTATTTAACACATATGTAATCTTTTTAATTTCTAAAAATTATTATGGAAAGATTATACATAATTTAATGTGAATATTTAAGGGAGTAATAATGATTAAAATAATGATTTTACATTTTTATAATGGATGATACACTGCAGTAATATAAATTGGGGCTTTGAGAAGATTACTGACATAAAAACATCATTATTTACAATATATACCAACTAAATATGACTTGATTAAAATTAATATAATCACTTTATAATGATGAGGATGAATATTTTTTCACACATGAATTCTCTCATGTACGAGATCTGTATTCAAAATTAGTTAGATAAAGGATTACCTAACATTTCTTAACGTAATTTTTTCTTGATTCCACATAACGTCTTGGACGGTATATTATATTTTATAATAGTCATCATAATTCATAATGAGTATCTTTTTAATGTAAGTGTGATGGGGAAATATTAAAAAAAAAATTGTAGAAAGATAAAAACCATTAATCATTTTCTATTAAAGGAATGAACTATGCATGTCTCATTCTATTAATTTATACATTCCATTCAATAGTGTTTAAAATTTGAAGGATATAGAGTGCCCCCACCTTTTTAATCCATATAATATAATTGATAATCATAGTCGTTGAACTCAACCCAAACCTTACATGGGATATTATCTAACATTTAGGTTGAACCAAATAAAAAATTATGTTATCATAATCATTATTCATTTTCAAAAATAAAATTGAGGATGATTTATTGAGAGTAGATCGTGACATTTATAGATTATTTTTGTTTAAATTAGAAAAAAATAGCTTTTAAATGTAAGAACAACTAATTTACCCCCACCCAGCACTCCCTCAAGGGATTGAAAACTACTCCAATTGAAACAGTTTCACTCAGAGACATAGTCCCAAACACAACTCCTAACCTTTCCGAGGTTATATTTAGGAGTTTTCACTTCTATGAATATCTAAGTGTTACCTTTATAGAAGAAAAACTTTTCATATGGGATTAATTTAATGTAACCTAATCTAATTTCCCAAGGTTTTAATCTTACTTATTTTGTTATTGTAGGATTTATAACCATTTATAAAGGTGGTTCAGTGAAATATATGACATTTTAAACATTGATATTGATTGAAAATACTATAATTCTATATTATAATATATTTTATGAAGTATTTATACCAATGTGATAAAATTGGAGATAAAATATTAATTTTGGGACAAACATTAGGACATGTTTTAAGAGGACCTCCTGATAAATGGACAAATTTTCAATACATGAGATGACGAATAACCATTTTATTTAAAAAAAATATTGAACGAATTCATAATTAAAATGCATTCTATGTATTAGATATATTTATAATCTGTAATAAAAATGAAAATTATGTATGAATATATATTATCATCTAGTGGATCAAAGGATCATTATGAGAGTGATGAATGTAAAAAATAAGGTAATGTTAATTATATCAAAAAAATATGAAACCTCAAAATGATAATTATATTGTAAATAATAAACATAAATGATTTATTTGTGACAAAATATGAAGTTTTTCATTATATTTCATTTTAATAATGGATAATATTGAGTTTGTTGAATAATATGATTAAAATAATCAACATAGTTATTTACAAATTAAGAACAATCAAATGTCTAAGGAAGTAAGATGTAAGGAGAAAAAATACAAATAAGAAAAAACGATGTACATTAGGTAAAGATTAAAATTAATTCCCCTCATAAATTTGTGATTTTGAAATTAATTTGAGATATGATATTCCAAAATCATGTCACATGTTTAGAAAAGGAAAGATATATATTGAAATGGGGAATGAGGAGTAGGTCATCTAAACATAATGGGATCATGTGTAAATAAAAACATGAAATATGTTTTGATCGAAATAGAAAAATGATTTATTAAATCATATCACTCATGAAATATATTAGTTTGTTAAATATATATATTGTGATGATATTTTTTATATGGAATGTGAAAAAAGGGGTATATAGGGATTCTTAATGTGATAGTGGTGGGTCGTGACAAAACAAGATAATGACCTGAAAATAAAGTGAGTAATAAAGAAGAATATCTTAATCAGGTAATATCCTAGATTCATAAATCATAGAAGAATCTATGAAAAATTCAGAATGATATTGAGAATGTTATGGAATTTAATGATTAATCATCTCAGCATATTAGGAATCCTTTTTCACTAGAAATGGTAAAATAAATATTTGAAAATTCAAAAACATAATAACATGTTTAACATAATGTTAATGGTTCTATATAAATTTCTTGTAAAACAAAGATCAATAAAAATATTTATAATTTTTCTACCAATTCTATTGTATAAAAAAGTGTTTAGAAGAATAAAAATTATTCAAAACCTATGATATGGTATATATATATTTCACCCAGACATGGTGAATAATATTAAATACATGATGAATAATTTCATGTAAGAAATGTATTAAAGGGATAAAACTACAAATATAGTTTATATAGTTATAAATATTACATTTTCGAGTATGATATGAGTCTCCCTCAGAATCAGAAAATGTATTAAAATTGGGGGAGCAAATCAAAAAATAAAAGTGAAAAATATTTTAATAAAAATAGTGACTGAAGACACATATGTGATGGGTGAAAATAAATATTGATTTTCATGAGTATATATAAGGAATAAATTATCTGAAAGGTCGCTATAAATATGGATGTTTTACCATGTTCATTCCGCAACCACAATAGATATCCAATGAAATGAAAATGAAATATGCTATCAAGGATGAAAATTCATTTATTGTTGAACTTGATCTCAAACATATTAAGGGGAGAAATCCTTGTATTGTAGTGGATTATCAGCATAACTAACTAGGGATATAAATATCTTGAATAATATTAAATAAAATATTATTGGTATAATATCATTCGGGGGTGAAATCAGCCTAAAGATCCAACGAATTTAAATTGATAACATATAGGATCAAAATTGAAATCATAATAATTCCAATTAATTGTAGGGAACAATCAATATATATAAGGTATGAGACAATAGTGTTATGATGTGAAAAAGATAATTATTTGGATTAAAACATATCATAATGAAAACAAGTGATGGGTAGATTATGTCTTCATTTGACATAACCAGTGAAAATAATTTTCTGAATGGAGAATTAATAAATTCACTCTATTTGAGCTCAGAATATTAGAAAAATTGTGTCATATATTGGTGGGTTATCAATTTTAGAAAATAATAATCAAATAATCATGTGCTATGGGGTGATAAACTTGCCTCAACAAAAAATATGATGGGATTATTTTTTTAGATAGTTGAAATGTTAAAAATCACTCAAGTATGCAATAAAGGAATGATATTTAGGCCACCAAGGTTATAGATTTGATGCACTCACATTTATAACATCCATGGGATTGAAATACAGTCATGGAGATATTTATTTTAAACCATTTATATATGAATACATAGGGTTTTTCAATATGATGTTTATAAATAAATTTATATGGTAGTGGACATGTTTAAAACATTTATAAGAATAGTTGAAAAAATGATCATGATGAGCATTATGAAATTTTCACTCAAAAATAGGATCAAATTTATTAATATATAATTAGTCTCTTATATCTAAAAATATGTTATAAATCATCATAAAAAACTTAATAGATGTAAAATCCCAAACCACTCATAAAAATGTATCATATATTGTTAGATGAATATTCCATACAATATATATCAATCCGTGTAAGAATCATTTAGGAATAATCAAATTGGAAACAAGGAAACATAAAAAAACATATATAAATATATATATATATATGTGAGCTACGTCGTATCACCAAAGTTTATTAATAAAAACCATACTTATAATACATATCATACATTTTAAATTTCATAATAATATAGGTAAAATAAAACATCAGAACCGGAGAGCTTAAAATCTCAATATGGGTAAGAATGAGAGATACATAAATATAACATGATTATAAGGGTATGAGAATATGAGAAAAAAATTGAAAAATATACCCTACATATAAAATATAATACTATTAAGTCATTACATGGTAATTTTTATTTCATAATACATTAATCATTAGTGTATTAAGGGGCATGACCCATTAGATCATATCATTAACATAAGACATTGAATTATTACAAACAACTAAGAATCAGGATTCATTTCCTTAGTGGTAATGGATCTTTTATAGGGATATCATAGTGTAATGGGATAAATCTGAAAAATAACTTTGTATTCACGGTTAACTCCCAATAATATCATTGTGTAAATAGTTCCTTAATTAACTAGGTTCACTACCGAATGAATTGTTCATTATTTTATGATATGTCAATCTTTACATAATTTATTAGAGGGATATATATCCCCAATTATCACATAATGATAATAATATAAATGATTTCCTAAATATCATAAAACATTAACCATATTCAAACATTTAAAATCAATGTGTTTTATAAATAAATCATCATATCAAAACCCTTGAAAAGAAATTGTTTCATAGAACATTTCTCACAACATCACCCATGGGAAAGAAAAAGGGGTTTTAAAAACCATATCATAATAAATATAAACAATACAACTAAGTAATTATTAATTTTTAATTGTATATCATTCTCATTAAATATTAACTATATTTAATGGATATAATCATTTTTTGGAAATTAATTTTGAATAAAATTCACATGGAACGTTTCTTTAGAAAAATACAGATTCTTTGATAATAATATTTTTAAGTTAAATAAATCTCAATGTTTTTTTTAAATTCATTCCATTTAATACTACCATAAAAAAATATAAATGACTATTTATATAAAATAACAGTTATGAGGGAGGAAATTTTCATTCGTGTTTTACATGTTAAAATTATGATTACACTCACATTTTTTGTAAAATTCATACAATAATTTTTTAAAAATGAAATTATGATTATTAAAACAATTATAAAATATAAATCAGGGAAAAAAATTATGTATCAAATTAAATTTCAAATGATAAAATATTTTTTAAAAGATTTTTATAAAACATGGATATATGAGAAAAAGTGTTTTCCACCGAAGAGATAAATAAAGAATATATTTTCATTAAAACATTTTTTTTTGTCACATTAATACATAAAGATTGGAAAATGGATGTAAAACTTGTATTTTAATGAAATAATACTATGATAATAAAATTAATGAGTTTATTTAGAAATATATAATAGTATTTCATCATCGAAAGCATAGTAATAAACATTCCAAATAGACATTGAGATTCTATCATCAAACCATTACCACTTTCGTATTTTATAATAACAATAACTACTAAATAATAACATAAAATGAAAAATATAAAATAATAAATAGAATTTGATTCATGATATAACATGTAAATGGTATAATATACACACAACAAGAAAATAAATTACAAAACATAACATATGTCCTCAAGAAGTAATTTGAAACAAAGATCCCTTACATTAAATGTTGAATTTCATCATTAATATTCAAACCACATGTATAATAAAAAACATTATTATAAATATATTAATAAATAATTTTTTATATATAATTTAGCATATTAATTATAAATGACCCTTTATCATCCATATTTTAATAATTCCATGTTAAAATCAATTTTTCAATTAAAACTATATTGTTTTTAGTGTATGTTTTTTTTAATTTTTAGTAATATTTATTTAATATTTTTTAAATAATATATAAAATTTTTAACATTATATTGATGTTATATATATTCAGTATATGTATAATTAGAGTAGTCTAAAAATTTAGAGATATGAAATGAAATTCACTATTCATTGAGAGGGTAGATCATATGTACATGTGAATATTGTTTTCATTTTCTCTATGGATGTATCATTATTAAGTTAAATAATATATTAATGTAATATCATAATTATTTTTGAATATATATCAAATTTATTCATTAAATTTATGATTAATACCTTCCCTGAAAAAATTTACTAAAAAAGTAATCACATCGCTTGGTTTGATAGTAATTCTGCATTTATTCATTAAAGGCAATTTTTATCATATTTTACAGAAGAGGGGATGGATTTAGGTTGTGAAATTGAAATTTTAAAATATAATTATATGAGAGAAATTATTTTTATTATAAACCAAAATTTATATATATTTTAATTTGGTGGAAGAATAAATCAAACTAAGATGACCAATTAAGCATGATACCACTTCATCAAATTCCCTCAACATGTAAGCTCCAAAATGATTCTTATGATGGATTTATTATAAATATATGGTCTATAAGAAGTGGGTATGGAAGTAAAACATATCATATGGATGTTTTGGGATGATCTAATAGGATTTTATGGTTTCAAGATGAGAGGAGATTTGGTGGCCTTTTATAACTGAGGTGAGTAGTACACTTGTTTTTTTAAATTACATGTTGTACACACATTTTTAACAACACATAAGGAATAAAAATGCACCATTTTCTGTCCTTATATGTTATAAGGTCTGAATATATCTATAAAATGGATTATACCCTAGATTTTAGGATATTTTATCCCATACCTTTTTTAATAACCCTTAGTAAATATGTTCTAACATTAACTAGGGTAAATCATTTTTACTAGTTTAATTATTCATTTAGAACTAAAATTTAGTTGATAATATAATATAATAAATACTATGATGATTATAAATTTGAGATCTATTTTTAAAAAATTTTATTCATATAATCATCATAATTTACATTAATATCAAACCCACATATGCGATGAAATTGTTTTTTTCAAGAAGTGCAATTGGAATGAAAATGGAGGTTTTATATTAATTAAATTTATAGTAATAATAATTATATGGATATAAATTAATCATAAATTATTTATAATAAATAAATTGAAACTAATTTATTTCTTATTATGGTTTTTTAATTAATTAAAATAGGGAATCATTATGCACTTTCAAATAGTTTTCAGGAAAATTTTATTCTTAAACCCAAAAATAAAATATACTAAATTCCAATATATTTATTATGAAAATTTAATTAATTGGATTAAATAAAATGGAATAATAGTTATTTAAATTTAGGTCATAATCAAAATATAATGTGGAATTCTATTTACATTATTTATAAAAATGAAATTAATTTTTTATATAAAAAATCAGTATTTTTTAGTTTTCACTGAATGGTCTATTTATTCTGATAAAATAAATAAATTTAACTTGATTTAAATTTTGATATGATGATTTTAAAAAAATTATTTTTTAAATACATATTATAAAACTGTAAAAAAGTAATTCTATTATTTAGAAATATATAATATATAATTTTTTTGATTAAATAGTTTTTTTATAACATATATACGCATTTCTAAAAATTAAGTATTTTTTATTAATAAAAATTCATCATATAAAACTATTATAATAAATATAAAATATAAGTTTATTCCTTTTCATGCTTCCATGTTTAACATATAGGTATATATTTTCATTTGTTTAATAATTATATTAATAGTTTGTCACGGTTTATTGAAACTCAATATTTCTTATAACTGAAGCTATCGATGAAATTGAATTTATTAAAAAAGATGTTTTATTAAATAATGAGGTGATATATTATACCCCCATAAATTAATTTTTTATATTTGAAATTATTCACATTGATATGAATATATGATGATAATATTTCTTTATTGTAGCCTCTGGTTCCAATGTAGCTACCTCAAACTAGTGGTTTCGGCAAAAAAACATTGATTAGGTGTGTGGTACTGTTTTATAGAACATTACCTATTTTATCTAGATTCCCCACTAGTTTTCCGTCATAAGAATGTTATTTATATAGAGATATGACTTTTTATTTCATTATGTGTGAAGGTTTAGCTATGTACGTCCTTATGAAAGATGCATGGGACACAACTTGAACTCGAGAGAGATTTAGTGGAAGTGCCAAACTAGAGGATACAAACCCAATATGATCATGTTTTTATATTTTATTTATATACCTAGCCCATAGTTTACCTTTCATTACAAATATCATTCCCTTTATCAGTTTAGAAATTCTTAGAAACACATTTTGACTAAAATAAAATTTTAGATAATGTCAATAATTATAAGCATATATTTTCTATATACATTGTGTCATAAATATGTTTTAGTGAATTTTTATTAATGTAAGATCCCAAAAATTTTATATTTGGATCAATCTAGATTCAGTAAACTAATGTATGATTATTTTTTTCATACTTTTGTTGGTTTTTACAATGTGGTGTTTTTTGGTGAAAATTTTAAAAAAATAAATAAAATATGGAAATGCAGGGTTTGGAAAGTAGTGAGGGAAAACTAGGAATCCTTGGAAAGTGGGTAATTTCATGGTCAGTACGAGGTATTTTAGACTGGGTTACCAATTATGTGTATTTTTGCACCCATATAAAATAGGATCATTTTCCAGACACACCGTTAGGGAAAATTATGGACATCTGATCTACAAACTGTGTGTGAGATTTAAGTTAATCAGAAATTTAGTTTTCTAATTACCCAAAATACCTAATTAATCCCCAATCAACCCCAATTTGACCCTAAATGGTGGTTCATAATTTTAGTACATTTTGAAAATATATTAATCCCTCTCGACCTCTGTTCTTCATGATTCAATGTTTGTATTGAATATTTTCACCCCTCTCGGTAAGAGATTTCTATCCCATTTTGGTTTCAGGTCTTCTTACATCCTCCTCATATTCTTCTCGTAGATGTTTTTGAAATTTTAGATTATATATATACAATATTTTGGATCTATAGCTATTATTTTTGATCTCTATATATATATAATATATCCATATTGGTTTAATCTAGATTTTGGTTTTTAAATTTCGATCTCGTTCTATGTCGTTGTGTTTCTTAAATTATGGGAATTTCCCTTGGAATAATTTTCATCAAAAAATTATGGTTTGTAACCTAATATTTAAATAACACTTTCCTAATTTTTAAAAAATTTATGCAATTTGAATAATTCTGAGATTTTTTTATCAATATAATTTTGAAAAGGATTTAATTGATTTGGTGAATCAATTAATTGAGAAGAGTTAAATTAGGGATTTTGATATTTTGGATTTAAATATAATCAATTGTAGAAATAATTATTAGATATAGACATTTATTGATTAGCTCGTAATTAGATGAATAATTAATTATTAGGTAGCCTTATTTTTTATTGAGATAATTAACTTTCGAATTAATTATTAGATCTCGAGTTGTGCATTTTGATTTATTCATTGATGAATTAAATAATGGGGTTGACATAAATAATTATATGGTGAGTTAATTTGGGGGGGTATTATTTTATTATTGAATTTTTGAGTTAACTAATGGAATTATTATATTTAACTAATTTTTGAATTAGTAATGGAATTTATTTGGATAAATAATTTTTGAATTAATTATGTGAAAAATGGTAACATGGTCATTCAGTTGTGAAATAAAGAATGATAACATGGACATTCAATTAATTAAGATACAAATGGTAACATGGTCATTCAGTTGTGAATTAATGTATGGTAATAAGGTCATTCTAATGTATGTGGAAGGAATGAGAACATGGACATTTTTTTGTGAATTAAATAATGGGTACATGGACATTCTATTGTGTAATGTGTTAGTAATAAAATGGGAATTAATGTATGAATTAAATAATGGTAACATAGAATTTTTAGATATAATATCATTGGGGAATACATAGGGCTCCAGAATGAGCTAAATTAAGGTTTGCAGCATGGGTGTCTTTGGGAACATAGGGGTTATGTGGTTAAATATATATTAATTTATAATGTGATAACATTTTACTTATACAATGTAATTAATTTAATTATAAAACTTCATGAACTTGTTTCTGACTGGATATTGTTTAAGATTCTCTTGGTGGTGGCCTATTGTGTTGTTCTCACACCCTACATGGGCACTATGATCGGTTCCAAAATATACATTGTGTTTTCTAGATAGGATAAGGATAATGGCAATGAGTGTGATGAATAAATTAGTATGGAGGACATGCGAGGGAAGCAAACGTAGTTTGCATCACGTTTGGGATTATTCTATGCCTTTTATTTTTATTTTTCATTATAACTCTTAGAACATACATTAGCATGATATATTCATTATACATTATGATATTGTATATTCAGTTTTTGGTCATCAGGTGATATTGGTATTGTTCATGGTTATATATTATTATGATTTTATTTGGTTATTCCTACATGTGTATTATTCTGATAAACAGGGTATAGTATCCCCCTGAATTAAATTAGACCATCACTACTAGTTTTCTACCTCTGGTGAATGTGTAGGTGCACTTGAGGTTATATGGTTGTCCAACTAGGGGTACCGATGTGTGGAAACTGGGTTGGGTCATTACAAAGTGGTATTAGATCATAATTTTATTTTCATTTTATTTTTTCTTACTATTTGGGAATGGTATATAAGATACTAAGAAGATTCATGCCTTTGTTATGATATTTTTCAAGGGATTATCTAACCCATGTACGGGGTAAAACCCAACTACCTATGGTGGGGATTATTTTTATTATTGTTTGATGTTATATTTGAATATTATTTCACCTTGGGTAATTAACTTGTCGTGTGATGTGATTATTATTTCAAATATTGTTTGATATTTGACTCATTTATCACTAACTCATGATAGTTGTGTCAACATGAATCCTTCTAGGAACTAAAGAATATTTGGTGAAATGCATCTTTTTAGACACACATGGATAAAGTGTTATGGGTACGTTTTTTGAACATGAAATGTTTTCCCTTTATTGAGGAATTGAACTGAAAATGGTTCCTGATATGAAATTGAGAATTTGATAATTGATGCAAAATGCGATTAAATGGATGTTAAATGTGAAAACCTGAACAATGAGAATGTGTTTACCCTTTTTAACTATGACCTTGGTGTAATATAGTTACTTAATGTGATAGTTCCTCAACTTTTTTCACATATAAATTGGTTTTGAAAGGACTTGTTTTGTATTTTTGTGTATGCCTCTTACATAAAATTGTTGATTTTTTTAACTGTGTAATAAGGTGTGTGTTTTGAATTGTATAGAGTTTTTCTCTAAAAAAACTCTTTTTGTGATAATGGAAAATGAACATTGAAATTAATTATCCTCCACTAGTGGGGCATGAGGCACTAATTGTGTCTGGTGAAGGAGTGGTTGAGTTGTTTTGAGGGAAATGTTATTGATTTATGAAATTAATGGGAAGATACACAGGGAAAGTTGTGAAGATTATGTTTGATTTGCCGATATAGTTATAGTTGTAGCACCCTATGAATTTTATTGGAGAGGGTGGACTATATGGAGATGAGTTCAGGATTGATCCCATTGATACTATACATGACCACTAAGAGTATCCTATAGAGATGAGGGTCATGTTGGATGATTACATGCTATGAGGATCAGTGAAGTGCTGATAATACATTTTGGCACATGGTAAATAGGATAATGGTATGTCATTGAAGGATTTTTTGGGATAATTTCTTGGAGAACTACTATCCAACGATGCTAATCCTTGAGAGAGTTATTGAGTTCATGGGTTGACTCATGGTAGTATGTCTATTATGGACTGTGTAGGAACTTGTATAGATTGTTGATTCTTTTCTCCAGCATTGGTAGGGGATGAGATAACTATGGAGATATGTTTTCAAAATGTGATTAAATATGAGATTAAGGCCAATGATAATTTTTTTGGTTAAATATACTGTGATGAGGTGGTCGATTAGGATATCTTACCATAGAGGAACCTTATGGTGCTTACAATGTAGGATATATATTTTCAGATGGATGATCTAGACGTACGGATTCTGAAAGTAGGAAGATTTTCTATGATATCATAATCTAGGATAATGGGTAATAGAGTACCCATAATGAGGGGAAATTTTCATAGGACCTTATCCATGTGATTTTTCAAAAGTGTGGTAGGTCGGTACAGTTTTTGAGGTAGTTCCCTCAACCATCGATTGAGTTTTGAGCTTGTGGAATGATGGTAAATTTAATGTGGTTCGGTAGTAACACATGAAAGATGATATGTGAGGGAATAAATAGGTATAATTAGATTTTGGTAAGTAAATTTTCCACACTATAGCATGCCTGATGTTGGGGTTCTAGTGTCGAGGAGGTAGAGGCAACAGACATGTATCTTTGAAGAAAGATCACCCAAATTAGTAGAGTAGTATTGCCCATTGGAGTTATTCTACAACATAGGGTAGAGGGGAAATACAGTTTAATGTTGTGTATAATAAATTTTTGGATAGTGAGGATAGACCACTGATAGTGAGAGTTACTATTATTTTAACCTCCACTTTACTAGTGACATATTTTATATTCATTCTTCTCATTCGTTTATTTTTTAAAAATTTGTGAACTGTTTTAGAATAGCAGTGGATTTTGTGGGTGTTATTATTACAATAGATAAATCATTTGTAGTATGGTCAGGAGTCATTTGTTTATAAGAAGGGTATTTTATCAAAGTAGATGAATATCACTTTATGTGGGATCTCTACATCCTAGAATTGTTGGGAGTCTACATAATCCTTGGAGTAGACTAACTAGTCACATATCAAATACATATTGATTGTTATAAAAGGATGCTAAAATTTATGTCTCGTAGGGGATAAATGTATATTAAACATGTAGAGTGAGATATACAGGAAGGTCGAGAAGGTATAATTACATAGAAACTAGGAAATCTCACTGCCCAAGTTGATGGTCCATTACTAGATGAAGAACGTGTAAGGATGAATGTACGTCCACATGGATTGGACAGAGTATAGGATGTATTGTTGGATGATTTATTATGGCTTCCACATATGTGATATGATTAATTTACAATTGATCTCATACCATGAGTTGAACTAGTTTTCATTCCTCCATATGGAATGGAACCTAATGAGAATCATGTACTCATATCATAGGTGGATGAGTTGGGGTATAGAGGATTTATCCACAAGAGTACATTGCCTTGGGGTTCACCAGTGTCATTTGAAAAGGATGATGACTGTTCTCTATGCTTATGTGTTGATTACAAAAATTTGAATGAGATGAATATGAATAATCAGTTTCATCTTCATCATATCAATGATATTTTTTACTTGTTTAGGGGATTTTGTGTAATTTTCAAGATATAATTGTGATTAGGGTATCATCAACTGAGTGCTTAAGATTATGATATATCGAGGACTCCATTTAGAAGTATGTATGGCCTATATGAGTCCATTGTAATTTATTTTGGGTTGATTAATTCACCATAAATATTTATGAACATGATGAACAAAACCATTGATTCATTATTGGATTAGTTTGTGGTAGTTTGTGTGGATAATAACTTTCTGTACATCAAGACCCATTATGATCATTACCAACATCTTTAAATCATCATATTTACACAAAGATAAAATTGTCTATACGGAAATATATCTATATTCAAATTATTGATCAATCAGGAACACTTCTCAGGTCACATCATCTCAGAGTAAGGGGTTTCATTAGATTTGAAAAAGGTTCTGGCAGTGGTTTCATATGAGCACCCAAATAACATTTCAAATATCCATAGCATGATGGGATTAGCTGGATGTAGAGGATATGCATCTATGAATTTTCCCATTTGGAAGTTCAACTTTTGGGCTTGGAAAAAATGGGAAAAAATATCAATGGTTATAATTTTGTGAGATTTCTTTATAAGAGCTGAATAAGTGCTTGAAATAAACACCAATATTGATCCTACCTCATCCAGTTTAGTAGTACATGGTGAATTGTGACACTTATGGGATTGGATGTGGAGATGTGTCGATGTAATGAGAATGTGGTGTGGCATATGGGTCTTAGATGTTGAGGCCTCATGAATATAACTTTTGTATGAATGAACTGACATTGGATACATTGGTTTTTTATGTAATGTTTTGGTGGAGATTAAATTTGGGAAAAACTAATATTGTGTATAAAGATTACAATATCATAAAGTAAAGATTTTTACATCATGATTTTAATATCTGGATGTCGTGGTGGATTTATTATATACATTCACATGATTTTGAGTCGGCATATATACCAAGAATTGGGAATATTTTGGATGATTGTTCGATTATTATTACTTATGGTTCATGAATCTAGTGACGAGTAGAAGATAATGACACTGTTGGATGATATTCACGTTGTGGTTTAGGAGAGTCAGGAGTATATGACTTCAATATTAGTTTCAGTATAGTCTAAACATTTGACATTGATCAAACATAAATTGTTTGATGATCTGGAATGTTTGACCATGAGTGAAATCCTTAAAGGTGGGAGGACACCATCATATTAGAACAGAAATGAGAATGAAACATTATATGTCAGGAATCGGGTTGTTGTTCCCACAAGAAATCAAGAAGACCTAATGCATGAGTTTCTTTCCTCAAAGAGGGTCATACATCCCTTTGTGACCAAAATATTTCATGAAGTACAATGATAGTTTATTTATCCTGGTATAAAATAGTAGATATAGCAGTTTGTGAGACAATGCTACACCAATCAGTTATTGAAGACCATGAATCAATGACCTAGTGGTTTTCTATATCTGTTGCCCATTCTGGGATTTATGTGGGATAATTTTTCCATGGATTTGGTGTAGTTTCTACCATGGATTCCTCATAATAATGACACTATCCAGGTTAATGTCGATAGACTAATTAAGTTACCACATTTCATGACTATATGGGATAAATTCTCCCTGGAGCAGCTGTGATATTTGTATGTTTGGGAGATAGTCCATCTGCATGGGGTTCCACAGACTATAGTATTGAAACAACAACTCACATTTTAGTTCAAACACATAGGAATTTTTACAGAAGGTGCTTGGTACACTTGTTTTTTGAGTTCATCCTTCCTCCCATAGGTGGATGGGCAGTTAGGGCTTATTATACATGTTCTTGAGGATATGTTGCAAGAGTCTGTTCTTAATATTGGTGGATTGTAGTAGAAGAACATGGATTTAGTGTGATTTTTCTATAACAATAGTTATTATGAAACTATTAAGGTGGAACCATTTTATGGTATTTATTGTTGTCCATAAAGATCAATATTATGCTATATGGATCTGGGTGAGTCAGAAATAGTGGGATTGAGTCTTGCATAGTAGACATTAAAGAGGGTACAACTGAGTCATAAACATAAGGCTATGGCTCAGAGTATAAAACGTCATATGATGATAGATGATTGACAAACATATAGTTCATAGAGGGTTGTCATTTATTCCTTCAGGTGACACCTAGTTTTATTCACTGTAGGATATGTTGACAGGATCAGTTGGCACCTAAGTTCATTGGATCGATTGAGGTTGTGGTGAGACTCAGGCTAGTGACATATCAATTGGATGTTCCACATAAATATATCACTATACATGGCGTTTTCAATACATCCCAATTATGGTGGTATCACCACGATAATTATCATGTTAATGATGTGGATAATGTTCATCTTGAGATAGATGCAACATCTAATGAGAATCTGACACAGGTGTTGGATCACATTGATAAGGTGTTGTGGTGAAATATAGTGTTGGAAATTAATGTTTTATGGAATCATAGACATCTTTAGAAGGAAACAAGGGAAAGGGAATTATATATGTTGTATCAATGGACCAATAAATTTTAATCATAATCTTTGAAATGCATGGGAGTGAAGCTCATGTATGAGTTGGTATTTTTTGGGATGATTGTAAAAATATTACTTTTTTTTACTTGACTTGGGTCTTCTTTAGGTAATTTGTTTTTCATCATTTAAGATTAAATTGGTTGAATTTTACCTTAATGTTTTCCTGGTTGAAAATTTTATAAAATAAGGATATATGGGTTTATGCGGTTGGAATGTTTATGAAAAAATATGCCCCCTAGCCCTACAAAAAATGAAACCTTTGAGAGTGGGGATTTGCATGGTTGTCTCATGGTTTTTCAAATTGTGGTCCATCTTATGAGAAACTATAAACACTTGAAAATATATTCATCATTTATGCGCACAATTGGGGAAAACTATGTGCCACCTCCTAGTAATGTGTGCTTTAGATTTAAGTTAACCAAAAAATAATTTTATACATTAAATAAACACCATAATTATTCCCAAATCGACCCCCATTTATCCCGTGGTGTCCTTTGATGGTTTTGGATCTCCCTAAAAAGATTCCATGCCCTCCCGTCATTTTTTTCAAGATTTTAATCATAGATAAGAGATCTGCATCCTTCCCAGTATTATATTTTTGTCCCATTAGATTTCCATTTATTCTTCCTTTCTAAAACTATTATTTTAGTGGTTGTTCATTCGGGTTAATATTATATATGGATATAGTAATATGGATCTAGATCTAGGATTGTGGATCTTGATCTATATTTTAGATATCTTGATTATTTTAATCTTGATTTATGGTTTTATATCCACATCTCATTCTACATCATTGTGCCACTTAATTTTAGGGAATTTCCATGAGAAAATTCCAATAAAATTATTTTGGTAGGTTCTCCAACATTCAATTCCCATATTCATTATTTTTATTACATGTATTCATATTGTATAATTGATGAATTTGTTTATAAATTCAATTTTCTAATTGAATTAATTAATTTGGTTAATAAATGAATTGATATGAGGATGATTGGGGGTATAAATAATAATAGATTTGGAGATAATTAAATGTATAATTAATTATGAGATATAGATATTGTTGATTTGGTTATGCTTAATTGTTGAATTAATTATGAGAATGAAGATTTTTTATTGAGATATTTATTTTTGGAAATAAATATGGGATCTTGGGTTGTAGATATTGATTATTTAATTGATGAATTAATTAATGGGTTTGATTTACATAATTTGTTAGGGAGTTAATTATGGTTGTTTTGTGTGATTAGTTAATTATTATGTTAATATATTTTAATTCTTATTTTTTATAATTTTTTATTTATTAATGGAAATTATTTGGATAATTTAATGTTGAAATTTTTAACTGATGAACCAAAAAATAGTCATTCAGCTGTGAAATAAAGAATGGTAACCAGTTCATTCTATTTTGTAAGGTATTAAGGGTAAAATGATCATTCATTTGTTAATTAGTGAATGGTATAATGGTCATTCTAAATTATATGGAATGAATGATAACATGGTCATTTGGTAGTTAATTAATGAAATGGAATATCGTTATTCTATTATGTAATGTGTGAACAAAATCATGGAAATTCATGTATAAATTAAAAAATGGAAATAATTGAATTTCTGAATATAATATGTTTTAGGAATATATAGGGATCCAGTATGAGCCAATGTAGGGATTCAGAAATGAGTATCGATAAGAATCTAGGGGTTATATGGTTTAATAATGATTAATTGATCATGTAATAGTTTTTTACTTAAGAATTGAAATTATTTTATTTATTCAAATACATACACATTATTTTTTAATGTATATTGTTTTATATGATGTTTGTGGTGGCATACTAAGTTGTACTCACTCCTTACTCCGGATGTCTGATCGATACATGAATAGTCATTATTATTTCTGGATATGTTAGGGGAAATGGCCATGAGTTTGAAGTTTGTGTCCAGATAGATCATGGATGATTGAACATTACATGGTTCATGGCCTGTTTGGGAGTCATTATTATCATTACAATTTATTTTTCACTGTGAATCATTGTACTAACATTTGAATTACACATTTATTATTTTGTTTGATATTGTATCTTCAATTTTTGGTCATCACGTGACTTGGTATTATTCAGTGTTATATGTTATTGTACTATTATTATTTTCCATTGGTGTATTACTCTACTAAAGATGGTATAGTCTCTCCATGAATGATATTTGACCCTCGATGCTAGATGGAAGCCTCTAGTGTATGGGGAGGTGAACTTGAGGTCATTTGGTGATCCGTCTCAAGACACCTGTGCATAAAACCCAAGTCAGGATATTTGTAACACCCCAAGCTTCCACAATATGCATCTCTTTGAATAATACAGTAGCATGTATTGTACTCAACTACGAGTTCTAACACATCACAACCAATCAAACTAGCCATTATGAATAGTAATACACACTTTTTGAAATTTTATATATTTTATATTTTAAAATGGACTTCATTTTTTGATTTTGAATATCGAAATTAGCTTAGGTTGAATTTTTCATATTTTTCTGAAAACATTAAATTTTTTGTGAATTGTGACAAAACACTGAGTTATAGTTTAAAATCAAATTTTTATTTAAATAATTATTTATTTTATTTAAATTTAATTAAGATAAAAATGGATACATAATAACAATATAAGTTCAATTTAATTCAATGGAGTTAGTTTAGAATAATTTTAGATATATAAATGTTTTTGGAACTTTTCATTGTCTTTTACCCACCTCCTAAAAGAATTTGGAAATTCACATAAAACATAATTTTACCACTTCTGTGAGTGGAATTTAAAAAATCTGAGAGACACGGTTAATATCAAGGATTAAAATTTGGTTCAATAAGATAAAAATAATTTTAGGTGAATAGTAACTTTTTACTTTTATTTAACACGATTAAAAGTAAATATGGTAATTAAGGTTAAAATGATATTAATATTACTCTATCACATTTCCTAACTCTATTGTATAATTGTATCTAGACCAAAAACAACCTTAAGAATAAAATATTATCATTTTGGTCCACTTGGATTAGATTAGGACATTTATTATTATTTAAAGAAGAGTTGAAAGAGTAAAAATCAATGTTTAATTACTAAAACATTTTTAATACAGAGTTATAAAAAAGATAAATTCAATTATAAATATTCATTAGAAAGATAAAAGATATTTCTTACATAATGGTATTTTGTTTATAATTTATCAACATTAAATAATTTAATTTATTTATGTCACAATGGTGATGGAGTAATTACCCAATTAATGAAATATTAAAATAATTGATATTATAAATATCAAAATAAATGTAATTTGAGACTTTTTATTAATTCCAATATTATATAGGTTAATATGACATATTATTAATGGTTATGTGAATTTTATTCGAAGTAATAATGCTGTTATGAATTTATCAAAAACAAAACACCCAATAGTGTCAAAATTGACATAAAAGAGTTCTTAAAACACATATTATATTATTAATTGATTTTATATTCCTAAAAATATAAGGTTCATACAAAGGACTTAAATAATGATATTTGTATCATTAATGGACCACTTGGAGGTTTCTTGGATTATATATTATGTTTATTAACTATATAATATAAAAATACAAAGAGACATGGTAAATGTCAAACTATTTACCTAAGAGTTAAATCTAAAAGATAAGGTTACTATAGTGATGAAAAACTATCTAAAATCTATTGGATGAGTGTTTTTCGTCTAATTACCTCCTTATACATTTAATAATTCACTTTGGAGCCATTAGAAACCGAATATGAATTTATTATAAATTAATACTTTATGTTTTTCCTAAAGAGACCATCCTCCCACTTATAAAAGAACATCATTTCTAACCAATTCCTCACACCTCTCAATCCTTTTGGCACGTCCAACCTCTACCCATTTAATCTTATTACATCCCTATCCTCCTCCAACATGCCTTACCTTAGTCAGAAGGCATATCAAGAGTCCTATTTGGTTCAAACTAAAGGGAGTTTCCCAAATTAAAGGTAACGATTTCTCTTAACTTCTTTTTTTTTACTTCTCCATCCCCTAAACTCTTCTTATTATTTTATTTCATAACAAAAACGATATCCTAAATAAACTAGGATATTTTTCTGAGAATTATTCGAACTAAATTTACACACACATCCATATAATGGGTGAAAAACATAATGTTTCTGTGGATGGGAACCAAACGCCTCATGAAACGATGATTGTTTAATTATCTCCTACCACCTCTCATGGTGTCCATTATGATGGAACTATAATTAAATATGATATTAATGATATTTATTTAATATATAGTATTATTTAATTCCATTTTATAGTATACCATTATTCGTTTCATGTTGTATATATATACGATAATTTCATTTGAGGAAGTGCGACTACCGCCCCCTCAAAGTGATATAACTCATTTATAACATACATGGAATGTATAAAAGATGGCGTTAATGAACCTAAGTAACACATATAAGATATTATATTATAATTCAATAATAATATACCTATTTATAATTTTTTTTTGATTCGTTTTAAATTGAAAAATGAAATGGAAGTAGAGTTCGTGCGAACGTACGGATTACCATCTCCACAAAGGCGATGAGATTAATTTCCCCATCATTTCCATTAAAGAATAATTCTCGTCTGATGATTAAATATAATGTTTAAGGACATTTTATAATTCTTTATAGGAATAATATACAAACTATCCATAACAAACACAGCTTACGTAACGAGGCATATAAAGGAAAACGAATCAGTTGACACCCGAAACGATGATAATACAAAAATATTATTAACAAAGAAACATTAAAACATAATATATGATATCATATTTTTGTATATGATTCTTGTATATTTTAACAACAATGATTTATCTACTATACAAGAGAAAAACCTACACACTATCAAGGAAAGGTATAAGGTAAGGGCTCATTTCACAATCTCTTCATTTTTCGAGGTTGTTTATATGTAATTATCTAATGGGACCTATTTATCATCCACATCCATGTTTCTTAAAAATTTATTCCAAATTTTTTTACTTTTTACTAGGCTATGGGTTAAATTCATTTATACCCTTTTCTAACATTCTATAAAATGGTTTGAAAGGAATCATTTCGTTGTTTTCCAAACAAGGTCATATTTAACCTTTTCGACAAAATTAATGAAAGAATGTCTTTTTAACTTATATGGCAGGTGTGTCTATTTTCTATCGTTATAAATTCACTGAAGCATCCCTTAAAAGCTTATAAGAATATTTTCAAATTAAATGTTTTCTTTTATAATTATGTGAATTTTAAATAATTTCAAAAAAAGAGATATCTCTATCAAATAGTTTTGATTTCAAATATGTCAACATCCTTTGATGAATTTTAAGCTTATTTGAAGTCGATTTATTATGATAAAAAACAAATATATTGTATTGAAGGTTTTCTAATTTGTTTGAATGTTTATGTGACATTTTTATTCCAATCATGGTTTATGGATAAATTATTTACATTTCGTATGATAGTTTTAATATGAATGTGTATGTTATGTTTAAACATGTTCGTATGTGGAATGCATTGGACTTAATATGTGACAGGTGGAGCCAGCTATAGCTCCTCAGTGCATCGGTAGGTCTCATGAGACAAACTAGTGTATTGGAACGAGTCCTTGACAAAATATTATTTATAGTCTTGGTATGATTCCTTGTCTACGTGGTTGTGATAGTCTGGAATTATGAATTCCATCATTATGAAAGTGGTTATTGATATTGCATGTGATTATTCGACTAGTAGAATATCCATGTGAATAAGTAAATGGAACTATTTCATTTTATATTTGCAATATTATGCAGATGTTAAGGTTTAAAAGGATTTTGTTTTAGTTATTCATTTCCATAAATTCTTATTCTTATTTATGAATGTTTCTGCTATATTGCTATACTTACTGGGAATTTGAGCTCACACCTTTCTATGTTTATTTTTTAGAGGATTTGAAGAAGTATTTTATGAATGTCCTATAGGGATAGTATAAGTGGATATGAGTGTGGAGACAAGATGTTGTTGTAGTTTTCACTTTATGATGTAATGTAAACATTATGAATGTATCTAGTGTTTCCAGGGCTACTAAACTAATCAGTATTTATAGATTTGATCATTTGTGATCTTGCCAATGTTATGTAATAATTCACCAACTATGGGTAACTGGGGTTGGGGCATTACATTTGGTATTAGAGTAATTTTAGTACAAACCTTGGGAGCTATATTAATATAAACTCTGATTAGAGCACATAGACCTAAGATGGAGTTTGAGTATTAGTATAGAAGAACTTCCTAGAATTTTGGTATTGTAGAGATTTTGTGAGTTTTCCAAGAAATACATCCATGTCTGGATACGAGTAGGTAGAGGCGGCTCTGGAACAGATGTACCTAGGGGTAAAACCCAAAAACGCCGCTTTGAGATACACTCAAATGGGAACTGGTGCACGAAAATAGGCCTTGCTACACTCTTGGTTTCGACACTCTCAGCGAATATTCCTAGGATAATTCTCATTTTATTTACAAACCATTATAAAAGGTTTATGAGTATATAATTCCTCAAAGAAAACATTTTTATGATTATGGATTATATCCATAAACAGTTCAATTTATGTTAGGTGTTTTACATGTTTGGATTTATGTATTGCGATTCATAAACTAGTGTAGTGTATGCTATTGTTTAGAAATGGCACCTAGTGGAAGAAATGGAAACTGTATCAATTCACACACTCTATGTAAGGATTTCCCTCTAGATCAAGATAATTATAGTGGAGCTGGTGAAGCAACTGGTGCTGATCAGCTAATCACCATATTGGGACAATTCACTCAGGTTATGAATAATAACTTTACCCGTATGGAGCACCTTGATCCGCAGTGTGGAGGATCAATGTTTGATCGCTTCATGAGGTTGCAACCAACAACATTCAATGGGATTAAAAATACATTACTATCTGAGAAATGGATAAGTTCCCTAGAGAAAATATTTTAGGCTTTGGGAAGTACTGAAAAGGGAAAAAGTTTTCATGGCAGTTTACTGCCTCACTGAAGATGCTGATCAATGGTGGTCATTGATTCAAAACACAAAGCAAGATGAGGAAGTATCAAATTTGGAATATAGGTAGTTCAAAGATCTTTTATTAGAAAAATAATTTCCTCGTGACCATCAGGTAGATATGTGAAAGAAATTTCTGAGTCTGAGTCAATAGGAGGATGAGAATGTCTCAAAGTATGAGGCTAACATTACAAGGTTAGCGAGACATGCAACATGTTATATATGTAACCCAAGAAGTAATATTGATTATTTTATGGATGGGTTAAAACCATTTATCCATCGACCATTAGTCTCACAATGTTTCTCGTCATATGAAGATATTGTCTCATGTGCTATCATGATAGACAAGGAATTCATGAATTCATACGACTTTAAGGCAAAGAAAGAGAAGAAAAGATCTACTGACCACTCTATAAATGGAAATAAAGGGAAGAAGGTAAATGTTTATTATCCATCATGTAGTAAATGTTGGAAGAAACACCGATGTACTTTCTTGAAGGTAATGGGAGTTTGTTACAAGTGTGGTAAAAAAGGCCACCATGCTCATGATTTCAAGGGAAATAGAGTTTTTGTCAATGTGGAATGCTATAATTGTAGAGAGATGGGACATTATGCAAATGAATGTCCTGTGTGTTAGGGGAACATACCTCATAAAAGGCCAAGGGATCAAGGCCAAGCTTATGCTATCACTACTGTAGAGGTGGACGCTCTGAAAGACGTGGTGGCAGGTAATTTAATGGTTTCCTCAAGTTTAGAAAATGCATTATTTGATTCTGGATCATCACATTTTATCTTATCTTCCCAGTTTGCTAATATAATTAGATATTTCCATTTTTATTTAACAAGGGAGTTGTCAGTTAAATCTCCTAAGGGAATTATCATTGCAATAATGTTTTGTAAATCATTCCCCATTAGAGCATATAAATGTTCTTTATCTACGGATATCATCATCATACCTATGATTGAATTTGATATAATCCTCAGTATGGATTGTCATTCGGACCATGATGCAAAAATTTATTGTAAGAAGGAGGAGGTTACTATTTTTTATGATGATTGTAAGGAACCCCTTTTCATTAGAGAGGAATAATCACCACCTAGTTCTTACCTAGATCCACCCCCAGTAGCTCAACTAAATTCAATTATTGGGGAGGAAGTAAATGAAATAAATGCAGGAAAGGAAAGTAATGTTCAAATAGAGGATGTACCTATTGTGAGAGAATATGTTGATGTGTTTCTAGATGATTAACCTAGACATCCTCCAGAATGAGAAGTTGAGTTTTCCATTGATTTATTTCCGGGATCATGGCCTATATCGAAGACCAATTATAGAATGGCCACTGTAGAAATAGTTTTACTAAATAAACAACTAGAGGAATTGGGTAATAAGAGATTTATTATCACTAGTGTTTCTCCATGTGGTTCCCCTATTCTTTTTGTTAAAAAGAAAGATAGATCTATTAGGTTATGTAACAACTACAGGGAGATCAATTAAATAACAATCGAGGACATGTATCCCCTACCTCGTATTGATGATGTATTTGACCGACTGCATAGAGCTCAATACTTTTAAAATATTGACCTTCGATCTGGATATGATCATTTGTTTGTGAAGAAAGAAGAAATTCTGAAGACAGCATTTCAAACCAGGTATCGGCATTACGAGTTCACATTAATGCATTTTGGATGGACTAATTCACCCTCTGTTATCATGGATCTATTGAACATCGTTTTCAATGAATATCTCTATGATTTTGTAGTGGTATTTATTGATTATATCTTGGTATACTCCAAAAGCTATGAAGATCATGAAAATCACCTTCACTTTATCCTAAATACTCTAAGAAGACATGAATTATATGGGATGTTTAGAAAGTGGGAATTCTGGCTTCAAAAGATTTATTTTCTTGGCCATATTGTCTCTATGGATGGGATCTATGTTGATACTTCTAAGACAAGAGAAATCCCAGAATGTCCAGCACCAAAGATTATAACTGAGGTACATAGTTTTATTGGTTTAGCATTTCATTATCAATGTTTCGTCCAGAATTATTCCCGATTGGATAACCCATTAACAAAGCTCACATGTAAAGTGGTAAAATTTGATTGGAAAAAAGGGTGTGAAGAATGTTTTGAAGAACTGAAGAGAAGATTAGTTAATGCTCCTATATAGACACTACCATTGTGGAATGATGGGTTCTATATTTATAGTGATGCTTCAAAGAATGGACTTGGTCGTTTCCTTATGCAGAATGATAGGGTTATTGCCTAAGACTCACGACAACTAAAAACTCAGGAGAAAAACTATCCTACTCATGATCTTGAGTTAGCTGCTGTAATTTTTTCTTTGATGATATGGAGACATTATCCTTATGGTGAAAAATATTATATTTATACTGATCACAAGAGATTGAAGTACATTTTCTAACAAAAAGAACTCCACATGAGGAAAAGGTGATGGCAAGAACTACTCAAGGATTATGATTTTTTGATACACTACCACTCGGGGAAGGCATATAAGGTAGAAGATGCATTGAGTAGAAAATATCATGGAGTTTTGAACATGATGAGAGTTTAATGGGATCAAATTTTCATGGATTTTGTAAATATGGATATGGGAATCACCATGGAAGGTGAAACATCAATGTTTTTTCAAATGGTTTCCAAAACATCTTTACTAGAAAGGATTACGAGTTATCAGACCTATGATGATGAATTTAAAAAGAAGATTAAAGTTGTTAGTGATGGGAGATTGATCGGATTTGTGTATGAAGAAGGAATTTTGAAATTTGGGAAGAGACTTTGTGTTCCAGATATACCTGATCTAAAAAGGGAATTGTTAGATTATTCTCATAGCTCCAATTTCACTATAAACCCTAGGAGCACCAAAATGTGTATAGATTGGAAGGAAAATTTTTTTATGGGACAACATGAAGAGGGATATTGCTGATTTTGTGTCATGATATATGGTTTGTCAACAAGTGAAAGCTGGAAGGCAATAACCTGGAGGAGTCATGCAAACTCTTCCCATACCAGAGTGTAAATGGGACAATACTATGATGGAATTTATCATGGATCTCCCAAAGACTTCTAGAAAGAATGATACAATATAGGTTATTGTTGATCGTCTTACTAAGTCAGCACATTTTCTTGCTATAAGAGAAGTTCTACCACTAGAACGTCTAGAAAGACTATATATTAATGAAGTTGTGAGGCTTCATGGAGTACCCCTATCGATTTTTTCTGATCATGATCCCCACTTTACATCAAGATTATGGAAGAGTCTTTATAAGGCCTTGGATACTGAACTTTGTTTGAGAACTGCCTACCACTCTCAAACAGATGGACAATCAGAACGGACTATTCAAACTTTAGAAGACATGTTGAGATCATGGTCACTTGACTTTCAGGGTATGTGGGATCAATATTTACCTATGGTGGAATTTTTATATAACAATAGCTTCCATTCAAGTATTTGGATGGCACCATATATAGCGTTATACAGAAAGAGTTGTCACACACCAACCTTTTGGGATGATTTTGGTGAATGAAAACTCATAGGCCCAGAACATTTGGAGGAAACGATGGAACTTGTAAATGTAATCCAACACCACATCAAAGTAGTTCAAAGTAGGAAGAAGAGCAATTCCGATAATCGAAGGAAGGGTTTGGAATTTCATGTAGGAGATCATGTTTTCTTAAAGGAATCTCCATGGAAGGGAGTTATACTTTTCAGTAAGAATGGTAAATTGAGTCCCAGGTACATCAGACCTTTCAAAATTCTAGAACGAATTGGGGATGTAGCATACCGTTTGGTAATGCTACCAAATCTCTCCAAAGTTCACGATGTGTTCCACGTATCACTATTGAGAAAATACATGCCTGACCCAACTCATGTACTCACCTATGAGAAATTAGAACTTGAACCTGATATGTCTTATTGCAAAGAGCCCATCAGGATTCTTGATACAAGGGAACAAGTGGTGAGAAACCAGCCGACTCGCCTGGTAAAAGTTCTATGGAGAAACCATAATATGGAAGAGGCAACGTGGTAACCCGAGGAACTTATGATGAAGAATCACCTGAGTCTTTTCATTTGGAATTATTCTAGAAATTTTCAGGATTAAATTATTTGAAGGGGTAGAATGTAACACCACAAGTTTCCACGGTATGCTTCTCTTTGAATAATACAATAGCGTGTGTTGTACGCAACGTCGAGTTCTAAAACACACCACAACCAATCAAACTAGCCGTTAAAAATAGTAATACCCACTTTTTGAAATTTAATAAATTTTATCTTTCAAAAGGGAATTCATTTTTGGATTCAGAATATTGAAATTATCTTAGTATGAATTTTTGGTATTTTTCTGAAAATATTCAATTTTTGATGAATAGTGAAAAAACATTGAGTTATAGATTAAAACCGAATTTTTATTTAAATAATTATTTATTTTATTTAAATTTAATTATGTTCAAAATGGAAAAAAATACCTATATATGATTAATGTAATTAATTGGAGTTTATTTAGAATAATCTTAGATATATAAAAATTTTATGAAACTTTTCATCGTCTTTTACCCATCTCTTAGGAGAATTTGGAAATTCACATAAAACATGATTTTACCATTTCTGTGAGTTGAATTTCAAAAATCTAAAAGATGTGGTTAATATAAATGAATAAAATGTGGTTCAATAAGATAAATTTTTTTTTGGTGAATAGTAATTGTTTTCTTTTATTTGCCACGGTTAAAGGTAAATAGGGTAATAAAGGGTAAAAATGATATTAATACCACCCTAATACATGTCCTAATTATATTGGACAAGTTTATCTCGAACATAAACAACATTAGGAATATAATATTTTCATTTAGGTCCACTTTTATTAGATTGGTACATTTATTATTATTTATATAACAGTTTAAAGAATTGAAATCAAAGTTTAATTACTATAACATTTTTAATAAAGGGTTATACATAAGATAAATTCGATTATATATTTTCATTAGAAAGCTAATACGATTTTCTACATAATGGTATTTTATTTATAAATTTTAGACTTTAAATAATTTAATTTAATTATGACCCAATGGTGATGAAGTAATTACCTTATTAATGAAATATTAAAATAATTGATATTATAAATATCCAAATAAATGTAATATGACACTTTTTATGAATTAAAATTATTTTCTATGTTAATATGACATATTATTATTGGTTATATGTATTTTATTCGGAGTAATAATGCCGTTTTGATTTTATTAAAAACAAAATACCCAATTGGGTCAAAATTGACATAAAAGAGTTTTTAAAACAAATTTTATATTATTAATTGATTTTATATTCCTAAAAATATAAGGATCAAAAAAAGGACATATATAATGATATATTTATTATTAATGGACCACCTGGGGGTCACTTGGAAGTATATAGTATGTTTATTAACTATATAATATAAAAATAAAAAGATACATGGTAAATGTAAAACTATTTAACTAAGAGTTAAATCTAAAATATAAGGTTACTATAGTGACCCTAACCTGTCTAAAATCTATTAGTTGACCGTTTTTTATCCCATCCCCACTTTATACTTTGAATAATCTTTTTTGGAGCCATTAGAAACCGAATATGAATTTATTATGAATTAATACTTTATGTTTTTTCTAACGAGCCCCTCCTCTCCCTTATAAAAGGTCACCACTTTTAACCAATTCCTCACACCTCTAAAGCATTTTGTCTCGTCCAAACTTTTCCCAATTAAGATCCCTACATCCCTCTCCTCCTCCTATAATCCTTACCTTAGGTAGAAGGAACTTCAATATTCTTTTTTGATTCAAACCAAAGGGAGTTACCCAAATTAAAGGTAACAAATTCTCTTAGCTTCTTTTCTTTTTTTACTTATCCAACACCTAAAATATTCTTATTATTTTCAATTGTAACAAAAATAGTATAAAAAATATACTAGAATACTTTTATGAGAAGTATTCGAACTACACTTACACACACCACCATCTAATGGGTGAAGGACATAATGTTTCTGTGGATGACAATCAAACGCCTCATGAAACGATGATTGTTCAATTATCTCCTACCACCTGTCATTGTGGCCATTATGGTGGAACTATAATTAAATTTAATAATAATGATATTTATTTTATATATAGTCTTATGTAATTCCATTTTATAGAATACCATTATTCGTTTCATGTTGTATATATATATGATAATATCATTTGAGGAAGTGTGGACTACCGCCCCCTCAAAGTGATGTGAATCGTTCATACCATACATGGAACATATAAAAGATGGTGTTAATGAACTTAAGTAACACATATAAGATATTATTTTATACTGGAATAATAATATACGTAAGTATTATTTTATTTTGATTCTTTTTAAAATGAAAAATGAAATGGATGTAGCGTTCGTGCGTACGTACAGATTACCGTCTCCACAAACGCGATGAGATTCATTTCCCCATCATATCCATTCAAGAATCATTCTAATTTGATGATTAAAATTAATGTATATGGACTTGATATCATTCTGGATATGATTAATATACATCATATCCATAAAAAACACGACTTATATAATGAAGCATATAAAGGAAAACGAATCAGTTGACACCCGAAACGACGATAATACTAAAATATTATTAACAAATCAATATTAAAAGATCATATATGATATCATATTTATGTATATGATTCTTTTATAATTTAATAAAAATGATTTAACTATTATAAAATATGTTAACCTACACTCTATCATGGAAAAGTACATGGTAAGGTTTTATTTCACAATCTCATCATTATCCGAGGTTGTTTATACGTAAATATCTAATGGAACCTCTTTATCATCCACATCCATGTTTCTTCAAAATTTATTCCAAAAATTTTTTACCATTTAATACACTATGGGTTAAAGTCATTTATATTGGATTGGATTACACCAAATATACACAATAGGGGGGGGGTTGAATTGTGTCTTTTCAAAAATAATTTCAAGATTGTGTCCTACCTTTTAACATTAATCAGATAAAATGATGCATAGGAAATTTAAATAGCAGAAACACAATATGTAAAGTGGTTTGGGGAATATAAGGCCCCTAGTCCAATCCACCAACACTCTACTCCACGAGCATGCTGATTTTTACTATATGGTCCTCGTTTCAACAAACCGGTTCAAAACTATGTACATGCAGTTGACGCCTTTACAATCCAAGGCATACTAGAGCCTTCTGGTTCACTTAGAGAACCTACACAGCATAGTATGAGAAGCCAATCACTCACGAATAGAAAGAAAAGATTTTCGTATTTTGAAAATACTTTCCAGATTTTCTTCACAATTGCAACAACATGAAATTCACTATAGATAGATCGTCGCCTTTATAAATAATAATCTTCTCATAAGAAACGTTCTGAGTTGATCCCATTGTAGTAGATATATAAATATAATTCACAACTTTAGTAGTAGAAAATTTACAGTAGATCTTCATTGTAGAATAATTTAATCCTCTAACGTGTTCCTTACTCTTTTTAACAAATAGAGCTTCGATGCACCTTTTGAACCAGCTGATCGGTGTGTTTCAGTAGTCTCTATTTTTCATCGCTTTTAGAAAAATAAAAAGATCACATACGATCAATAATAATTGATTTAGTTAAAAAACCAAATAAATAAAAGAACGATAATATCATATCATGTACAATTAGATCCAAAAAAGTCACATTTTTACTCACGATATTCAACCATTTGAAATTGCAGAGCAGTCATAACTTCCCTGAAGACTCGGCATAAAAATCTCATTTTAATTCGATTATCAAATCATTGGTGAAACAATTTTCAATCAGTTAAAATCGTACATTAAAATCATATTTAAATCTGGCTTGAAATCCACCTAATAATCCGCGTATTGACCGTTGCATAAAAATATCAAAATTATATTCTCTTATGAAAAACGTACGGTTAAGTTGAACTGTACGCTTCCTCTGAATGTAAGGATGATGTCATAGGTTGACAACGTAAACTTGACAACCAACTTAAGGTTCATTCCAAATGTAGGGTTGGTCATCCATAATTTTCTCTTCAACTTTCAAATGTATGATAAAAGATCAATACTTTTACTTGATCCATACTTTTACAAGAAGGTATGGTTGTTTACAAAAGTAAGGTTGTTGAAACATAATTTTTCGAATCAAACGTAACGTTTAATATTAACGTACAGTTCTCCTTCTATACTTTTCTGATATCCCAAATGTAGAGTTCCTTCCTAACATAGGGTTCTTCTTCCATACTTTTCCGAAAACGTATGTTTGTTTAACCATAATTTTTACTTATCTCAAAAAGTTTACACAGTTTCTATCCTTACGCTACATTTATCCACGTAGGGTTGCAACAGTGTTTCCAAAACATGCTCCAGTAGATTCTAAATAATTCGCGCATGAACAGTGTTCACAGAACACGCTAAATACGAATTCATTAATAATAAATTCCTGTAATTTCAAGAGTAAATTAAAATTATAAATTCCTGCAAAATGCTTAACAAATAAAATCATTAGAAAATAATTATGGATATTTGTGAGAATCAAAATTAACATAAAGAGATAGAGTATTAATATAAACTCCCCCTTTAAATAAAAATATTATGTATTGTTGAAAACAACACTTGCTCAACAATCTCCCATTTTTGATGATGAAAAAACCCATAAAATAATAAAACTAATTAAATGAAATTACCTTTCTAAATTAAATATATAATGTTTTAGAATTTTGAGAGGATAAAACAATATTTAATTTTAACAAAATCATTTCAATAAATAAAAATTTATCCACCTTCATGAACATAAAATAATTTTTCATTAAAAATAAATGTTTCTAGTGTTATCCAAATTTCTCCCTCTGAAGAAAAAGAAAAAGAAAATATCCCTTTATAATAAATTACATTTAATAACTTAAAATAGTTTTATGTATAAGTAAAAATCTATATAAATAAAAAACATTAGATATATAGGAAATCATTTAAATAAGGTTTTAAAAATAAAATGGTGTGTTTAACTAAATTTCTCCCCCTTTTTGTGATATCAAAAAGATTGATAAATCATGGATTTTAACACATTTAATGTTGCACTGAACTAAATGTAAATGCTATTATTAAATTTTTGTCAATAATTAAATCTGGGGTACTAGAATATTAAAATAAATATATCAAAACAAATACAAAGAAAGAATCATATTTTCATTAAAAATAAAAAATAGATACAATGATGATAAATACAGGAATCATGGTTTTTTTACAATGAACAGGTAGGGTTTATCTTCACTGGACTGTAGACTTTGTTTCTGATAAGTGTTCTCTCAACCATTTCATTAATCCATCACCAATATTAATAATAAGATCTATTTCCTCTTGAGTCATATGAATATCTTCAATGATATTGAATCTGAAAAACTCGTGAAGCCTTTCTTCTTTCTCCAAAAACAAAGAAAACTTCTCTGTGAAATTTTTTAAGACATAAGGGATTCTTGGATCACTAGATGTTAACTGATCAACTATGAATTTATGATTATCTAAGAGAATATATAATGGAGCACTGTTTCACTGATGATATTGCAACCTATCATTCATATTGCTTATTGCAGCTGTGATAGCTTGAAATCGTCTGATTAAATCACGTGAAGTGCCTGATCCACTAGCAGCATTATTTCCAATTGATGCAAATTGTGTCTCCAGAAACACATAAGATCTGAGAAATCTGACTTTATAACCATTTCAGATTTCAATTTCACAACAACATTTAGCATATCCTCTTTAAAAATTTCATTTTCTTTTCTAGAAACAATACTCTCCTTATGCTTTTGAAATTTCAACTGTTCGGATTCTAAGATGCTTCTCCGAGAATCATTCTCACATTTTAGTTGAGATAACATTTCGTACAACTCTTCAGCTTCCCTATTCCTTGAATCAGAAGCACCCGATGCTTGATTCTCTTTCTCAGCTTCTGTGTGATGTAGTAGTACTAAAGGTAATGATTCAGCATCATATTTTTCTTTCTCCTTGGCCTGAGTAGGTTGGTCCAAAAAAATTTCCTCAGAGACCTTTCCAGACTCTTCCATAGAAAAATACTCTTGAAGAACTTCTGTGTGAGCTTTAAAATCATGCTCATCAAGAATATCTTAAATTTTTTCATCTAATGAAATATCTAAAATGACATTTTGAGGAGTTTCCTGAGGTCTGGCCAATTCCTCAGTAGGCTCTACCTCCTTTTCATGTTGAATGTCAACAGCAACATCAGCTACAGCCTGTTGTTCGGATCTTTCAACTACAGTCCTTTCATGATCAGGATCTGTAACAGTGACATTCTTTTAATGGGGTTTTTCAACAACCTTCTCTTTGAAAATGATGTAAGAGAGTAAATCTCATCTAGGTAAATCAGGAGATGTAATTTCCTCAGTCACAGGTTGTTTACTCTGAGTTTGTCGTCCCTCCTGAATTCTTTCTTCCTTAGTTTCTACCACTTCAAATATGATCATCCTTGTCGCAGTGCTGACTCTTGATTTAGCTTGTCCCTCCATGGACATTGCAGATTGAGCTTCATAATTATATTATTCATCGTGTTCTCCTACTGGAAAAAGTATTCATTTGATAGTACTCCATAAATATCCAATCTTCTTTAATGTTCCAGAATTAAACACTTTACTGTGATGACAGTGTACTCGGGCATCCACTAATCTCACCATGTCCTTCTTAAGCAACAAATTTGAAATTATTCAACCAAAAGGATAACAGTTCATTTGGGAATCACTCTGACAACAATATCTTAGGTATCTAACCATATACCTAGGAAAATTGAGTTTGACATCACTGAGGAAAATATACATTATATACATATCAGGATATAATATTTTTTCCATCTCAGACCTCCTCGGTGCAATCCTTGTTTGGACAAATTTGACAAAAATTTTCTGATCAGGATCCAAATCTGTGATAAACATTTTCATTATAGTCATAGTACTAAAATGAAATGACATTATGTCCTCTAATTTTTGCACAGAATCTACAATATTTTTCAAGTCGAAATGAAAAACTCCCTCATGAGGGAAATTGAGAATCTGACCAATTTCTACTAAAGAGATTGAGAAATCCCTATCCTCTATCATAGCCATCATATTGTCCTCAGTATCTCGTAGACTAAACTGTACAGATTTTAAGAAGTATCTATGTTCTACCTCAAACAAAAATTCATTATTTTCACTGTTGAACGTATGTTCAAGGATTTGAAACAACATCGCTTGTTTTAACAGTAGATTTGTCTGAAATAACTAGTCGAGATCGATTACCATTCCCTATAATTTTTTATTCCATCGAAGCATTGTCTTGTGGCATTTCCTGTCACGGCTTTACTATCTCTTTTAGTCCTTACCATCTCTGCGAGAATCTATGAAGATTTTAAGGTTTGGGTTTCAGAGGATCGAATATTAGGGTTCACGAGAAGAAGTGCGGTTTGCAGGTTTGAAAAGGTTTCAATAGAAATTAAATGTTTTAAAATTTGAAAGGTTTTCTAACAACATCGATTCCCGTGTTTTTAATAATCATTACATATATTTAAAAATATATAAAATAGATTACGCGGGGAAAATAAACTTATTCCGTTTGAAAAAAAATAGCAAAATTATTTTAAGCAGAATTAAAATAAAGAACTAGCATCCTAAAATAAATTATTATTTCAAATCAAATAAACCTAGTTCCCCCTTAATAAAATAAAACCTTTCAGTAGGGAAGTGGTTTAGTAAAAATATCAGCTAATTGAATTTTATTACTTACAAATTCCTAATATATATACTTTTTAACAACATGATCTCTTAGAAAATGATATCTTATATAAATATTCTTAGTTCTAGAATGATTAATAGGATTTTTTGAAATATTTATAGCACTAGTATTATAACGTAAAATATAAGTATTATTAAAATTTAGTCTAATTTCCATAAGAGTGTTTTTCATCCACAACACCTGTGCACAGCAACTTCCAGCAGAAACATATTCTGCCTTAGCTGTTGACAGGGCAACTGAATGTTGTTTCTTACTTGACCATGACACAAAATATTTTCCTAAAAAATGAAAAGTTACTGAAGTGATTTTCCTATCTAATCTACAACTCCCAAATCATGCATCTGAATATGAAATCAAATTGAAATCTAATGTTTTGGGATAAAGATGAGAATGAAAAATAGTTCCTTTTAAATATCTAAAAATTCTTTTAACAGCAGTTAGATGAGACTTTTTAGGATTTTATTGAAATCTTGCACAAAGACATATTGAAAACATTATATCTAGCCTACTAGCAGTATGATATAATAAACTACCAATCATTCATCTATATAACTTTTTGTCAACTGATTTTCCAATTTCATCCAAATCAAGTTTTATATTAGTACACATATATGTTGTATATATCTTGTTGTTTTCAAGTCTAAATTTCATAAAACAAATCAGCAATGTATTTTCTTTGATTCAAAAAAATTCTAAAATCTTTTTGATAAATTAGAAGTCCTAAAAAGATATTTAGTTCTCCCATCATACTCATTTCAAATTATTCATTCATTAACTTTAATAACTCATGACAAAGGGTTTTATTAGTTGATCCAAAAATTAAATCATCAACATAAATTTGAACCAATAAAATATTATAATTCCCAGTTTTATTAAATAATGTTTGGTCTTCCATTACAATAGTAAAATAATTTATGAAAATAAAAGAGCTTAATCTTTCATACCATGCTCTAGGTTCTTGTTTAAGGCCATAAAGAGATTTAGTAAGCTTAAAAACAGAATCTGGTTTTTGAGAATCTTCTAAACCGGGAGGTTGCTCAAAATATACTTCCTCCATTAAATAAGCATTTAAAAAGGTAGAATTAACATCCATATAAAATAATTTAATGTTCATATGAGATACATAGTCTATGAGGATTCTAATGGGTTCTATTCTAGCTAAAGGTGAAAAGGTCTCGTCATAATTTATACCTTCTACCTGATTATATCCTTTAACAAAAATTCTTGCTTTATTTCTAGTTATTATTCTTTGATCATCATGATTATTTCTAAAGAACCATTTGGTTCCTATTTCTGGATAGTTCTGTGGTATTTCAACTAATTCCCAGACTTCATTTCTTTTGAACTAGTTTAATTCTTCTTGCATTGCAATCATCCATCTTTCATCATCTAAAGCATCTTCTATAGTCTTGGGTTCTAATTGGGATAGAAAGGTAAGTAATTCTACAAGATTTCATATATTTCATCTACGTTTTCTTCGTGTATCTAAGTAACCTATTATAGTTTTAAAGGGTGATTATTTAGGGTTCTAGTCTGTCTAGGCAACACATTTATTGGTTCATCGGTATCATGTTCTTCTGAACTGAACTGAATTTTATTTATATCTTTTTCAAAATCATTTTCCATGTTCTCAAGCCTCATGTTATCATTAGAGTCAGATTCATCCATTTGATCTATCCTTTTCTCAAAGGGATAAAATTCATCAAATTTCACATGAATTAATTTTTCATCAATCCTTGACTCTTTATTATAGATTCTATAAGCTTTGGAAGTTGCTGAATATCCTAAGGAAATTCCTTCATCAGATTTTGGATCGAACTTACCAAGATTATCCTTGGTTTTTATGATGTAAAACCTGCATCCGTAAACTTTAAAGTAGTTAACATTAGGTTCTATTTTATTCCAATGTTCATAGGGTGTCTTTTTCAAAAGAGGTCAAATTAAGACTCTATTCATTATATAGTAGGTTGTGCAGACAACTTCTACCCAAACGTATGTTGGATGGTTGTATTCATTTAGCATAGTCCTAACCATTTTCTGAATAGTCCTATTTCCTCTTTAAAAAGTTTCATTTTTTTGAGGTGTTCGAGGTGCATATAAGGTGTGATTAATACCCATATTTTAGAAGAAGGAATTAAATTCCCGATTCTAAAACTATCCACCATTATCACCTCTTAATGAAATTATTTTAAATCCTTTATCATTTTGAACAGCTTATCAAAAACATTCGAATAATGTAAAAGCTTCACATTTAAATTTCAAAAAGTAAATCAATGTAAATCTAGAATAGTCATAAACTAAAACATATAAATATAAATTACCAGCCAAGATTCCTACTCTTGAGGGTCTAAACAAATCCATATAAATAAGTTCTAGGGGTTTAGATGTAGCAATTTTGTTAACAGATTTTAAGGATGATTTGTGTAACCTTCCATGTTGACATGCATCACAGAATCTGTCACTTTCAAATTTGAGACTAGGAATATCAGAAACTAAATGTTTCTTAGATAACTTATTTAAAACATATATATTACAATGTCTATGTCTCCTATGATAGATCCAAGATTCATTCATTTTAGCAGTTAAGAAATGTACATGTTGTTTAAGCAGGGAATTTAAATCTAGGGTATACACATTATCTCTTCTTGGTGCTCCAAATGTAAGCAATTTATTTTTGAAAATAGAACAACAATTGTTAGAAAAATCAACAGCATAAACATCATCACATAGTTGAGAGATACATATCATATTGTGTTTCAATCCTTGTACATAATGTACTTTATTAATTGAGACACCTTCTGGATCTCCAACTGTGTCACGACCCGACCTCGGGGCCCGTGCCGTGACTACCCCAAGCCCGCCTTCCATAGGCCAGGGGCTGGCGACTAGCACCAAGGCGTAAAATCCCGGTAAACAGGGAAGGCATTGCCTTTATAAGTAACAACCACCACATAGTCAGCAAGCGGAAAGTAACTACAAGTGCAGAAAAGTAAAGGGGGCCGGAATACAAGCCCAACTGAAAGTACAACTGAAAAAGTAAAGAACAACAACTGAAGTGAAGACGGCGGCCTCGTGTCGTCCACTGGCAATCCCACCTGAAGGGTGGGTACAGATAGCCTCCAGGCTCCTCGGGTCCCACGTCCGCTCCGAGCACGTCCCGCCCAGTGGTCCACCTCCAGGTACCGTCCTGCTCCACGCCCCAATCGTGATCAGCGCTGCCCGTCGTCTGCATCCAACACAACAAGGTGCGGGCATAGCCCGTGCAGGGGTGAGTATAAAGTACTCAGTAAGGACCCCGAGACCCCCGAAGGTCTCCCGAAATCCACAAAGGATATAGAAAAAAAAGAAAGATGCAATCACGAAGTAACATCTGACTCGACTTAGGTATATGCCCATACATATACCTAAGTCCCCACTTCTAGCTCTGCTCACGAGCTCAAGAACAACTCAATCCACATAGGAAAGCAAGTCTCAAATCCACAAAGGAGAGTAAACAGTAAATCCACATAGGATAGTTCAACACAATCCACAAAGGAGAGTAACAGAAGATTCAGCTCAACCAGGTATACTTTTTCAGATGACGTCAAAGATGATCACTGATCCATCTAAGTCATCGGACCCACGAAGGATCGATAGGTACTAACCCCCGCAAAAGACCCACACAGGATCGGGGTCACACAGAACCTGTAGGCAGTGGCTAACACAGAACCTGTAGTAAGGACCCACATAGGATCGGGCTCACACAGAACCTGTAGCACTGATCCACGTAGGATCGCTGAGTGCAGTAGTCGACGCAGTCCACTGAGGATCTCTGCACAGTCGTCGCCGCAGTCCACGAAGGATCTCTGCTCTGCCATCGTCGCAGTCCACTGAGGATCTCTGCTCTGCCGTCGTCGCAGTCCACGGAGGATCTCCGCTCTGTCGTCGAAGTCACAGACAGCGCTAGGGTTCCTGCACACAGCGAGCTCATTTAGGAGGGTCCGCTCCACGATCCGAGAGGCTGATACATCAACTGACACGTAGTCCGAAGTTGATGTATCCAAAAGTTCCGTATCGACAACAGGATCTCAACGCAACAGACGGCGCGTCAATCGGACGCCCGGTCTGAGAGTTATTAGCATTTTCGTCCCAGGGGCCCGGTTGGTTTTTAGGGAAAAACCAACCCGACCGTACCCCGCCTGTATCCGATCCTCGGGCGGAGTATTCCATAAGTTCCTTCTCACTTAGAGGAAACTACCACAGCTGACGGTACGTCGATCGGACGTCCGTAGCTCATGTTATGAGCGTTTCCGCTCCGAGGGCCCGGTTGGTTTCGTGTACGAACCAACCCGGCCGAACCCAAAGTCTTCCTAAACCTTGAGTGTAATATACCGAAACGACCGTATCGATCCAAGGATCGCGTAGCCGCTGACGGTTCGTCAATCGGAGGTCCCAGGCCCAAGATATGGGCGGAAGACCGAAGAAGGCCTGAAAACGGCGGTTCTGGGCCCGGGGCGACCCGGCCCGAACCGCCCCTGGGTCGGCCGAACCGGGTCGGCCCGAACCGCCCCGACCCGGCCGACCGGACCGGCCGGCTCAGTTTCGGCTGAGCGGCCGAAGGGGGGGCATCGCGGGTTTGACCCGCGGCTTAGGTGGAACGCGGCCCCGCGGGGGGCCGCCTGTCACGCGGACGCGGCCGGGCCGCCGCGTCCCTCCCCGGTTCCGCGCGGCCGCGGAACCGGCCGCCGCCGCCGCGGCTTCAGCCGCGGCGGATCTCCTCCACGGCGGCGCGCCGGGCGCCGCCGCCTCCGGCCGCCGGCGTCGCCGCCGCCTTCCGCGGGCCGCCGGAGTTGCTCCGGTGGCCCGTTTTGCCTCCCGTCTGCGCCATTGCTCCTCCAGGGGGCCGATCTTCACTGTGGGATCAACGGATCGCCCTTGCCGCACGGTTCTTCGTCGTCCGCCAAATACGCAGAACAAAAGATCGGCGGAGGGTTGCCGGGTCTTGTTCGTTAGATCCGCACCCTCCGCGTTAGTCATAAACAACAGGAGGAAAAGAAAATAATCAACAACAATTTTAAATAAATTAAAATTGTTCGAAGATCAGGTTCTTTATTTTAAAAGAATAAACACGGGGAATAAAAAAATATTCCAACATCCCTTACCTTGTCGTCGTCGGATGTGAGGTCGTCGCGGAATCGCTCGTCGCGGAAGGAGGGGATCGTCGCGTCGTTGCGGAGGAGACGTTCGTCGCACCGCGGGAAAAACGTCGCGCCGACGATCTCCGGATCAAGATCAAACGGATTTAATTAATTTAAATCCGTTGATATCGAATTATAAAAAGGGGAGAATTAGAAGATTCGATTCTCACCTTTAACCGCTGATCGTAGGTCCGCCGCGGAAGAAGAGGCGTCGTAGAAGAAGAAGGAGAAGGTCGCGTAAAAGTTTGTTGACGTCGCGGATCGTGCGTCGTCGAATTCCGGTTCCGGAGTTCTTCGCGTTCTTCGCGTTCTTCGCGTTCTTCGCGGGGAGAGTGGAGGTTTAGAGGATCTCGCACAACAGGAGGATCCTCCAAAATAGACAAGTTTGTCTATTTTATTATTTTGCCAACAAATGCAAAACGCGTAAGTAACGACCCATTAAATTCGTTGAATTAATTCAACGAATGAAACAGCCCATTTAATTCACGAAATAAACCGCCCAATTAAATGGTCTGTTAAGAAATAAAGAAAACGCGTCGGTTGACTTTTCAGTTACTTTGACGGGTTTTCGCGGGTGCGTTACTTAGCGAAAGAAACGGCGGGGCTCATGCGGGCCCTGCCTCACAAATATCCTACCAAGAGGGTAGGATAATTCCGGATAGCACCCTATCCGGTTTAACTCAGTTTAAGTGGCTTCCAAGTGACTTCCAAGCAGCTTAAGTGAAATAAAATAAAGTTGTCGCACAAATTTTTTTTTATTTCTGTCTTAAAGCCCCAAAATTTAAAAACCACGTCTGAGCAAACGCAACTCCGGAAGAGGCGTTTCTAAGCAAATATCGGCGCTGCGATTTCATCGGTGCCCTCAGAATTCGATTCCGGGCACCGGTTCAAAAGATATAAAAACCCGCTCGTCCGTTCACTGAACGTACCCGAGCCAAACTTCGGAAATTGATTCCGGGCACACCGGGCCTCGGAATCAGGTGCTGTCTGAAGCTGCGCTCTTGTAAAATTCCAAAGAAAATTAAGAAAAAAATTTCCTTGAAATTTGCGGGTCTTTACATTACTCCCACCTCAGGGCTTTACGTCCCCGTAAAGATACATCAAAAACTAGGGGAACAAATGGGGGTACTGAGCACGCATCTGAGCCTCCCGCTCCCAAGTTCTCTCCTGGAGGTTCCCGTGCTGCCATCTGATGCGCACAAGAGGAATCGACCGCCCACGTAGGACCCGCTCCTGTCGATCCTCGATCTCTACTGGGACCTCCGCAAAAGTCACCCCATCGTCCACGTCCAGCTCCCCAAAGTCGATGATGTGCGTCGGGTCGTGCACGTATCTCCTCAGCTGAGACACGTGGAAGACGTCGTGCACCCGGTGCAACTGAGGTGGTAGAGCCAGGCGATAAGCCACCTCTCCTATCCTGCTGAGGACCTGGAAAGGCCCGATGAAGCGTGGAGACAACTTTCCGCCTCGGCCAAATCTCCGTAACCCACGTCGAGGTGAGACACGCAAAAAGACGTGGTCGCCATCCTCGAACTCTAGTGGCCTCTGCCTCCTGTCAGCATATGACTTCTGCCGGCTCTGAGCTGTCCTCATCCTCTCCTGGATGATCTGGACCTTCTCTGTCGTGGCTCGGACCATCTCTGGTCCCACGAGTGCTGACTCCCCAGGGTCTGTCCAGCACAACGGTGATCTGCAGGGTCTGCCGTACAACGCCTCGTATGGTGCCATCCCGATGGTGGAGTGGTAGCTGTTGTTGTACGCGAACTCCACCAAGGGTAGGTGGTCCTCCCAGCTGCGACCAAAGTCGAGAACACATGCACGGAGCATGTCCTCGAGTGTCTGTATGGTCCTCTCCGTCTGACCATCCGTCTGAGGGTGGAAGGCTGTGCTTAGATGGAGCCGCGTCCCGAACGCCTCCTGCAACCCCTTCCAAAGCTGGGAAGTGAAACGAGCATCTCGATCGGAGACGATAGACGATGGCACACCGTGAAGCCATACGATCTCCTGGACGTAAAGACGTCCCAAGATCTCCACTGAGCCCTGCTCTCTGATGGGTAAGAAGTGTGCCGACTTGGTGAGTCGGTCGACAATCACCCAAATGGAGTCGTGACCTCTGGAAGTGCGTGGAAGTCCAGTCACGAAGTCCATATATATGCCGTCCCACTTCCACTCCGGGACCTCCAAGGGCTGTACCAAGCCTGCTGGTACCTGATGCTCTGCCTTCACCTGCTGGCAGGTGAGGCATCGTGAAACGAACTCTGCCACAGCTTTCTTAATGCCCGGCCACCAGTGCTGTCGTCTGAGATCCTGGTACATCTTCGCCACTCCGGGATGCACCGCCAAGGGGGAAGTGTGAAACTATTTCAGCTCCTCCTCTCGTAAAGCGACTGGTACGAAGGTACGTCCTCTGAAAAGGATGTCGTGCCCTGCTCCAAGGGAGAAACCATCAGGCGCCTGACCTGAGGATATCAGCGCACACCAGGTCTCACAGTCAGCGTCCCCAAGCTGAGCCTCTCTGACCCGCTGTAGAAGTGGAGGAGAGACTGTGAGAGACTGAAGAAAGGCTGCTCTGTCTCTATCCACGAAGGATATCTGTAAGGAGGCTAGCTGCTCTGTCGCCTCCTCAAGTAGCTGAATGCCCGTCCTCCTGCTGAGGGCATCGGCTACCACGTTCCCCTTCCCAGGTGTACAGACTATCTCAAGTCGTAGTCCTGGAGGAACTCAAGCCATCTCCGATGTCTCAGGTTCAGGTCCTTCTGAGAGAAGATATACCTGAGACTCTGGTGGTCAGAAAAGACTGTGAAGCGCTCGCCCATCAGATAGTGTCGCCAAGTCTTCAGAGCAAAAACCACTTCTGCTAACTCCAGGTCATGAGTGGCGTAGTTCTGCTCATGCGGCCTCAACTGACGTGATCCGTAGGCGATCACGGCCCGCTCCTGCATCAGGACGCACCTGAGTCCAGTCCCTGATGCGTCGCAGTAAACTACGTATCCAACTCCCTCCTCAGGCAACCTTAAGATAGGTGCGCTAGTCAACCTCTGCCCCAGCTCTTGGAAGCTCTGCTGACATATGTCTTACCACACAGAGGGTTTCCCCTTCTTCGTCAACGCTGAGAGTGGTTCCGCAACTCTGGAGAAGTCTGGCACGAATCTTCGATAGTATCCGGCTTGGCCCAAGAAGCTCCGCACCTCCGTCACGCTCCTGGGTGGCTCCCAAGCTAGCACTGCCTCGATCTTCGCGGGATCCACTGCAACTCCCGCCTCAGAGATGACGTGCCCCAAGAAGTGGACCTCAAGTAACCAGAACTGGCACTTTGAGAGCTTGCCATAAAGCTGGTGCTCTCGGAGTGTGTCTAGCACAACTCGCAGGTGGTAGGCATGCTCCTCCTCAGTCGTCGAGTATACCAAAATGTCGTCAATGAAGACCACGACAAATCGGTCGAGGTATGGCTGGATGATCCTGTTCATGAGGCTCATGAACACTGCTGGAGCATTGGTTACGCCGAACGGCATAACCAAGAACTCATAATGGCCATACCGACACCTGAAGGCCGTCTTCTGCACGTCCTCGTCTCGAACTCTGAGCTGATGATAGCCTGACCGGAGGTCTATCTTCGAGAACCACCGCGCTCCCTTGAGCTGATCGAAGAGGTCATCAATCCGTGGCAGCGGATACTTGTTCCTCACTGTCACCTGGTTCAGGCGACGATAGTCGACACACAGTCGCAAGCTCCCGTCCGCCTTCTTGGCGAACAAAATCGGGGAAGCCCAGGGTGAAACACTGGGTCGGATAAACCCCTTGCTCTGCAAGTCCTCCAACTGTACCCGCAGCTCCCGAAGCTCGGCGGGGGCCATCCGATATGCTGGAGTAGATATCGGGGCTGTCCCGGGGTACAAGTCGATGTAAAAGTCTACCTCTCTACGAGGAGGTAGCCCTGGAACGTCGTCGGGAAAGACGTCCACGTACTGGTCCACCACTGCAGGAAAAGCTGGACTCCGCACGTCCACTGCTCCTAGGATGAGGCTAGCCAACTGATGAGAGATGGGCTGCACTCTCCTCCGCGGAAGTCCATCCTGTGCTGCAAAGGTTCCCTTCTCGCCGGTGAAGGTAAACCTGCTCCCGTCGGTGCGAACACATCGCACCTTGCGCCTAAAATAGTCGATCTGGGCATGAACCGTGGTAGCCAATCCATGCCCAAGATGACGTCGTAAGGCCTCGACGCTGCTACAAGGAGATCCCAGCCGAAGCTCTCGCCTCCTAGAGTAAGCTCACACTGCCGGCACTAGTGCGTAATCGTCGAGTCTGCTCCCGTAGGAGTCTCTAGCCGTAAGGATCGAGCCAACGGCTCAGTCGGAATCTCCGAGCTCCGAACAAGGGCAGAGGCTATGAAAGAGTGACTCGCTCCTGTGTCTATAAGTACTGCAGCAAAGGTGGAATAGACACAGATCGTACCTCGAATCATCTCTGGCATGTCGGGGTCGTAGGCCTCCACTGCCTGGAGCTGGGCCTGTCCCTGCCCGCCAGCTCCCTGTGGTCGAGGTGGCCCTCCTGGTGGTGGTGGGGGTAGAGCCTGGAAGCGTCGCCCACCACCCGCTGCTCGGCCAGCTCCTCTGCCTCGTCCGCCTCCTCCCTGCGGACCGCCACGGTCGACCCTCTGCCTCTGCCTGGGTGGCCCCTCCACCATCTGCTGCTCCTCTGGTCGGCGAGTCGGGCAGTCACGAGCCATGTTACCCTGCCCACCGCAGGAGTAGCACAGCCTGCCTCTCGGAAGGCTGGCACTCCGCTGTGTTCCCCGCACTGCTGAGCCGGTGTCCTGAGGCCGTCTGCGTGGGGGTCTGGTCTGCCTGGACCCGAGAGTCATCCGTCGGCTACCTGCTGCCGAAGACTCAGTTACCTGCCGCCCTGCGCTAGGCCTCGCCGCTGAAGAAGGCTCTACCAGGAAGCTCTCGATCAGGAGGGCTCGCTCCAGCACTCCCGCCTGGGTCGGAATGCTGAGGGAGATCAGCGACGCCCGAATCTCCTGTCGCAAGCCCTGCTCGAAGGTCCGGGCCCGGAAGAAGGGGTCTCGTACCATGTCGTTCGAGTAGCGAGATAGGTCAGTGAACCTCGCCGCGTACTGAGCGACCGTCATGCTGCCCTGGCGCAGCTGGAGAAGCTCCTGGATGCGCACCGCTCGGAGGGTGGCCGGGACGAACTCAGAGCGGATGAGGCTCTCGAAGTCCGTCCAGATCAAGGATGCCTCATCGTGAACCTGGAGCATCAAGCTCCACCATCGTCCTGCCGCCGCCTGCAGGAGGCTCGCCGCGAGAATCACCATGAGATCCGCTGGTGTCCTCACTAGCCTAAAGATCCGTACCACCGCCTCTAGCCAGTCCTCGGCGGCCTGGGGGTCCGCCTCACCGTGAAACCTGGGTGGTCGCTGGCTCTGAAACTCATGCAGTGCCCTGAGGCGACGTGCATCGTCAGCGTCTGGTACTAGCAACATCGGTGGCTCGGCGGGTAAAGCTACCGCCGGTGCCACTGCTGGAAAAGGGCCCTGCACTGAGGCCTCGTCGCTCGGTGGGCTGCCGTCGCGCCCTACACTCGGAACCCTAGCTGGCTGTCGTCGCAGGGCCATCCTGAAAAGGAGAACAAGAGCACCACAGTCAGAATAGTATACCTGGTGAGCTGGCACAAGTAATCACAAGGAAAACATGACACTTTCATGAAGCAGATCAGTATACCCGGTGAGCTGACACAAGTAATCACAAAGAAAACTTGAAACACACACGCAATCAATGTTTTCATGCATTTAGTCGGAAATCAGGAGTCAGGGTCCTGGTGTACGGATACGTCGGCCGCCGCACCAACACTGGGCTCCCTGAACTGATAACCACACTCAATACACTAAACACTATTTCTTCATATAGAAAGAAAAGACGATCAGAGTCTGCGGTAGAACCGACCACCTTTGATACCAATTTGTCACGACCCGACCTCGGGGCCCGTGTCGTGACTACCCAAAGCCCGCCTTCCATAGGCCAGGGGCTGGCGACTAGCACCAAGGCGTAAAATCCCGGTAAACAGGGAAGGCATTGCCTTTATAAGTAACAACCACCATAGAGTCAGCAAGCGGAAAGTAACTACAAGTGCAGAAAAGTAAAGGGGGCCGGAATACAAGCCCAACTGAAAGTACAACTGAAAAATTAAAGAACAGCAACTGAAGAGAAGACGGCGGCCTCGTGTCGTCCACTGGCAATCCCACCTGAAGGGTGGGTACAGATAGCCTCCAGGCTCCTCGGGTCCCACGTCCGCTCCGAGCACGTCCCGCCCAGTGGTCCACCTCCAGGTACCGTCCTGCTCCACGCCCCAATCGTGATCAGCGCTGCCCGTCGTCTGCATCCAACACAACAAGGTGCGGGCATAGCCCGTGCAGGGGTGAGTATAAAGTACTCAGTAAGGACCCCAAGACCCCCGAAGGTCTCCCGAAATCCACAAAGGATATAGCAAAAAAAGAAAGATGCAATCACGAAGTAACATCTGACTCGACTTAGGTATATGCCCAAACATATACCTAAGTCCCCACTTCTAGCTCTACTCACGAGCTCAAGAACAACTCAATCTACATAGGAAAGCAAGACTCAAATCCACAAAGGAGAGTAAACAGTAAATCCACATAGGATAGTTCAACACAATCCACAAAGGAGAGTAACAGAAGAGTCAGCTCAACCAGGTATACTTTTTCAGATGACGTCAAAGATGATCACTGATCCATCTAAGTCGTCGGACCCACGAAGGATCGATAGGTACTAACCCCCGCAAAAGACCCACACAGGATCGGGCTCACACAGAACCTGTAGGCAGTGGCTCACACAGAACCGGTAGTAAGGACCCACATAGGATCGGGCTCACACAGAACCTGTAGCACTGATCCACGTAGGATCGCTGAGTGCAGTAGTCGACGCAGTCCACTGAGGATCTCTGCACAGTCGTCGCCGCAGTCCACGAAGGATCTCTGCTCTGCCGTCGTCGCAGTCCACTGAGGATCTCTGCTCTGCCGTCATCGCAGTCCACGGAGGATCTCTGCTCTGTCGTCGAAGTCACAGCCAGCGCTAGGGTTCCCGCACACAGCGAGCTCGTTTAGGAGGGTCCGCTCCACGAGCCGAGAGGCTGATACATCAACTGACACGTAGTCCGAAGTTGATGTATCCAAAAGTTCCGTATCGACAACAGGATCTCAACGCAACAGACGGCGCGTCAATCGGACGCCCGGTCTGAGAGTTATTGGCATTTTCGTCCCAGGGGCCCGGTTGGTTTTTAGGGCAAAACCAACCCGACCGTACTCCGCCTGTATCCGATCCTCCGGCGGAGTATTCCATAAGTTCCGTCTCACTTAGAGGAAACTACCACAGCTGACGGTACGTCGATCGGACGTCCGTAGCTCAAGTTATGAGCGTTTCCGCTCCGAGGGCCCGGTTGGTTTCGTGTACGAACCAACCCGGCCGAACCCAAAGTCTTCTGAAACCTTGAGTGTAATATACTGAAACGACCGTATCGATCCAAGGATCGCGTAGCCACTGACGGTTCGTCAATCGGAGGTCCCAGGCCCAAGATATGGGCGGAAGACCGAAGAAGGCCCGAAAACGGGGGTTCTGGGCCCGGGGCGACCCGGCCCGAACCACCCTGGGTCGGCCGAACCGGGTCGACCCGAACCGGGTCGGCCCGACCCGGCCCGACCCGGCTAGGCCGGGTCCGGTCCGGCATGGGCGCGACCCGGCCGACCGGACCGGCCGGCTCGGCTTCGGCCGAGCGGCCGAAGGGGGGGCGCCGCGGGTTTGACCCGCGGCTTAGGTGGAACGCGGCCCCGCGGGGGGCCGCCTGTCACGCGGACGCGGCCGGGCCGCCGCGTCCCTCCCTGGTTCCGCGCGACCGCGGAACCAGCCGCCGCCGCCGCGGCTTCAGCCGCGGCGGATCTCCTCCACGGCGGCGCGCCGGGCGCCGCCGCCTCCGGCCGCCGGCGCCGCCGGAGTTGCTCCGGTGGGCCGTTTTGCCTCCCGTCTGCGCCGTTGCTCCTCCCGGGGGCCGATCTTCACTGCGGGATCAACGGATCGCCCTTGCCGCACGGTTCGTCGTCGTCCGCCAAATCTGCACAACAAAAGATCGGCGGAGGGTTGCCGGGTCTTGTTCGTTAGATCCGCACCCTCCGCGTTAGTCATAAACAACGGGAGGAAAAGAAAATAATCAACAACAATTTTAATTAAATTAAAATTGTTCGAAGATCAGGTTCTTTATTTTAAAATAATAAACACGGGGAATAAAAAAAAATATTCCAACATCCCTTACCTTGTCGTCGTCGGACGTGAGGTCGTCGCGGAATCGCTCGTCGCGGAAGGAGGGGATTGTCGCGTCGTTGCGGAGGAGACGTTCGTCGCACCGCGGGAAAAACGTCGCGCCGACGATCTCCGGATCAAGATTAAACGGATTTAATTAATTTAAATCCGTTGATATCGAATTATAAAAAGGGGAGAATTAGAAGATTCGATTCTCACCTTTAACCGCTGATCGTAGGTCCGCCGCGGAAGAAGAGGCGCCGTAGAAGAAGAAGGAGAAGGTCGCGGAAAAGTTTGTTGACGTCGCGGATCGTGCGTCGTCGAATTCCGGTTCCGGCGTTCTTCGCGTTCTTCGCGTTCTTCGCGGGGAGAGTGGAGGTTTAGAGGATCTCGCACAACAGGAGGATCCTCCAAAATTGACAAGTTTGTCTATTTTATTATTTTGCCAACAAACGCAAAACAGGTAAGTAACGACCCATTAAATTCGTTGAATTAATTCAACGAATGAAACAACCCATTTAATTCACGAAATAAACCGCCCAATTAAATGGTCTGTTAAGAAATAAAGAAAACGCGTCGGTTGACTTTTCAGTTACTTTGACGGGTTTTCGCGGGTGCGTTACTTAGCGAAAGAAACGGCGGGGCTCGTGCGGGCCCTGCCTCACAAATATCCTACCAAGAGGGTAGGATATTTCCGGATAGCACCCTCTCCTCTTTAACTCAGTTCAAGTGGCTTCCAAGTGACTTCCAAGCAGCTTAAGTGAAATAAAATAAAGTTGTCGCACAAATTTTATTTTATTTCTGTCTTAAAGCCCCAAAATTTAAAAACCACGTCTGAGAAAACGCAACTCCGGAAGAGGCGTTTCTAAGCAAATACCAGCGCTGCGATTTCATCAGTGCCCTCAGAATTCGATTCCGGGCACCGGTTCAAAAGATAGAAAAACCCGCTCGTCCGTTCACTGAACGTACCCAAGCCAAACTTCGGAAATTGATTCCGGGCACACCGGGCCTCGGAATCAGGTACCGTCTGAAGCTGCGCTCTTGTAAAATTCCAAAGAAAATTAAGAAAAAAATTTCCTTGAAATTTGCGGGTCTTTACAAACTGTTCCAATACGAATGATTTTTCCTTTGGCATTGTCACCAAAAGTTATAAGTCCACCATCTTTTTGAGTGAGTGTAGATAAATTTAATGAGTTTCCACTCATATATCTTGAGAAGCCACTGTCCATATACCATATGTCCTTTTTGATCTTGTGACCTGCTCCCTACAAAGACATTTAAACAGATTGCTTTGGTACCCATATTTTGTTTGGTCCAGTAGTGTTAGCTTGCAAGGATCTGGGAATCCAGGCATGCTTTGTTTTTCTAATTTCACATGAGTCGAATAGATCATTTGATACAAAATCATTCTTAATGACGTTTATTTGGGGTTGTCTTAAGAAACAGTTTTTAGAAATATGTCCCCTTATTCCACAGTAATTACAATTTAATATTTGTGCACTTGGAATAAAATAGTTTTTTATAGCTTAGGTTTTTCACCTTTAGTACCAATTATAAATCTCTCCTTTTTAATGAAATTTTTCCCAATATTTTCCTATAACATATTTTATCTTTAGTAAAAACAAGGGCTACAGTTTTATAAGTTTCTACATCAGTTTGTAGTGATTTTACCTTTGATTCATAATATATATTGTTAGAACTAATTGAATCAAATTTTCCAGTAAACTACTTATATTGTTTCATCATTGTATATATTTCATCAGAAATAGACTTATGAACATTATTTAAAGACTTATGCTTCTTATATAGAGAGTCATATTTTTATTAAATCATATTGTAGTAGGCTGCATGATTTTCATTAGAGTGATTAGATTCAGAACTAGAATTAGAAGAGCAGTAAGTTTGTACCTCATCAGTTTCTTTCATAAAACACATGTTGGATTTCCGATTTTCTTCCTCAGTCTCTAAGTCTTATTGACAGGTACTACTGGAGTCTTCAGATACAATCTAAGAAGCTTTCATGGCATTCTTGTCCTTATGCTCATAGTCATTTCTTTTGAAAAATTTCTTTCTCTTGTCTTCTTTTAGCTGAGGACAGTCAGGTCTGATATGCCCCATTTTCTTGCATTCATATAATCTTAATTCCTTATCATCATTCCTAAAATATTTTTTGAATCCTATTTTCTTTCTATATAATTTTGTGAATCTTTGAGCTGGCTGAGGCAATTCCACATCAGAATTAGATAACTCAGAACTCTCTGACTTCTCTTTTTTATTTTTCTTTATCTTTTTGTTTTTTCTCTGTGATGATGCTTTCAAGGAAGTATCTTATATTTTTATAAGAACTTTATTATCATTAGCTTCATCATCCATCTCATCTTCATACATCATTAATGTTCCAATCAGTTCTCTCATGGTGAAATCTTTGACAGGTGTCTACTGTCTGATTGCTGTAGAGATTCCATTCCATTTTATAGGCAGTATTCTCAACACTTTTAAAAATTGATCTGCTTGCTTAATGGGATCTCCGAAGGCAGTTATGTTATTTAAAATCTTTGTGAATCTTCAATTCATTTGAGTAATAATCTCACCTTCGACCATTATGAATGTATCAAATTTTTTCTTAGCAGTTGCATATCTCATTTCCCTGATATTGTCAGTTTCTTCATAAACAATATCAATAGTTTTCCACATTTAATATGTTGTTGGTCATTGAGATACTCAGTTAAACTCATCAGGTCCTAGACCACATATAATAGAATTCATTTCCTTAGAATTCATATCATATTCTTCTTTAGTAGCTGCACTTCATGTTTCAGGTTTTTCTGGTATTTCATATGGAGTTAGAATCTTAGAATACAATCTGTATCCATGATTTTTCAGATAGATGATCATTCGAGACTTCCAGCATCCATAGTTTTCTCCATTTAAGTACGTTGATCTAACCATAAACATTCACTCTCTTGTATTAGTCATCTTGCTCTATGTATAATCACTATTAGCTTGGGAATGCTTTATCAGAAAGCCCAACCTTTGATACCAATTGTTGGATCGGATTACACCAAATATACATAAGAAGGGGGGGTGAATTGTGTCCTTTCAAAAATCGTTGCAAGATTGTTTTTATCCTATTATCTTTAATCAGATAAAATGATGTAGAGAAAATTTAAATAGAAAGAACACAAGATGTATAGTGGTTTGGCGAACAGAAGGCCCCTAGTCCACTCCACCAACGCTCTACTCCATGAGCTTGGTGATTTTCACAATCTGGTCCTCATTTCAATAGACCGGTTCACAACTGAGTATAGGTTGTTGACACCTTTACAATCCAATGAAATGAAAGGCCTTGTGGTTCACTTACAGAACCTACACAGCTTAGTACGAGAAGCAGATCACTCAAGAATAGAAAGAAAAGATTTTCTTATTTTGAAAATAATTTCTAGATGTTTTTCACAATTGCAACAACATGAAATTGACAGTAGATAGATCGTCACCATCAGAAATAATAATCTTTACATAAGAAAGGTTCTGAGTTGATCTAGTTGCAGTAGATATAGAAATATAATTCACAGCTTCAGTAGTAGAAAATTCACAGTAGAGCTTTGTCGTAGAACAAGTGAATCTTCTATCATGTTCCTTCCTCTTTTTAACAAACAAAGCTTTGATGAACCTTTTGAACCAGAAGATCAGTGTCTTTCAGTAGTCTTTATTTTGATTCACTTTTAGAATAATCAAAAGATCACATATGATAAATAATCATCGATGTAGTTAAAAAAACCATATAAATAAAAGAACGATAATAACTTCTCCTGTAAAATTAGATCCACAAAAGTCTCCTTTTATACATGTGATATTAAAAAATTTGAAGTTACAGTGCATTCTTAACATCCCTGAAGACTTGTCATAAAAAGGTCCTTTTAATTTGATTATCAAATCATTGATGAAATGGTTTTGAATCAGTCAAAATTGTACTTTAAAATAATCTTTAAATCAGGCTTGAAATCTGCCTAATAATATGCGTATTGAGTGTTGCATAAAAATATCAACCATAAATTCTCCAATGCAAAACATAAGGATAAGTTGAACTGTATGCGTCCTCGAAAAGTAAGGTTGATGAAAAAGGTTTACAACATAATCATTAAAACAAATGTATGGTTCATTCCAAATGTAGGGTTGGTCATCCATAGTTTTCTCTCTAACTTTCAAATGTACGATAAAAGATCCATACTTTTACTTAATCCATACTTTTCCTAAAATGTATGATTTTTTACAAAACTAAGGTTGATGAACAATACTTTTGAGAAACAAATGTAACGTTTAATATTTACGTATGGTTCTCCTTCCATAATTTTCTAATATCCCAAAAATAGGGTTCCTTCCTAACGTTGGGTTCTTCTTCTATACTTTACCGATAACGTATGGTTGTTTAACCATACTTTTTCCTTATCTCAAAAAGTATATACAGTTTCTATCCTTACGCTACGTTTATCCACATAGGGTTTGAACAATGTTTCCAGAACATGCTCAAGCAGATTTTGAATATGTAGCGCATGAACAGTGTTTCCAGAACACACTAAATACGAATACATTAATAATAAATTATCGTAATTTCAAGAGTAAAATAAAATGATATATTCCTGCAAAATTCTTAACAAATAAAATCCTTAGAAAATAATTAAGGGTATTTGTCAGCATCAAAATTAACATAATGAGATAGAGTATTAATATAAACTCTTCATTTAAATAACAATATTATGTATGGTTGAAAACAACACTTGCTCAACAATTTACACCCTTGTTTTACTTTTTATAAAATGGTTTGAAAGAATATTTCCGTCTTTTTCCAAACAAGGTCCTTTTTAACCTTTTTGACAAAATTAAGGTAAGAATGTCTTTTTAACATAAACGATGGGTGTGGATATTTTCCAGCAGTATAAAATCACTGAAGATTCCCTTACAAGATTATAAGAATATATTCAATGTAAATGTTTTCTTTTATAATTATGTGACTTTTTAATGATTTCAAAAAAGGGATATTTCTCTCAAATAGTTTTGATTTCATCTATGTCAAAATCCTTTGATAGATTTTAATCTTATTTGAAGTTGATTTATTATGATACAAAAAAATCCATATTGTATTAAAAGTTTGGTGATATGTTTGACTGTGGATGTGTTATTTTTATACCAATCATGGTTTATGGATAAAGTATTTACATTTCGTATGATAGTTTTAATACAATTTTTTATGTTATGTTTAAACCTGTTTATATGAGGAATGCATTGGACATAATATGTGATGGGTGGAGCCTGCTATAGATCCTTGATGCATTGATAGGTCTCATAAGACAAACTAGTGCCTTGGCATGAGGCCTTGACAAAATCTTATTTGTAGTCTTGGCACGAGACCTTGGCAATGTGGTTATGATATTTTGGCATTATGCATTCCATCATTATGGAAGTGGTTATTGATATTCCATTTTATTATTCAACTAGTATAATATCCATGTGAATAAGTAAATGGAATTATTTCATTTTATCTTTTCCATATTATGCTAAAGTATAAGTTTAAAAGGCTATTGTTTTAGTTATACATTGCCTTAAATGTTTATTCTTATTTATGAATGTTTCTGCTATATTGTTATCCTTAATGGGAATCCGAGCTCACCCATTTCTATGTTTTACTTTTCCCAGAATGTGAAGAAGTATTTAATGAATGAACTGTAGGGATATTATAAAGGGATATGAGTGTGGAGACAAGATGATGTTGTAGTTTTCACATTATGATGTAATGAAAACATTATGAATGTATCTAGTGTTTCCAACGCTACTAAACTAATCAGTCTTTCGATATTTGATCTTTCGTGATCATTCCAATGTTATGTAATAATGCACCGACTTTGGGTAACTGGGGTCAGGGCGTTACAATGTCACACTCACCTTCTCTCCCATGTGTTATGTTATCTCAGTTACAAATAGATTTCATTTTCTAAGATAATTCAATCACCTTGGATTTATATAGTCATTTCCATATATGGAATCATAAGGAGTAATCGTAATATATAATAAAAAGTTATTATTTTAGGAAATTTCAACTAGAGGAAGGTGTTGTTCCTAATAACCATTCAAATCCATATATTAAAATATTATCATATCCTATTGGTATTACATTATTCTCTAGAAATTTCAATATATATAAGGATTATAAAATGTTTAGAAACTCAACTCGGTGTCAAGATATATTTCGATACTTTTCAAGACCTTTGAGGTAAATCTTATATCGGGATAAGACATAGTAGAATTTGTACACCAAACAACCTCAACACCTCATGATAATATATCATGGAAATATCATATATAGATAAATTGTCAAAAATTGTGGTGGTATTTGCAAACATTGTATGGAATTGGACTACAACCAATATATCATTATCCCCATTGGGTGTTTTTAGCAGTGTGAGAAAAAAAATCATTTTTTGGATTCATATTTCCATTCTTTTATAGGTAATGGATGTAATATCTACTTAGGCATTTGTATCTCATCCTCAACATAGTAAAATACCAACTACATAGATACAAACTCTATAATAAATCTCTTCATTCCATCCAACCAAAAATGCACTTTCCTATCTCTATACCTTTTCAAACAACCATGATAGATAATGAATGAAAAACAATGATCCTCCTCTAACATCTCCACCAAATATATGAGGGATTTAACTCATAAATTCTTCTTGATCATTATAATTCCATTATTATCAAGGTCTAACTCATTAATATTTATATCCTTCTTTTCCATCTCTATATCATCCTTCTAAACATCTTTAATCTCCATAGGGATGGATGTCTAAACATTAAATTTATAAATATAATATTTAACCCCTTCCTATAAGATTTAATGATCCATCCTTTTCAATTCTATAAATATTGGATATTTTTTAAACCTCATCATGGATAAGTTGTCAGGATCATTTTGACTCAATTAATCTTCCACATTGAACTCTTTCATAGGGTGATAATTTATTGAGGAGACGTAATTATTCATATACTATAATAATATTCTATACTACATATTCACATCATTTGTTTTCAGTATATATATCACAGTTTCTTCAATAAAGATAATTCCTACATCTCAATAATCAAAACATTACAAAATCTAACATTAAATCATGATATGGGTAATTTTTCTCCTAAACATTCAATTATCTTGAATCATATGATACATATTTTTAATTTTTCTTATGAAATAATCCCAATATTTTTGAAAGAATCATTATATATATCAAAACCTTCTCCCCTACAAGTTAATGTATGCACTAGTTCATTGACTAATATTTCATTCAGTCCCTTGATATTTTCTTCACATTTATCTATCTAGAGAAACTTGGATCCCTTCTATGATATCAAGGCTAGTGGATTAGATAGTCATGATAAATTTTCCAAAAAATGTTGATTATATACATCTAAAAAATGAACAATGTGGATCTTGGTCACCATGGTTGTTCTGGTCCATCATTCAATAGCATCATTATTTGATGGATTTATTGATTTACACTCTTTTGAGACTAAATAACCTCATAATAAATCATTTAAAACATCCCACTATCTAGAAAGCTATCACGTGGCTGAAATTAGTTGGTTACGGGACCTCAAGAACACATCCACCTATCCATATGAGCTGAACTATCTTTGGGGTAGTTATATATATAATTGGGAGACTATAAAACATGATTATAATGTAAAAAATAGTAGAATAACAATAAAATAAATTATAGAGTAGTATAATTAATGAAAAAATTATAAAATAATGGAAATTTACCCAAATAAGTGACATCAAAATGATCCCATAAATAATAAATGATAAATGTAATGGAAGTATGAAATGTACTAAATTTTAGACAAGAATTCCCACAAACATAAGGCTAACAGACTAAAAAAATGGCTCAAAATTCCCTAGTCCTAAGCTCCATATTGGTCCTATATTGAAACTCTCTCCTATCTAGAAATTAATATTATACATTAGGGTTCTTTACCATTTTCAAATCACATATCCATTTAATATTCCCAGGTAACAATTAATGTCCTAAATAGTGTGTGAGAATAACTCAGTATCTTGACGCCGTTGTGTCTTACTGTAACTAGTTTGATACTATGTTAATGAAATAAATAGAAAATTTTTATTAACTAATTGATAAATTAATTTAATTCTACCTCAACCTTCTTTGTCATTTTGCCTAAATATCTCTGAATTTTTCTCATGAAAATTCCATCCATAACAATATATCGATGCTAAAACATAAGCTTCATCATTGTCATATCAGAATATCTCTATGAATGTCTCAAAAACAAGAAAATAATAATCATATATCCATGTTATTAATAAAAAAATCCACATATAAATTGATATATTATAATTTCAGAAATAATTCAAGGTCGGTACTGGTGTAGAATCATTATACCATTTATCAGACAAAATCACGATATATGAAAATTACAACATTAACCAGGTCCATGCCCGTTATATAAGCATTTCACCATGTATTAGGGGAAATCCTAGTTTATAATCATTATAAAAATGTTCCCGACTATTCCTTGTATAAAATAATTACATCATGTATCAGGGCCAAGAGTGGTATATAAGCATTACAACTAGTATCAAAACTGTGCTTCTATATATGAATTATAAAGATAATATCAGAATATTTCATTATAAGGATTAGTTGTTAATTATGAAAATTTTTATTTATCATTAAATTACACATTTCATTTATAATTTCATCATAAAACAATAATGATCTGGTAATTAAAATAATCAATCCAAGCCACAATGAATTTATTTAATGAAATCACTGAAAACCCATTCCATGGTAAATACACTTTATGTCATTCATCAATTAATTTATAATCTAGTGTTTTATCCTTTGAAAGGGAACCAAAATCATGGTAATAAGAAAATGGATATAAATTGATTCCATCGAATAAATACATTTCATAATTTCATTAGCCTTGGTGAACATTAGTTTGGAAGAATTTGTGATTTTTTCACATACCTTACAATTAAACATGCATTAGGGGTAATGTTTCAAATACTAAACTTTATCTAGTGATTAAATTATTACTTATATATGGTTAACAACAATAGGGAATGAGGTTAAAAATATATATGAATCTATGATCAAGTATGATCATGATTATCATCAATCCTAGCCATGGTTTAGAGGTTCCACCACCCTAACATTGAACAATTGAAGTGAAGGGAAAAACTAATTCCAATGAATTACTATGGATCGATTAGACAAATGGGACATCCATAATGAAGTATGGAGCTCCAAAATAATCTATAGGACCATACTAGTTTTAGAGGAGGAATATATACTGATGGAATGAGATAATTATCAAGCCCAACACTAGTTAAAACTATTGGTCAGAAAATTAAATGTTATGTTATTCATTTAAATGCCGTTTATTTCTGTTTAGAGGGATATGCCAAAAAAATCATCACCTCTGGTTAAAATTTAATTTTCCTAAAGATTACATGATGTGATAATCTTACATTATTTTAAAACACTTCACACCCTATAAAATTTTTATTCCATGTTTTTGGTAGTGTATTTACATCGTGTAATACCTTTACAGGACATGTAAATCTTGTACTAAAATCTTTCATCCCATTTTTCAGCATATGAATATGAAATACATCGAAATCCATATCAATCTTGGAATATTCTTCATGATCCATTATACATGATTATTTCTGGACTCAATTAATTCAAAACAACCAACATTCCACAGATTTAGCTCGTTTTCCCAAGAAAAGTCTCTCCATATCCAAATAAAACATAGTTGCAATGGATTAATGAATAATAAAACCCCAATAAATGATTTAAAAAAACTCAAATAGTGATGTACATAGAAAAAATGGTATCTTACAACCTCCCCACAATATGACATCACATCTGTTAATTGATCCTAGAATCATTATGGGGTCTCGAAGAAGAATTCTTTCCATTATGCTCGCATTTAAGACTCCCACTCCCATGTATCCTCTTGTACATTCCCATGGTGCCATTGCAGATAAACCAAGGTATTCAGCCTAGCATATAGATAATTATTATTGAGTTCCACAATCTGTATCGAATGATCCTTAATGAAGTCATCAACCAAAATATTGATGTCTTATACAACAATAAAATGTGAAGCGTTTGGAAAATATCTATGAAGTATTGAAACATGAAACATGTCATTCAGGGAACAATAGTTTTTGGAAGGCCTAATTTGTATTCAACTAAATCAGCCATATCCACTATTGAAATATCCTAAAAAATCTCGTTAATAACTTTCCATATTTCCAGATATGACATAGACCTATCCCAGGTGACACCCAAAAGGAAACACAATCAATAACATCTTCCATATGTCATATTTAATTGTTAGTATATGAAATTTTCCCTTCTCGGAATTGTCACAAACCACCACCTAATAAACCGAACTACCTCAGATTTCTCCTACATGATTATTGTCCCAAAAAGAACTAACACACCTTCCTCAATCCCAAAAGAGATAATGAAATGACCTTCCATATACATTCTCAAAAGGCCCATCTGAATCAAGGCCTATAAGGTGTTATTACACCAAAACGCCATGACTTCCATTTGGTACTCCTAGAAACCATATATATCAAAAAAAAATTGATTTTAACATATCCTAAAGAACCTATATAGTTAACTCATTTTGAAAATAAATATGAAGATTATTTTTCATATTCTATAAAATTTGTGATGCTAGATACTTCTGGAGACGCTTCTAGAATCTTGATGGGATATGGGGATCTTTGTTGGAAACTATACTCCATGAAAACCCATGCATACAAACTACCTCACACACAAAAATACTACATATATAATTAATGTTAAAGGCCTCAATGATTGAAAAAAATTGGGCTAAATTCATCAGTCAATCCACAATCACCCATAAAACATTAATTTTATAGTTTTTCCTATGTAATATTATAAAAAAATACTTAGTGACATATTACAATTTCAACTTAGTAACGGTAAGAGGATGTGCAATATAGGATGGCCTCTGATGTTTGGATTACACATTATGACTTGCGAAACATCACTCCACAAATCAGGTTACATCCATCATCATTCTTGAACACTGGTACTATATACAATGATCACAATACACCTTGGTAATACCAGGTTGTACCACCCATCTATAGGAAATTACCCTCTTATAAACTCCTCAAACTATAGATTAGGATGTCATAATCAGCCATAAAAATAAGATAATGTCCACTTACATGGCTCCATACTGATGGTGTCTTCCCACCATATATGTCATCTCTTAATCAATTCTCTCTATTTTAGATAACTTCTTCCTCTTTATCTGGTCCAAACGAACTGGTATAATCGATGTCAACATTAGAGATACTCGATGTTGATACTTCTACATACCAATATACAAGACTATAAAGAGGGATATCATCTACCACTCTTAATAAGACTAATTTACTGCCTATTTTTTAATCATTCATCTCAAATCATTTAAAATAATGTTTTCCTTTCCTAATATATAAAACAACTCACAGTTGAGATATTCCAGATACTTCACCCATGTCCTCTGTAAAAGATTTAGGTCCCACTAGGAAAAGATGTACCTAATGAACTTATGTCCATGTAAAACAAAAATCTCTCACCTATGAGATAATGTCCCTTGCATCTCAAGTCATGAACCATTATACCGAACTACATATAATGAGTAGGGTAGTTCTTATGGAGTGGCTCAACTGTGTGGAGCCATAAGAAACCACTCAATCCAGCTTCATAAAAATTGAACTGTTGCTAAATTCATATGTATCATTTCATATTATATATTATTATTTAGAAAATGTAAATTAGGATTACATATCGAAGGAAAATAGTGTTTCAGATCTTGAAAACATATATTGCAATCATAAGATCAATCGAACTTTACCTTCTAAACTTACATCAGGATATCAGAACAACAAAACGAGGTTAGTTCAGAAAAATCCTTGATTTTAAAATAATAAACCTTGAAGAATCTAATTCTCAATGAAATTATGGGGGTTTACACAATATATCAAGCCTGAAAAATTCTATGGGTCTACTAAAACTCCTTCAACTAAGATCATATCACCCATGAAAATTAATTTAACAATCTAGAAAATGTATTTAAATACCTTGGAATAAAAATGATTCTCTCTCAAGACACTCAAGAAAATTTGAAGATTTTGGGATTGATCGTCGTCTGGAAAACATTACATTATGAATTCGTTGAAAAAAACACCATAAAACAATCGAGAAAATGATGATTGATCACATTAATCATGTCCATGAATACATATGATGCATTAGTAAACCCAATCGGAATAATATGAATTCATAAACAACATACCTACATCATAAAGATTTCTAATGTATATTTGATGGTCTAACCCTCAACTGATAGTACATCATATATAATAAATTTAGTGAATATCATAGAACCCATCATCTAATTGAAGAAATAGTTGATATGAGGAAGGGGATAAAAGTTTTTCACCTTTATCTTTTTCAATCACTGATAATCAACACATAATAACAACATACCATCAGCCTTCTTCTTAAAAATAAATGGAGGCCCCATATAGATTTATTAGGAAATATGAGATAATTTTTTTTAAAATAAAAAAATCATTTTTTGAAGCTCTTATGGTTCCATTAAATATAACAGGATAGAAAAAATCTCTCTTCCTAGCAATAAATTTACCATGTACATGATCAATCGCTTTGGTGGAAATTCTTAGAACATTTTTTAAAGAAACATCTTGAAAATATTCTACCAATAGTGTAAGTGAATATTGAAGAATTCAACTTTTATCTAGAGAAAGAATGGATATCAGATCCATGAGATAATAAATTCTTCATGAATTGGTTGTGCAAGACCATACTGAAGATCCAAATCGCCCTAATGGGAATAGATTCAATCTTTAGAAGATAGAAAGATAAATATTCTCCAATATTAGTAGATATGATCATGGAATATGACTATCCAATCCATATAATGAATAATGTCAAAAAATATCATTTATTATATAAGAACATCTCAAAACAAATAGTAACCACCAATATCTATGGGGAATTCCATTCAACATTTGATATTCTCTACAAAAAATCACAATTATTTGTCAATGGAAAAAACAACATACAAGCATTCCACATACAAAGTGAAATAATTTATAAAATTTATGGATCAAAAGAAATGTGGTTCTCATGTATCTAAAAAAAGTCAAGAATGGGTAGATGATACAAGAATTATAACTATAATGGTAGATGGGAAACCATTGGTAGTAGCCAGGGTATCCTGAAAAAAATATAAATGATCATCCTATATACCCTTGGATCATTCCTAACTTCCCTGACATATTAACTATTCCTAATACTACTAGTCCTACACTGGGGTGTCATGTCCACTTCCTTATCCAAAGTATTATTTGGAACTCCAACTACATATCTTATGACTATTAGTTGAGTCCTTAACAAATATTGGTACCTATCAGGATCTCCTTGCACTTCTGTTCATCTTTATGTCCCTAAAAAAATTCTTCTGAGTGCCCATTAAGCAATAAAAATTACACTTCAAATAGAAGTATGAAAACTAAGGTTTTATGTCTTCCACCTTTACAAAGTGATAACACAACAATGGAATACAATATTGATATGGTTTCCCACTTACATGGATTCTTTGAAAACTATTTCCTTGGAAATAACTATCTTTTAGATTATTCCTTCAACTATAATAAGAGTTCACAATTCTCCATGCTGAAATATCATTGCCATTACAATAGGATTATTTCATATTCTCTTTTGTGATGAGTTCCTGATTTATAACATCTATAAAATTCATCAATCGGTACATGTTCATTTGTGACCTAATCTCATATAAAATAATATACTAGAATATTTTCAACTTGGATATCTCATCATAAGAAAAATATGGTTCCTTGAAATACATGTCATTAAAGTATTCTACCAATTTTAGAAAAGACATTCCCTCATGTGTGAGTATAAGAAAGTCATTAGCCTTCTCATACCTCAATGTCTCAAAAAATTGATTGGTAGCTCCATATTGAATTCCATACAATATATATCATCCTAATACCCATTTTCCTCTATAATATCCCATTAATGCTTAATAAGTCTACAAATGATATACAAATAATGCTCCACCCTCAAATATGTGGGTGTCTCATGATACTTAAAGGTAATCTATTCTAATTCAATATATAACTCCTCATCGTAAGGACTTCCCTCCACAGTGAATGTAAGAGGATGTTGTAGCTATAACTATATCTTCATATAATACATTGAAGGAACAATGTGAATAGTTTACCTTTCCATGGTCCATAAGACCCTCATGAAGCAGTCATGAAGTTGAACATCCATCTAAACCTCATGATATAATATAATCATCATTTCATCTATGTTCATAGCATACTGACTTCCAATCTCATAGTTCTCCAATAGAAGATGACGAGGTTGAATTATCTCTATAAGATAAACAATCACATTAGAATAATGGCTATGACAATAAGGCTAACCTCAAAAGGTGATTTAAATTGAAAAGCAATACATTGGGACTCTCTAAACATGGTTTAAATATGTATTAGAATGAAATATTAGTTCATTTAATTACATTTTGAAGGTATAATAGTTAACTTATATCAATATTCATAAAGGTATGTATATATCACATGAAATAAATATGTCCCAGTCATAAAAAATGTATGTAAATATAGATCAATTTGTACCTGTCATGGTACATGAATAATCATATAATGGAATATTAGGCTCTGAGATATAATCAAAATAAATAATAACACCATGAAATAATAACCTCACACAACATGTGAATCATGCGTGGTGAAATAACATCAATATTTAAATGAATACAATATAAACTACAATCCACCTATAGGAAATCTGATTTTCCCCTATACATGTGTTAGTTAATCCCCTTCACATTTGTATTAAAAAGTCTCAACATATACTAGTCTCCATTATACCTCTCACAAATTGTGTCGAAACATAAAATAAATCTAGAGTCCTTGGATTCACCCTTGTAACATCTCTTGATATTGGAAATCTCTCCCATGGAAGAAAGGAGTTGGTTATGAAAACTCAAGAATGCTTCCCCATACACTAGATAATAATTAATATTAGTGGATGTGTGATATGTTTAGTGGGGATAATATACCCCATGTTTATATAATTACAACATAATGGATTAAAAATAGTCATTAATAATTAGAGTTGTGGAAATAATGGAAACAATGCAATATAGAAGAAAACCCAAACAATAAAATCCAATAGTATAATAAAATATTCAACAAACATAAACTGAAATTATATGATGAAATGTACTAAATATTATGCTATATGTAATATAAATAACTGAATATATGACTCAAATAAACACTATAAATGTAACACCCCAAACTTCCATGGTACGCTTCTCTTTGAATATTACAGTAGCATGTGTTGTACGCAACTTTGAGTTCTAACACACACCACAACCAATCAAACTAGCAGTTATAAATAGTAATACCCACTTATTGAAATTTTATAAATTTTATCATTCAAAATGGAATTAATTTTTGGATTCAGAATATCAAAATTAGCTTAGGGTGAATTTTTGGTATTTATCTGAAAACATTCAATTTTTGATGAATAGTGAAAAAAAACCCTGAGTTATAGTTTAAAACTGAATTTTTATTTTAATTATTAATTAGTTTATTTAAATTTAATTAATGTCAAAATGGATACATAATACCTATATAATTTCAATTTAATTCACTAAGGTATGTTTATAATAATTTTAGACATATATAAATTTTATTGAACTTTTCACCGTCTTTTACCCACCTCATAGGAAAATTTGGAAATTCACATAAAACATAATTTTACCTCTTCTGTGAGGGGAATTTCAAAAATCTGAGAGACTATGTTAATATTATGCAGCAAAATGTAGTTCAATAAGATACATATAATAATTGGTGAATAGTAACTATTTACTTTTATTAACCACGGTTAAAACTAAATAGGGTAATTAAGGGTAAAAATGATATTAATATTACTCTAACAAATGTCCTAATTCTATTGGACTAGTGTATCTCGACAAAAAACAACCTTAGGAATAAAATATTATCATTTAGGTCCACTTGGATTAGATTAGGACATTTATTATTATTATATTCAAATAAGAGTTAAAAGATTTAAAAGGAATGTTTAATTACTAAAACATTTTTAATATAAGGTTATACATACAATAAAATAGATTTTAAATATTCATTAGGAAGATAAAAATATTTCCAACATAATGGTATTTTATTTATAATTTTTAGCCATTAATTAATTTAATTTATTTAAAACACAATGGTGATGTGGTAATTACCTAATTAATGAAATTTTAAAATAATTGATATTATAGATATCCAAATTAATGTAATTTGAGACTTTTTATTAATTAAACTAATTTTATAGGTAACTATGACATATTAGGATTGGTTATATAAAATTTTTTCGAAATAATAATGCTGTTATAAAATTATCAAAAACAAAATACCCAATAGTGTCAAAATTGGTATAATAGAGTTTTAAAAACAAATATTATATTATTAGTTGATATTATTCTACTAAAAATCTAAGGTTCGGCCAAAGAACTTATATAATGATAGGTGTATCATTTATGGACCACTTGGGGGTCAATTGGAGGTATATAGTATGTATATTAACTATATAATATAAAAATACAAAGAGACATGGTAAATGTAAAACTATTTAACTTAGAGTTAAATATAAATGATAATGTTAATATAGTTACGCAAACCTGTCTAAAATATATTGGTTTAAAGGATTTAGACCCATCCCCACATTAACCTTTAAATAATAAACTTTTGAGCCATTATAAACCGAATATGAATTTATTATAAAATTATATTTCTTGGTTTTCCAAAGGAGCCCCTCACCCATCTTATAAAAGGGCACTCCACCTTCTTTAAAATTCATACCATCAAAGGCTCTGGGATAGGAAAACCACTTCCCAAATACCCTCTCAAATATCAAACATCACAGAGGCTTTCCTTTTTTCAGAAAGCAATCCTAAAGATCCTTTTTGATCAAATCAAAAAGAATAACCCAAAGAAGAGGTGATGTTTTCACCACCCTCTTTCAAGTTCTTTTCTTCTTAAACTTCTTCATTATTTATTATTCCCATTCTAAAATAATAACTAATGTATCTTGTTTATATTTTTATTTTATTTTAAATATGGTACAACCATATTCAGTATTATACCCATCCTTTTAATGACATGTCACCATACATGTGTACGTACGACTTACCGTCTCCATGTCGTGGTGTAATTGTTATTCAATAAATTATTATTTTTATGGGTATAATAATTATGTTTAATTCCTATAAATAATAAATATAAAATGATAATTAATCTTTATATATGATATAGAATCCAATTTTATATTATTTTAATGTCAAAAGAATGATATTTTCGCTCGTGTGTACGTATGGACTACCGTCTATACGAACACAATAGATTCATTCCCCATCATATCCATTCAATTATAATTCTCATTAGATGATTAAAAATAATGATTAAAAACTTGATATCATTCTAGATATTAATAAGATACAACCTATCCATAACAAACACGGCTTATGTGACAAAATATATAAAAGAAAACGAGTAAGTTAACACCCGAAACAAAAATAATAGTAAGATATTTTTAAGAAATCAATGTTAAAAGATCATATATGATATCATATTAATGTATATGATTCTATTATAATTTAATAACAATTATTTCACCACTATACAGGAGGCTAATCTACCCTCAACCAAGGAAATTTATAAGGTAAGGATTTATTTCACAATCTCTTCATTATCTGAGGTTGTTTATACGTTATTATCTATTGGGACCTCATTATCATCCACATCCATGTTTCTTAAAAATGTATTTAAAATAATTTATAATATTTTATAGAATATGGGTTAAAGTCATTTATACCCTTTTTGAATTTTTATAACATGTTTATAAAGGAATCATTCAGTCATTTTCCAAACATGGTCCTATTTAACCTTTTCGATAGAAATAAGGTAAGAGTGTCTTTTTTTAACTTATACGGTGGGTGAGGCTGTTTTCCACTGTTATAAAATCTTTGAAGCTTACCTTACAAGCTTATAAGAATATTTTGAAAGTAAATATTTTATTTTATTATAATGTGGTTTTAAATGATTTCAGAAAAAAGAGCTATTTCTCTCAAATAGTTTTGATTTCATCTATGTCAACAGCTTTTGATGGATTTTAATCTTATTTTAAGTTTATTTATTATGATACAAAACTTCCATATTGTATCAAAAGGTTTTGTGATATGTTTGACCGGGGATGTTTTATTTTTGTACCATTCATGGTCTATAGAGAATGTATTGACATTTCGTATGCTAGTTTTAATACGAATGTTTATGTTATGTTTAATCCTGTTCATATGAGGAATGCATTGGACTTAATATGTAATGGGTGGAGCCAACAATAGCTCATAGATGCATCGGTAGGTGTCATGAGACAGACTAGTGTCCTGGCATGGGGCCTTGAAAAAATATGATTTGTAGTCTTTGCACGAGGCCTTGGCTACGTGGTTATGATAGTCTGTAATTATTCATTTCATCATTATGAATGTGGTTATTGATATTTCATGTCATTATTCAACTAGTAAAATATCCATTTGAATATGTGAATGGAATTATTTCATTTTATTTCTACCATATTATGATCATGTTCATGTTTAAAAGGCTTTTTTTTTGTTATACATTGCCTTAAATGTTTTTTCTTAATTATGAAAATTTCCGCTATATTTTTATCCTTACTGGGAATTTGAGCTCTCACCTTTCTATGTTTGATATTTCCCAGGATGTGAAAAAGTATTTTATAAATGACCTGCAAGGATAGTATAAGGGGATATGATTGTGGACCATGGATACTATTAGATTGTATTTTTTTCACTTTATGATGTAATGTAACATTTATGAATGTATCCAGTGATTCCAAGGATAAAAAACTAATCGGACTTTCGAGACATGATCTTTTGTGATCATGCTAATGTTATGTAATAATGCACCGACTCTGCATAACTGGGGTGAGGGCATTACAATAAATTCCCTGATAATGTTCCCCATGCTTTCCCCATCTTTATACAATATATCATCCACCAAGCTATAGTCAACAGTAAGGTCCCTTGTCAATATATTCTTCTCATGTACCAAATGGCTACCAGATTAGAGTGTCTGTATAACTCAACAGGTTGACACCACCATGTTGTATCATAACCATCATGATAATAAGTACATGAAGTAATTCAATATGTATGTGTATTAATTCATTAGACAAATAAATTATTATCACATCAACCTTATTTTACACCACACTGAAATATCTCTAGCCATATCTCATGTATATGAAAACCATGACCATATATCCATTTTTTAACATGAACTTATTTCGTTCCATGTAGGAATTTCATTTTTCATGTCTCAAAACGATGCTAACCATAACAATATATCCATGGTATAAATCACAAAAATCTTGGTCAAGATTGCTATACAAAATTTTTAATAATAAATCAAGGCTGATCCTAGTGTAATGTCATTACAACATGTATCCGGGGTAGTCCTAGTATATAATTATTACATCATGTATCAAATATATGGCTGATATATACTCATTTTAGCATGTATTAGGGTCAAGCTCGATGTATAATCATTACGACAAGTATCAGGGCCAAACCTGTTATATAAAATTTACAGTAAGTATCAGGTTCAACCCTGGTATATTATCATTACAATATGTATTGGGCCATTCCTGGTATACAATAATTACTTCATTGATATCATAATATAACATCATAGGAAATAATGATCAATTATGAAAATTACCATTTATCTATCATTGCTCATTTTGTTCATCATTTGTTCATAAAGTAATAGCCTGCTAGTCATTTCAATAATTATTCCAAGACACAGTGATTCTATATCAACCAATTTCCCAAAATCATTTCATTCTAAATATTCCTTAATTAATTCATCAATTCATTTATTATAGATGGTTCTCTCCTGTGAATGATTGACATAAGCCAAATCATAGGTAAATTTATCATTAAACATCAATGAGTAAATAAAATTCATCATGTCATTAAATAATGAATTAATTATGTTTCAAATAGTTTTGGTGTTTCACATATGTTATAATTAAACATAAATTAGGGTTATGGTTTATAATTCCTACATTTCACTAGAGATTAACACAACACTTCGAGACTGGTAACTCCAATGAGGAAAAAGGTGAAGAAGAGAACAATATGAAACCATGAAAAAATCAGATAATAGTTAACATCAGACTCAAACACATTTCAAATGTTCCATATCCCTAATAGATAATAATAGATGATTAAGGTAACACCATAAAAAAATACATACTAGGGATCAATTGAAAAAATGGGACGTTCATAAAGGAGAATACGATTCATAAATCAACTAGGAATCCATTCTAAGTCAAGAGGATGAATCCATCTCAATGGAATAGAAAAAAATACATTCTAGGGTTCTCTTTATAAAATGAGGTAGGGATATTATAGGGCATGTAATTCATCTACACGACATGTATTTATTAAAAGGGAAATTCCAAAAAACACATCAATTATGATTTATATTTATTTTTCCAAAAAATTACATAATATGAACTATTTAAATGATGTGTAATAGCTTCACTCCCTATACATGTTTCACAACATGTGTCTAAAATAATTTACCCATCTTATAATACATTTAAAAGACATGAAAATTCCCAATATTCCACTTTTTGACCAAGATCTTGCATAAGGATCTAAAAACACCACCAAATCAATGCTGTGTATGGAAAACCCTTATAAACCATTAAAAAAATTTATATCCAGAGTCTATTAAATCAAAAAACCTATATCCCTATAATTTTGTTCATTTTCCCAAAAAAAAATTGATATATTTATTGAAACAAGACTTTGACCCAATGGATTGATGAAAAATTAAAACTAAAAAAATTCCCTTAACAAAAAAACTCAAAGATAGATGTCCCTGAAGAAAGAAAGTTCCATAGAACTTATATATCCAAAATTCATTATTATTTAGTTAATAATAATGTTTCTACTTCCATATAGTCTTTATATAAATTATCATGTGATCTTCATGCTCTTCATTTCTCTTTGATTAAATCTGAATATCACCTTTCAAGACAACCACAAACAGATAATTGTAATATCTGAAAACTTTATGCATTAAATCTATAAAGATACCAGTAGAATTAGATACACCAAATGAAATTAATTTATATTCAAAGTATCCATTACTTGTATACATGTTTATTTTTGGAATATCATCCATGTACCTCAATTAACGATATCAAATACTATGGTCAACAATTGAAAATTATAAAACTCCATATAGTTGATGAAATATTCCATCAATATGGAGTGGAGGATATTTTTTCTAGATCATGATCTTGATATGCACCTAATAATCAATACGGAGTCATAATTATCTATATTCCAATTTAAAAATATAGAAAATGTTCACACCATGATTACACACATGGATGAATGAATTCATTTTCAAGGTTCTCTTAGATTTTATCGTTCAATTACTAAAACCTTGTTGTGGAAATTCTATATTGAGTAATTGAATTATGTGTGGAACCAGGTAAGAGTTATATTGAGAACTTAACATCACATTTTAGTGGATGACTAAAAATTTCTTTCGTAATGACATCAAAAAACTCTGATAGTATTGGTACATTATTGTATTTGAGTTTTATCATAAATCTATGTTATAACCGCACCATTTAAATTGTAAAAAAACTTTAAAATGGATGTGATTTCCTTTGGAAGGTCACATATATTATCACATTGGTTAAAGATCATAAGCATATTTGGGATATCAAATGTGACTTCCTTCCCTAAAAATTAATGTTGGATAAATGTAGACAATTTTAGGTCATTCCAAAGAAACAATAATTTCATCTAGAAGATGAATTCTATGAATTACAGGATGAAAATTCCCACAAACCTAAATATGATGGGAATCATATACCTGATATGAAATCATATTACTGTTATGGGTTTTCACTAAAAATTATACATCTATTCATTTGGGTGGTATATTGATACCATAATATAACTAATCATATATTAATGAATTGTTACATTTAGATCCATGTACTACATTAGAAATTTTATAATGGATGGTAACAGTTACTTTTACTATGTTGTTATTACACCGCTCATCAGAAATAACGATAACATAATATTTCTCATCACCACTCTGTGTAAGAGGTTACTGATGTCCTTCATCATCTTTAACCATAAAATTTGTGAATTAGTGATCATAATTCTCATAAATGTTCCCCTTGAACTAATAGAGTGGTGGTGGTGCATTCTGTTGATATTTATCTATATTTTCATTAATAGATAACTTATTCCCATCAATTCATAATTAAATTACTTTATGACATTTTTCCCACAAATAAAATTGAAATGTTCCCCTTAAAACAATTTTAATATTGGTTCCTTCTAATAATTGAGAAATAAATAAATATCATCTTACATAGTTAATGATTTTTAGAGTTTCCCTTGAATTCGATATTTCATTTCTTCTAAAAATCATGTGATTTATGGGTAACCCCAATCTCTATTTCTACATAGATATGAAAAAATATTTCCATATATCTACTAAAGTCCCATATGGAAAACTCCTATTGGATACTTGTTTTTAATCAACTAAATAGTCAGAAAAACATATCTTTATGTAGGATATTAATAAAAGATGTTTACATAGAAATTCTTGTAAAATGTTCTTTATTGGTACAAACATATGATCATCCTTATTCTTTAACTCAGGGAATCCCTTATCTATTCCATATGATGAAAAAAGTAAAATACTAACTTAATATTAATTTCATAAACTCATCCTAGTCCATGGGGTAAATTTCATCTTTATGACTCATATTATTGACAATAGTCCACCATTGATTTGTTTTTCCTTCTAAATGATATATAGAAATAATGATATTTTATTTTTGTAAACATTACATAATATAAAATATATTTTAAAAGGTACTACTCCATTGTTAAAAAACCTATTGATTAGTAGAGCCTCTAAAACAAGGTGGATTTTCCCTTATGATGTACTCAACAAAACATTGTTCCCTCCATTTCCCATATGCATGTTCAACATGATTCATTGCTCCGAAAATTATTTTCTTAAAAAAAAAATTTTATTATAGATCCCACATAATTTGGTTTCTCATGGGGAATATCATTACATTATCTTTTGTATTTAGTATTAACATGGTTCCATTGGGTTGCAGTGATTAATTAAAACCAAAACGAATAGTGAATGAAAAAAACATAAAGAGGAACCACATAATCATGAAAATTCACGTATAAGAATTATAAATAAAGATTCAATCTTTTAAGTCTATGAGACTTTAGGATTATCCTTGGAGATTCATGGTCATTATTCATGTATTTCATGATGGTTCATATAGATAGTGTGAATTAACCAAAGAATATCCCCAAGGAGAATCAAACTAGATGCATAATAATTCTTGGGATCATGTACCAGGTAATGATTGAGTCAAGAAAAATCTACCTTTTTCATAGTTAGTCCACCTAGGTACATTTGATCTATTTAGCATCCAAATTTAGTATATATACATGGATTTATTCCATGGAAAACAACTCTCCTTTATTTTCCATAACATATGATGTTATCCTATAATTATAATTATCCTAAGTGTTCCCACTAACATTTTCTCATTATGTATCTTATGGTTAATATAACCAACTCCCTAATACTATATACAATGTCCCAATATTTTCATACATAAGCTTCAAAAATTAATATCTAACTTTTATTACAGAAAATAATGATTGATGCCAAAATTATTTTATTCTACTTCAATTTGATTCAAATACACATAAACAACCGAACAATAAGTTATCTACACTATCTCCCTGTAGGTTCTGGGTGCAGCGGAAGTGCGTCGTTGGGTTTACCCAACTTTAATTTTAACGTTAAACAACGTTCAATTCGATATTTTTCACAATGTAAAATGATGAATATTTGGAATAAAACGAGGAATGAAAAACATAATAGGGAATCCCAAAACCATATAGATAGGATCATCATATGTTGGTTATAATTAATTTAATTAATTCACAAGAATTACCTTAGTGGAATTCTTTTTTTCATTGATGTCTCTGATCATGATCCTGTGATCTGTCATTGCGTCGTAGAATCCATGTGTAGGATTCCTCTTGCAGTGATCCACATGGGTGCCACATATCTCCGGAAGTCACCGAAGGGATCTTTGGGTGCTAGCATGGAAGAACCTTCTCTTGCAATGTCTGCCTTCAATCGCCTTGGTCTCTCAGTCTTGAGAGAGTTCTTGGAGGAAGGTTTTCCTTCGGCCTTGAATGAATTCTCCAGAGTTGTTATGCCCAACTATTATCTTGTGGAAAAGTGTTGGGGTTGTGAGGATATTTATAATCTGGTTTGAGGTTATAGAGTTATGATAATAAATAAACGCATAACAAGTTTTATTTATTTCATTAACTCTTATTAAAAACCCCCATGTTGAATTATTAATTCCTTGACATGTTCCCACGCTTATTATAATAAATATAATTTAAAAAACAATATTATATACTCAAAATTATCACAGGAAAAACTACACGGTGTGTAATCATTAATACACAGCATGTACTCGTTTTCCATAAAACTACACAGTGATTATATTTAATATACACGACATGTACTTTAATTTTCCAAATTCTTTATTTCCTCCACCACATTTATTAGACCATGAGTAATGGATATTTATTTCATAAATAAACATAACTGCGTCACTCGCTAATAAATATTATTTCATCCACAATATATTATCTCGAGTAAATAGTGTCGAAATTAATGAAATCAGGCATCCTTAAATAATTATTAAACCACATTCAAGAATAATCTTTATTTAACTTGTTAAATTAATATTTAAATGAGATTCATGGACACACTTAGTGTGTAAGCCTCTAGGACCCTTTCTCAGTGGCATTAGGTGGAGCCTACCTAAAATCCAAGTTAAGAATCTAGCAACATGCCAAGGCCCCCATAGGGAAAGAAGGTAATGCTGCAATGACGTGTCACCTCATACGAATGGTTACAGTGTAATATAATCCATTTTCCTCTATATCTCTAATCATGTGGGTTGCATGCTAGTGTCATCAGCCCATGTGCTCAATTATTCTTTCATTGACTTTCCAGAATCGAACTCGCCCATACCTTACCATGGCCAGGGATTTATTTAGGCTATATCAATTCCATCAATGGGCCTGAGATATCTACATCCATTATGGAACATAAGGGAAAAATCCTTTCTCGTATTATCTGTTAATGTAGTATTACTCAGGTCGCACCCAACGTATCCAACCTCACTATAAACAGTGTGTCATCATAGTTTTTGTCAATACATCTAAGTGTGCAAGTTGCAATACCCATGAATAATAATATTAATGTCTATGGATCAATACACATGTCCGTATATAATAAAATCCAATGACACTATAAATGTGGATTTCCTACTGGCGGGTCTCGTTCTCATAATATCCACCTGGATATTACCAAGGGCACACACAATGAGATGGTTCCTCAAAGTTTCATGAGTCCTCACCCCTAATAGCCTGTATTATTTGTGTCCCTCAAATAATATCATCCGGCTATAGAACATATATTCAAGAACAGTGTTATGGAACTTCCGGGTTCTTATCATAGTAGGGATCCACTATAACCCTTTAATGCAACAACTATCCTTGACATTATCACATGAATTGTCATGCAGAAGAACAATCAAGATTTGATAAGGCTTTTATTAATCAATAAAGTAAAAAAGTAGTTGGTTCGAGGACACTAACTCCAACAAACTACCACTTGGACTAGAGCCAACTTCTAACAAAATTTAACCCGCAATCTCTCACATGATATTGATGCTTCTGTTGAGTTAGGCCTTTAGTCATTTGGTTTTCCAGATTCTCTTCCGTGGACACTCTTCTCACTGCAACTTCACCCTTTTGATAGAAATTCTTAAAGTGGTGATACTTTCAGAGTATATTCTTTGTCTGTTGATGTGACCTTGGTTAATTCACAAGAGCCAGCGTTGTAGTATTATCACAATACAATGTAATGGGATATTTACTATTAGGTTCCACCTCAAGCTCCTGGACAATGTTCTGAATCCAGATGGCTTCCATGGCTGCATCAGAAGCCGCTATATATTTGGACTCTCCTGTAGAATCAGCGACAACTGGTTGCTTTGAACACTTCCAGCTCACAGCACCTCCATTGAGACAGAAAACATATCCAGATTGTGACATCAGATCATTCTGATCTGTCTGCAAACCAGCATCAGCATACCCTCGGATGACAAGATCCTCGTATCCTCCACACACCCGGAATATATCCTTAGTTCTTCATAGATACTTATCGATAGTCTTAATAGCAGTCCAATGTTGTTCTCCTGGATCTGCATTGATCTCTACCTACCATTCTCAGTGCATAGGAAACATCAATCCTAGTACATAACATGGAATACATGATGGATCCTATAGCCAAAGCATATGTGATATTACTCATTCTGTCTTTCTCTTGTTGTGTCTGAGGACACATTTTCTAGGAATGATGTAGGACATGTTACACTGGAACTAATCCCCGCTTGGATTGTTCCATACTAAATACCTTTAGTATCTGGTCAATGTATGTACCCTGACTTAGTCCAAGAAGCCTCTTGGATCTATCACGAATGATCTTGATCCCAAGAATATAGGCTGCTTCACCCAAGTACTTCATTGATAAACACTTGTTCAACCAGTCTTTAACTGACTGTATGACTAGTTAATCATTTCCAATAAGCAACATGTTGTCAGCAAATAATACACGGATAACGATCGCCTTCCCATTAAACCGCTTATAAACACATGTCTCACATTCATTCTTAATGAACCCAAATTCCTTTATAGATTTATCAAATCGAATTTTCCATGACCTGGATGCTTTCTCATATCCATAAATGTATTTATACAACTTGAAAACATGTTTGGCTTCACGTGGTGTCACAAACCCATCTGGTTGTGTCATATAGACATCTTCCTAAAGGATCCCATTAAGGAATACTATTTTCCCATCCATCTGCCAAACCTAGGAGTCATGGTAAGATGATACGGAAAGAATGATTTTTATGGATTTTAAAAAAGAAATTCGTGAGAAGGTTTCATCATAGTCAATTCCTTGACGATGTCTGAACCCTTTAGCCACTTTCATTGCTTTATAGGTGCTAACTTGACCTTCCATGTCCAGCTTTCTATTGAATACCCATTTGCATCCAGCAGGCTTTACATCAACTGCCTCATCTACCAGAACCCAGACATGGTTCTAATACATGGAATCCATCTCCTAAATCATAGCTTCTAGCCTTCTTGTAGCTTCTGAGCTTTCTACTGATTCCTTGTAGGAGAGAGGTTCATCATTGTCAAACATTAATGATTCACCATCCTCGGTGACTATAAAACCAAATCTCTCTGGTTCCCTTACCTCTCTTGAGCTCCTACGCAGTATATCTGTTTCTAGAACCCCTTCCACGAGGACTTGTGGAACTTGTTCCTGTACCAATTCCTATGTATCTTGAGAATCAACATCATTGAAGTCAATCTTTCTCCCACTGTCCTTCTTGAGGATGTGCTCCCTCTCAATAAAGACGGCTTGTTTAGCGACAGTCACATTCTTGTCTGAAGGGTTATACATGTAATATCCTTTCGTTTCCTTGGGATATACTATAAAGATACACATTGTGTCCCAGTGTGCTAGTTTTTTGTCTAAGGAGGCCTTATCAAATGCCCCGCATCCCCATTCACGTGTGTGTGATAAAATTGGTTTCTTTCCAATGCATAGCTCGGAGGGAATTCCATTTTCCTCCATAGATGGTACTCAGTTTAATGTGTATGATGTAGTTTGTAATGCATAACCCCAAAAGGATAATGGAAGATCTGCATGACTCATCATCAACCTCACCATGTCCAAAAAGGTGTGGTTCCTCCTTTCACTAACACCATTCCACTATGGTGTGTAAGGAGGAGTGAGCTGAGATATAATCCCAGAGTCCAGTAGGGGATCGATGAACACTTGGTTCCGATATTCTCAACCTCGATCCGATCAACGTTTCTTTATCTTCTTACCAACCTGATTCTCTACTTAATTCTTAAATTCCTTAAATTTCTATAAGGCATCTGACTTATACCTCTTTAAGTAGACATATCCATATCTACTCAAATCATCAGTAAAATTAATGAAGTAATAATATCCATCTCTAGCTTCTTCAGGAAATGGTCCACACACATCTATGTGTACCAATACTAGAAGATTTGTGTCCCTTTCACCCTATCCGCCTAAAGGAGGCTTGGTCATTTTTCCTTGTAAACAAGCGTGACATCTATCAAGTGGTTATAGCTCAGTAGAGTCTAAATAGCCATCATGGAAGATCTTTGTCAAGCGCTTCTTGTTCACAAGACCGAGATGGTGATGGCACAACTTGGTGATGTATGAGTCTTGTGAGATTGTTTCATTATCGATTACCGACACTTGGTTTTAATAATTTAATACATATAAACCATTATTTAAATGTTCCATAACATAACATATGTTGTTCTTATAAAAGAGTCAACCCTTATTTCCAAACATGAAAATAAATCCATCCATATCCAAACAAGATACAAAAATTATGTTCTAGGAAACACTAGGAACATAATAATAGTTATGTAAAACCAAAATCATCTCAGTCGGCAGTGAGAGGTGGTAATCACCAACAGCTAATGCAGCCAGCCTTGCACCATTGGCAGCTGGAAGATCAACCTCTCCTCTGGTAATCTTTCTAAATCTACTTGGTTCTTCCATTTGAATACAGATGTGATCCCCACAAGCAGTATCTAATACCCAGTGTATATAAATAGAAAGATTACACTCGATAATGAACACACCTTTAGCGTCCCCATGTTTTTAAGTGTAGTTCCTCTTCCAGTGGCCCTTCATTCCACATGAAAAACACACCGCCTCCCATTCCTTGCCCGTCCTCTAGATCTTCCCCTTCTTGGAGGGATGGTTCTTGGGGGATTCATACCATTTATAAGTCTTTGGACCCTTTTCCTTGTCCTTCCTTTTCTTTTTCACCATAAGGACTGCGGGTTTGTCACACCCCATGTCCTTGAATACCTGGAAAATCAAGGTCAGAAGCTCTGATGGACTCTTCTAATTGTCGCTCATGTTAAAATTGATAATGAAGAAATAGAAGGTCTTGGGAAGTTATGATAGGATGAGATTTGTACACAACTCATCTGGGAATTTAATCCCTAATATGTCTAGGTGTTCAATGTAGTCAATAAGATTGACTACATGAGGCCCAGATGGCACAGACTCTCCAAGATTTGTTGTAAACATCGCATTGGAGATCTCATACCTCTCTTATCTCTCCTTCTCTTGGTAGAGATCCTTAAGGTGAGACATCATTCTATACGCGTCCATGTTTTCATGTTGCTTGAAGAACTCATTGGACATGGCTGATAACATGAAACACTAGAAATATATGGAATCATCCATGTGTTTCATATAGAGATATAATTCTTCATCACTAGACTCTTTCCCATGTGAACTGGAATAGGCTCTTCCAGCACATACAATTTCCTTTCATGGCGAAGAATGACACGTAAACGCCTCTGCCACTCTTGGAAATTGGTGCCAAAGAGGATGTTTTCTTTCTCGAGTATAGTTTGAAATGATATGTTTGAAGTAATTTTGTGGTTTCTACAAATTAATATGAGAAAAGTTTTAATACTTTATTATGAAACTGAGACAAATAAATAAATTAATACTTATTAGTCTCCCACTATCTTATCAAAATCCAATATCCCTCACCATTGACATTGGAATAATCGGTTTCCTGAATACTCTATTGGAAATGATCTATATTGCCCTTCGCATTAAACCAAATAGAGTTGGTGAAGAAACTTGAAGTGTTTTAGGTGGGCATTACAAATTCCAACTGCATTAACTCACAGTACCTTGATCTATTGAGTCTACTCCCAAATCCTAAAATCCTTATATTTTGGATTTACTCCACCTTTGCCTCTTGGTCACACCATGTTAATATGTGTATGTCAACCCTTGATGTGAACCAAGTCATGTCAACCAAAAACATTGAATTAGAATTCCCCGATAATTGAAATCACCCCAAGTAGGGTTGGTCATGAAGTTTGAACTATGGTTCTATTTTAACCAAGATTATGGAATTCTAAACCGACTTAATATTTCTTTTGAGGGATTTTATCCTTATAAGTAAATTTATATTTTATTATAATTGATTACATTATTGTTAATATTCGGTTTGATATAATTAAGTGATTAACCATGTCTAAGATAATATTTATGTATAAGCTGGTTTTATTTTAATTCCATCTTGAATAGTTGTTTAATTCATTAATTGTGTGACCGTGACAACGCACCGACAATAAATAAACCATGTAAATGATGGAAATAATATAAATGGTATGATCATGAGCTTGTTATATTGGTTAATTTAGCTAGAGGTTGATAAACTAACCCAAGACCTAGGGGAGAAATACCTTGAACCTTTCAGGTTCGTGTTTGCAGCTTTCCACTTGTCCAACTTTGCATCTCCTTGGATTGGTTTCACCTTCGCACCAGACTTGAGCTGCCTCCATTAGCTTGGGAGCTCTATCTATTACATATGCATTTATCTCACACGTAGGTGAGGGGAAAAAAGGGTTTTTAAAAAAAGAATCCTTGGGCGTGCATGCCCTACATATTAATGAGGAGATGGATCACTGGCCAACAAATTTAATTTAAATAAATTAATTAAAAGAAACCATTCACATACAAAGGTCTCGGTCTAGCTCATGATCATCAATACATGCAATTATATTTACACATAAATAAAACTAGCATTCAATTCATTAATATTTCTTGTTTAAGATAATTCATGCTCAAATCAATTAATTATCTTTAATTAATCTATCCTTTTTTCTTAAACGCATTTCTGAACATTATTGACATTCTCATCCATCATAATTTTAAACAAATAAATCATTTAAAAGTATCCTTGTACGTATCTTGTACCTTGGAGGCAACCTGGTGAATTCCCATTCATTGCGAAGATGTTAAATTAAGCACATATATATAAAACAACAATCACATGTTGTGCCTCAGCTTTATGGCTACACCATGGTACACGTCTCAAGGGTTTTTATAATATGATAATAAATTTTAATAAATCTTCATAATTTGGGTGAGTAAACGACATGTAGTTCCGACTACACGGTGTGTAATTCTCTTCACCATCCATCCGAAGTACACGTCCATGGACAAGGCGTGTTAATATACTTCAGATATTTTCAGAGTACACGGCATGTTCTGTGGGACACATTCCCTATAGTTTCTACATTACACGGCTTCCAACTGGGAAAGCCGTGTACGGGGTACGCCGTCCAACCCGAACCCTAAGGGACTACACACCATGTTTAGTTGGAACACAAAGCATGAAATCCGGAAACTATGTTTCACTTGTTCCTGGTCATCACACGGTGTCATAAATGACATAGGTATACTCCAATACACAGCCTGATTTGGCGGATTAGTCAATGAATTGAACCTAGAATACAATTCATATACTTCGAATACATGTCGTGTATTCTGGTGTTGTACGGCCATAAACGTTTAGCACCTCCAGATGAGTTCCTCTATATTATTTTAATCAAATTTAAAAGAAAAAATTGTTTCTGTGAGGTGAACGAGAAACAAGGGAGGAGGAATAGATATCGAGATTCATATTTCCAGAACGATTAAACATGAATTGAAACCACTAAATTATTAAATGTGTAAAACATCAATGAAAAAATAAATAATTATAATCAAGGATATGACCGCTCTGATATCACTTATAGGTTATGGGCGCAGTGGAAGTGCATTGGTGGGTTTGCCCAACTTTAATTTTAATGTTAAACAAAGTTCAATCCGAGATCCATCACGATGTAAAATGACGAATTTTCAGATTAGAATGAAGAACGAAAAACTTAAGATGGAATCCTTGAGCCATAGATATAGGATCATCATATGTTGGTTATAATTAATTTAATTAATTTAAAATAATTTCCTTGGTGGAATTATTTCTTCATTGATGTCTCCGGTCACAAACATGTGATTCATCGTTGCGTCGTAGAATCCAAGTGTAGGATTCCTCTAGAGGTGATCCACATGTGTGTCACGTATCTCTGGACGTCACCGAAGGGATCTCTGTGTGCTAGCACGGAAGAACCCTCGCTTACGATGTCTACCTTCTATCACCTTGTTCTCTCGATCTTGAGAGCGTTCTTAGAGGAAGGAGTTGATTCGGCCTTGAATGAATTCTGCCGAGTTTTTGTGCACAACTATTCTCCTGTGGAAAAGTGTTTGGGTTGTGAGGATATTTATAATTGGGTTTATGTTTATAGAGTTATGATAATAAATAACTGTGTTACATATTTTATTTATTTTATTAACTCGTATTGAAAACCCCCATGTCGAATTAATAATTCCATGACATGCACCCATGATGATTATAATAAATATCATTTAATAAATCAATATTATATCCTCAAAATCCTAACTGGAAAAACAACACGGTGTGTATTCATTAATACACGGTGTGTAATCATTTTCCATAAAACCACACGGCATGTATATTTAATATACACGGCGTGTTCTTCTATTTTCCACTTTAATTTATTTCGTCCAACAAATTTATTAGACCTTGAGTAATGGCTATTTATTTCATAAATAAATATAATTGCATCACTCGCTAATAAATATTATTTTGTCCACAATATATATTCTCTTGAATAACTAGTGTCGAAATAAATGTGATCAGGCATCTTTAAATAATTATTAAACCACATTTGGGAATAATCTTTATTTAACTTGATAAATTAATATATAACTAAGATACATGGACACACTTAGTGTATGACCCTCTAGGCATCTTTCTCAGTGGCATTAGGTGGAGCCTGCCTAAAGTCCCACGTAAGCGTATAGCAACATGACAAGGCACCCATAGATAATGAAGTTAACCCCGAAATGATGTGTCACCTCATATGAACTCTTACCATGTAATATAATCCCCTTGACTAGATATCTCTAATAAAGCGGGTTGCTTGGTAGTGCCAGCAACCCATGTGGTCAATTATTATTTCTTTGACTTTTCGGAATCGAACTCACCCATACCTTTCCATGGCCATGGATTTATTTAGGCTATATCAATTCAATCAATGGGCCTAAGATATCTACTTCCTTTATGGAACAGAAGGGACAAATCCTTTCTCGCATTATCTATTAATGCAGTATTACTCGAGACACGCCCAATATATCCTACCTCACTGCGAACAGTGTGTCATCACAGTTTTTGTCGATACATATAAGTGCGCGAGTTTTAATACCCATTAATAATAATCATAATGTCTAATGATCAATACACACGTCCACAGATCGGAACATCCAATGACACTATGAAATGTGGATTTCTAACTGGAAAGTCTCGTTCTCATAATATCCTCTTGGATATTACTAAGGGTGTACACTATGAGATGGTGCCTTAATGTTTTATAAGTCCTCACCCCGAATAGCATGTATTATTTTTTGTCCGTCAAATAATATCATCCGGTCATAGAACATATATTCAAGAATAGTGTTATGGCACTTCCGGATTCTCATCATAGCAGGGATCCGCTATGAACCTTTAATTCAACAGTTATCCTTAGGACATTATCAAATGCATTGTCACGCAAAAGAACAATCAAGATGTGATAACTCTTTTCTTAATGAATAATGTACAAAGTAGTTGGTTCTAGGCCACCAACTCCAACACTACCTCTATGATATTCAAAACTATAAAATATATTAATAATATCATAAATAATAGATTTATTTATAACCTGGTGAATTCAAATACAATAAAAGGTGTGTTCATATTACTTTTAATGTTATATAAGGGAGATCCAATTAGAAAATGGGATCAAAAGGGTATGAGAACATGAGAATAAAACTCGGAAACTATAACATTCATATCATTGATCATATTAATGATTAGCGGAATTAATTTCATTAGTTCATAAGGAATTAATGAGAAAAAAATAAAATAACATAAGCCCGAGGAGCATAACATTAGAATAAGACATGGAATTATTAGTTCACATAAGTGTATAAAATTATTTCCTTAGTTTGCGTGTCTTGTTTTAAAGGCCATCATAGTGGAAGGGGATCACTTCTAAAAAAATAGTAGAATTTAAGTTTTACACACAATATGACAATTGTGGATAATTTCTCTTACTGAACTATGTTCACTTCCTATTTAAGTAATATTTATGTTTTTACAAGAAAATATATTCTCAGTGTATTATAGGTAGTTATATGACCCAACCATCATATACGTAGAATCATACAAACATTGTCCACAAGAACATATAATATTAACTATATCAGAACCATATAAAATAATTGGGTTTCATAAATCATTCAATATATAAAATCATAATAAATGAAATGGGTGTCGTAGAACATTTTTTTATACTAGGTCCCATGAAAAATAAATGTGTTCCATAAACAAATTATAACCGTAAATATAAATAATATATATATAAATTAAAAATGTAATCATTGGATTATATCCCTACTATATAGAGTGTATCATGAATGGATTTAATCATTGATTAAAATTATATTGAATGAAAAATCACCTAGAACGTTTTATTAGGAAAATATAATTTCATTAAAAATAATATTTTTAAAATCTAAACCTAATAAACTATTTTGGAAATACTATTTTCTAAAAATAACCATTATTACATATAAATGAATCTTGAAAGAATATAATGGTCATGAAGGTAGTGAATTATTTTTATTCCAAACACATTAAAACAAAGCTTCTTTTAAAATATTAAGTAAAATCTAAAATATTACATGATTGGAAAATGAAATAAATACCCCTTTATGCATTTTTTAGAAATTAAAATGTGGGTAAAAATCCCCTAATTAACTATTTGGGTAATGTATAAAAAATTGAAATCATTGATATCATTGATATATAATAAAAACGTTTTTGAGAAAATAACTAAACAATAGTCAATTAAAAATACCATCTTTATCTCTTGTGTACCTAAAGACAGTAAAACAGAAGGAAAACAATAATTTCAACAAATGAATATAAATCCTATGGGGTTTGGAATTCCGGACCAGCATATCCTAGTTGAGTTTTCTTCTCATCCTTCTCTATATCAAATCATTAAATCCACAGTCCATATTTCGAGAATCCCATTTTCCCTGTTATCGGGGGTTTGTACATGATCTTAATCCAACCTTGATCAAATGCCAACTCCCCTCTATTTATTTAATTATCATATGGCTCTAAAATTGAGCTTCAACACAAGTAATCCTCTTCTTAAATGTTTATTTTTCACATCTATAAGAGTCGTGGCTTGGGCGCATGGGTGAAAACAGAGTTTATTGAAAATGAAATCTTTTCAACTCATATTTCATTAGTGTCTATTATCAATCCAAAACACCACATTTCCAAGATCTATACCTTTTCCAATAGGATGTGTCATCATTATTTCATGCATGGTCATCCCTCCAATCAACAAAATTTTCTTTTTTTGAAACTCCAATATCATAGTGGACCTAGTTGAATCTTTAGATGAGTACCTCACCACGAATATTATTTCTGGTATGCATCACTAATGTGTTAAATTTATCAATACTAAATTTTATCCTCATTATAGGCAGTCATTATGGAATAGTCGTATCTTGTTCAATATAGGTAATTCTGTTGGGCTAGTGGGAGGAGACTTTAATGCCATCTTGGACCCCTCATAAAATAAAGGTGGTGGTGTCTTATGCATGAAATTGAGCCATTATTTCTCATATTTTTAATCTCTTAATCAACATAAGGATATGGGTTTCATCAGAAATAAAATCACTTGGTGTAACAATCAAAAGGGATCCATGTACACTTTGTTCCATGTAGATTTATTCTTTCACAACATTCATGAAATATGCACTTTTCAGAAAGCTTTAGTTTCTCATTTTAATCATGTTTTGTTGGATCAATCCCTAATCTTAGTGACCTTGGAAACCATAAATATGGGGAGAAAATAGTTTCTTTATTTAGTAACTAGACTTCTCTCCCAGATTTTAACAAATAGGTATTGGGTTCATCATCTAAACCAGCATAGTTCCATCATTGTATTGGACTCCATAGAAAATTAAAACTGCTGAAGAAGTATTTAAATTCCTCGAGTATCAATAAAATCTCTTCACAAAAGGATTTGGACAACCTAAAAAAGGATATTTACTAGTTAGAATCAATCCCAAATGTAGATTGTAATGAATACTCTTTCAAAACATATTAAAAAAAATAGTTCCTAGGATGCTCTCAAAAGAATATTCAAATATAAAATGAAAGCAGGAATTATCCATCCATTCAGATTATTCTCTCATATTCAATTTTTATCCCATCTAATATTTGCAGACAACATGGACGTATTATTTAATGGATGTTCTAACTACATTAGGGGCATCAAAAATATTCTAGATGAGTACTACAAATGGAGGAATCAACTCATTAATCAATATAAGAGTACCATCTACATCTCAAGGTAATGCATAGAGTGGTATGTTCATATAATTGAATCAAACATTGGAATTTGGAAAATATTCCTTCATATAGAATATTTTGGTTCCCCAATCATGATTGGAATTATTTAGATCAGGATTTCGTATACATTTGTTGACAAAATCTATCCTTAGTTCAATAACTAAGAAAATCAATTCATCTCTTTCAGAGGAAGGATCACCCTTGTCATAAACGTCCTCTTCTCTATTTCCATGAAGATTATTTTGTTTCTAAATGTTCCACTGTTAGTTATAAGGAGCATCGATAAACCCTTTACTTTATTTATTTTGGGATTCACATCTTGCTTGAAAATATCACTGGGTGTATTGGTCAAGAATAGCCTTGCCAAACAATGAAGGTCGTATCGGTTTGAGAAGTTTCACTGACTTAATGAACTGTTTGCATGCTTGTCTATCATGGGAAGTGATTGAAAGGGGTAAATTATGGGAAAAGTTTATTATGGGAATGTATGTGGATAATATAGTATTATAGATAATGAACTCCTCTTATTTAGGGAACACCATCCAATGCCACATTCGACACCTTTAATAATATGCATGATGGATTATAGGTCTGGGGAAAGTAGTTTCTAAACTGATAATTTTTGGGAAGCACATTCGGATTTCGGATAAGCCCGAACCTAAATATTTAATTTATCTAAAAACAAAACCATCCCGTTTTCACTCAATAAGTCCTCAATAATGTGAAGAATGAGATTTTCCTACTCATTCCACTCTCTGATGAAATAAAACTCTATGTCTTCAAGGCCTCCTCTTTAGTTTCCTACGCGACGAAGGCTTACCAATCACACATATCTAATAAATGCCTGAAGGATACATGGGAAAACTCTCATTGACGCAAATACATCCTTCTGAAGTATAATTTTCATCTTTGGTATATTCAAAACCACCTGATTACCACTAAAGATGAGGTAAGGTGGAAAGGGATTAGTGTAGTCTAAAAATGCATCTATTTTCCACACCCCAACATTGAATCCATATATCACCTATTTTAGGAAATAGGATGGGATACTACATTCTTGGATGCAATGAGTGATTTCACAGGTATTTCATCCAATGTTATTGAAGGTGATTTCTTCCTTCAAATATGGTTCTGTGGTGTCAATAGAGACAATGCATATATGAAATACTGAACCATCATCATTTTTGATGGTTGTTGGTGTAATTTGGTGGGTCGGAAAAAATCTCATGTGGAGGGACTTCCATTCTCTATAATGGCTCTAGTCACTAGAACTCGGTGGTTAATTTCTAATCTAGACCAAATTTTCAAAAAATAAAACAACTCTCCATCACTGATATTTTTTAAGGGGTTCAAGAACCATATATAATATCATGAGGAGATAGTACTAAGTGGCGATGGATATGTTGGCACCCTCCCATTGATAGGATGAATCTTAACATTGAAGGTTCATTCATCTTGGGCATGATATATGGGGTGGTTTAATGTGGGACCCAAGAGGCATTGTGATTGCCTCTATTACTGGTGACATTTTAATTGGGTATTCTCTTCATTTAGAGGCTTAGTACATATTATAGAGTATCTAAATCGGCATGTCCAACAACATCACTCTCACAAACACTGAGCCAGATTCCAAAAATAATTACAACTCCCTCAATAACCTATTAAACACTACATGGTCCATATCTTATCATATCCAAAGATTCATACATCTCATATAAAACCATACGACCATAAAAACATTCACCACACATATTGAGAGGGAAATATGGAGAATTATTTTCAAGCTTCATGGTACCCTCATGATGATAAGTGTGTCTCATTTACTAGTTTGGGCCCCTTCCCCCTGAGTGTGTGAATATATATACATGTGACAATCTCAAACATCATTATCTTAATACTCCTTGGCTTCATATTGTGTTATCTCATTGGAACCTTCTTGGATTTCTGTTTTTTTATCCCCATGAATTAATAAATAAATGATTTTAGCCTAACATCAATCCATTCCCACTTTAGTATCATTGGAATCGTTGGCCCCATTATAGAATAAAATCAAATGAAACATTTAGTATCATGAAACAGCGTTTATTAAATATATATACTATCAATGGGGAAGAATATACAACTTGTATAAAAATATATATGTTTATTAAATAAATTACGTACAAAATATAGAAATTTGAGAAACAATTATGTTACTATAAGTCTTTTCTTCCATCATATACATTCAAACAATCTGTATAATAAATATATTTTTATTATAAATACAATATAGACCCATTATTTCATATTTCATACCATATATTATTAACTTATGACACATTATTTCCATTTTAGTAATAATTCAATGTTAATTCCAAATTTTGGGTAATAACATCCTTTCTTTCATGTTTATTTTGATATGGTGTTTTCGGTACACAAATTCTGATTATGGTTCCTTCTTATAAAAAACATTAAACAATATATAAATTTAAAATATGTTTATTATATATTTATTTTTTTTATTCCATAAATTTATAGATAGAAAATGAAATACATCCTTCAAAGAGATGGTAGGGCGTACGTTTGCATAATCATTGCATCCATTTTCTTTAAGGATGAGAAAAAAATGTAAATGATATATTTCTATAAAATAGTCAGTTTAATGTCATATATATAACATATATTCATTAAAATTAACCTAATCACATTACATTAAATGATTAATTTAAAAACTAATCGAATTTCTTTGTGAGGTGGTAGTCTACCTTACACAAGAACGACATTATCATATCACAGCGAATATAATTAATGAAGTAATATGTTATATATTAATTCACAAATTATAATAATTTAAAAAATATCATATATATATATATTAAATAGATCATTATATATAGCATTTAAAGGTGGTGATGTAAAATTAATAACATCATTATGTGTGGCAGTTGTCAGTCGTATAGATGAATGGTGATTTATTATCACATTTGATGAAATAGAATTTTGGTTTTGTTTATTCGATTAAAATTATAAATTATCAGTATATATAATAATTTTTTTTTATTTTATAATCATAATTTAATAAAATTTAAAGGAGTTGGAAGAAGAAATAAAACAAATATGCTCACATAAGCATGGAACATATTTTTTTGGACAACCTCCTAATGTAAGAGCCAAAAGTCTTCATAGGATGTCTGTATAATCAATATTAAGGATATAGGTAATGTGTATGGATATAAGAAAAATATTATTGAATGTCATGGTTGTAAAAATGGGAATTTAATTTGTAAGTAAGAGAAGAGAGGGGTAGCATTTTATAAGTGAAGTGGGGGGAACAATTGTACTTTTTGAACATAAAATGGTGGAACCACATCCTTCACATGTCATAAGGCACAAAAAAGGAAAATTATTAATCCTTATACGTTATATATGTATAAATATATATAGATAATAGATTTTGGACTAATGTATTTTTCATTTAAATAGATATCATTTTATTTTCAACCACTAGGAAATCTATTTTTTCAATAATTGTGGTAACAATGAATTTGGGGGACATGATTAAACGATATAAATTATTCTTACTCGAAATTTGGAATCAACATTAGAAAATTAAATTCATATAATAGGATGAATTTAATTAAAAAATTGTTTTTCAGACTGTTTCATATGATTTAATGTCATGGATTGCGTTTCACTCGACTGGTCGACGACAGGAGGGGTTATATGCCCTCACTCAAACCCTTAGAGAGGTTTTTCCATTAGATTCCCCTTTCCAAAATATTTCAATAGTTCTCCAATCAATTGATAGGTGCAGAACATTTTTCCAATGTCCGGTGTATATTTGGTTTTTTCGGTCTAGTGACTAATGGGGACTCACACTGGTTGAGAGGATGGAAGGCCGGGCTCAATACACCTTTTTTTGGGGGAGTTATTTCCTACTCTGGGAATCTCTTGTTGATTTAATATATGTTTTTATCCTCTTATGGATCTTGATATAGGACCAGTTACCCTAAAAAATGTTTCTTGGTTTAATTATATTTTTATGTGCAAAGGACTTGTGTCACTTTATTGAATCCATCTATTTGGTATTTGAGGTTCCACATCACTCTCCATTAATGGTTGGTCACTTATATACCAAATCCATATAAGAAAATGCTTTTTAATTTTATTCCATTCAAGGAGACAGTTAATATTCTGATATGGGGAATGAGACATTTTAATATGTCCTATGTATCCCCTTTTTTATGTAATCAAAATCCATGTCGTTTGTTAGCACTGTTTAGTTTAACATCTTGTTGAATGCACTTATACAAGTGTTATGGGGAAATAGGGGCTCGAGATCAAATCCCAAAGGTATTTCCTATGTATCCCAATTCTAGAGGGAATTATATTTTTTATATTAAATATTTTTCGGGCCATACCCTATCTGATTTACCTTTTCATTATATATACTTATGATTTAGATGACATGATTATTTCAATTCCATTATCCCATGTAATCTATGCTATGTGTGAGAAATAAGGGATGAAATATGATCATTTTTATTTATCCTTTCATGGGAGTTATGTATTGGGACCTCTTTGAGAGGTGTTATTATTTGGATCATTCCTTAAAAAGGAAACATATTTATCTTGGGTCTTTATGGAATCGGAGTTATCGTGGTTCATTTTATTTCTTAGTCCACTAGTGGATGAGATAGAGTGATCATCCTATGGGACACATTGGGTCCAAATGAATAGAATATTTTTACAATAGGGATTAAATCAAAGAATATATTTATTTGAGTTTTGGTCTTGGGAAGTGTCTTATGTATCCTGGTTATTTTAGGAATCATGGTTATTGTAGTTTAATTCAATATATTTTACACCCTAATGCTCCCTTCGTAACCTGGGGGTGCATGGATCATATGAAATATCCAATTAAATCCCCTAATCTCATGTGATAAATGATCATTGTGATAATAAAGGGGTGAAAATTGATCAGTATCATTGCTTTGATAATAGCACATATATTATGAGATCACCCACAATGATCAATACAGAGCCCAAAACCTGGGTAAAGGTGGCCTACATATCCTCAATATGGAAGGAATCAGACTTGAATAGTTCCCTTGGTTGGGGAAAACACTCTGTGGTTTCCCTGGTGGTCAGGTTGTACACACCAAGGGTGGGCGATTTTTTTTATTTCCTAGGAGGCTCTCTTGACCTGGGTTGCTTTTCGAACAGGTATCGCATGATCCAGTTGACCTATATGGGGGATATCATAAGACATAGATGGTCTTTCCTAGAAACGATTGTATGACCTAGTTGTATTATCCAAAGTATGTTGCATATCCTAATTGACCCATCTGGGGGACATCAAAATACCCATAAGTTGTATCCTAGAATCCATCACATGACATGGTTGGATTTTCCACAGAGTGTCTCATATCTTGGAGGACATCCCTATAGTGCATCATGAGTCTCGATAGTTATGTCCAGAGAGTGTCACAGGTCTCATATGAATCACCTAAACGCTCTCATGTTTTTTTAATAATTCATGGATGTGTCACTAAGATGTGGATGAAATGATCCAATTCTTTTTATGTGAGCCATGTGATGAATTGGAATGTCGTCGTGAGAATTTGGTGAAAAGTCCATAGGGACTTCGCGAGACAATGGTAGCACACCCAGGGGGTCATGCGATTTGATCTGACTTGTCCATATGAACATACATGACCATGAAATAATTATAAAGGATCATCATGACATTTGGGTGATGTGCCATGGTACATTAGACTGTCATTAAGGGGGGTCACCTGAAGTGCCTAAGGACCGGCGAACATGTTTCAATTTATGTCTATGTCTTTTAGTCTTCATTTCATACCTTATAACATGCATTCCTTATATTTGTTCCATGTAAAATTATTTAGAATCTCAATAGATCTATAATACATTATATATATCCTTTTAATTATCTAAAAAAGTCCTTCACATGATATATGAGTGATCACATGATGTTCTTTTATGCATTGTGCATCATGTTCTCAGTTGAATGATTGTAAATTAACAAAAGAAAAAAATCAATCGTGGGTCCACATTCTTCAAGAAATATTTTTTTAACACTAATGTGATAATCCAAGGGTTATTGTGTGAGAATTCATAGTAGGTTCATTGAGATAGATTCTAACCAGTCATATGGTACATGTGCATTTTTCATGCTGGGGTGGGGAATTTATAGGCCTCACCATCGTGATTGTTCACTATTTTGAAAAAAAAAATTAACCAAAGATTTCAGGATGGATTTATTGAATGGGAAATAATACCCTTCATTTGTTCATGTCTTGGCCATGGGTTGTTACGAGTGTGCCGCTTGATTTTTAGTAATCGAGAGACTCTTCCATCAATGCTTCATTTAAAGGATTATTTCTGAATAATGATGTTTGTTTTATCCTTCCTACAAGTTGAAAGACATTCATTTTGTGACATGTACATTCCCACATGCCTTCATGATAGCTCTATTCCATTCTTGTTACATTTAATGGGGAGGAAATGGCTTGTGGAGGTGCATTGTAGGATATGGTCAACTTGTCTAGGGGTCTCGCGAGACTGCATTGTGGAAGTCCTTAGAACGTTGCAAGTGTTTTATGACTCTGAGATCTCTCACCTCTATAATTTTTATCCACTTTGGTTTATTTTAAAATTTTCATAGATTATGTGATATAAAATAAGTATGGTCAATGATAATTATTTCATTTTTTTATGATTCCTTTGAGGATAATTATGGAAAATATGGGGGTGCATGAGCATTTCATGGAAAAATAAATCCATTTTTCCTTAGAGCACCAATGAGGAAGTGTGGTGTGTCCTGGACAAACGCATGGACTCCCTCATGGTGATGATGGAAATCCAATTGACTTTTCTGAGACGAGGATGACATGTCATAGAGGTCACACAATGTCTTTTGAATAGCTTGTGGTGAGCCATGTCTTTTATGACCACAATTACCTCTCACCTCCTTCATTTTTGTCTTATTTATATTATTATATCAAGGTTTAGGAGTCATAAAAAATTTCTTGGATTACATGAAAGAAATTTACCGTACCCTATGATTACATGATTCATGAAATTTACAACCACTATGGGATTCACCCTTTTGGATACCTTTCTGCAATTTGCAAAGTATTTTCAGATAGTTTATCACACACATACCAATGAAATGCTATGTGACCTGGGGGAACTTGTTCAGTATTCACCATGTGGCCACTATTTTTTTATATACCCTTTTAATGTGTAGGAAGACTTGTCAAATGTGTTGCATGGGATCTACAAAAGGTTAGGCACTACATGCAGGGCCATCACCTGACCTTATAATGGTGACAAGATTGTGAGACCCATGGAGGCTCATGCAATTCACAAGTATCGGTTTTCTTTACATCATTTTTGTGGATAAAATAATACTCATATTCAGGTATTCATTCTATTTTTACTTTCATTATCTTAATTTTGTTGGTGTCAACTCCCCCCCTGGAGTGTTGTATAAGAGGACAAGGGCTCAGTTCTATGGAATTTAAATACCCACCTGAGTCTTTAGATGTTTCTAAAATCAGTGTTTTGGGTGATTTATGGTATCCTAGGTGTCTTTTAGTCTTCAAATAATTTCCATATATATAATATTTGATGGATATAAATTCATTCCACCAGTCAACCCTCTCTATAGTGCTCTCTCACATCTATATGAACAACATACCCCAATCGCAAGCTTATTCCACAAACCCTGACCACAAGCCTTGTTCGTGAGTCTTCTCCACAAGTTATTTTTTATAGATATCCTTCATATGGTCGTTTCATCTTTGTATATTATATAATCCAATAAAAAACTATAATTCATTCATTTATATGACTTCAGTTATGAGGAAGATGATGGTCATATGGACATCGTAGGATATTTTGGCCCAATTTTATGAAAACTTGGGACTCATGTGACAATGTTGAGGCCATACAATCATGATTCTCTATGGGGGTGATGTGGTTCGAGTGATTTTGAGTGGGTGTTATGAATCCTGTGATTCATTAAAAGATCAGAAAATTTGTGAACTCCTTTTGTGGTTTTTTAAATATTATGCCATTGTTTCTGACAAGAATAAATGTATTCTTCTATTATGTTCCACTTACATGTTTTCATGTGGAATGTAGATATTATTTCAAATCCTATACAAAAATCAATGGAAAATGATTTCTATAAATTATTACATTGACCATTGATACCATGTGGATTCGAATAATGATGTTTTGAATATGTTCTTCTCATATGATAATTGGTATTTTCCACTATCTCATTGGCTACTTCTTTTTGGGTTCGGTCTATTAGATTATATTATAATGACTCCAATAGACACCAATATATCATTATACTTGAAATCTATTTCTCTTTACTACATCCAAACTACAATTTTCGAAGGCGTTCAGCTGGATATAGCTCAAACCGAGCGTCTATTCTGTCAATTGGAAAATTATTCCTTGTGTTTGATGGCTATCACTTCATTAAAAAAAATTATTATATTTAATGAAGTATATTATCTTATTCTCCAAATAATAGAGTTGGAAGATGGTAGTCTAAATGAGGTCACCGTCCTGACAGAATCTATTCATATGAATGGGCATGGATATTCTGGCTGAGGAAAAGGTATTTGGAGTTTGCTGATATTCTATATGGGGTATATATCTATGAAGTCAAATGGATATCAAAATTTATTTTTTACCATCATCCCAATCATATTAGAAAAATAATTAGTCATTGGTGTCCTAAGATCAACACATTCCATCTCCCCCATAGTGAGGTAGGTATCATCTTATGGGATATCCATCAATTGTGTAGTATCCCCCCTATTAGAGGGAAGTTTGATGAATTCCTTCCTATCATGGATGTCTGGGATAACCACATTTAGAACCTCATTTTTGAGAGAGATATATTCTTTTTTTGCAATGGATAAATTAAAGAATTATTTGCTTATATTCTTTATCATTTCTTTCACGGATTGGATTGAAATTTTCTTTTATCGTAGAAGGGTTAGGATGAATGCCATTCTCCCTTGAAGATGTCCCCCCTAAGTAGGTATGTGATAGGATATACCATAAAATAAAATTTTATAATCTAGGGATTATACCTCATGATGTTACTGAGTAAATCCATAGGTCTCTTTAGACCTATGGTTTGTAGGAATTCTTGGCAAGTTTCCGAATAGGTGGATTTTCCCTATTAGGGATACATGATCAGGGTTCTTATATACCCCCATGGTGAGGGTAGAAAAATATGTGGAAGGCAGATGCCTCATCATGGATGTTTCATTACATTCACACCTCTACCAAATTTTGGTCAATATTCAAAAAAGAAAATACCCCTTATAGGATAAATGTTCTTCTCGAGTTCATGTTTGGCTGGATAGGGGAGAATTTCCATTATTATGAATACTACAATGCCTTGAGGAACCGAAACACCATATCCTGTCATATATTAAAAAAACATATCTAGGGTTAGCGAAATATCGATGATCCCTATGAATGTTAAATATGTTTTATGATTACATAATAGCTTTTACATTATCACCATTGATACAGCGGCTAGGTCGATTATGGATAATGGAAGTGTCTCCCTTGATGAACGTTCATATTTGATCTCTATTCAGGATGTGTTTATTGTAGAAATGGTTGATGAGAAATATATCTATGAACAATATACACCTTATTGATCCTCTTTTCAGTTTGGTTTCATTAAATAAGTATCCCATATTCCTTTTGTCAGCTTTATTGGGGAACAACATCTTAGACTCATTCCCAAATTTTGGAAGAAATTGTCACGTGAGGATACTAAATCCATGATCATAATTCCACATTTTTTATTATTCCTTCTTTAATACCTAGGATTACGCTGCAGATTTTTTTGTAACCTCTCTTGATGGTGTTGTATTCTAAAAAGTACACCTTCTTGACAGGCCTTCCTCATTTGAATCTCCTTTTCTGTGGTGGAAATGTAATTGATATATGATTTAGGAATTATTTAAAGGAAGTATTATTTCTCCCATTCCAACTATCCTAATAGTGGATCATATTATGAAAAAGATTACAACCATCCAGTACATGATTTTAATTATACACCTATTAAGGGAAGGCCTTATGGGGATTTTTCTCCCGCTTTTTCATTGGTTCAACTAACTTTTCTTCTTTCTCCCATTCTTACACTATTAGTTACAGAGGCTAAAGTGATATATATGATGATTTGTAAAAAAATTATAACATTATTAATGAGACCCCCATAGATATATATACCGACCAAGGGAAATTTCATAACCAATTATTTCATGACTTGGGGGAAGGAAGTTTTGATCGATATCCTCAATATGAAATTATGATGCAATTTCATTGACTAAGTGTGATCTATCTACAAGTTAATTGGATTTCCATGACATGGTGGATGAGGCGATCCCATATAGGAAGTCGAGGGAGACATCAGATGAGTTATATTAGGGTCGTCATATGGTATTTGAACTAAAAGTTAAAATGGATTCATGGACTATGCAAATATGGAGATTCAAGGAGTTCATTTCTCATTTTAAGTCTGATCATTCAAAATTATCATCCTCAATAGATGGTACCCAAATAATGGTTAATGAGTGGAATAAATTGGTTTATACTCTTCATCCTATAGTGGAAGGAAATGTGGTATGAAGACAGTAACTCTATCATTATGTCAACACTTCTATTCAGACTCTTTATGATCTTGATTGTGTAGGTGATTGACTTTTTTCATAGTTCATCATTTGTAATGCATCACATTTTTTTCAAGGTTTATAAGAGACTTTAGAATGTGGATATTACTCCACAATATTTTCTAAAATATAAATTAATTTTCCAATCATTTCACTTATCGACCCATTTTATATTCATTGAAGATATTCATAATACATCAGTTCTCCAAAATATGACCGTCACCATTGATACCCATCCTTTTTGTTATTTCAAACAAATATGAATGTTAAGATCCAAAATAATCCCTATGATAGATATTAATGAATCAACAATATGAAAATGTTTTTTATTTATAATATATTTCATCAATCATAAAATTACAAGACATACAGAAGGATGATTAGTTAGAATGCATGTTAGGGTGGGAGAATTCTCTTCTTTACTGAAGCTGATAGGCTTGTATAGAGAATCTTGATTGTGCCATTTACATATAATGATATCTACAAGATTATGAAAAATAATTACTTTTATAATTTGTTTTATGGTACTTCATCATGGACATTCCCGTCACTTTAGTTTATTGACTTTTTTCATAGACCATTCATCGCAGCATTTTAGGGAACTTTAGCATGGAACATTTATTCACTATAGTATAGGTCCTTTTAGCTTAGACTTTTTAATTAATATAGTTTTCTGCATTTTATCATGGATCTTTTCATCACTACAGTTTATGTTCTTTTATAATAGACCTTTTCCTCACTATTTTTATGGCCTTTTAGGATGGACCTTTTATTTTCTAATTTTTTGGTGTATTTATCTCAAACTGTGTATAACATGGGGCTATTAGTCTTTGTATAACTCCAAAAACAGTGTGGTGATGTGTTTCACCATAGTGTTATTAGGGTCCATGAGTATTGCAACTCCATTATTGCAAGGAGGATATTACTTTAGTTGGGGGGTGGGTTCAATCCCTTATGCATCAATATCATGGCCCAGAGAAGTTGACTAATACTCTTTTCTAGGGGAAATATGATTGAGGGAAAAATACCAGGGAATCTAGGACAACATGGATATTTGGAATGTGGGTGATGTAAGAAACAATAAAAAATCATTAGCCATGAATTGTGGATTGGGTTATACATGTTGGGTATGTACCTTAACATTATACGCTGTAATGATCAGTCTCAATGCCCCCGAGGATCATAGGGATAAAGGAACCTTTATTGAAAGGAGTATATACCATTAGTTGTTGATTCTAAGCCATTCTTCATTGATATCATATCCAAGAAACTCTAATATCTACATCCTTCTGAGGGTCATAGAAAATTTTCAAATAATCAAACATCTAGATGATAAAGTTGGGTATGAAAGGAAGGCTATACATGATGGGTTTTGTAACCCAAGGGAAATTAATATCTTAATGTGAAGTTTGAGACATGTCCCTTGGGGTTTCAAATCATGAGTTTTGGGACATTAAAAATTTCATTAATGGTTCTATACATTTTTACATGATAAATAGTACCAAACATGGTGAAACAATTTCACGTTTGTCGATCCCAATAGAATAGTCTGGTTACAAGAATTGTATATCATGGCCTTTGAATATCTGAGTTAATAAGGGAGAAATAAAATAGTTGTTTACATGTCATTCTAGCATCTAATATCCCACACGATCAAGAAGAGAACTCCTAGGTTTAAGGGGTCACTTCATGGGATCTAGTGGTTCGTTCAGAAGAGAAATTTCTTATTACTAGTTTGTGACAAGGAGTATGTGTTAGCACATAAGTCAAAGTGTTGAAGTTGGTTTGTGAAAAATATTATATCCAAGAAGTTCTCAAGCAACCTAAAAGTTGATTCACCACCTAGTGAGATTATTCTCATGGAAAGGAGATGTGGAAAACCATTACTCTATTTTTTCTGGGACTAGAGGGTCTAGTTATCATTTCTTGGATTTTACATGGCCAAAATGTAAACCCTTTATCTTTATTCCTTATACATTTTCACCGTTACTTTTTCCAAAAATCTTTATATGAAGAGTCCAGTGAGTGAAGACTCAACATTTTATCAATCCATTATTTAATGGTTTTCAACCTCAAAAGATTATGTCTCTTTCACTGGATGTTTAAGGTGTTTCAATTTATACCATTATAGTCTATAGTTTATGGTCATACAACTTTGACCAAATTTCAAATAGTTTATGGTCGTGAAATATCTTAAAATAATTTTGGAGATGATACACATGGTCCAAATTATGATTCCAAGGGTCTAGAATAGTCCAACATCCTTATGAGTGGGTGATGGAAATGTTGAAGATCATGGATTTATTTCCTCAGTTTATGAGGAATGATATGGGATACTCATATCAAGTATGTACCACAACACCCTAAAATGTTTTATTCTGTCTTAGTGATGTAGGGATCACAATAATTATAAAACTCCTTATATTGGACCAAGACTTCGTCAATTGGTGTCTCTGATGCCATTCCACCTCAATATAATTTCAAACGTGGAGATCTCTTTTTTCTTTTTCAATGGAAATGAAAGATTTGTGGTGACCTTATATGTTTAATACATGAAGTGAGGTATATGTATTGAAGTTATTTTAAAATATGGCCAATGGAAGATGCACTTTGGATACCCAGGGTAAGACAATTGTGGTCCCCTGATAGGGTATGAAAAAAGGGTGAAGTCCTACACATTTTATAATCTAGTGGGAATTTTTTCCATATTGATTAGTATATTTCAGTGAGGATATTTTCCATATAGTTTATTGTCAAGCTGTAAGGATGTATTAGTTGGGAAATTTAATTTTCTTGTGACTAATATATTTTCCAAGAAATTTAACTTTATGCAATAAGGATGTGATCGTATGTATTTAAATTTCATATGATATGGATGTGGAAACTGACATGAAAAGATAGAGGTTGTGTTATTGGTCCCAATGGTGGAAGTCTGGGAATATCTATGTTAGTCACAAAATTGATAATCAAAGGATTCATATTTCTAATGATCTCTGCAGTTTAACATCATGTGGTGAGTATGTGAATCTCCAAATGTGAAAATGTAGTATTACATTTGGCTGCATGAATAGAATTCTGGGTTCCAATAGGTATCCCAAAGAACTGATGGAATTTTTAAGAACACATTTTTTACTATGAAAGACTTTGGAAAATTCATGATGTTATTCTTGAGAAACACCTTCAAACGGCGTGTGATTTCGAGCCCTGGTGTGGCCGGAATTAAATTTTCAGTGCGTTCACACTGGGCACACAAAATAAAAGGAATAACACCTAAACTGTTATTCAGATCATAAAACTGAAAGTTCTGATGTGTCCAAAATTTGGTATATACCCCAGGAACGACATAAAACATGTCGGCGTGGGACATTGGGACCCCTCGCCCATTAACAGAACATTAAACAGATAAATAAAATAATTAATTTATTCTTTTAATGGTTATAATCAAGTGTCTCTTAAAAGGTAGCTCAAATTGGAAACCCGAGGGTACCGTTGAGTCTGAAGCGTACCGTTTACCCAATGAGGGGTGTAACATTCGCGGGTGTGGGCCTTCTGTGAAAAACGCCACGAGGGGCGTTTTCGTAATTAAGCGGCCTCGGGGGTTAGATTTTATAACATCTAACTGAAGATATGAATAAAATTCTGAGCCCACTATTGTGCTCGGGATGCGGTTTTTTCCCTATGGGAGGCTTAACCTCAACCCCTTCGAGAGTCTCCGGTGCGGGTCAATTTGGGGGTGTTTAATTAATTAAACTTTTTAATTATGTTTTCTACTTAAGAAAACCCACCTCTCTCCTTAATTTCCCCTCTATTCTCTAGTGGAAGGACCTCTCAAAAAAGAATCTGCCCCTCTCCTCAGGCCCTACTCTCCATGGGGTTTTCGGATCAGACTACAGAGGATCTACAACGACGCTTCGGGCTACGCCCAACAAGGTAGGCGTCGTTTTGTTTCGTATTCAGTTTTCGCAACATCTTTGATCTTGATTTCTGGAATCGAATTGCGGTTATTTCGTCGAGAAAATTTCATAGTCGCGTAGTATATGTTCTGAGATTTCCAATTAATTTTTCAGATTGAATGGCCGAGTCCCGACGATTCTGGGGTGGTCCGTTGAAGTTTTCTAGTGGTTTTGGAGCTTTTCCAGCTGGATTTGGGGGTTCCAGCGGCGGTCCGGCGAGCGGAAGGTGGATCAGGCAGCGGTGGCTTCTTTAGGCGGTTTGATGGAGTGGCGGTCGGCGCTGGCGCAAGGTCTCCTCAGGCGCGGCTGGCGGGGAGGAATCCTCAGGCGGCGTCATGGGAGAGAGGTCGGTCGGTCGAGCCGGCCGACAGGAATCCAGAACCGGGGTCGTCACGCGACCCCAGGGCAAGGAGTGGACCCTCAAAGTGCGGGTCCATTTTGGAGGAGCCGGACTGGCCGAGCCGGTCTGGGAGTTGAAGTGGTCGGCTCGTGCGGTGAACCACAGGCCGGTTCAGGGAGTGGGTGGGTCGGCCGAACCGGCCCAGCCCACCCCATTTTGGTCCGTCAACACTAAAACACTCCTAAATTTCAAGATGTAAATCAAATTCTCATGCCATCTGTGGAGACACATTTCTTGGATTGATATGGACGTCTTGAGATGTTCTCAAGAATTTTTAATTCTAGATACGGGGGATCTAGGGCACGACATGTACGTTATGTGGTATTTGCGCTTCTCCTGAGGTTCTTGTTTAATACGGAACGTACACATCCATAGTTCATTTTGAGCGCTGCCTACGGCTTTGGGACCATGGCGCCAAGGCGGAGCATTACAAGGTTTTTTCAGGCATTGAAACCAGAGTTGATGCATGGTCCCCACGGCCTGTCTTTTAAGCAGCGAGCATCATTTAGCAAATTTTTAATCAGACCTCTGTTCGAGGCATGAGAGAAATCGATTCTGGGTGTTTTTTCGAGGGAAATGTATTGGGGAAATCTGCCCGCATTAATTATTCACGATGGTGTGGGCCCCACGAGGGCCGTTTTTGGCGTCAGTATTGAAATTTCATCTTCCACACTGAGCATCTGTTTCAAATAAGTGAATATTCAATCTTGTGTTATTTTTCGAGAGGATCACAATGGTGCGATCTGTTCATTGTGGTTTGGGACCGAGATGTGGGTCCCACGAAGCACCGCTCCTATGCGGTACATTAAATGCATCTGTTTCTCCGGACATCTGTTCCACACAAGTAAGTAGTCACTTTGACGTGTCTTTCCGAGGAGATCGCAACAGTGCGATGCACCCGACTGTTTTCGAGACCGGGGCTCTGGACCATAGGATGTCGTTCAGGCATAAAGCGGTGTTGGTTGACTTCTTCGCCGGATATCTGTGGGAGGAATGTAAATAGTCAATATCACGTGATTTTCTGCGAGGATTACAATGGTAAAATCCATTTGGATGTGTGAAGTCTCATTCGATATCTCATTAAATGTGGAAGCATGGAAGGTGCTCTGGTGGCTGTTCTTCTTACAGTGTTTGGAAGGGAACCCTCAGCGTGTGATCATGTTCACTCCCCGTGTGAGTGAAGTTGATGTTTGAAGAGAATTGGCTGGCCGTGCTAGGGCCGTGGAGGAAACATGTTTGTAAATTGCATTTTCTCCCTTCTCACTGACATTGGGTACCATGTGCACGATATCCTTTGAGATGGAAATGTGGTATACTTTGGGAGTATACGGAAATTCTTGGAGGTACATGTTATAGTTTGTACCTAAGAACATTTGTGTGCTTGGGTTGGAGATGAGCTAGGGCCACACATCATGTGGGCCCGTTATGCATGTTGTGCTCTTCTGTACGTACCTTTGATATCTCATGACACAGAGGGTTCCTCTATTTATGATGGTTTAGACCAGTAGGGTTGAGTGGTTTCCCCTGGTTCTGTTCTCAACGGTGTGATCGGTGGAGTTGTTTGGGTCTCCCTTTTTACTTCAGCCATGTGGGCTTTCAGTATCACGTCCCTTAGTGTTCTCTGGTAGAGTTTTTTTTTGGATTCGGTGTGACCAATACATTACGTGGTAACTGATCCTCTACCCAAGAAGTTGTTTCCAGTAGGGTACAGATCCCTAGTGAGCCTGGGTGCAGGTTCCCTAGCAAAGTATCGAGATCATATACTATTTCTGTGATCTAACGTGACGTGTCTCCCTAAGAAGAGTAGTTCTTAGTTTACCCTCCAACGGGGTTGAGCAGTGGGTTGCTCATCAACTTCTTTAGGTTTACCCTCTATCGGGGCTGGGCAGTGGGTTGCTCATTGACCTCTTAGGGTTTACCTTCAATCAGGGACTGGGCAGCGGGTTACCTAACATCCTCTTTGGGTTTTCACTCTAGAAGAGACTGGGAAGTGGGTTACCTGACGACCTCTTAGGGTTTACCCTCTTGCGAGACTGGGAAGTGGGTTATCCGATGACCTCTTAGGGTTTACCCTCCATTGGGGATGTGTAGTGGGTTACCCAACTACTTCATTCATACTCATTCTATTCTACTAGGATATTATGTGTCTTTTCTCCATGACTACCAGTGCGGGACCCTTGATTGTACGGGTCAGTGATGTGAAAGATTTATCTTTGAGAATACATATCGACTGTGTGATAGTGACCAAGAGTGGTATAAAGTTACCCCAGAACTCTCAAGTACGAGGGGCGATTTCCCAACCAAGACCTGTCCTCGAGACACTACCTAAAACCGTGTGGGAGAGTCTGTGCCGCCCAAAGGGGATAGTGTCAAGGTGTGGTGATTTGATCCCCTTGACTTGCAGTTCAGGGTAGTCGGGTATGATGCTGGGCGTCGATGGTGTTTACTTCTGGGACTGTTGGCTAATCACTTTCTTGGGATGAGCTACGTGATGGAGATCCCCTTACGATCTTGTTCGAGCTTCTTGATTGAGAAAATAGATATGTACATACCTTGTTCTGGTACCCTATCCTTGGGTTTTGGTAACTCTCTTTCCAGGAGAGGTAATGACTTGTAGGGTATGCCACGTGCTTTCCATGTCTAGCTTCATGTGGTTGGACGAGTCTACTCTCCTGCTATAGGTAGTGAAGAATCGACAAGAATTTCATCTTCTCACCACTTCTAGATCCTTGTGTTTGGATGAGTCTAATTAGTTCCTCTTTTTTGGTTGGTATGTACTCTTTACTGCACTCTCGGATGTACTTATTTACTTTTCCCTGTTTGATCTACTTCTCACCTCTTCAGTACCTCCTTTTTTTCTCCCTCAAGAATTCGGGGAATCCTACTAAGTATTTTTATACTCACCCCTTCTTGGTCTTTGCCCGCACTTGGTGGGCCCTAGAAGACGATGGATAGGTTGGTCGTGACTTCAGCTATGTTTAGGAATTCGGGATCTTGGACCGCGTACGGTGGTCGTAGATGGGTTCCAGGTGTGGGACTCTCACAGCTATTTACTTTTTTTACCTGTTGCCGGGTTGTAGCACTTTTCAGGTTGGGCACATCTTTTTTCCTTTATCATTTCATTTTACCTTCAGATTTAAGTTAGTACTATTTAGAGGATGATTCACTTTTGTGGTTGTTTATAGTAGATAGTACTTTACATTTCATTTTACTTTTCACTTCTACATTGAGTGGGCTACGTGTGTGCATACAAGTACTCAGGTAAAGGCCTCCCCATGTTGTTTAGCCTTCGGTGCTTGTCCCCAGCCCCTAGCCTATAGAGGTGGGATTGGGGTAGTTACGGCTCGAGGATGGGTAGGTTCAGGTCATGAAAAAGTAGTATCAGAGGTGGTTCATTTATTGGGATGTTGTTTGGACATCCTTGAAAAGGAATTGGTTGGGATCTAGGGAAACAGTGTCAACATGTCTTGAGAGCGGCTCTCAGGCCATGTAGTACCGTGATGGTGCGGCGGCCGACGTATCCATTCACCAGGACCTTGAAATCCTGCTAGTTGACTCAGTATGCGGAGACAATCATTGTAGGGAGTTGGTTTGTGCATCAAATTGGATTTAGTCTTTGAATTTCCTTCTTGGGTTAGCTCTCCATTGTTGTAACGGTTGTATACATATATGTTCATCTAATCGTGGTACTCCCTGATAACATTCAAGATGCCTCTGCGAAGACATCCAGCCAGGATACTAGCTTTGGTTCATGACAATGGCCCTGTGAGAGACAAGGCCTCAGTACAGGACCCATCATGTGAGTCCCTTTCTTCAGGTGGGCCAGCAGCTGCACCCCTGCCTGATGAGTAGTAGACAACTCTAGTAGAGTAGATGGATCTTGAACGTCGGTTGAGCATGCTTCGCGAGTTCCAGCATCAAAGACCGCTGAGGTTTAGTGGTGATCTAGACCCTCAAGCATCCGAGGTTGGGCTCAAGACAGTGGTTTTCCTCTTCAGGCTTGCACAGTCACCGGCGGATCATAGTGTGGATTTAGCAGCCATCCTTTTTTCCATGGAGCAGCTGGGTGTTGGTGGATTCTGGTGACTCAGTTACTTGATAAATCGTCACTATAATGGGGTGACTTTCAGCTACTATTTCGTGAGGAGTTTTACCCCTCCTGCATAGGCACTATTTTGTTCCAGGAGAACCTGCAGTTTTAGTAGGGAGGGATGACAATGACTGGGTACATGAATAGTTTTGCAGACCGTGCACATTTTTACCCGGACATAGTCCACTATGGCATCTTCTGAGCATAGAAGATCGAGCAGGGTCCCCATAGAGATATTTGTTCTATCACAGTACCCTTGGTAATTTCCACTTATGTCGGGGTGCTAGAGCAGGCGCTGATGAGAGAGTTATTCCTGCCATGTTCTACAGTTGGCGGTGGCAGCAGGCTCGACAGAGGTGAGATTTCTACCGTAGCTAGCGGGCGTCAGCTGACATAACCTCGACGCAGGTGGCTTTCCGATAACCAGAGTCATGTGTGTAGTTATACAGCACATTGGTGCCGAAGGGAAATAGTACAGTCCAGAGTGATTTGGTGTAATTCTTGTGATGGGAGAAGTCAGTTGGCACGAGATAGCCAGACCTACGACGCTGAGAATATTGGGTAGGAAGCAGGTGCACCACCACGGAAAAGGCATCACATTAATTGAAGTAATGCCCAGGGAGGTGGTGCTATCCGAGGAGAGGGAGGATCTGGACGTGGGGGACGAAATTACGAGGTCTTCCCATCACTATCAGTCGGTCTACGTCAGGCTCTGGGAGCTGAATGTTGGGACCACAGACATCCACGAGCATTGGATGTCTACGATCCTTTAGAGCATGGGGTGAAAAGAGGTTCACCCTACGGATCTTCAATGTTTTGTAGTAGAATTTTTAGGATTTGTTTATTAAGTTATCTTTTTGTCCATGATCCTTTCTTGAGGTGTTACAAGGGTGATGTGGGGCATCGGTGTAACCCTATGTCGGAATGGTAGAAGGCATGTGACCTTTTTCTTTAGTTGGTGGTGTCGAGTCCATCACACTTCGAGTGTTTTAGAGAGACTTGTTTATGTGACATCGACCGTGAAATCTTGCATGACCAAATATCCTTGGGTGGTTCACCGTGAAGATATTCTGAAGGAGGGAATCACCGATACTTGTTCCAGGTGCGAACGGTGATTCCAGTCGCGATATGCAACTTAGAGGTTCTATCGGGGATGTTAGATACCCCCGGGGTTATTTGGGATGGTTGAAAACGTGCGAAGGGATGGCGAGGTTCTCTACCACCTTGTCGAAAACCCAAATTCGAAAGTGGGTGTACGAAATCTCCCGTGTGACTCACCTAGGAAGATGTGTTCATTCTCCTATGCACGTCATCGACGATGGCATACCTCATGTGAATAGATAGAATCCTTTGGTCTATGTGCAGGGGTGCAGAACTGTGCAAGAGTTTTCCTAGGTACAGGAGAGCCAGGTGTGGTCTTAGTAACCTGAGTTATTCCCTGGTTTTTCTTTTCAAGGAAGAAAATATTGATGGAGGCAATGATGTAAGAACCCGGTTTTTGTTACGAAATACTTTGGAAAATTCTTGATGTTATTCCGGAGTAGCGCCTTCAGACGGTGTGTGATTCCGAGCCCTGGTGTGGCTGAAATTAATTTTTCATTGCGTTCACACTGGGCACAAAAAATAAATTGAATAACTCTTAAATGGTAATACAGATCATAAAACTGAGAGTACGAATGGGTATGAAATGGGGTGCTTACCCCAGGAACGTCATAAAATATGTTGACGCGGGACATTGGGACCCATCACCCGTTAACAGAACATTAAACGGATAAATAAAATAATTAATTTATTCATTTAATGGTTACACTCATGTATATCTTAAATTGTAGCTCGAATTGAAACATTGAGGGAACCGTTGAGTCTGGAGTGTGCTGTTTATCCTTAGAAGGGTGTATCTTTAGCCGGCATGTGCCTTCTGTGAAAAACGCCACCAGAGGCGTTTTCGTAATTAAGCCTCTTCAGGGGTTAGATTTTATAACATCCAAACAGAATCTCAAAATAAAATTTTGAGGCCACCTTTCTGCTCGGGAGGTGGTGTTTACCCCAGGGGAGGCATAACCTTGACCCCATCGAGTGTCTCGGGTGTGAGTCAATTTGGGGGTGTTTAATTAATTAAACTTTTTAATTAAGTTTTATACATAAGAAAACCCACCCCTCTCCCTCATTTCCCCTTTGTTATTTGGTAGAATTACCTCTCAACAAATAATCCTACCCTCTCATAAATCCCTCCTCAACAAGGAATTTTCGTATCCGACTACGGCGGATCGACAACCAAGCTTCAGGCTACGCCCAACAAGGTAGGTGTCGTTTTGTTTCATATTCAGTTTATTCACCATATTTGATCATGATTTATGGAATACAATTTATGTTATTTCGTCGAAAAAATTCCATATTCATGTAGTATATTCTCTTAGCTTTTCTATTAATTTTTTGGATCGAAAATCCGAGTCCCGACGAGTCTGGGGTGGTCCGTTGATGTTTTCTGGTGGTTTTGGAGATTTTCCGGCTGGATTTGGGGGTTCCGGCGGAGGTCCGGTGAAAGGCAGATGGATCAGGCAGTGGCGGCTCCTTCAGGCAGTTCGGTGGAGTGGCGGTCGGCACTGGCGCAGGCGTCTCCTCAGGCGCGGCTGGCGGGGAGGCCTCCTCAGGTGGCGTCATGGGAGAGAGGCAGGCCGGCCGAGCCGGCCGCCAGTACTTGGGAACCAGGTTCGTCGCGCCACCCTGGGGCGAGGAGCGGACCCACAATGTGCGGTTCTATGTTGGAGGAGCCGTACAGGCCGAGCCGGTTTGGGAGTTGAAGTGGCCGGCCCACACGGTCAACCGCGGGCCGATTCAGGGAGTGGGTGGGCCGGCTGAACCAGCCCGGACCACCCCGTTTCGGTCCATGAATACTAAAACAATCCTAAATTGCGAATAGTAAATTGGATTCACGTTCCGTATATGGAGACACATACCTTGAATTGAGGCAGTTTTTTTGAGATAGTCTTGGGATTTTTTATTTCCCGAGATGGGGTCTCAGTGGCGCGACACGTACGTTAAGTGGCATTAGTGCTTTTCCCAAGGTTCTTGTTTCAGACGGCGCGAGCACATATGAAGTCCGTTTTGAGCACCGTCAGCGGTGTTGGGACCCTGACGCCGAGGCTAAGCATTCTAGGGTAGTTTCAGGCATTGAAACCGGTGTTGAAGAGTGGGCTCCCCAACCCATCTTTTAAACTGCGAGCAACATTTAGCATCTTTTTCATCAGATGTCTGTTCGGGGCGTGCGAGCAGTTGATTTTGGGTGTTATCTGAGGGCAGTTCAATGGCGCAATCCGCCCGCATTAGTTCTTCATGATGGTGTGGGCCCCGCGAGGGTCGTTTTGGGTGTCGGCGGTGAAATTCCATCTTCTTCACTGGGTGTCCGTTTGGGACAACTGAATAGTAAATCTTGTGTACTTTTTCAAGAGGATGACAACGGTGTGATCTGTTCATTGCGCTTTGGGACCGAGACGCGGGTCCCTTGAATCACCGCTCGTGTTTGGTACGAAAAAATGCATATTTTTCTCTGGACATCCTTTCCACGCATGTAAGTAGTCAATTTGACAAGTCTATCCGAGGAGATCGCAACGGTGTGATGCTCCTGACTATTTTCAGGACCGAGGCTTGGGACCACGGGACACCGTTTGGGCGTAAAGCAGTGTTGCTCGACTTCTTCGTCGAATATCTGTTGGATACGAGTAAATAGTTGATCTTGAGTGTTTTTCCGAGAGGATTAATACCATACGATCCGTTTGGATGTGCGGAGTTTCATTTGAGATCTCAATAAATGTGGAAGCATGGATATAAGGACCCATACTTTACATACATTGTTAATAATTCAAAATTGATGCACACTTATTACAACATATAACAAAACCATGGTAGGAGCTTATATTTATAGTTTCTTTAGAAACTCGGAAACATAAACAACTGGTTCATAAATCATCTACATTCTCTCTTATTTTTTTCATCATATCTAGAGTCCCTTTTTCGCATATACTACTTAATAACCTTCTTCCTGACCCGGGGAAAGAAAACATACAAAAGGGTGAGATCAAATTCTCAGGAAGGGTAAAAAAAGAAATATCAATCTCATCATATTCATAATAACATAACATTTTGGAAATCTTAACCTGCAAAAGGGATCATAATTTCATAACATGGGATAAATCAATAATCATAACATAAAACATGAAACTTTGTGGAATACACACATAATCATATAGAATCATTTCTTAGTATTCAAGACTCATTTCCAAGACTATCTTAGCAGAAAATTTCCATTTCTGAACCGAGTTCACTCATCATTTCAGTCATGTATCACTGAACCGAATTAACCTGCCATTCCAGCCATGTCTATCTCATGAGATATAAATCTTTACCCAATGCATTGGAGGGAGATATAGGTCCCACCCATCTCATAATGATACCATTATTATGCGTTCCACAAGATCATAAATCATACATCATAGCATAACCCATGTAATAAAAATGGGATTCTTAAAAATCATGCCATCATAACATAAATCATATAAGATAAAAGGACCTCATAAAAATAATTCCATCATAATCAATTCAATGTTAAAATAGGTATAAAAACAGAACCCTATATTATCTTATATGGAAAATAATTTTTATAATACACTTGAACTCCATTCTTGAGGAAAATATCCTTTCTACTTCAAAAACATTTTTCCTTTCTTAATATGTCATACAATTTTAAACTAAAAGAAGCTGATTAAAAATAAACTCGAAAACTTGTAATGGAAGCTTTATGGAAATAATGTTCTAAAAATCCATTCATGCCGTATAAGATAATGAAAAACATTCTTCTCGTACTTTGGCCGGAAAAGTCAAAAAAGTACCTCATACTAGAAACGACAAAAGATTCCTTTCTTATCTATTACTAAAAACTCACCGAAGGGTAAAATTGGATTTATACAATTTTAAGAGGGTGGAAATAATATTACATATATAGGAAACATGGATGTGGTTGATAAATATTCCCCAGTAAATTCTAAAGTATAAACAATCTCGGATAAAAATGAGATTGTGAGATTTTCCCTTACCTTAGGTCTTATTTGCTTAGTATGTGTCCAAACATCCAGTATAATGATTTAAATAATGTTATTGACTTTTTCCAAAATCTAACTCATTGTTATGATATCATATATGGTCATATTTTTAGCTTCTTATTAGTAATATTTCATTGTTACTTGTTATTCGGGTGTTTATTGCTTTTTTTGTCCTTATGCGTGTTGTGTTGAATAAATTCTTATTCTTATTTTTAGGTTATAGATACCACATTTACAGAATGGTAATAGTGTAATATATATCATATTTATTCATTCAATTCATTTATATAATCATTAAGCATTAAAGATCATGTAGAATGAGTCACATCACATCGTGGAGACGGTAGGCCGTACAAAGGAACGAGCGATGATATCGTACCCATGATCGTGGAATTGTATTGAAGTGTATGAATACTATTTCAGAATCAATATCAAATTACAATAATAATATATAGTTATTATTTACACCATTATACCCATCCAATTAAGGTGATGGTGGAAAACAGATTACACCACGGCGTGGAGACGGTATTCCGTACGTACGCACGTGCGGTGATTTCATTTTCTGTAGGATGGATAGAAAGTGAAATATGGTTGTTTCATATTTATAATAACATATCCATATATGAGTGATACTTATGTTATTACTTCATAATGAAACATCTAATGAAGAAGTAGTATAAGAAATAAAGTTGAAAGAATCGGTAACAGACATTACCACTTCTTTGAAGCGCCTCTTCTTAACCTCCTCTTAGGGAAATAAATATTGTCATTGAAGAAGACCAGGAACTCTAGGATGTTTCTAGGGAAGTGGAGAAGAGAACTTGTCAGGTGTTGGGCGAGCATGAAGGCTCAAAGTGGTGTGAGGAGAAGAGGGAAGAGGTGCCATTTTATAAGGGAGGAGAGGGGCACTTTAGAAAAAACATAAAATATTAATTTTTTATTAAGTCATATTCGGTTATGAAGATCTGAAAATTGATTTATTTCGAAGCTAAGGTGGGGATGGGTCGAAATCCTCTCATCCAACAGAATTTAGAAAAATTTAGGTTTCTATTTTAACCTTATCATTTAGATTTAACTTTAAGTTAAATAATTTCAATTTTACCCTGTCTTCTTGTTTTCTTATACTATATGGTTAACAAACATAATATAACAAGCCAAACGAACCCCAAGTTGTTCATTATTAATATATATAACCTTATCTAAGTCATTTTTCTGAACAATATATTTTTAGGAATAAAATAACAATTAATAATATAATATTTGTTTTAAAAACTATTTTACGTCAATTTTGATAGTATTTGGTAATTTATTATTGTGAAAATCATAACAGCATTATTAGTTCGAAAAAAGTTACTTAAATCAATAATAAAATGTCATATTAACATATAAAATTAGTATGATTCATAAAAAGTCTCAAATTACATTTATTTGGGTATTTATAACATCAATTATGTTAATATTGTTTTAATATTGTAATTACTACATCATCATTGTGTCATATATAAATTCAATTATTTAAGGTATAAAAATTATAAATAAAATACCATTATGTTGGAAAGTTTTTTAGAAATCAAATGAATATTTATAGTCTATATTATATTATGTATAACCCTATATTAAAAATGTTTTAGTTATTAAACATTGATTTTAACTATTTTAACTATTATTTAAATAAAATAATATTAAATATTCTAATCTAATCCAAGTAGACCTAAATGGTCATATTTTATTCCTAAGGTTGTTTTTGGTCGAATTAGACTTATCCAATAGAATTAAAACATGTGTTAGGGTAATACTAATATCATTTTTACCCTTAATTATCCTATTTACTTTTAACTGTGGTAAATAAAAGTAAAAATATTCTATTCACCAAAAATTATTTTAATCTCATTGAACCATATTTTACTCCTTGATATTAACCATTTCTCTTAGTTTTTTTAAATTCCACTCACAGCATCGGTAAAATTATGTTTTATGTAAATATTCAAATTCTCCTAGGAGGTGGGTAAAAGATGGTGAAAAGTTCAATAAAATTTTCGTATATCTAAAATTATTATAAAATGACTCCAATGAATTACTTTGAACATATATAGTTTTATGTATCTATTTTCACATTAAATAAATTTAAATAAAATAAATAATTATTTAAATAAAAAGTTGGGTTTTTAAATATGAACCTAGTGTTTTCACTATTCATAAAAAATTGAATGTTTTCAGAAAAATACCAAAATTTCACCCTATGATAATTTTGATATTCCGAATCCAAAAATGAATTCCATTTTGAAAAATAAAAATTATAAAATTTCAAAAAGTGGGTATTAATATTAATAACAGCTAGTTTTAATAATATTTTAATAGCATATCGTTGTTTAGTGAAACTCGGTATTGCGTACAACGCAAGCTATCGAGAAAGGTCGCGATTACGTGTATAGAAAGCCAAGATAGTGTTGTGTGTAGTGAAAGATTCTTTTTATGATGTATATACATAAAAATAAAATATTTCTCATAAAAATCTTGGGTGTTATATTCTACCCCCCATAAAATGAATTTCGCCCTCGAAATTCATCACTCTATAACAAACTGATGAGGATAACTCTCCCTCATCATATCCTCAAGCTCCCATGAAGCTTTATATAATTTTTGGTTCCTCCATAAAACCTTCACCAAGCGAGTGGTCATGTTTCTCATGACTTTTTTTCTACGATCCCGAATCTCTATCGATTGTTCTTCATAAGAAATATCTTTCTCCAGCGGTACAACTTCTGAGCTGAGTACATGTGAAGGATCGAGTATGTACTTTCTCAGGAGAGATATATGGAACACATCATGAACTTGAGAGAGATTTGGTGGAAGAGCCAATCGGTATGCAACCTTCCCAACACGATCCATTATTTTTAAAGGACTGATATACCTAGGGCTCAGTTTTCCCTTCTTTCCAAATCTCATTACTCTCTTCCAAGGAGATATTCGTAAGAACACTTTATCTCGCACTTCAAACTCTAGGTCTTTTCTTCGGTTATCGACATAACTTTTTTGTCGACTCTGAGCTGCTCTTATGTGTTGTTGAATAGATCAGACCTTTTATGCCATCTCATCAACAAGATCAGGTCCTAATAGCATTCTTTCCCTAACTTCATCCCAGTAAGTTGGAGTTCTGCATTTCATTCCATAGAGATCTTCATAAAGAGCCATCTAAATACTGGAGTGAAAGATATTTTTATAAGAAAATTCCACAAAAGGTAGGTGTTGATCCCAACCACCTTCTAAATCCATAGATCATGCTCTTAACATGTCTTCTAGAGTTTGAATTGTTCTCTCAGACTGACCGTTTGTCTGAGGACGATAAGCAGTGCTGAAACTCAACTCTGTATCCAGAGTATGCTGAAGACTTTTCCAGAACATTGAGTTAATCCTCGGATCCCATTCAGATATAATGGAAAGTGGTACTCCATGCAATCTTACCACTTCCTTTGCATATATCCTGGAAAGCTGATCCAGAGAAAAATCCTCTCTAATAGCAGTGAAGTGTGTAGACTTTGAAATATGGTCAACTCTGACCCAGATAGAAATATTTCCTTTGGATGTTTTAGGAAGTCCAATGACAAAGTCCACAGTGAAGTTTTCACATTTCCATTCTGGTATGGGTAATGGTTCTAACATCTCCTTAGAATTCTGCCTCTCAGCTTTAACTTGCTGACAAACCAAGCATCGAGAGACATATTCAGCAAAATCTCTTTTCATTCCATCCCACCAGAAGTACTCTTTCATGTCCCTATACATCTTCGTGCTTCCAGGATGAATAGAGAATGATGAACTATGAGCCTCATCCAGTAGCTCCTTCATTAATTTGGGGATATGAAGAACACACACCCGATTCCAGAACCTTATTATCCCATCACAACCAAGGTTGAATTCAAGAAACATTTCTCACCTTCTTTTGTAACTATAAATATTCATTCTGTGCCTCTTTAATCTTCACATGTATAGATGATTGAACATTCATTTGAGAAAGATAATATTTTCCCCTTCCATTATAATTCCAAGATCCATCTTTGTAAATACATAAACATAGGATCTTTTTTTATCCTCATCATGGATAAGCTAGCATGGTCTTTTCGACATAATGCATCTTCCACCTTGTTTTGTTTCCCAGGGTGGTAATGAATTGAGCAGTCATAATTCTTAATAAGCTCCAACCATCTTCTTTGGAGCATATTCATCTCCTTTAGTGTGAAAATATACTTTAATCATTAATGATCAGTATAAATATCACACCTTTCACCATAAAGATAATTCCTCCAAATCGTTAATGCAAACATTACCGCAGCTGACTCCAAATCATTAGTTGGATAATTTTTCTCATGGATTTTAAACTATCGTGAGGCATAAGCTATCACCATATCATTTTTCATAAGAACACGCCATATCCCTTTCTTGGATGCATCACTGTTAATCACAAACATTTCTCCACTACAAGGCAGTGTGAGCACTGGTGCACTGGATAACCTTCTTTTCAAATACATTAAATTTTCATCACATTCCTCTGTCCACATAAACATAACTCCTTTTCGAGTCAACCTGGTGAGTGGATTAGATAATCGTGAAAAATATTTCACAAAACATCGGTAATATCCAGACAAACCAAGATAACTTCAGACATCAGTTACTGTTGTTGGTCTCGACCATCTTTCGATAACCTCTGTTTTTGCTGGATCCACAGATATCCCCAATTATGAGATTATGTGACCCAAAAATGAAACTTTTTGAAGCCAAAATTCACACTTGGTAAATTTGGCATAAAGCTGATCTTTTCTCAGGGTCTTCAATACAATTCTCAAGTGATCATCATGTTATTTCTTGCTATTTGAATATACAATAATATCATCTAAAAAGACAACCACAAATTGATCAAGATAGTCTCTAAAGACTCTATTCATTAGATCCATGAAGATATCAGGGGCATTAGTAAGACCAAATGGAATCACTATAAAATCATAGTGTCCATACCTTGTACGGAAATCCATCTTTGGTATATCCTCCCTTTTGACCCTTAATTGATGATACCCTGAACAAAGATCAATCTTGGAAAAGTATTGAGTTCCACGTAGTTGGTCAAATAAGTCATCAATGCATAGGAGAGGATATTTGTTCTTGATAGTGATATTGTTAAGTTCTTGATAACCAATTCAAAGTCTAATTGATACATCATTCTTCTTAAAAAATAGAACAGGTGCTCCACAAGGTGACTCACTAGGGCATATAAATCCCTTATCAAGATTCTCTTGGAGTTTCCTCACCAATTCCTACAACTCAATTGGGGCCAGTCTATAAGGTGTCTTTGAAAGGGGCATAACACCCGGTATGAGTTCTATTGAAAAATAAACTTCACTATTTGGTGGAAGACCTGGCAATTCCTCTGGAAAGACATCATCAAACACCCATACCATTGGTGTATTCATAATCGTTAGTTTTTCTCCAACCATTTCAGATAAACAACCTTCATTTAGTGGAATCAATACACATAATATGGAAGAAATTTCCACCGGAATGTTATGTTCTTCGTTGCATCGATAGACGATCATATATTGATCTGGAATATGAAATGTGACTTCCCTTATTTGGAAATTGATATGAGATCCATATAAAGAAAGCCAATCCATGCCAAGAATCGCACCAAAATCTTCTATAGGAAGGATCAGAAGATTTGCAGGAATCACTTTCCCACAAACTTCAATCAGAGAAGAATTATAAACTTTTCATGCGACTATTGTGCGATTTGGGGTTGTCACAGCTAACTCAACATCAAATTGTTGAGGTAATACGAAGATACCCTTAGAAAGTTCATCAGAAATAAAAGAGTGGGTTGATCCAGAATCAAATAAAACATTTTCTACTTTAGAGTAGATGGTAAGTGTACCATTCACCACTTCGTTATTGTACTCCACATCACTGATTGAAATTGCATGTGAAATTCCTTTTTCTTTTTCCTTAAGAGTTTCTTGAAGTCAATCATCATAAAAACCCTTGGATTAGGGCATTGATTGGCATAATTCCCCATTTCCTTGCACTTATAACATTGATGTTTAGGAGGTGCACTATTTGTAGCCTTTTCTTTGTTCGCATCACTAGACATCTTCTTCCCATCATTGCAGCATTCAAATTCCTGATGACCTTCCTTTCCACATTTGAAACATTTACTTTTCCCTTTAAGACAACTCCCTCTACGTTTCTTTCCACACCATGAGCATAAGGGTAAAGTCATCTTCTTTTCAGTGTGCTCTTTATATTTTCTTTTAAATTCAATTTTCCTCTTCTTGTCAAAAGCATATGAATGATGGGTTACTCCAATCTCCATCTCAACCTTGAGAGCACATCGAACGATTTATTTTTAGATATTGAAGTCACTTATGGATAACACCCATTTGGAGACTTGGTTTTAATCAATTAAAGAATCGATCGATCTTACTCTTAGGTTGGATAGTAATACCAAAAGAGTACCATGCATGTCTTGTTAAATTTTCTTCATAGGTACCAACAGATTCATCATCCTTTTTCTTGAGATCAAGAAACTTCTTCTCTATCTTGGTTTCATGAATATGAGGGAAGTACTTATTGAAAAATAATTTCTTGAACTCTTCCCATTCCTTTGACTCAATTTCATCCATTTTCCTTGTATTCTTAATAAGAGTCCACAATTGATCAGCTTCACCTTCCAAAAGATATACTACTATAATGAATTTATCATGTTCAGAACAATGATGAACTGAAAATATCTTTTCAGGGGTACTGATCCATTGTTCAGCAACTTATGAATCAGTAGACCCAATGAATGAGGGGGGACACTGCATCATGAAGGATTCAACAGAATGTTTATCCTTCCTTTTCTTGTTTGGAAGTCTTGTATGATTCATAGATTCAGATAGTTGTGTGAGGATGGATACATGATTTTTCATTCCATCTCCCATAACGTTTGGTTGCTCAGGGGGACAATCATTTCTTTGCTCATTGCATTCCTCATTAACACGATTCCTTCAGGTTCTTTCCATTTACTAAAAACAAGAAGAATAGTGTGAGAAACAATAATTATAATAGGAAAACCACATAATCAAGAATAAAATTTCACACCTATGGTCTTAACATAGGTTATTCATATCCATTTCTAAAACACTACGATTGTGTTCTATGCTTAGACTTATCCTTAGGGTTCTTACTAAGGGTTTCACATCCTAGTTTCCAAATGTTGACTATACCTTTCCACTGACACCAACTATAATGACCCATACATTACAAACATTCATAAAACATCAAAATTGAAGCACACTTATTACAACATATAACAAAACAATGGTAGGACTGTATATGTATAGTGTCTTTAGAAACTAGGAAACATAAAAAACTGGTTCATAAAGCATTTACATTATCTCCTGTTTATTTCATCATATCTAGAGTCCCTTTTTTGCGTATCCTACTAAATAACCATCTCCTGACCTGGGGAAGGAAAACATAGAAAATGGTGATCTCAAATGCTCAGTAAGGGTAAAAAAAAGAAATATCAATCACATCATATTCATAATAACATAACAATTTGGAAATCTTAACCCGCAAAAGCGATCATAATTTCATAACATGGGATAAATAAATAATCATAACCTAAAACCTGAAACTTTGTGGCATACACATATAATAATATAGAATCATTTCTTAGTAGTCAAGACTCATTGAAAATACTATCTTAGCAGACAAAGTCCATTTTTGAACCGAGTTCACTCCTCGTTTCAGTCCTGTATCACTGAACCGGATTAACCTGTCATTCAATCCATGTCTATCTCATTAGATATAAATCATTACCTAATGAATTGTAGGTAGATATAGGTCCCACCCATCTCATAATGATACCATTTATATTTTTACCACATAATCATAAATTATACATTATAGCATAACCCATGTAATAAAAATGGGATTATTAAACATCATGTTATCATAACATAAATCATATAAGATAAAATGACCTCATAAAAATAATTTCATCATAATTAAATTCAATGTAAAAATAGGTATAAAAATAGAACCCTATATTATCTTAGATGGAAAATAATTTTGATAGTACACATGAACTCCTTTCTGGAGAAAAATATCCTTTCTACTTCAAAAATATTTTTCCGTTCTTCATATGTCATTCAATTTTAAACTAAAAGAAGTTTATTAAAAATAAACATGAAAACTTATAAAGGATTATTTATAGAAATAATGTTCTAAAAATCCATCCATGTTGTATAAGTTAAAGAAAAACATTCTTCTCTTACTTTGTCCGGAAAAGTCAAAAAAGTTCCTTGTACTAAAAACGACAAATGATTCCTTTCTTATATTTTACTAAAAACTCACTAAAAGGTAAAATTGGATTTAAAAAATTGTAGGAGGTTGAAAATAATATTAAATATTTATGAAAAATGGATCTGGATGATAAATATTCCCTAGTAAATTCTAAAGTATAAACAATCTTAGATAAAAATGAGATTGTGAGATTTTCTCTTACCTTAGGTCTGGTTTGCTTCGTACGTGCCTGAACCTCCTGTATAATGATTTAGATAATGTTTTTTACTTATTCCAGAATTATAATCATTATTATGATATCATATATGTTCATATTAATATCTTCAAATTAGTAATATTTCATAGTTACTTGTTATTTGGGTGTTTATTTCTTTTTTTGTTCTTATGCGTGTTTTGAAGAATAAATTCTTATTCTTATTTTTTAGGTTATAGATACCTCATTTCCAGAATGGTATTAGTGTAATATATATAATATTTATTCATTCAATTCATTTATATAATCATTAAGCATTAAAGATCATGTATAATTAGTCGCATCACATCGTGGATACGGTAGGCCGTACGTACGCATGAGAGAAGATATCGTTCCCATGATCGTGGAATTGAATTGAAGAGTATTCATACTATTTAAGAATCAATATCACTTTAAAATAATCATATATAGTTATTATTTACACCATTATTCCCATCCAAGTAAGGTGGTGGTGGAAAATAGAATACACCACAGCGTGGAGATGGTATTCCGTATGTACGCACGCGCGGTGATTTCGTTTTCCGTAGGATGGATAGAAGGTGAAATAGGGTAGTTGAATATTTATAATAACATATAAGTATATTATTGATAATGATGTTATTACTTAATAATGAAACTACTAATTAAAAAGAAGTAGAAGAAGAAATAAAGTTGAAAGAATCGGTAACTGACATTACCTCTTCTTTGAGTCGTCAATTCTTAACCTCCTCTTAGAGAACTAAAGATGGTATTTGAAGAAGACCCGGACCTCTATGATGTTTATAGGAAAGTGTAGAAGAGATATTTTTCATGTTTGGCCAAGCTTGAAGGCTCAAAGTGGTGTGAGATGGAGAGGGAGAAGGTGCCCTTTTATAAGCAAGGAGAGGGGCACTTTAGGAAAAACATAAAATATTATTTTATTATAAAGTCATATTCAGTTTTTACTAGCATCAGATTGTTTTAGTTTGAATCAATATTGCGAATGGGTTGAAATAATCTCATACAATTGAATTTAGACAAGTTTAGGTTTATATTTTAACCTTATCATTTATATTTAACTTTAAGTTAAATAATTTCACTTTTACCGTGTCTTCTTATTTTCTTACACTATAAGGATAATAAACATACAATAACTAGCCAAAGAAACCCCAAGTTGTTAATTATTAATATATTTAACCTTATCTAAGTCATTTTACCAAAAAATAGATTTTTAGGAATAAAATAACGATTAATAATATAATATTTGTTTTAAAAACTACTTTATGTCAATTTGGACACTATTTGGTAATTGATTTTTGTGAAAATAATAACAGCATTATTAGTTCGATAAAACTTAACTAAATCAATACTAACATGTTATATTAACCTATAAAATTAGTGTAACTCATAAAAAGTCTCATATTATATTTATTTGGTTATTTATATCATCAATTATGTTAATATTTCCTTAATAAGATAATTACTTCATCATCGTTGTGTCATAAATAAATTAAATCATTTAAAGTATAAAAATTAAAAAGAAAATACCATTATGTAGGAATTTATTTATCATTATAATGAATATTTATAGTTGAAATTATATTATTTATAACCCTATATTAAAAATGTTTTAGCTATTAAACTTTTATTTTAATTATTTTAACTATTCTTTAAATAAAATAATATTAAATGTCCTAATCTAATCCAAGTGGACCTAAATGGTAATATTTTACTCTTAAGGCTGTTTTTGATCAAATTAAACTTATCCATTAGAATTAGGACATGTGTTAGAGTAATAATAATAGCATTTTTTCCCTTAATTACCCTATTTACTTGTAACCGTGGTAAATAAACGTAAAAAGTTACTATTTACCAGAAATTATTTTCATCTCATGGAACCAAATTTTACTCCTTGATAATAACTGTGTCTCTCGGATTTTTGAAATTCCACTCACAGATGTGGTAAAATTATGATTTATGTAAATTTGCAAATTCTCCTAGGAGGTGGGTAAAAGACAGTGAAAAGTTCAATAAACTTTTTATATATATAAAATTTTTATAAAATAACTCCAATGAATTACTTTGATCTTATATTGGTATCATGTATCTATTTTCTAATAAAATAAATTTAAATAAAATAAATAATTATTTAAATAAAAAGTCTGTTTTTTAAATTGTAACCTAGTGTTTTCACTATTCATCAAAAATTGAAAGTTTTTAGAAAAATACCAAAATTTCACCCTAGGCTAATTTCGATATTCTAAATCGAATAATGAAGTACGTTTTGAAAAATAAAAATTATAAATTTTTTAAAAGTGGGTATTACTATTCATAACGGCTAGTTTTAATAATATTTTAATACCATATTGTTGTTTAGTGAAACTCGGTATTGTGTACAACATAAGCTATCGAGGAAGGTCATGATTTCATGTAAAGGAAGACAAGATAGTGTTGTCTCTAGTGAAAGATTACTTTCATGATGTATATAACATAAAAACAAAATATTTCTCATAAAAATATCAGGTGTTACAATGGAAGGTGCTCCGGTGGCAGTTCTTCTTGCTGTGTTTTGAAGTGAACCCTTGGCGTGTGATCGGGTTCACTACCATGTGATTGATGTTGATGTTTTAAGAGATGTGGTTGGTCTTGCTAGGGCCATGGAGGAATCATGTTAGTGAATTGTGTTTTCGTCCTTCGCATTGACGTTGGGTGCCGTGTGGACGATAGCCTTTGGACTTGAAATGTTGTATACTCTAGGAGTGTATAGAAATTCTTGGAGGTACACGTTGTAGTTTATACCTTAGAATGTTTGTGCACTCGTATTGGAGATGAGTTAGGGACACACGTCATGTGGGACCCTTATGTGTGTCATGTTCTTCTTTAAGAACCTTTTACCTCTCACGACATAGAGGGTCCCTATGTTCACGATGGTTTAGACCTACAGGGTGGAGTGGTTTCTCCTAGTACTATAATCAACGGTGTCATCGGCGGAGTTGTTTGGGTTTCGCTTTTTTCCATAATCCATGTGGGATTTCAATATCACGCCCCTTCATGTTCTCTGGTAGAGTTTTTGTGGATTCGGTGTGACCAATACCTTACGTGGGCACCAATCCTCTACCCATGAGGTGGTTTCCAGTAGGGTAGATGCCCCAGTGAGCCTGGGTACAGGTTCCCCAGCTGAGTATCAAGATCATATAATCTTTATGCGATCTACCGTGACATGTTTCCCTAGGAAGATTAGTTCTAGTTTTACCCTCTAGGGGGGCTGGGTATTGGGTTTCTCATCGACTTCTTTGGGTTTACCCTCCAGCGGGGCTGGGCAGGGGGTTTCTCATTAACTTCATTGGGTTTACCCTCCAGTAGAGACTGGGCAGTGGGTTACCCGACGACCTCTTAGGGTTTACCCTCCAATATAGATTGGGAAGTGGGTTATCCAATAAACTCATAGGGTTTAACCTCCAGCAAGACAGGGCAGTGGGTTACCGGATGGCCTCTTAGCATTTACCCTCCAGCGAGACTGGGTAGTGGGTTACCCGAAGACCTCTTAGGGTTTACCCTCCAGCAGAGACTGGGCAGTGGGTTACCTGACGACCTCTTAGGGTTTACCCTCTAGCGAGACTGGGAAGTGGGTTACCCAACGAACTCTTTGTGTTTACCCTCCATCAGAGTCTAGGTAGTGGGTTATCCAAAGTCCTCTCAGGGTTTACCCTCCAGCAGAGACTGGGGAGTTGGTTACCCAATGACCTCTTAGGGTTTACCCTCTAACTAGACTGGGCAGTGGGTTACCGGATGACCTCTTAGGGTTTACTGTCCAGCGGGGCTACGAAGTGGGTTACCCGGTGACTTCTTTCACACTCAGTCCTTTCTACTAGGCTAGTTTGGGCCTTTCCTCTATGACTACTGGAGCGGGAAACTTGGTTGTATGGGCTAGTAATGTGATATATTTGACTTTGAGTAGACCTCTCAACTATGTGACAGTGACGAGGTGTGGTTTGACGTAACCCCAGAACTATCAAGTATGAGGGTTTCATTCCCCACCAAGTCATGTCCTTGAGACGTGACCTAAAACCGTGTGGGTTAGTCAGTGCCGCCTAAATTGGATTGTGTCAAGGTGTGGTGATTTGAGCCCCTTGACTTATAGTTCAGGGCAGTTGGGTAGGATGTTGGGCGTCGATGGTGTTTAATTCTGGGACTGTTGGCCAATCACTTTCTTGGTCTGAGCTATGGGTTGGAGATCCCCTTACGATCTTGTTCAGGATTCTTGATTGAGTACATGGATATGTATATATCATATTCCAATACCCTCTTCTTGGGTTTTGGTTACTCTTCTTCTAGGAGAGCCGAAGACACGTGAGGTATACCACTTGCTTCATGGGTCTAGTTTCTCGTGGTTGGATGAGTCTACTCTCCTGCTATATTTAGTGAAAACATTACGAGAAGTTCATCTTCTCACTGCTTCTAGATACTTGTGTTTGGACGAGCCTACTGCCTTCCTCTTGTGGGTTGAGTTGTACTCTTTACTGCACTCTCAGTTGTACTTCTTTACTTTTTCCTGTTCAATCTACTACTCACCTCTTCAGTACATCCATTATTTCTCTCTCAAGACTTCGGGGCATCCAACTAAGTATTTTTATACTCACCCTTGCTTGGGCTTTTCCTGCACTTAGTGTTCCCTTGCAGATGACATACAGGTTGGTTGTGACTTCAGCGGAGCTTAGGAGTTTGGGAGCATGGACAGTGTACAGTGGTCATAGTTGGGTTCCAGCTGTGGGACTCTCCCAGCTATTTACATTTGTTTACCCGTTTCCGGGGTGTGGCACTTCTTTGGTTGGGTACGTGTTTTTCCCTTTTTATTTTCAATTTTCCTTCAACTTTTACTTTGTACTGTTTAGAGGTCGACACACTTTTGTAGTTGTTTATAGCAGTTAGTACATTACCTTTCCATTTACTCTCACTTATACATTGAGTGGTCTGTGTGTGTGTGTGTGTGTGCTTAGGTACTCAGGCAAAGGCCTCCCCGAGTGGTTTAGTATTCGGAGCTTGTCGCCAGCCCCTAGCCTATGGAGGTGGTCTTGGGGTAGATGTGGCACGAGCCTGGGTAGGGTCGGTTCGTGACAAAATTTCCATATGTAGGTCTAACCTATATGGAATGAAGGGGATCCTTGTATTTATTTTTAGTGACTGGGATTTGAGTGGGGAATCTTGGAGTCATTTTTTATCTTATGAGGACAAGAATCAAGTCTCACATTGTTCTTGGACTAGAAACTCTCTCTTCATAGGTCTGACTGATACAATGATATGGTAAATCTTTTGAATGATTGTTGCAGCTGGGGACATTATTAAATATCCATGCATCATTATGTATCTGTTCATGATAAGAATCAATCCAGATATTGTTGTTATAGAATTGTGTTATTGAATGTAATGCGCTAAAGACAATGATAGACCAACATGAGAAAAGTGGCGATGATGTGGCTGGGCCCATAGATTGATGTTTGTGAAAAACTATGTATCTCATGAAATTGAGAAGCGAGCGACAAATAGATATTGAGGAGCATGTTTTTTATGTCATTCAGCATGGACGTTGATCGTATAGTTTAATGACATCTGGTATGCACTCATGGTGTCCATTATATGGTCTTGTATCCAGGACCATGATGGACATCATGGATCAGCTCAGTTTTACATCATGCGGTAAGGACATAGTCCATGAAGTTTAGCGTCTTGCGGTAAGGACATGAGATCACCTGATGTAGAAGGATGAAAATCTTATGATTGGGACCAATAAAAATTATCTGGGCCTCACCTTATATCTTATGATTGTAGGAATCAATACACATGTAGTCCTTAGGGAACAATGTAGTTTAACATCATGTGTCTAGGAAGACAGATCACCCAATGTGAAGTGGGGAGAGGTTATGGATCAGAGCAGTTTTATGTCATAAAGTGAGAGTTATTATCTGAGGAATTATAACTTCTTTATTCTAGGATTTCTTTATAAAAAATATCACAATGTGGTTAGGAGGAGCTCTATATATTTTAATATCATATGGTCAAGATGAATGACAAGGTAACTCTGAGGTGGATGACCACTTGGTGATAGTCATGTGAAATATTTCATAAATAATCATACATTGGTGGGTTGTGAGACACTCTCTCTATCCATGGTATCAAACGAATAGGCTCCATTTTTATTATTAATACATATGAAAAAATTCCTTTCCCACTTGGGTTTTAGATTTTGGGGCATCTTTCTTAGTATCATCAAGGTTTTGAGCACTAGTAAAAATTATATATGATGAAACGAATGAAGGTGAACATTTCTATTGAAGGCATGTGTTCTCCAATTCGGATGTAATTATAGGTTGTGTAGAGTTTGAAATCTCTTCTCATCTAGCTGTTCCAATTCATCAATCCATTGTTGAGACTGTTCATCATAAGAGATATATCTGTAAATTTCTATTTTGGGAAATGGTAGATAGATTTTAATGGGTAATACTATCTTTTTCTTACATATAAATTAATATGGAGTCTCCCGGGTTTTAGTGCACTTGGTGTTATTGTAGTTCTATAAATCATGGATGTGTTTATCTGGCCAAGACTTCTTATCCTAATTCCCCATCTTATGGAGAATATTTGATTGAGATTATTAAATGAATAACATGACCCTTTTTCCACTCCATAATGGAGATACTTGTGATTTGAAAAGATATTGTACTCTTGATAAAGTCTCTTTAACTCTATGGAATAGAAGTTGGTGTTGTTTTCTAGCAATATCCTGTGAGGGTCCTCGAACCTGGTAATGATATGGGCTTTAAAAATATAATGGTATTAGTTTTCTCAACATCATTGAGGGGTATTGCTTTATCCCATATAATAAAATAAGACTATAGAAGTAATTATGTACTTAAAATTATTTTCTATAATCAATGGGTATGACCCCACAAAATCCATTCACCAAACAAAAATATCTAGGAATATAATTCTATGTGTAGTAATTCTATGGTTGGGGGAAGACATATTATTGAATATGTGTTGCATGAAACTACATGATTAATTCCACCCAGTCTTGTATCATGGTTTTATAGTAACATCCAAAACTTGTGATTTGATGAGATAGTCTAGATCTACACTGATGGGTGTTACAGGATCCTGCATGGATTTATTTCATGACAAATAGAGTCTCTAGTTCTACTATGAATCTTATAACGGTTCAACAAAAACCTCATTTGTAGAGGTATTTATATAATTTGGTCCATACTCTAAAGAGAAATTTTTTTCTCTATGTCGAATATAATTTCTTCCGGTTTGGTCCACTAGAAGAATATTGTTTAGAGATAACCAATTATGGGATACATCCATCATGGGGTGGATACTAGTTCATTATGCTGTTGGGTGGTGGTGACATAGATTATTTTATCCATATCACATAACACAGTTTATGAGACCATTATTCAATTTTTGATGCAATATATTGCTTCATTCTGACTGGGGTTGTCTAGGAATGTAGCTATAATAGAAAATGCATTGATATAATCATTTTGTGATCAGAAACCCTAATGCAATGTGGTTTCAAAAGGGAAATATGTCATTATTTTACTAACAAAGCTAGTAAGGGGGACCAATTCTTCTTTTCTGATTGCATATTAACTAATGATCATCTTTATCACCAATTCTGAGTGCCCTTTGATATTCTGGTAGGCTATGTGAAGCTGTATGACTACTTCCAACCTAGTGAAGAGTTAATGATATTAAAACTCATTATTTGTACAACCTTAAAATAGTGAGAATGTGTAGGGGAAACTTCTTTGTTGGGAGATACAATTTCAATCACTATTCCAACCGGATTTAGCATCTAATTTTCCATCATTGAAACAAAATTGATCTGAGAGGCACCATAAAAATACATCTCTCAGGATTTGGTAGGTTATTGATCATATAAGATATCCTTATCTAGAATCTCAGTCTCATTTAGTGTATTTTTTGGGTAGAATAAATAATATTCATCTCTTAATGGAGATGATGCCCAGCAAGAATATTTCAACTAAGTAGCTCCTTGTTGATTTTTCTGAGAGCTTTTATCTCACTCTATGATTGTTACAGTTGTTCCACCAAGGAAGGAAATCTAGTTTATTATATGTTTTGATTGGTATTTAGTTGAACCTTTCTCTTTGGTAACGTTTCATCATGGAGGTGGAAACATGATATTGGGAGGTGCCATATTTTGTAGTCGTATATTGTTCATGGTTCTTACAACCTAATTGGTGCATCCAAATCATCCTCTTCAGGAAGTAGTTTTCTCTCTTGTGTCCATATACACATTTTCATTGATTAATAATGTATTTCATGATAATAGTGATGATGTTTATTGAGGAATATCATGTCATGGTGGTTGTACCATTATGTTCTATGCATCAGGATGATTCAACACTACCTTCCTTTGGGTTTTTATTCTAACCATTAGTTACAAATGGAAATTTGGTCTTCTGAAATCAGATTTGTCTAATTTCCTTCATCATACAATCCTTCTACTTTTTTTATATGAAAATTGACTGTAAGGGGAATTTTGGCCGTGGTTTCCAAGAAGGCCTTGACCATTAGTGGTTTTTCTTGCGATGGGTGAAATAGGGGGGATGCCAAACATTGATTATTATTTACCAACATAAAGAAAATTGATTCTCTCTATGGTGGTGATGATTATACATATTACCATATCATTGAATTATAGGGTTTATTCGGGCCACATATGGAATTTTTTGGTCTTATTGTTGAGGGGTCAATGCTTTAGGAGGGGTATATGATGATTCCTATGAAAGACTTGAAGATATAAATTCCACCATCCCAGAGGAGTGGGTCTGGTATGGAATCACTGTTGATGTCTCAAGGGTCCTCTCAGGGGATTATGATCCTTGAGATGATGATTGAGATATAAATTTCCACAGCCCAAGGGGATGTGGCTTTTTCATAACTACTACCAATTTTTCATAAACTCTCTCCAGAATTTAAGATGTGAGGGGTGGAGATGGGAGTAGGTATTTCATTAGACCAGTGTGTTAGGTCCACTCCTAGATGACTGACATTTAAGCTACTATTGAGTCCCACATGATGTGGCATAGCTATTCTCACATAGGATATGGTCACGAGAACCATTATTTAAAGGAAGTTTTCAATGTGATTCAAAATTTGGTCTCAATATCCAGAATCATTCTCATTACACCCAAGGACCAAATTTGAAATTATTTTCACAATAACATATCTTTGTTCATGATTTATATGAACCATTTAAGTTGTATCATTCTTTTATAGTGAAGAAATGGCACGAGCATTACCTAATCTTCTAATTTCTCTACTGGCTATAATATTATAAGATGCTAAACATAAGGGTTCTTGTTATTATGGGGGCATGTAAAAGTGTACTTATCCATAATATCCCCATATTTTAAAACATATTAATTATATGGCTTCAAATATCTGTTGTTGAAGATTTTTGATGCAATGGAGGCAAGCATGTTGCAGATTCATGCCCTGATTTTTAGGTTTTGTACCCCTATTTCAAGAGATAGTAGCCATGTCTAGCTTGCAACATAGTATTTCGATGGTACGAAGGTTCCCATCATATCATGGATAACGGATATATTGATGCTTCATGTGGTGATGAGTATCCCACTTATTTTGGCATTGATTAGGCATAGAATATTCCAATAGCTCATTTGGGGTGTTATAGTTAAAAGTGGAAAGGTTCCAGAACATATTGGGGTGGTTTTTCTGGCTAACTCTATCCATATTTCAATATTATCATCCTATTAATCAGACTTACACACCTATATTTGGTTAGACCATAGAAGTTGGTTATGATATTCTCCTACTAGCGGGAGTGGAGTACAATTGGATGTTGATGAGGAACTGTATAATATTGACAATTACGATTCGATCACCACTCTATATGATGGTGTCAATGTATGGTTCATTTATCTATATGGAGGTATCTAGAAAAACTAATTATTTCCTTTTCCAATTGAAATATTGCATTGGGGAGGTTGAAAACAGTGGATGTCAGGAGTAGAGTTCATGTGATCCATCTCTATGCTGCAATGAGGAGGACTATCACGGTAATGAATATCTTATGATTCACTCTGATAAAAGAGTTGGAGGAACCTTGTAGTGATGATAATGTGTTTAAAAAACCTCATAGACTTTATAATGTAGTGGATTTGGAATATTTCCTTTTCTCTACATTGTGGCTATAATATGATGACCCGCATATCAAAATTTTATAGGGATATGCATATATTGTAGAACAGTTTAGAGAACTTGTCTGTAATCTTATGGTGTTGTGGGAATATTCACTCGCTGAAGAAAAGAATATGAAATATTCAAATGAGATATCTCATAATTGACATGATTATAACCCTATCCTGTGGATTTTCCAATTCTCACATGGTGATCCTCTGTCAAGAAAAGAGTATGAGCCCAACCGTGGGCATTTTGGATATGAAACATTTCTTTCTTGGAAGGAATATGTGTACAATCCCAAGTAAATAAATAATATGACATTTTCATATTTATTAATATTTTTTAATTAAATATTCATTTTACTTTAAATGTGTTTCATTTTTCGAGGGAGTACCCGATACAAAAGAATGAGTTTATTTGAAATCATAAATTGCATAGTAACAATTTAATATTATAATTTAAAATGGTAGTTAACTCCTAGTTGTTGTATTGGTAGGAATGAATCGATCAAACTAAAATATTATTATATATGTTTGTTAAATATTTTTACATTTATCTAATAAAATTTAGAGTCTTGAAATGTGAATGAGCTAATTTTAAGCATAAGTACTCTAATATTCTTTTAAAGGCTCATTTTCCACCTTTTAATGTAGAACCCTCTTAAAATGTAGTTCTTGTCACTTTTATATGTTATATTGGAAAAAATATAATTCTTATTTAGAATTGGGACCACAAAATTTACTTTGGATAATTTTTGGTATTTATATGATAAAATTCATTTTTTAATGAATAGTGAAAAATTATATATTTTAATGCAAACTGCGTTTTAATATAATTTATCTATATGGTTAGATTAACATTTTAATTGGTTTAAAAGTGGTATTAGATTATATTTTTACCATTTAATCCAATGTTTTTTATTGGAAGTAATTTCACTATGAAATTTGACAAAAACATGTGACAATCTTTTGAAATTTATTATTTCTTAAAAACATGCTTTTTGTTTTGACAATGCGAATTAATATTAAGTTAATTAAACTAACTTCTATGTTTTAAATTTGGTAAAGTAGAAATAATTTTAGAATTTGGACTATCAAATATATATTAGGATGAATTATAGGTATTTTTATGAAAAACATAAATTGTTTATGAATAGTTCAACCACTAAGTAGTAGTAAAAAAATCTGACTTTTTTATTTAATGAAATTTTACTACTTATGTGAATTGAAATTCAAAAATCCGACATAAATTGCAGTTATTAGTTAATAAAATTTTGTTCAGTAAGATGAATATAATTTTTTGTGAATTGTAATGGTTGGAATTTATTTACCGAGGTTAAAGGTAAAACGGGAAAATCAAGGTAAAAAAACATATTATAATAATAAAAAATTACATTTAAACATGTACTATCCTTATTGGATGAGTCCTGGCCAACCATGGGCATACTTGGGTCTATTTTGGGATCTGATGGCACCACCTAATAGTGATAATGACAATTAATTTTAAAAAACATAACGTAAAGTTAAAAATGACATAAAAATATATTTTTGTAAATTAATTTTTACATATGGTTATATAAGTTATCTCTTCTACTATAAATATTTATTTGAAAGATAAAACGATTTCCTAAATCATGTTATTTTTTTATTATTTATAAACATCATATAAATAAAATTATTTATGACACAATAATGATGCAGTGTTTACATCATTAATAAATGATTTAAAGAAATAATATTATAAAGATTAAAACAATATCCAAAACCTGTTCAATTCTTGTTGGATGATTGTTTTCAACCATGATTCATCATGTATTCACTTCTAATTATTATTGGACCTTTAGAAATTGAAAATCATTATATAATAAAATAATATTTTCATAGGTTCCTAAAGAGCCCCACCCCCTCCCCATTATAAAAATCCCTCACTTCTATCCAATTCTTCACACATCTAAATCCCCTTGTATCATCCAATCTATGATTAATTAAGGTCCCTAAATCCCTCTCATCCTTCAGGATTCCTTACCATAGGTAGTAGGCACTTCAAGAGGTCCTTTTAGTTCAAACCAAATCGTGTTACTTGAATTTAAAAAAAAGATCTCTTAAATTATTTTCTTTTATTATACATATAAAACCACTAAAATATTTTTATTCCTTCTTTTATAAAATCACCAGTATCATAAATATACTATGATGTTTTTATGAGAATTATTCGAACTACATTTACACACACCTCAATCTAATGGGTAAAGAACGTATTGTTTCTGTGGATGGAAAACTAACGCCTCACGAAACGATGATTTTTCAATTATCTCCTACTACCTCTCATGGTGGCCATTAAAATAGAAAATTATTTATATATGATTTATATTATGTTTATTTTTTTTCTTATTCTTCTGTATATTCCTTTTTATAGAATACCTCTATGGTTTCCACAATGGGTAAATGCTATTATTTCATTTCAGGATGTTTGGACTACCACCCCCTCAAGGTGATATGTCTCGTTAATGACAAATTTTGGATGTATAAAAGTTGGAATTTCTGATATTTTATATGATATTATACTAGAATTATAATATAATTATTTATAAATATGTTTTACTTCCATTACAATTTGATATATAAATGAATGGTGCGTTCATGCGTACATACATCTTACCGTATCCATGTACATTGCATTTCGTTTCATACCTCCATATTATAAGTACTATTATAAATACATGTATATACCTATTATATATGATATATATATAAATATATGATATATAAATCATTAATTTCATAATGGATATAAAAACATTGGAACACATGAACAACTTCTAATTAGAAGATGTTTATTTTTAACTCAAGTACCAAATATCGACAAAATGACCATTATTTACATAAATGATTACATAATGTTTAGAACATTGTAATAAGGGATATAAAATGATTAATAATCTTGAAAAAGATTATTAAGAAATTATAAATTAACATTAGTCAAATATTCATGAGATTAAAGATCAAAAGGGTCAAGTTGGACATGATGTAAAGGACTTCGTCTCAATTTTATATCACTAAGGCATATTTTGTTTTATACATGAAAATATTTTAGACGGTGTATAAAAACCAATGAATTTTATTTTAATTCAATGGGAATCTTTTTTCTAAGAGGCATTTTACTAAATGAAAAAAAGAATGTTTCTTTCAATGTAAGCGGTGACAATGACCTTTTCCACAGCCACAAGTATTATTTGATCTTTTGGATTCATTAATAAGATGTAATGTTTTTAAAAGGAAAATAAATACCATATAAATTTTTTACATATTTCAGTATTTAAAATGGGTTTGATAATGGATCTGCTTTTTCCATTTATTTTAATGATATACTATGATTGATAGGAGGAAATATTTTCTTTCTTTTATGTTTTTTATGTGTTATGATTATTCTATGGTTCATGGGAATTATTACATATATGGGTGGTTCCATGACAAAAATAGGATGGGTGAGCCTGAGATAGCTCTCCAATGCATTGGGTAACACGACGGAGGTAAACGTGAATGTTTCTCCTATGAAATTTAGGGAATATACTGTGATGGGTATTCCAAATGTAACTCCATACGTAGTTGTGAAAGCTACAATGTAATTATGTTATGGATTCCACTAGTTACCATTCAGATTTTTATTTACTATGTATATTTTATGATTTCATGAGGTATGTTAAAGAGGTTATGTTATGTATGTATTGATTAACTAATGTTTTCTTTATTTGTTTTATAACCCACTCATATATTTTTATGATCATCCCACGTTTTGACATGTTTTTCATAGGACTTAAAGATGAATAGGGTCATGAATGGGATAAAAAAAAGTCATTTAGTCTAAAACATGGGACTGGACATGACTTTTTTTTGAAGAGTTCCTATTTTATGAAAATAATGGAATCTATGTAGAAGTTTTTACCTTGTAATTTTTGAGATGTAATGTAATAATTATTGCCTAATTATAAAAAAATCTAAACCTGAAAAGATCCTCAATGTGAGTTATTAACTTAATTCAGGATTATGTAATGTTTTAAGGCCATGTCCTTATAGTAGGTATCAAAGTTCAGTTTAGAAAACATTAGAAGTTATGATAATGTTTTATTAGTAGCCCTTATATAAATTTATGTTATGATTGAAATGATATAGAATTTACAGATTATCATGTTTCTTCTCCTAAGATATTTTTGTGTTCAGAATTGTTTTCCACAGAGGAAATAGGGAAACTATGATGGGAAAAAATCAGGAGGAAGACATACTTCCAAATAAGAAACCTAAGGTGGTCAGAATTGGAACGGAATATTTTGTTGCAGTGACAAAAAAATTGTACCAGGCTATAAATGGTGGTGGTATCCATGCACGAGATCAACTGGAGAGTAGCATGTAAGTAGGGGAGAATTTCATGAGGCAACATCCCCCATCATTAAAAGGATCATCGGATCCCGTGCTAGCATAAGGGTGGATTAAAGCACTGGAAAATATTTTTGAGGTCATGGGGTGTTCAAAACATCAATAGTTTACTATCACTAATTACTGTTTTGAAGGTGAAGTCGATCAGTGGTGGTCGATGGTGAAAAATATCAGGGAGAGTGAGGAGACTGATTCTCATTATTGGGATGAATTCAAAGGTATGTTTCTTGTGAAATATTTTCCTAAGGTGGTTCGTATTAGGATGGAAAAAAAATTCTTGGAATTGAGTTAGGAGGATGACTTGGTTTCTGCATACGAAGAAAAGATCACTCTATTGGTTTGGTATGCTCAAAATTTCATACGAGATATTGATAGTAAAATAAATCGTTTTTACTTAGGATTACTGACATATTATCGAAGGGATTTAACTTCTTGTGAGTTAAAAGTTTCGTAAAAACTTCTTTGAGTTGTGGAGAATGCGGAAATAGAGTATGTTGATGATCAGTTGTTTGTTGGAAAACAATAGAATAAGAGGTCGAGGTGGCTGGTGAAAGGGAAGAACTCTTCAAAATATTTTGATGGTATGAAACTTAAGTTTACAATTTGTGAAAATTGTACTAAAAAGAATGCTAGGGAATGAATTTTGAATTTTGTTAAGTGATACTGATGTAATAAAATGGGTCATAAGGCTCGTAATTTTACTGAAAAAGACCAGGTTAATGATAATAAAAAATCTGATTTACAGTCAGTATAATGTTTTAAGTGTAATGAAATGGGTCATTTTGTAAATTACTGTCGAACTAAGAACTCATCTAAGGGAAAGCTACCAGAATACAACAAAAAAGTGTCGTGAAATCCTTGTGAACTACTTCATCATATGTTGGGCCATCAAATGAAGTAGTATCAGGTACACTATTTGATTGTCCAGATTAGGTCAATGTGTTGTTTGATTCAGGGTCCACACACTCTTTCATTTCTTATAATTTTTCTATTAAATTGGGAATTCCATCTAAAGATATGAATCCAGATATTATGGTCAAAACACATGGAGGAAATGTTGTGACGAAAGTAAATTATAATAACATTCTTGTCCTTGTGTGCAGAAAGAATCTACCTACAAAACTTATAGTTTTTACATTTGTAGAGTTTGATGTTATTTTGGGTATGGATTGGATTTCTGTTTATCATGCTAAGATTGAATTAAGAGATAAAGAGGTTTTGTTCAGAATGACTTTCAGTTTGTGTACAAGAATGAATCCTTACTTTTGATAACATATCAGGAAGGTGAGAAACTAGTAAAATATGGAAATGAACGTTACCGAGAACATATTGTTGAATAAAAAGGAACTGTTCATATTAATGATTTGACAGTGGTAAATGAGTACCTTGATGTTTTTTTCTGATGTGTTTACTGGTATAATACATGATTGAGATGTTCAATTTACTATTGAATTAGTTTTTGATGCTAATCCAATTTCAAAACCCCCTTATCGAATGGCTCAAATTGAACTTTTTGAGTTAAAGAAGTAATTGTAGGAGTTATTTGATAAAGGATTTATTAGACCTAGCACATTATCATGGGGTGCCCCTATATTATTTTTTAAAAAGAAATTTTGTTCAAGGAGACTTGACATTGATTATAGAGCATTGAATAACATCACTTTTAAGAACATGTATCCTTTGCCTTATTTCGATGATTTATTTGATCAGCTACTGGGAGCTCAGTAGTTTTGAAAGATTGACTTGAGGTTGGGGTACCATCATTTGAATGTAAAGGAATTAGAAATTAGGAATACTGTGTTTATTACTAGATATGGAAATTATGAAATTGATTTTATGCGTTTTGGGTTTTCTAATGCACCTACTGTATTCAGGGATCTTATGAATTGAATTTTCCATGAGATTTTGGATAAGTTTGCGAGTGTGTTCATTGATGATATTTTGGTTTATTATAAAGGTAAATATGAGAATGAAAGTCAATTAAGGGTTGTAATGAAAACCATAAAAAAGAAATTTTATGGGAAATTCAGAAAATGTGAATTTTGTTTGCAACCAATTTCTTTCCTTGTTAACATTGTTTCAAAAAATGTCATAACCGTTGATCTTGTTAAAACAAAAGTTCTTGAAGAATGGCCAAGACACAAAAATATAATTGAGATCCATATTATTCTTTTTTTTAGTTTATTACGATACGTTTGTTGATAATTTTTAATGTTTATCTATTCCAATGATTATGTTAACATGAAAATGTGTTATGTTTATCTTGACAAAAGAATGGGAAGATTGTTTTCAGGTTTTGAAAATAAGATTAGTGAATTCTCAAATTTTGGCACTAGCTTCTAGAAATGGTGATTTAATTATTTACAGTGATTCTTAATTGAAAGTAATTGGTTGTGTCCTTATGAAAAATGATCAGGTAATTTCATATGCTTCACTTCAATTCAAACCTCATATGATAAATTACCATACATATGATTGGGAATTAGCTGCTCTTGTTTTTAATTAAAAAATTAGAAGGCATCATTTGTATGGATTAATGTGTGAAATATATACTAATCATAAAAGTTTAACCTATATATTCACTCAAAAATAATTGAAAATGAGATAGAGGAGATGGCTGAAATTAATCACGGATTATGGTTGCACGATCCTTTACTATCCGGGAAAAGAAAATAAAGTTGCTGATGCATCAAGTCGAAAATGTAATTCTTCATTAACCATGATATTTTTTGAACGAGGTGCTTTGGTTATCGATTTGATGAAATTTGGCATAGAATTTTTTGGTGCAAGAAATTCCTCTATTTTGTTTTAGGTGTCAATTATGTAATCTCTATCAGACAGAATTAAAAAAGTGCAGAAGCTAGAAAGTGAGTTACAGAAAAATGATGAGTTGGTTCAGAAGTGTATGTTTTTTGGTTTTAACAGTGATTAGGATTTAGTTTTTAGGAATGAGAATAGATTATATGTGAATTAGATTCATAGTTGAAGGATAACTTGTTATGTGATGCTCAAAGTTCTCCTTTTTCATTTCATCCTGGAAGTACTATGATTTAATGAGATCTTCAGGAGTATTACTGGTGGGATCGAATGAAAAGAGATATTGATGACATTATGGTGAGGTGATTGACTTCTCAACATGTTAATGTAGAGAGTTAGTCACCAAAATGGATGCTTAATTCTTTATCGGTTCCATAGACGAAATTGGAAAAAATATACATGGACGTTTTTGTTGGATTACCAGAGGAATCTTGAGGTAAAAATGCAACTGGGTTATTATTGATCGATTGACTAAATATACTGATTTTCTTCCAATTCAAGAAAATTTTTCTCTAGATCAGCTATCTCAGATGTATGTTAAATATATAGTCAGGTTTCCTCATCTCCCCCTATCTATTTTATTTGATTGTGATCCCAGGATTACTATGAACTTTTGTAAAGGCCTTCAGAAGTCGTTGGGTACTGAATTAAATTTTAGTACATCTTTTTATCCCCAATCAGATGGGTAGTCATAATGAACAATTCATGGTTTGGACGATATGCTACGTGATTGTTCACTAGATTACCAGGGATGTTGAGACCAACACATTTCATTTTTTGAATTTTCATACAATAACAGTTCTCATTCTAGAATACAGATCGTCCATTTGAGTCATTATATGCAAAGCGTTGTTAACTGTAGCTTTTTGGGATGAAGTAGGTGAAAGGAAGTTGATGAGACCAGAATTGGTAGAAGAGATGGAAGAAAAAGTTCAGTTGATTTAGAATCATATGAGAACAACTTAGAGTAGGAAAAGCAGTTATGCGGATAAACAGAGGAAGGATCTTTCTTTGGAGGTATGTGATAATGTCTTTCTCAAAGTTTCTCCATGGAAAAGTGTGATGAGTTTTGGAAAGATGGAAAAGATGAGTTTAGGGTACATTATAACCTATAAAATCTTGGGGAATGTAGGATCAGTTGTTTAATGAGTGGCTTTACATCCATGTTTATCCCAGATTCACAATGTTTTTCATGTTTGAATGATGAGAATTTATATGCCAGATCCATCTCATGTTTTAAGTACAGAGGTAGTTTAGTTGAAAGAGAATATATCTTATGAGGAACAACCAGTACATATTCCTGATCGTAGAGATCAAGTGTTGTTGAATAAGGTAATTCACCAGTTAATGTTTTTGTAAAAAAACTATACGGTTGAATAGGCAATGTGGGAATCTGAGAATGATATGAGGGATAAGTACCCCCATTTATTAGATACATGAATAAAAAATGCCTGGATGTAATTTCCAAAATGGAGGAAGGATGTAACATCCCCAACAAATAAATAATAAGTGATTTTTATTTTTATTAATATTTTTAATTTAATATTAATTTTACTTTAAATGTGTTCCTTTGTTCGATGGCGTATCTGACACAGAACAATGGGTTTCTTTGAAATCTTATGTTTCACACTAATAATATAATATTATTTTTTTAAATGGTAGTTAGCGCCTGGCCATTGTATTGGTGGGAATGAATATAACTAACTAAAAAATTATTATATATGTTTTTTAAATGTTTTTATATTTATCAAATAAAAGTTGGAGGCTTAAAATGTGAATGAATCTAATTTTAAGAAAAAATACTCTATTAATATTTAAAAGGATGATTTACAACCTTTTAATACCGAACCCTCTTTAAATAAAGTTTTTTACACTTTTATATATTATATTTTTCAAAATATAATTCCTATTTATAATTGGGACTTAAAAATTTAATTGGATAAATTTACTGTATTTTTCTGATAAAATTCAGTTTTTAATGAATAGTGAAAAATACTGTATTTTAATTCAAACTGCCTTTTAATATAATTTATTTTTATGGTTATATTATCTTTTTAATTGGATTCAAAATGTAAATATATTATATTCTTACCCTTTAATCAAATTTTGTTCATTTTAAGTAATTTCACTTTGAAATTAGACATAAAAAAGTGTCAATGTTTTGATAGTTATGATTTCTTAAAAACACAATTTTTTGTTTTGACAATGGGAATTAATTTTAAATTAAATAATCCAACTTATATGTTTTGAATTTGGTAAAATATACATCATTTTTAAATTTTTAATATCAAACATATCTTAGGCTTAATTTTTGGTTTTTTTCTAAAAATCTTCAATTTTTGATGAATAGTGAAACCACTATATAGTAGTTAAAAATCCGAATTTTTCATTTAAATGAAATTTTCCACTATGTGAATTGAATTTCTAAAATCCAATATACATTTTTATTATTATTAAGTAAAATTTGGTTCAATAAGATGAAAATAATATTTGGTGAATAATAACTTTTGACTTTTATTTATCGCGGTCAAAGGTAAATAGGGTAATTCAAGTTAAAAGAATATTATAATAATACATAATTTCAATAAAACTTGTACTAACCTTATTTGATGAGTCATGTCCGACCAGGGTCATCCTTGGGTTGATTTTTGGACCCCATGGATCCACTAAAGATTGATCATGAATCTTTATTTTAATTAACTTAAAGTAAAGGATAAAATGAATAAGAAAACATATTTTAGTAAATTATTTTTACATAAGGTTATATAAGTTATATTTTAGACTATAATTATTAATTTTAAATCTAAAACTATTTCTCACATCATGGTATTTTTTTATAATTTATAGATATCATATAAATAAAATTATATATGACACAACAATGATGTTGTGTTTACCTCATTAATAAATGATTTAAATAAATAATATTATACTGATTACAACAATATCCAAAACATGTATAATTATTTTTGGATGATTTTATTTCGACAATGAGTCATCTTATCTTAGACTTTAATTATTTTCGAACCTTTATAAACTTAAAATGATTATATAATAAAATAATATTTTTACACTTTCATATAGAGCCCCTCCTCCCCCTTTTAAAAATCCCTCACTTCTAACCAATTATTCACACTTCTAAAGTCCCTTGACTCATCCAACCACTTCCCAGTTAATCTTCATATATCCCTCTCTTAATCCTAGAAGTCTTAATATAGACATAAGACACTTCAAGAGGTCATTTTGGTCCAAAACAAAGGGAATTTCATGAATTAAAGGTAACAATTTCTCCTAAATTATTTTTTTTATAATTCTCCAACACCTAAAATATTTTTATTCTTTTCTTTTATAACAAAAATGTTATCCTATATATATTAGGATATTTTTTGAGAAGAATTTGAAATACACTTACACACACCTCCATCTAATGGGTAAAGAACATACTGTTTCTATGGATGGAAAACTATAGCCTCACAAAATGATGATTGTTCAATTATATCCAACCGCCTCTCATGTTGTCCATTAAGATGGAACTGTATTTATATATGGTATATATTATGTTTATTTTTTCTTTATTCTTCTATATTTTCCTTTTTATATCATACCTTTATTGTTTCTATAATCGTTAAACGCGATAATTTCATTTGAGAAATTGCGGACTACCGCCTCCTTAAAATGATATGACTTGTTAATGCCTTATGTGTGATGTATAAAGGATAGAGTTAATGCTATTATATATCATATTATACTAGAATTATGATATAAATTTGTATCATTATGTTTTAATTCCATTACAATACAAAATAGAAATGAATGTAGCATTCATTCGTACATCCGGTTTAACGTCTCCATGAGGGGTGCATTTCATTTCATACCTCAAAATGTTTTGTACAGTTGTAAATCCATGTATATACTGGATATATATGATATAGGAATATGATATCTAAATCATGAATATCTTTCTGGAAATAATGAACTTTTTTCCACATGAAAAACTTGTAATTATAAGAAGTTTCTTTTTGACTCAAGTACCAAATATTGACAAAACAACCATTATTATCATAAACGATTATAAAATGTTTATAACATGGTAATAAGTGATATAAAAGGAATAATAATCATGAAAAAATTTCTTAAGAAAGTATAGATTAACTCTAGTTTATAATTCAGGATATTAAATAACGAACGGGTCGAGTCGGACATGAGGTAAGGGACTTCGTCTCCATCTTCTTTCATTGAGGCATATTTTTGTTTTATACATGACATTATTTTATACGGTTTATAAAAAACTATGAATATTATTTTCATTCAAAGGGAATATTTTTTATATGAGGAGTTTTACTAAACGAATAAGGAATAATGTTTCTTTTAACGTAAGTGGTGACAACAACCTTTTCCACCATCATTAGTATTATTTGATCTTTTCACATCCTTAACAAGACATAATGTTTTTAAAAGTAAAATAAATACCATATACTCTTTTTTTCATATTTTTCTATTAAAAATGGGTTTTATAATATATTTTTTATGTCACTATATTTAAATTATATATTATGATTGAAATGTGAAAATGTTATATTTCTTTTATGTTTGATTTATGTGTTATGATTATGTTATGGTTATTGGGAATTGATACATATATGGGTGGTACCATGATAAACCTAGGGAAGTTTACCCGAGATAGCTCTCCAATGCATTGGGTAACTTGATGGAGGTAAACATGAAAGCTTCTCCTGAGAGATTTTCGGAATATACTGTGATGGGTATTCTAAATGTAACTCCCTACGTAGCTGTGAAAGATACAACGTAAGTATGTTATGGATTCCATATGTTACCTTTATGATTTATGTTTACTATGTAAATTGTATAATTTCATGAGGTATGTAAAAGAGATTGTGTTATGTATGTATTAATGAATTAATTTCTTCTTTTATTATTTTATAATAGTTACTGAGCATTTTATGCTCATCCCATGTTTTGAAATTTTTTTCATATGACTTAAACATGAATAAGGTCAAGGATGGGATCCAGGAAAATTCGTGTTGTCTAAAACATGGGACTAGACATGACCCTTTTTTTCAAGAGTTTTTATTTTATGAGAAATATAGAAACTATGTAAATTGTCTACCTTGTAATTTTTGCGATGTAGTGTAATAGTTATGGCATAATTCTCTATAACTCTAAACCTGAAAAGAACCTCAATGTGAATTATTATCTAAATTCAATATTATGTAATGTTTTAAGGACATGTCCTTATAATATGTGCCTTCTCCAAGGCATGTTCCACTATCACCTGGTGATCCCTAGTTGGATAATGATTGTAAAATTGTTCTGGATATGCATTCCCCAATATAATATCCCGATAGACCTTCATAATGGGAGAATTCATATAAACCACCTACTGTATTTCAATGGAATCATGATGGTTCAGTCGTTCATCAGTGGACATAGTAGTATGATGCTGGATTCTGTGATATGCTTGAATATGCAAAAAAATTCATTGAAAGGAATATGAAACTATCTCTAGTCTAGTTTCATTTTTACATGGCCTGCACTATCCATAACGATGATATAAACCTAATAATAGTCCATTAGAGTATGTATTTGTAATTATTTGATAGTAATATCAGCCTGTGCGAAGGCTTCATCCCCTCTTACATGGTGATCCCAAGCCTGAAAGTGGAAATGATCCAGATCACGGACCTTTGGAATATTCCACAAGACTTCTTTGACAAGCATGTTCCCCTATCCTTAGTCATGTTTCACACTCACCTGTTGACCCCAGTTAGAAAAGGAATATGATCCACATCCATCACCTCAAACATTAATAGAATATGTTGATATTCTTTCTTTCTGGCTGAAATAATGTGTGCTTTCTTTAGTAGAACCACTTATTCAGAATGATCTGACTATTGAGTTTCTTGGGATATAGGGATAAAAATTAGAGACTATATATTTATCTGGAATAGTTTCAGAATATTACCATATAGTTATTTAGAGGTTTCTAAAAAATGATGACATTTTAGAAAAGTTTGTGCTGGGATATAATCACGCACATCTTTCTTTATCCATTATACAATGGAATATGTCATCGATTGAAAAGGGGATATGTTCCAACTTTAATCCACTATGTTCCATCAAAATATTATTTTGGGATTCACTAATGGGGGTAAGGATATTCTCCTTCCCCATGAAAATTAAATGAATATGACCATATACATTTTCAAATTTAGCTGAGAAATTAGCATGCTCACTGGTTCCAGTCTAAATATGCAGGCATGAATTATCAGCAAGTGTGGGGGTATGAGACCTCTCTTAGATATCGAATATATTTCTCACCCGATGAGCCTCCTTGTTTTATTTGAATAGGCATAATATGAGGCACCATGTTGGTTGGTACCCTCAACATGTGACTGGTGGTTACATACGAGATGGTGTTTGCGACTATTGTTTACAGGTCCCCTCATCAACGACACATAAATGGGATGAGATCCACATTTAGCTTCCTGGACCACCTTCATCAGAGATTGAAGGTGTAAGTTATTACTCGAGAAGGATAATCTCTCTAAGTAGTTGGTTGTAGAAACAAGGGCTACTAGCTTAGTAGGATCTATCCTTTGATGATGCAGACTTAGTTATCATTGTTCTTAGAGAACCTCATGGGCATCGTCAATGGTCAGGATCGTACCATGTAGGTGGTTCTCTATGACCATCTTTTTTTTTCACTCTCTCGCTGGAATTATATAGAAGCTATGATTTTTTTGTTGGCTATGGAGGTTTGTAGTCATAGATGAATTTTTGGTGAAAATCTAGAAGATGAAAACATTAACTCGAACTGGGATGTCTCTCAGTATCTGTAATTATGTTGAAAATGAAAAATAAGACCACCAACCAATGAAATATTTTATGCATAATGTGCTCAATTAGATAAGATTAGATAACACAATATTCCTTATAATCTCAATTCACCCATTCGGCTCATGTGGACTTATCAAAAGTAGGATGCACGTATGAAAACCTTGGTTTCACATGATCATATGTATAATCATATTGATCTTACTACTTTGTTTATAATGTTTATTCAAAACAAAATGGATTGAGATATTCATGTATAGATTTTTTTTCTTTTTTAATATGGGGTGATAAAAAAATGGGCTGATGGATTGTAAACAAATATTTCTGTTATTACATAGATTCTTGTGGGGTTCACTATTTTTGTTTTTTTGGATTGAAAAGAATAGAATGAGTTTCTCTGAAAGACTCTATTATATGATGTATTCTAAGGCCACTCTAAATCTATCACATCATTTCCTCCATTTTTTCCTCATTCATAAAAACTCTATATTATTCCCCCTTCCATAGTTGGATACATACCTGCATTCTAAAGGCTGGTGGTAATCATGGTTTTCAGGTGCAGCGACTCTTGGGGACTCACATTTGTCAAGAGGATGAGAGTTTAGGATCATCACACCATTTTTGGGGGAATTATTATATACACCAAGACTCTATATTAATCTTAATATATGTTCTAAAATCTCTTCTTAATCCTAGTACGAGACTGGTTACCCTAACAAAACGATTCCTAGGTTAATTAACTTTTTTTTTGAAAAATATTGGGGTCTCTATAGTGAATACATTTTTGTGTATCTAATGTTCTCTATTACTATCTCATAATGGTCAGTTACTAATATTTTGAAAATGTATAAATAAGTGATTCAGAATGTGATTCCATTCAAGGAGGAGGATATTATTCTTGAGGAGGGGTTTGAGCCATTTTGAGGCATCCAAATTATCAATTTTAAGGATGGAATCAAAACCCACATTGTTTTTTGAACCCTATTAGTTTAACACCATGAAGGATGGGATTATACGAGTATTTAGGGTAACTAGGGGTTCAAGCATGAATTACAAATGGATGTCATACATATCCATATTATAATTGGAATCAGAGTAATCATAGTTCATTTTTGTTCTTCATACAATGTGGTTTCCCATATCATTATAGAGACTTATAATGTTAGTGAATTGATTATTGAAATTAACCAAGACCGCATGAGATATGGTCGATCTGAGAAACAAGGCATGATTGATTATCATTATCATTTCTCCATGCATTGGGGTTATGTACTGGGATAACCCCAGTATGAGATATTTCAAAGTTTAGACATTATAAGGGTGTCCTGCATATCCTAGATTTTTTCTACTATCAGATTCATCATAGTTCAATTTATTTCTCAATACACTAATGGATGATATTGAGTGATTGAACCATTGGAATGACTGGGTCCTGATGATTGGAATATATTTTTCATTGGTACTACATAAAATTTGTTGTTTATTTTATATAGAGACTTAGGATGGAATCTTATGTATCCTAGTTATTACAAGAATATGAGTTCTTGTAGTTTAGTTTTTCAGTGTTTGGATCCCATGGATGTGTTCATATCCTAGGTGTTCAAGGAATAGATGACATAACCAATGAAATTCTCTAAGCTCATTTGATCCATACTCATTATGATAAATAAGGGATGAAATGTGGTATTTTTTATTCATTTGATGAATGGTCTTACATATCAAGATTTATTTTTGATGATGAATATAGAGCTCTAACCTTGGGGAGTGTTGGACAACATATCTAGAATATGGTAGGAAATACAGTCATCATAGTTCCCTTGGTCGGGGCTACACTCTGAGGTTTACATATTTGTTGGGGATTAAACACTAAGGAATAGTGATTTTTTAGTAGTCCTTGAAAGCCTTCTTGACCTATTCCTCAGGTCTAATAGGTATCTCATGACCCAGTTGTCATATTCGGGGGAAATCGAAAGACCTAGATGGTTTGTCCCGAAAGCCATCACAAGACATGGTTGGATTTCCTAGAGGATGTTGTATGACCTAGTTGACCCATCTTGGGGTGTCACAAGACAAATATGATGTTTCATTGAATCCATCACATGACAGATTTGTCAAGTCCAGAGAGTTAAAAATATATTGGCTAACATCCATGGAGGGAATCCCGGGTTGATATGTCTAGGGAGCATCGCATGTCTCAATTTATTCCCATGAAGGGTCTTCCTAGAATTGTTTTATCATGCATAGATTCATACACCAGACATTAATGGAATTTTTGGGCACCGTAATGTGAGATAGGTGATGAATCTGATGTTCGTTACAAGTCGTGACTAACGTGTTCATATGACTTTTCAAGACTATCGAAACATGCCCATAGGACATTGCAACTTATTTTGACCTATCCATATGAACTTAGATGACCCTAATAGAAAAAAGTGGAGCATCGTAAGATTTGGGTGATGTGTCCTAGTGTGTATGCATGTCCTTGATGGGGGTCACATGAAGAGAATGAGGGTCATAAAACATGATCTTGTATAATTCATAAACTTTATGTATTCATTCCTTCCCTTATACAATGAATTCCATAGATCAATTAAGTGTAAACTTATTTCAAATATCACTTGACTCACCAAAAATTTTGGATATCCTTTTCATGACTTACTAGATGTGATCTATGAGTTATCACACGATGTACTTTAATGCATGGAGAATGATTTCCCCAATTCCCTCTTTTATATTAGTTGATGAAAAACTTTTCTGTTGTGAAATCCACATTCATTAAGAAGCCTGGTCTATTTCTTATGCAAGACTCCTTGATTTATTCCATGTGTAGTCGCGGTAGGTTCAGAGGGAAAACATCCAACCCGTCGTATGATAGCGGTGAATTTTTCATCATAGGGTGGAGAAATTATTGGCCTCACAACCCCAATATTTCATCAATTTACACAACATATCTAGCATGGATCCATGCTAGATCTTTCGAAGGGGGTATCCACAATCTATTTTTGTGAGTCTTGGATGTGGGTCAATCCGACCACACTTACTAATTTTCCCCAGTTGTGTGTCTCTTCTATGAAAAAAACCTTTGTCAGATTATTTTGGTTTAATTAATACTTATTTAATCATGTGTACATATCGAAGTAATTTCATTTACTCTGAAGGAAATTCCCAAGGGCCTTCACGAGAGGTTGATTCCATGATTCAGTTATTATGTGAGGCAGAAATGGATTGTCGAGGGGAATTTTAAGATCTGGTTAGCATGTTAAGGGTACTCACAAGATCTCGTTGGGGATGTCCTTGGCATGTCAAAAGGGTATTAGGATGGTGAGTGATATTGACTAATTTTTTTTATCCACATTTTTTATTTCAAAATTTGAATAGAGTATGAGAGACTACATGAGTAATGTCAAATATAATTACTCATTTTTTTATGAATCCTAGCATCACCATTATAGGCTATATGGGTGTTCATGTTCATGACGTGAAAAAAGAAATCAATTTTACCATAGAGAGAAAAAGGGGAAGTGTGCAGGTTTTTGGAAATAATTAAAGACTTGTACATAATAAGGCTTGAAAGCCAATGAGATTTGGAAAGATGAGTTCGACATGTCACTGTTGTCTCGTGGGGTATTGTGAATCGCTCGAGCCACACTACGTGTCTATTTTGACTGAATGTACCTCTCACATCATCCCATTTTATCTCCATTGTTTTATTTCACAATTTTTTGAGTTTAATGTGAATTATTTTTGTATTCCATCAAGAAAATGTATCCTTACCTATAATGACATGACAGAAAATCTTTACGACCACTCGGGGTTTCCTCATTTTGGGTACCTTTGTCTAATTTTCAATGGATTTTTAGATAGTTTGTTGGCCACTTGATAATGAAAAACTATGTTACTAGGGGGATCATTTGGTCATAAGAAAATGGATACTAGTTATCAATTTATCTTTCTAAAGAGTTTGAATACTAGTCATAGGGGTTCTATAGGATCTGTTTTTGGTTATGCATTACATAATGGGACTTCACGTGGCCTTTTCATGGCCATATGATTGTGAGTCCCTTAGGGGAACTTGAGATTCATAGGTCTCATGAACCTTCTTCTCAATTTTAATTGAGGGGAAACTAATTCCCATATTTAGGTATTCCTTTATTACAAAATTTTCAGATGTTTAGTTTTCGTGCGTTAACATATACACCCCAAAAACATTATTTTTAATAAGTTTATTTTTTAGAAAATCCTGATTTTATATTAACTATATGAGTAATAATAATAATAATGTGAATTTATATTAATATTTTATGATAAATAATTCATAAATTTCATTGAAATAATTCCCCATTAGGTTTTTTTAAATTAATTATAAGTGGTAACCATTATAAACATTAAAACAATGTTCATAAAATTTCTATTTTTAAACCCAAAAATAAACAAAACCAAAATTCAGTATAATATTGATTCAAAATTTATTATATTGATTATGTATAAATAAAAAATATTGATTTTACTATAAGTTATACTGAAAAATTAATGTTAATTTTTATTTAATTAATTTCATAAAATGTAAATAAATTTTTAACAAAATTCATTATACTTCGCTTTTCACTAAAAGATCATTATTTTTTTGAAAATCCCACAATTTCATCTGAATTAAATAATGATATTATCATTTAAGAATATTGATTTTATTTTTTAAAATATATTTTATAAAAGTGGAAGAAATTGTTATTTCTAAATATTTATAAAATTTAGTAATAACATTTATTTGGAAAAATAGTATTGTAGAAACATATATTGACATTACTGGAAATTATTTATTGTTTAAAAGTTTTTTATTAAATAAACCAATTTAATTTATATTTAATTTCTTTATTCTTATTCATGCCTCCATATTTAACTAGTAGGTAATGGTGGTTGTGTTTTAATGTTAATATTAAAAATATTTCGCGATTTATTAGAACATGGTGTTTCATTTAACACAAGATATCAAAGAAGGTAAATTTATTTGAAAAAATATATCTCATTATATATTGTGGTGTTAAAACAAAAACACTAATAAAACTGATCCCTTAAGTTAAATAATAGTATATTGGTTGACAATATAAGAATAAATTTATCAAAATATATTCTATCTCTTTTTAATGGGGAGAATTTTTGTGAATGATATTCTATAATCAAAACTAGTGTTTTCTATGGCCTAATTATTACATGTTTTCAAATGATATATGTAAACAGTGAAATAAAACTTTTAACTTCTTAAATGAATTTTATAGTTCATGTTTTTAAATATCTTAAAATTCAATGATGGGACTTTTTTATGAAAATGATTATTAGCGTATCATTTTGTGATATCAATAATTTATAAAAGTGTACATATGTTGGAAAAATAGGATAAATATAATCAATGAACGTTATTATGTGACAATTATAGAAATTAATCTTAAAATTTATGTCTTAGTTCAAGTAGTTCGTGATAATAAAAATGTATATAACAAGGAAAATTATAGAGAATAAAGTTATGTAATGGATAAATCTGAAATACTAGTAGATTAAATTGAGTAAGATCAGTCCATTAATGATGGGGAGGCTAATTAGAATGATAAATTTATGATTTATAGATTGATTAAAATTATTGGGAAATGGAATATTAGTATAAAATATTCTGCAACTTTTTTGATTAAAAAATGATAGTATATGATAAAAAGACAACAAAACCAATTAGATAAAGGTAGAGGTTTGAAAACATGAGCTTTCTTATCTGTAATGTTGAATATGAATTAATAAGACTAGCCTTTAAAAATGATGATTGGATTGATGATATGGTTGAAAATAAGAAACTAATTAAATGAAATTAAATATTGTATCTTTTTAGAAGCCCCCATGTTAAAACTTTTCTTGTGACATTGTGGGTTTTTATAATTATTCTAAATGATTATGGTAGATTTATCAAGACCAAATTCCATAATTTTATTAATGGAAAAATATATTGTAGAAGGTTATTATATTTAAGATTCATTTACTCTAATTTTAAGGATGGAAGTTGTTATTATGTTATAGACTATTGTAGCTAGCAAGTAGTATTGGATTTTTCAAACAGATATAAAATCCACCTTTTAAAATAGTGATCTTATAGAAGAGTTGAATACTATGAAGCTATGGGATTTTTGGTTAATAAATATTGCACAATTATATTATAATTTATAATGTCTATTTTTTGATAAAAAATTCCCCATCATCTAGGTATTTAATGTTGAACTAATACATGATGATGTTAAAATTTAATCAATCAATAAGTGGAAAACAACCTAAATCTCAAATAAATGAATGTGGGGTAAACCTTTGGTAATATTATATTTTCATGATTTTATGTGTCTAGAAGATCATAAAAACTCTTAAATGGATTTTTCTAATCAAATAAAGAATCAATTTTAGATGTTCAAGGTAGCTGTACTGAGATACCACATTGGGTTATATTTCATGCATGAGGAAAATTTTATTTTATTATCCAATGAAAATTATTAAAGATAGGTGTTGAATATATTAAAAAAGGAATAATTGAATAATTTTTCTACACGTGTTCATATGGGAATATACATGGCTTCTTATGAAATATGAAAGATCATAAATCCAAGAGAGTTAAAAAGACTAGATTAGAGAATATTTTATGTTATAGCTTCTAGATAAGATAATATATAAATAGTGAGAATTTTTTATAGATATCACTGTAGCCCAATGGGGACAGATATTATGGCTATGAAAGGTGTTAACAGATATAACATAGGTTCTCTTTGTTATATAATACATTATAATGAGGGAAATAATTTCATTATATCCCAATTTATTAATACGTATCATGTAAGTGATTTTGATTATATAAGGACTATCTGAGGTGAAAATTTAATCATCCAACATAGCTATGTTTTTTGTAACTATTACAATATTCTCTTTATCACATTGAGTATAGATGATATAGAAAATCATTCTAATGCTAGTTCATAGACTCTTTTTTTATAATGAATTAGTATTATGTTTTTTTGGTTAACGATGAAAAACCCATAAATTTTTTTTATAATCATTGTGTTAATGAAAATTTGAAAAATATTGTTCAACTCTCAATATCTAAAAATATTATATAAAATATCATTTTTATCAAAGGGAGGGTAGTGAAAAATTATATCCAGCTATTATTTATTCTTACACAAGACATGTTGGATGTTATTTTGATTGAGGTTATCACTAATGACATATGTGGGTTTATGAGGATCAAAATTGGGTGTTCCACCCCACCCACACCATTAAGATTCATTGTGAGGACCCCACTATTCCTGGAAAAATATTTTTAGCATGGTATAACAATGTACAAAATTATTCTATTTAATTAAATTTTATTAAATTTGGTGAGGTACATTTATATCCTCATATTTCAATGGATATGTTTACGTTTCAAATCGTGATTTGTTTGAAGTGTTGTGATCCATAAAAATTGATGATAATATTATCAATTTTTATTTATATTACATTTATCAGAGATATTATATTCTCTCAATAAAATAATTATAAAAAGTTCTTTAGTATCATGGAGTTTGTAATTTAAAAAACAGTATATGTTTGGTTATAATGATGTATAATTGATATTGAAGATTATATTTTTATGTAGTTTCATGGGTTGAAAACAAATCCAAATGGGGAGATTTCTGTTTTCTTGAAATTATTGATGATATGTTCTTTTTTTCAACAACATATTAGAAATTTTATGTGGTCCTTCAAAATTTTTTTAGATGCATTATAGTGACATATAAGGATTTTAAAAGGTTATTAATTTATATTCAATTATTCTAAAACTACTGATTGATGGTTAAATATTTGAATAATTAAAATGGAATTAATCATATGTTCAAGATAAATGATCAATTCATAATTAATTTCATCAACATGAAAATATTTTTTCTATCATAGATAATATTTCACACATGTAAGACCATTATAAAAAATAGAATGTAAAATTCATCATTGCATAGTTTTTTAGCAATAATGTAAGAGAATTCTTCAAAATATATGATATTATGTGCAACACATAATATATTTTTCATTCATAAGGGATATAGGAAAAAAATGGGAAAGAGAAGTCATCTATGTTGATGTTCATTGGAGATATTGGAATGGAACTTATCTACATGGAAGAGATTTCACTTGCATGATACTTTTTTCAAATTTCATACAATATTAAGTATTACTGTAATTTAGAAATGGATAATTTTAAATATCATATAAATTAAATTCTAATGTATGAATTTATCTGAATCATAATTATTTATATTTAGAATTTTATAGGTTGTGTGACATTAGTAGAAGTCATTGGGTTATTAGGCATCAAAATTCAATATTGATTTTTATAAACTTTATCCAACATATCAATTTATCATATGATACTGTTTTTATGACATAAATGTTTGACCTCATGATAAATCATTTGAGTTATAACTTTTTAAAAACATATCTTTTATGATTATTGTATAACTTCAATAATCAGTTATCATTTAATGTAATTTGATGATCGAAAAAATTATTAGATTCAAAAAAAATTAAATGTAAAGAAAATGAATTATATTTAGAATATGATTATATATTCGTATATTAAAAAATAATAGTATACAATTAGTAAGGATATGATTCAATATTAAATTAATGGGAGAGTGAATAAGATATAATGAGAAGTATTGTGTGTTATTTTCAAGGGATTTCAAATTCATTATTTTAACCAATAGAACTCAGTCAATGTTTTTATTCTATTTGATATTTTTTCATTTCCGATATTCAATATAATTCCTTTAAAACATGATAGATAAATTAATCATACATTTAAGAGAACATAAAATGGATAAATAATGAATAAAATGGTCTTTCTAATTTTTTAGAGAGGCCAATACACTACCATATTAAAGTGTGATATTTTAAGAAGATCATCGGCTTGTACACAACTAAAATTGTAGTATATGTGAAGGAAATATAATTTTACTATAATTTATTTAGACTCTAGTTACTAAGGAGGAGGAAGTTCAAAATCTATATGAATTATCTCAAGCATGGGTTATTCATTATGAACCTATATATTGATGGTGATCTATAAATGCTTCACCACATTTGTATTGGCCATTGACGACAATCTATGATGATAATATATTTTATTCAAAAACATTTTAATGCATATTAAAGATCCAGTTGATATATAAGAGAGGGGGATATATTCAAATGGTGACAATAGTAAGATTAATAAATGGATTCATCTATTATTTCCGTATAATTTTGATGATGTCACATTCTCTTACTTTATTATAGCAATTTGATATGTTTTCAGTAGTCACGGAAATTTATTTCCATAATCATGAGTTTTAAATTATATTATTGATAATATAGGTATGTATAATAAACCCAGATATTCCATGTCATTAGATATGCCATTAAGTTTGAAAATTTTAAAAAATATTGTTTGATTCTTGAATATTCTTATTATTTCATAAAAGTGAGATGTAACATGTGGATGTTGTAATCTAAAAGGTATGAATTTATTTCATATAAGGAATGAATTTTTTAAAAAAACACCACTGTTTCACCCCCACCCTTGGTGGCGTATTAACATATTTGGGAGCTTCCTATAGTTATGATAGTAAACAAATTTCCTAACATGTCCTACATATATCCTTATGATAAGGAACATCAATACCATTGGAATACATGATCATAAATACATTGGAGTTCTTCTTAGTCTAGTTAGAAACCCTTAAGATGCACTTTTCCAAAAGAATACATGATGAAAAAGGGTTCTAAAACACAATTCATAAGGGGTATGGTTTAGATAAACTCAAACCTAAGAGTGTAGGAGAATCAGTTTTTATAACTTTTAATACATTTTATTGTTTTTATCCTTTTTTACATTCTACTTTTTAAAATTTTTAAGGTAAATGGATTTTATGTTATATATTCTCACCTTCATCATCATAAGGTACACATCCATACAAAAATACATGCACAGTTAATGGGGATTTTTATTGTTCATAACTTGAAATGAGAGGGTAATTGCTTGGTGTAATCTTCTAAAACATAATATCACACTACCAACAATTAAAAACCTATGATCATTACAATATTATCCCAATATAGTGTAATGTGTGAGTCGAATTACCATTTTTGTGCATCCATAACTCAATTTCATCCATAAACTTTACAATTATATAGGGATAACAATATGATAGTCTTTGACCAACTAAAATCCTTGATCGTTATTGGTGGGATACTTCTTTCATCTTCTTCCTCTCAATCATAGTTGCAAGTCACATCTTCTCTTTGTATATATAAATATTTATACAACTTCTTCATCATGACACAAAATCATGTAAAAAATATTACTATTTATTCCTCTCTAGATCTTTATTTAAGAAAATATTTTTTTTTATTTCATGCATTGTTGTAGGACTATTAAACACACTTTATTAACAATATATAAACTTACTCTTCCCAATTTATCCTTAAAAAACAATAATGATCAGCCTCTCCTTCAACTTCACTTATTTTATTTATATTAATCATTTAAATTTGTCTATAAAAATATGCATTGGAAATTCTTCTTCTATTTATATTTAACAACAATGAATTTTTCCTAATATATTATGCATGTGTATTACATGTTTTCATCAAAAATTCTAAAATTTTAACTATTAGAACTTTATTAAGAATCTTTTTATCACGAAACACAAAAATTATTATCTCTAATTTAGTATCATAGAACACACCTTTATTCTTAGGTCATGAACCATCTTTGGTGAATCGTCAATTGGTCACCTAAGCTGATATGTGGAAATTCCCAATGGGTGTTTCCGATCCCCATAGGCTGGAAACTAGTGTCGTTCCGCATCATTGTAACTCAAGGAAAACCTTTTCTAAATATAAATGAATAAATTAAATATAAATAAGATAACATGGTCATCCAAATTAAATATATATTTATATATCCAAACTAACCATATTTTTACATAAACAGAAAATAAAACAATTGAACAAAAAAATATTCCAAAAAAATTCCAAATTAAATCAGAAAAAACACAACATCTACATGTTTCCTCGAGGGACATTATCCCATATATTTCCAAAAAACTCCCATGGAAATAGATTCCAATATAGAATCTATAGAAAATGGAAAAAACAATAAATAATCGTAGGTATGAGTATAAAACTCTGTAGCTGTTCCCGAAAAAATAAATTCTCAATGCACTACCTTTAAAATGAATGAAACATTAACGTCAAGGGTTAAATACATTTTTATAAAATAAATATTTTTGACACATTTTAGACATTAAAACAAAAAAATATATATTAAATTTCGCTTTTAACCATTCAAAACTATAATATTTCCAAGAATGTACCGTAATCATTTGAATTAGAAGATGAAATATCTTTAAAAAAGAAATGAAATAGTTTAAAATATTTTCAAAACTGTAATTTGTAAACACTTTAAATCATTTTAACATTTTATCACAAAATTCCACACTATGTAAGGAAGAAATAATAATAATCATAAAATAATAGTAGTGGGAAAATATTATAAAATAGTATTTGACTAACCATCATCATAATCATTCACCGCATACAACTAATTTCCAATATACATGGGTGAATCCTAATATCTCATGAATAAAAAACATACTAATAGATGATGAATATTCATGGAAATCATTCCTTAGTAAATGAAATCAATAAGTACCACAGACTTGGAGACACCATCAATGGTACATTATGAGGGGAACTATACCATAGAAATAAAAGTCAATATATCCTCATGATATGGGCACTAGAAAATGTTTTACGTAAGAAAGTGAAATAATCATTCTCTAAAAATTCACTCACAATGTCATGTTCTCATATAAAGAAGTAAATAATTGGGGTGTTCCAACCGATGCCAACAGAGCATCCATCCAAAAACACATATATCATAAATATTTATTCACACAAGAGGAACCACCCCAAACCACCCTAATGACCAATCTCGTGCAATGAACAATAGATCTCAAAGGAGTCAACAATTAGAATCTCCCATTATTATCAAATAAAATGGTTCACTAGGAATCCATAGTGAGTAAATCCCACCCATTCAATATAAATAATCAAGAAATATAATTTAATGAGGGTTTCGATGAAAAACCTTTTCGCAACATTCCTAAAAAATCAATATGGGCCTCACGAACTCTTTTTTTTTTAATACAAGAAAACTTATAAATACTTTCGAGAAACTGAATAAACCATTTAGATGTCAAAAATATATTTAACAATTCAAACCATGCTATAGAAAATTCAAATCCCTAATTAAAACTAATTGAGAAATTTATCAAACAGTCAGCGTGCAACATTATAACAAAAAATAGCATTTATCACACAATAATGTGTAAATCAACACATTTCACACCAAAAAATTATTACATAGATAAAACCAAAATATAAAACTTATAAAGAAAGTATTAAATTCATTAATATGATGAATTTTAAATTATAAAGGAATTTTTAAAGGGAAACCTACTTCAATATTACGGTACATCATCAAATAAATTCAAAAACCACTTAACAAATGTTTAAAGAAGCAAACACGACCATAATGGATTGTGAACACACAAAAAACCCAACAGAAACCAATTTAAACCTTATACTTCTATCAATGGAACCAAGGGAGAAGAAAAAATCAAGTTATAATTGAAGGAAGAAGAAGATGATGAATAAAAATAGATATTACCTTGAGAAATATATCCCCAAACATTAAGATACACCTTAGATCATCACCAAGGAATGATAGAGAGGCCTTTAGAACAAGGAAATCTCCCATAGGTATGTAAAAAATATGAGTTGGATGAAATTTGTGGATTGGGGATAAACACACAAGAGGAAAGAGGAGTTACTTCAAATTTTTAATGACCTGGGTACCTTTCATGGTTTGGCCACACCGTATAACCAACCATATGCTAACCGTTCACCCCTTACTGGACACAAAAGGTACCCAGAATATTTTTCCATGATGGTTTTAAAATACATGAAAAAAATATGGGAAGCTTTTCTTCCATGAGACAGAGACTTCATGCATTCCTTATGCATAGTTTTACTACCCGTTCATGTGTCATGCACCGTTAACCAGAAGCACCCCCAGGCCCACACAATTTCCTATAGCGTGTAGAACGGTTTCTTCTAACTATGTATAGTCTACTACAATGATCAGAACAAAATTAATATATAATTACTCATTTGAAATCTTAATAATTACCACAATGTAACAAATGAACAATGAAATACCTTCAGATTTAGATTTTGTCCAACAAAGAACATGATAGAAAAACTATAATAAAAAAATTGAACCAAATAATAGGGTTAAAATAAAAATCTAGGAGTGATAATTCTCCCCACCATTAATAAATTCTACCCTTAGAAAGATATATTATTTTATAGTTGATCAGCAAGAAACTATGGGTTCCCACATCCTCATAAACCATCCTCTCAAATCAAGATAACACCAAAGACATCCAAACAGAACTCATACCACTTACGTAGAATGATCCAATGATCCAAGACCAGTTCTTGAAACAAGAAATAATGATCAAACTACATTTCTACAAATGAAAAATGTTTCCATAAAATGGAGTGGAACAATAAACAATGTTACTTTAAAATGAAACCACATATTTCTATGAAAATAGTGATACCACATCAAATTATCATCATGAGAGGCTAGAACAGAATCCCTACCAATAAAAATCAACTAACTCTGATAAAAAAGGGGAAACAGAATGAGAACCATCATCAGTCTCCCCATCATTTACTAACTAACCACCACCGGTCGACCCAAAAAACACCAACATGAACAACCAATCCCAAACCATAAGAAGGAATGATTCAATGAAAGATTATTCAAAACAAATAATGAAAAATCCACAATTACTCATCTTCATAAAAGGAAACAACCATCATATGAACACACCAAAAAAATTCCAAACCCTAGGGGATTACCCCACATGATGATAAGAAAACCTGAAAACATAAACATTTTCCATTTCAACATTATATAAAAATTCTAGACCAAGGTCCCCCGCTCCCTAGGGATTTATAACTACATGCGAGATTCACTTAGGGGACAATGGTTGGAGCATGGATGTTTTATGAATCTTAAACCATGTATTTAGGAGATTAAGATCCCTAATATAAACTACATACATCCATCAAAATAGGGAATTTTATAATGAAAACTCAACCTTCTCCACTTCAAACATAAAATTACAGAAATGAGACACACGACAAAAGAAAAATCCACACATTAAGGAAATAATCTAGAAAATCCAAAAAAATAGATGTTCTTCTATTATTATACAAGTTATCAGGAATCCAAAACATCCACATTTAAAATTTAAAGATATTGAAACCCCGAATAACACCACCAGACACACCAATTTCCATAAAAAAAACTAAAATAAGATGGACACTCTACTGAACCCAAAAAAATCTTTTCCTTCAACCAGACTTGGGTGTCCTTAAAAGTGTTTGAATGGGCTCCATGATGCTTCCTGAAAAAAACACTAAAATAACTGTTACAAGTGACCCAAGCACCCATAATCATGGAAGGTCCTTTGTGAACACGGACATGAAGGATTCCGTCAATCTGGATTTCCAAACTATTGGAACATCATGATCCTTTATTTGGATAAGTAGTCGAAAGGTCCAAAGGCCATTTAATTTTTTGACTAACACCAAAATTTTCAAGTAGCTTCCCTAACTACTTACATGAATTCCTACACTTCTTCCAGTAACTGAAGGAAGGAATACTACCTCAAGAACTCCAACTAACAAATCATCATCATGAATATCATGCCTCACCACATCAGAAAAGAGGATAGATTGATCTCTTACACCATGGATGGATGACCAGGAAGAATCCCAAACTCAAAATTTCGAGCATTTAAGGAATCATTTGAGCTCAATTTAAAATTTTATGGATCAAGATCCATGAAATAAAATACATCCTCCACCAATAATCCATAACCTTTCTATAAATATAAATATGTCCATTCCCTTTCATACGTAAACTATATCTAGAAAATAACAACTGAAGAAAAAATTCTTGAAAAATTCCCATGTGTGATCTTCCTGGGGTTTATTCTGAGGGACCTACTTCCACCACTTATAGGGAGGTCCAACAAGAATAAATGTAGAAAAAATAATATTCAATTAATTGGGAACCTCAATGTGGCTGATGTTCCATTTGAGTTTCTATATCCACTCTTCTCCTTCAGGGGGGATCTAATTGACCATAATTGTGAGGTGGATTCATTTTTTGAAACTCAAAAATGGAATCTATAAGCTGATCAAATGTAATCATTAAAATTGATGAAAAAACCGTATCCAAAAGCCGAATATCCATATAAAATTTTTGGGGGAGAAAAAAATAGAACAATAAGCCCAAGGGATATATCAAAACCAGAACATCAAAAAGGGATCCCAAACTCAATACACTGCAAAAGTAACACTCCCAAAACATAGGGAAAACAAGTCAGTCAACCACTGGATTTAAAAAAAATCAAAAAATTCCCCTTAAAAACACATTCGAAAATAAAACATCTTAGTGGATTTCACACTCGCCAAATGAATCCCTTAGAGCTTCAATCAAATGCATGTTTCTATGCCACACTTTTTAATCATCCACATTTCCACGCATAACCATGCTTGTGAGAACCCATGAAAATGAAAGTGGCCAAACAAAACATTCCATATAAATATAAAAAAATCATTTCAAAATACCACTAACCGCCAAGTTAAAAACCATTTTAAAATTCCACATTTAAATCCATTTCATCGTGCTCAAAAATAAGATGACATGGATTCTGATCCAAAAATTCCAATTCATCCCACACAAAATATTTTTTATCCACTAAAAATTTTCATTTTGACACATTTGAAATAATATCCAAACACTTTTTATGATATGTTTCTATTTTCCAAACAAAAAAAATTCAATCAAATCCATATTTGTCTATAAAAATCCATCCTTGTTAAAACATTTTCATTTTACCTGGAATGGTCATTTTACAAAAAAATCATTTTTTAAAATTCATTCTCAAAGTCAATTATGAAAATAGATTTTCCATTTTCAAAAAGAAAACCATTACCACATTAAATCCATTTCTTCCAAATTCCATAAAAATATATTTTCAATTGAAAAATAAAAATCATGGAAGCCCCATGAAAACTAACATGAGGGAACTAGTGTCCATGGGTGACATGATTATATAGTTTCCGACTATATGCCAAACACACCACCATCATGAGGAGTCTTCAAGGTCCATGTCCCCAACTAAACATGGAATTCATGGACCTATGAGCTCACAGAGACCCTGAGTACCATTCCATTTTTTATACCAAAAAACAAAAAACCCACAAGAACCAATGTAACCAAAAGTGACCTGACATCCCATGGAAACTAATGGTTTGGTCCAGAATGTGTTGTCCAGAAACACCACCAGACATGCACCCCTTGTTCTAAAAGTCCTACTAAATTTACCAGGGCATACTAAATAACAAAGGTTTATCTAAAATAATGGTTCTCTAAGGGAACATGGATTTGAAACAATTTTTTTGTGAAACAACAAATGTTGATCCTAAAATGATCACCTGATCTAATTTGTGGAAAGGATCTAAGGATGTTCCCAATCCAAACTGTCAAGAAACAAGTTTTAGGAATCATTAGTGTAATTGGGAAATAATATCCTCCAATATAAATGAATAAATTAAACAACCAAAAGATAAAAAGATAGTACCAAATAAATATATATAAGCCTCCAAACCAAATTTATTTTAACATTGTCAAATAATATAACAACTACTAAAAAAACTATGAAGAAAATCCCAAAATGAACTTGAAAACCACAACATCTCCATGTGACCCTAAGGGTAACTCTATAAAACATAACAAAAATTCTTCCATGGTTGTCTAACACAACCAAGAACATATAGAAATATCTAAAAATGATATTGAACTATAGGTATGAGTATTAAAACTTTTTAGGAATCTGCGAACATATGCATACCTGGTGAACATTCTTTAATGTGAAAGAAAAATCAAATTCAATTTTATAATACAATATACAAAATTAATCTTTTCCACCCATTTTCCATCATAAACCCAAACACAGTTCATTTAACATTTCAGAAACCAAGACCACATGCCTTCCATGAATGTAACATAATCATTTTCATAAAAAGATAACATTTCTTTTAAGATGGAATGAAGGAGTATAAAATATTTTTGAAAAAATTTTCCATGAACACTTGAATACATTTTACCATTATTTGAATAACAACATAGTTCTCTATGAATTATAATTAATAATAAAATTTTTTTGAGAATGTAAAAATATCCCATAAGTGTAACTAACCAACCATGCATCACATCATTCACTGCATACAATTATGTCCCAATAGAAATGGATGAATCCTAGAAGATTGTTAATAATCAAGAACATACTGATACATGTTGACTAATCCTAGAAATAATGACTCACATGATAGAATTAGTAGCTCTCACATTCTTAACAACTTCCTACCTAGTAAAATTGAGGGGAATTACCCCATAGTAATAAAACTCAATATTTTCCCATACTACAGGACACTAGCTAGTAGGTAACCTATTATAATGTAGAAATCATTCTAAAAAACACTCATTATTCCAGGGTACCATGTCAAGATGTAAATAATGGTTTCATGTAAAAATATGAAATCTGAGCTTCTAATCAAAAATCCATGTAACATAAATAATAATTCACACAACATGAACCTCCCCGAAACAGCCCAAGGATCAATTCCTTTCCATAAACAATAGATCTCAAGGAAGTCTGCACTGAGCATCTCTCATTATACTCAATCTAAATGGTTCATGAGGATTCCACAATGAGGTTTATCCACTTATTCAATAAAAATTAGTTAAATATTTCATCCAATGGGGGTTTTCATGATATAAAGATTCACCAATTTCATTAAAATGCCAAATAGGCTTCTAGTACACTAAATTTTTAAGAACCAAAATCATTTATAAATCTATTTGATAAAATTAAACAACTATTTAAATTTAAAAAATCTATTTAAAAAGAAAAAACATGATTTATAAATCAAAAAGTAATCAAAAAATCCAACTGAGCATTTAAACATACTCTTGGTGTGCGACATTATATGAAAATAGTTCCATTTAACACAAAAAGGTATAAAACGACACTTTTCACCCCAATAAAATATTCCAAAGAACACACATCAATATTTAGATTATAAATAAGGTTTAAAAAGAATTAAACCAAAAAATCATAAATAATATAGGAATGAAAAAAGGGAAAACAACCTTAACATTATGATGCATGAACTACGCACTCCCAAAACCACCTCACGAGGGTCCAAGAAAGAATGAATGATCCCAAACACCCATAAACAGTCAAACCCCCAAAACAAACAAAGGGAAACACAATCCTACATCTAAAGAACCATTGGAGAAAATTAGCTCAAGAGAAGATGAAAGGAGAAGGAATGGGATAATGAAAAGAAGATATTAACTTGACAAGTCTATCCCAAAACATGATGAATCACATTAGATCTACACCAAGGGAGGAAATATATTCTTGAAGAACTAAGGAAGAGCTCTCCTAGAGATGTAAGAATTAGTAGTAGGATGAAATGGGTGGATTGGGTATAATAATATTGAGGGGGAAAAAATAATTTCATATTTTTAATAATATTGGTAGCTGGCATGGTTAGGCCACATGGTTTATCAAAATTTTGGCCCCTCACTGGACACACAGGGAACCCTTCATAGTTGAGCCTCCCGGATTGAACAACCATGAAAAAAAACCTAAGAAATGTTTTTTCCATAGACAGAGGATTATCACATGATCTCTACACAGTTTGAATAACCATGAGAGGGATGTGTTATAACAACTAGAAGCATCCAATGGCCAGCATGATTTCCTAAATCGTGGAAATGGTTTCCCGTAATAGTGATTTAATTATTAATAGGGTAATTCGGTGCTCAAAAACTAATCTCTTCTATAAAATAATATGATAAAACTAAAGAATGACCTTGGGGTCAAAACTAAAAAAAGCATATTCGGGTATAACTCACATCCCTCCTAGAACATGATAAGAAAAATGAGATTCTAAAATGTACTCGATCAAATAGTGAAAAGATAAATGCTATTGTGGCCAATTATACCTAGAAATATATATATATATATATATATATATATTTATAATTTTTTTGTTTTCTCTTTATCATCATCATCACTTCACAATATTCATAATTAAACATGATAAATTATTTTGAATTTCTTAATTTACTGATAACTAAAAACATCCAAAAAAAAATATGAATAACTCAATCCTCATAATTTCTTTACAATCATTAACTAAATGTTACTATACCATCAAATTGTTCATTAATTTTTTAAATAATCTTTGATATTTACCACTATAATCAATCCAAATCATAACTCATTTTATCAATGATATGTCATTAATTTCAAATCAATTTATATGCAAGATATAAATAACATTATTAACATTGACACCCCTATCAATGCACAATAATTCACATCCATTCATAAAAAAATATTCATGTTTTAGTATTTGATCATGAAGTCCCCAATTGATGTTTAGAAGGATCTCAAATATTCTTCTTCTCCCATATTATTAATTTATTTATTCAAAAATCAAGATAAAAACCATGATATTTGTTATTTAATATGGAACAACATACGTGTCATCATCTAGATAAATTCATTAACTCTTTATTTATATATTTCATCAGTGATCATCTCAATATAACCACAGATGCTGAATTGAATTGTGCGGTCACTTGGTGTATCAGATAGGGACTCCACTACTACACCATGAATGGTTTTATAGAATATTGACACTCGTTGGATGCTTATTGCAAATTTCCAGTTTATTTTTCCTATCAAATCACCACTACAGATACACCATGTCATGGGAGTTACCATTTTAGACATCATCCCTTAGTTCTCTTTTGAGTTACACAAACATAGATCATGAATTACCATTACATAGAGGGAAATTTATTTACATTAGTGTCTGTTATCCTTACATAGGAACTAAAGATTCATCATTACCATTATATATCCACATATAAAATTTTTTACTTATACATTAACACATTCAAGTATTTTATTCTATTTTTGAGTTATCATTCAATTCACCACGAATAACCTTACATAATACATAATTTATTGAGATTGCCATTACTTAAATTTTAATGATAATTACATAATTTTAACATTTTATAAATTAATGCTACACTATGCAAGGAAGAAATAATAATAATCCTAAAATAATGGTAGTGAGAAAATATCACACAATAGTATCTAACTAACCATTATCATAATCATTCACCGCATACAACTAAGTTCCAATAGACATGGGTGAAACATAATATCTCGTGACTAAAAAAACATAATAATAAATTATGAATATTCTAAGAAATCATTCCTTATTCCATGAAAATAATAAGTTCCACACGCTTAGCAACACCCTAAATGGTACATAATGAGGGGAACTATCCCATAGAAGTAAAAGTCAATATATCCTCATGATATGGGACACTAGAATATGCGTAACGTAAGAAAGTGCAACAATTATTCTCTGAAAATTCGCTCACAATGTCAGGTTCCCATATAAAGATTTAAATAATTGGGGTGTTCCCACTAATTCCAACAGAGCATCCATCCACAAACACATATATCATAAATATTAATTCACACAACAGGAACCACCCCAAATCACCCAAATGACCAATCTCATTCCAAGAACAATAGATCTCAAGGGAGTCAACTATGAGAATATCCCATTATTCTCAAAGAAAATGGTTCACTAGGAATCCATAGTAAGTACATCCTACCCATTCAATACAAATAATAAAAAAATATCATTTAATTAGGCTTTCGAAGATAAACCTTTTCCCCACATTCATAAAAATTCTATATTGACCTCAAGAACTATTTCTTTTTAAATCCAAGAAAATTTATAAATACATTTGAGAAACCCAATGAACCATTTAGATGTCAAAAATATATTTAACAATTCAAACCATTCTTTATAAAATTCAAATCATTGATAAAAACTAATTGAGGAGTTTATCAAACAGTCGACGTTCAACATTATAGAAAAAAATAGAATTTATCACACAATAATGTGTAAATCACCAAATTTCACACCAAAAAATTATTCCATTTTTAAAACATAAATATAAACCTAATAAAGAAAGTGTTAAATTCATTAATCTGATAAATTTTAAAATATAAATTAAATTTTAAAGGGAAACATACCTCAATATTTTGGTACATTAACAAAGCACACCAAAAACCACTTCGCAAATCTCTAAAGAAGCAAGCATGGCCAAAATGGATCATGGATACACAAAAACCCCAATATAAACCAATTTAAACATTATACCTATATCAATGGAACCATTGGAGAAGAAAAACTCAAGTAAAAATGAAGGAGGATGAAGATGAGGAATAAAACACGATATTACCTTGAGAAATCTAACCCCAAATATTAAAATACACCTTATATCATCATCAAGGGATGATAGACAGGCCTTTAGAACAAAGAAAATCTCCCAAAGGTATATAAACAATATGAGTTGGAAGAAATTAGTGGATTGGGGATAAACACACAAGAGGAAACAGGAGTTATTTAAAATTTTTAATGACCTGGTTACCTTGCACGGTTTGGCCACACCATTTAACCAAATGTATGCTAATTGTTCACCCCTTACTAGACATGAAAGTAACCCTGAATATTTTTCCATGATGGTTTTAAAATTCATGAAAAAAATATGGCAAACATTTATTCCATGAGACATAAACTTTATGCATTCCTTATAAATATTTTTACTAACCGTTCGTGGGTCATGCACTGTTATCCAGAAGCAACCTCAGGCCCACACAATTTCTTATAGCATGTAGAACGGTTTCGTCTAACCATGTATAGGCTAATAACAAGATGAAAAAAAATATTCTATAATTTCTCAGGTGAAAACTTATGAATTTCCATAATGTCAAAACTGAACAATGAAACACCTTCAGATTTAGAGTTTGGCCCACCAAGAACTTGATAGAAAAACTCTGATAAAAAATGATCCAAATAAAAGGGTAAAAAGAAAAATCTAGGAGTGATAATTCTCCCCAACATTAATAAATTCTACCACTAGAAAGACATATTATTTTCCAGTTGATCAGCAAGACACTATAGATTCCCACATCCTCATAATCCACCATCTTGAATAAAGAAAACAACAAAGATATCCAAACAGAACACATACCACATACATAGAATGACCCAATGATCCAAGACCACTTTTTGAAACAAGATAGAAAGATCAAACTACATTTCTACAAAATCTCAATGTTTTCACCAAATGGAGTTGAACAATAAACTAGATTACTTCAAAATGAAACCACATATTTCTATGAATATAGTGGTACCATATCAAATTATCATCATGGGAGGATTGAACGGAATCCCCACCAATAAAAATCTACTAACACTAATAAAAACAAGAAGAAAATGAATGAGAACCATCATCGGTCTCCCCTTAATTTAGTAACTGACCACCACCAATCGAACCAAAATACCCCAACATGAACCACCAATCCTACACCACAAGAAAGAATGATTTGATGACAGATTCTTCCATCCAAATAATGAAAAGAATCCACAATTACTCATATTCATAAAAGGAAACAACCTTCATATGAACACACCAAAAAATTCTAAACCATAGTGGATAACCCCACATGATGATATAAATACCTAAAAACATAAACATTATCCTATTCAAAATTATAGAATGAAATTAGACAAAGGTCCCCCGCACCATAGGGATTTATAACTACATGTGAGATTCACTTAGGGGCCAATGGTTAGAGCCCTGATGTTTGATGAATCTTAAACCATGTATTTATTATGTTAAGATCCCTAATATAAACTACATACTTCCATCGAAATAAAGAATTGTATATTGAAAACATGACCTTCTCCACATAAAACATATAATTACATAAATGAGACAGACGATAAAAGGAAACTATACACATTAGGGAAATAATATAGAACATCCAAAAAATAATGGTTCTTCCATTGTTATTCAAGTTGTCAGGAATCCAAAACATCCAAATTTACAATTTAATGATATTGAAACACCGAATAACACCACCATATACACCCATTTCAATAAAAAAACATTAAAATAATATGGACACTAAACTGAACCCAAACAAAACTCCATTCCTTCAACCCGACGTGGGTGTCTATAAAAGTGTTTGATTGGGCTCCACGATGCTTCCAAGAAAAACCCTAACAGAACTGTTACAGGTGACCCAAGCACCCATAATCATGGAAGGTCCTTTGTGAACACCGTCATGAAGGCTTCCTCCGATATGGATTTCCACACTATTGTAAAATCATGATCCTTTATTTTGATTAGTAGACGAAAGGTCCAAAGACCATTTAATTTGTTGACTAGCTCCAAATCATCAAGTTGCTTCCCCAAATCATTACTAGAATTACCACACTACTTTGAATAACTGAAAAAAGGTATACTACTTCAAGAAAACCAGATAAAAAATCTTCATCATGAATATCATGCCTCACCACATCAACAAATAGGATAGATTGATCTCTTCCACCTTGGATAAATGACCAGGAAGATGCCAAAACCCAAAATTTCAAGCTTTCAAGGAATCATTTGAGATTGATTTAATATTTTAAGGATCAAGATCCACGATATACAAGACATCCTCCACCAATAATCTATAAACTTTCTATAAATAGAATATACCCATTCCATTTCATACTATAAGTATATCTGGGATATACTAATAGATGAAAAAGTCTTGAATAATTCCCAGGTATAATCTTCCTGAGGCTTATTCCACGAGACCTACTTCCACCACTTCTAGGGTTGTCCATCAAGAATAATGGTAGAAAAAATAATATTCAATTTATTGGGATCCTAAATGAGGATAAATTTCCATTTGAGTCTCTATATCAACTCTTCTGCTTTAGGGGGGATCTGATTGGCCATAAAGGTGAGGTGGATTCATTTTTTGAAACTCAAAAATGGAATCTATAGGCTGATCAGATGTAATGATTACTAACGATGAAAAAACCTTATCCAATTTTCAAATATCCATAAAATATTTATGGGGGATAAAAAAATGGGACATGAAACCCAAGGGAAATATCAAAACCAACACATAAAAAAGGGATCTCAAAATCAATAGATCGCATAAGTAACACTCCCAAAACATAGGGAAAACAAGTCAGAAAACCACTAGATTTAGAAAACATCAAAAAATTCCCCTTAAAACAATTTATACAATAAAACTTCTTAGTGGATTTCACACTCACCAATGGACTCCCTTATAGCTTCACTCAAATGCATGTTTCTATGCCACATCGTTTAATCATCCACATCTCCACACATAACCATGCTTGTGAGAACCCATGAAAATAAAAATGGCCAAAACAAAACATTCCATTTAAATATGAAGAAATCATTTCAAAATAACACTAACCACCAAGTTAAAATCAATTTTCAAATTCCACATTTAAATCTATTTCACCGTGCTCAAAAATAAATGACATGGATTTTGATAAAAAAATTCCAATTCGTCCCACTCAAAATATTTTTTATCCACTGAAAAATATTATTTTGTAACATTTGAAATAATTTCGAGACACTTTTTATTATATCTTCCTATTTTATAAACAAAACAATTAAATCAAATCCATATTTTTCTATAAAAATCCGTCCTTGTTAAACCATTTTCATTTTACCTGGAAGGGTCATTTTACAAAAAAAACATTTTCCAATATTAATCCTAAAAGTCAATTATGAAAATAGATTTTCGATTTTCCAAAACAAAACCATTACCACATTAAATCCATATCTTCTCAATTCCACAAAAATATATTTTCAATTAAAAAAATAAGAATCATTGATGCCCCATGAAAACTAACATGAGGGAAATAGTGTCAATGGGTGACATGATTATATAGTTTCTGACTATATACCAAACATGCAACCATTATGAGGAGTCTTCTAGTTCCATGTCCCCAACTAAACATGGAATTCAAGGAACTATGAGCTCACAGAGACCCCTAGTATATGTCCATTTTTTATCACAAAAAACTAAAAACCCACAAGAACCAATGAAACCAAAAGTGACCCGACTTCCCATGGAAACTCAAGGTTTGGTCCAGAAAGTGTTGTCCAGAAACACCACCAGACATGCACCCCTTGTTCTGAAAGTCCAAGTAAATTTACTAGGGAATCCTAAATAACAATGGTTTATCTAAAATAATGGTTCTCCAATGGAACTTGAATTTGATAAAAAAAATTGTGAACCAACCAATGTTGGTCCTAAACCGATCACCTGATTTAATTTGTGGAAGGGATCTAAGGATGTTCCCAATCCACATGAGCAAGAAACTAGTGTCATGAATCATCAGTGTAACTGGGAAATAATTTCCCCCTATATAAATTAATAAATGAAACAACCAAAAGAAAAAAAGATACTACCAAATAAATATATATACACCTCTAAACCAAATTTATTTTAACATCTTCTAATAATCTAATAGCTACTCAAAAAACTACGAAGAAAATTCCAAATTGAACCGGAAAACCACAACATCTCCATGTGACCCTAAGGGTAACTCTCAAAACCATAACCAAATATCTCCCAAGGTTTTCTAAAACAACCGAGACTATATAGAAGAATATAGAAATGATATTCAACTATAGGTATGAGTATTAGAACATTTTAGGCATCCACGAACATATGCATACCTATTGAACTTCCTTAAATGTGAATGAAACATCAAATTCAATTTTCAAATACAATATATAAAAGTAATGTTTTCTACACATTTTCAAACATAAACCCAAACATGGTTCATTTACCTTTTTAGAATCCAATACCACATGCCTTACATGAATGCAACATAATAATTTTTATAAAATGGTAAAATTTCTTTTATGATGGAATTAAGGAGTATAAAACATTTCAAAATTTTTTTTTCATGAACACTTGATTTTTTTTACCATTAATGGAATAATATAACACTTCTATATGAATTAAGATTAATAATAATAAATTAATTAGAATATGAAAATATCACACAAGACTAACTAACCAACCGTGTATCACATCGTTCACTGCATACAATTAAGTCCTAAGAGACATGGATGAATCCTCATAGATTATGAATAATCAAGAACATACTGATACATGTTGAATCATCCTAGAAATTATGACTCACATGATAATATTATTAACCCACACAATCTTAGCGACTTCCAACCTAGTACAAACTGAGGGGAAATATCCCAAAGTATTAAAACTCAATATTTTCCCATGCAACGGGACACTGGCCAGTAAGTAACCTATTATAATGTAGCAATCATTCTCAAAAAATGCACTCACTGTGCCAGGGTACCGTGTCTAGATGTAAATAATGGTTTCATGTCAAAATATGAAATCTAAGAAACTAATAAAAAACCTATGTAACATAAATAATAATTCACACCAAATGCACCACCCCAAATCAACCTAAGGATCAATCCCATTCCATATACAATAGATCTAAAATGAGTCTGCTCTAAGGATATCTGAATATACATAGTCTAAATAGCTCATGAAGATTACACAATGAGGTTGATTCACTTATTCAATATAAATAAGTTAAATATTTGATCCAATGGAGTTTTTGATGATATAAAGTTTCACCAATTTCATTAAACTTCCATATAGGCCCCTAGTACACTAAATTTTTAATGAACCAAAATAATTAATTAATCTATTTGACCGAATTAAACCAATATTTATATTTAAAAAATCTATTTACGAAGAAAACCCATGATTTATAAATCAAAAATCACTCACAAAATCCAACTGAGCATTTTAACACATTCTTGGTGTGCGACATTATATGGGAACAGTTCCATTTATCACAAAAAGGTATAAAACACCACTTTTCACAGCAATAAAATATTCCAAAGAACACATATAAATATTTATATTATAAATAACTTTTAAAAATAATTAATCCAAAAAATCATAATTAATAATGGAATGCAAAAAATAGAAACCAACCTAATAATATGATGCATGAACTACGCACTCCCAAAACCACCTCATGAGGGCCCAAGTAAGAATAAATGACCCCAAAGTCCCATAAACAAAAAAACAACAAAATAAACAAAGAGAAACACAAAACCTATATCTATGGAACCATTGGAGAAGATTAACCCAAGAGAAGATAGAAGGAGAATGAAGAGGAGAATTAAAGAAGATATTACCTTGACAAGTCTATCCCCAAACATGATGAATCACCTTGGATCTACACCAAGGGAGGAAAAATATTCTTGAAGAACCAAGGTGGAGCTCTCCTAGGGATATACGAAATAGGAGGATGATTAAATGGGTGGACTGGGTATAATAATACTGAGAGGGAAAAATAATCATTTCATATTTTTAATGATATTGGTAGCTGGCATGGTTAGGACACATGGTTTATCAAAATGTGGGCCCCTAACTGGACATGCAGTGAACCCTTCATAGTTGAGCCTCATGGATTGAAAAATCTAGAAAAAAACATAAAAAATTATTCTTCTAGAGACAAATGATTCTCGCAGGATCTTTCCCCTAATAGTGTTTTAATTATTTATGGTCTAATTCAGTTCTCAAAAACTCATTACTTCTATAAAAACACATGATAATACTAAATAATAACCTTGGGGTCAAAAATAATCAAAAAAACATATTAGGGTAAAACTCACATCCCTCTAAGAACATGATAGGAAATCAGAGATCCAAAAATGTTCAGGATCATATGGGGAAAAGATAAATGCTATTATGGCCAATAATACCTAGAAATTTATATATATATATATATATGAATATTTATATTTTTTTTGGTTTCTCTTTACCATCATCATCACTTCACAATATTCATAATTATACATGATAAATTATTTCAAATTTTTTAATTTACTGATAACTAAAAACATCCAAAAAAAATATGAATAACTCATTCCTCATAATTTCATTACTATCATTAACTAAATGTGACTATATTATAAATTTGTTCATTAATTTTTTTAATAATATTGAAAATTTACCTCTATAATCAATCAAAATTTTACCTTATTTTATCAATGATATTTCATTAATTTCAATTCAATATATATGAAAGAAAATCACATTTTTATCATAATCATCCCTATTAATGCACAATAATTTACATATATTCATAATAAAATATTAATGTTTTTGTATTTGATCATGAGGTCCCCATTTCAAGTTTATAATGATCTCAAATATTCATAATCGCCTATATTATTAATTTAGTTATTCAAAAATAATTATAAAAACCATGACATTTTTTATTTAATATGGAACAACATATGTGTCATCGTCTAGATAAATTCATTGACTCTTTCTGTATACATTTCATCTGTGAACATCTCAATGTACCCACTGATGATGAATTGAATTGTTCCATTACTTGGTGTATCAGATAGGGACTCCACAATTACACCATGAATGGTTTTATAAAATATTGATACTCATTGGATGGTTAATGAAAATTTCTATTTTATTTTTCCTATCAAATCACCACTACAGATACACCATGTCATAGGAGTTACCATTTCAGACATTGGCCCTTAGTTATCTTTTGAGTTACACATACATAGATCATGAATAACCATTACATAGAGGGAAATTCATTTACATTATCATGTGTTATCCTTACATAGGTACTAAAGATTCATCTTTACCATTAAATATCCACATATAGACTTTTTTACTTATCCAATAATATATTCACGTATTTCTGGCAATTTTGAGTTATCTTTTAATGCACCATGAATAACCTTACACAATACATAATTTACTGAGATCACCATTCCTTAAATTTTAATGACAATTACATGAATTTAAATTTATATTTTTTAACCTTTATCTTAACTTTATAAATTTAATATTATCTTTACACACTAAATTATTGTTACTATTTCATGCCATATGATATTTCTACATGATTTTTTTTGTTGTCCATTCCCTATAAAAAGCATTATAATCATTTTCATTACCCTTAAATATCACAATGCCTCAAGATATATGTTTATGAAGCTCTTTGATTTATCATATTACCTTACATAATAAATATATTCATATATATGTCTCGAAATACATATCATGTTACCGTTGTATAGAATTTGTTTTATCAAGGATTCCTTTATTTAAATGATGATAATTCCTAACCAATTTGAAATAATTCAATAATTTTTCTCGCTATTTAAAAAACATGATCAACACCAATACATTCAGTATAAATTAATCATAAAATAATTCCAAAGGAAATGACCATTATATTCATAATAAATATATCAATAATATTCACAAATAAATCATTGTTTTTACATCCAATTTAATTCACATTAAATAAATAAACATTTCTTTTGGAACCTATTCTTTTATAATAGTTTTGGATTCAGCAGTAGAACATCAATGTATTACGTAGTTACACATATTCACAATAAATATTTATTATAACTACATCAATAATAAATGATACTCCTTATTTATTGAATTTCATAGAAAAAAAATACAATACAAAAGAAGTGGGATAAATTCAAAATAGATCAATTAGGTACATCGATATGTTTTTGGTTAATTGTCTACATCAAACTTTTGAGTGTTTGATCTCTTTAGCAAAAATCCAAAAATAACATTCTTATTTTTTCATCATTCATAGATATGATAGGATTATTCCATGATGTGGATAAATTATGGAAAAAAATTCATCATTAGGGACTAATAGAAAGTGGTGAAAATATATCTCTAAGACTTCACATTGTATGGGGAGGTAATGATACATGATTTAAAGAATTTGGAACATGGGGGCTCTATGAATTTTCATTATGTTAGAGGTTAAAATGTGGGAATCGTGAAGAGTGGCCTTATGTAGGGGTTCCTTATACGGGCCTTTTTATATTATCCAAATTTGACAGATCTCTATATGGGATTTATATAGAGTATCCACTTGTAAGGGGGCCCAATTTTCCCCTTGGGCATAGTTGAATCTTTCAACCATTCAACATATGGGCCTCACATATATTTTCATCATGAATAGTTACCACAAATTGTCCTCATTTTTAGTGTCCTCATTTACGTGATACATGAATGGGAATCTCCTAGTGCGGCCTTAATCAAGTGTCCCTATGTATGAGAATCACATATAGATTCCTTTTAGTGTGGTTCATCCTATGTGGATCACAAATTGTATCCTATTGTATGAGAACCTTGTCAAGGCCTTAAATAAAGTAGACTTATTCTATTTTTAACATACATGGTATTGGATAATGAATTTCCTCTGTAAAAATAGAGAAAATAATTTCATTTTTTATTAATTAGAACATATTATTCTTCTAAAAAATATCCTCCCTCTAATATTTTTATTCTATTATTTACTGAAAATATTTCTAACTAACCAGTGATGTATGCTTCAATATAGAAATAGATGTAGGAGTCATGTATTAAGTGATCATGCAAATAAATATGTAAGAGATAGTGAACTACGACAATCCATGAATCCACTGGGCACTCATTATTCACTTCTACTTGGCCATCAAGAGTGTAGGATATCATCAAATAGAAATTATATATAGAAACATGGTCATAACCCTAAATAATAATTATTTATGTACTTTCTTATGTTTATCATTATGCACCCATATAAAATTTAATTTTAATATTATAAACATATATAAATAAATATATTTGTTGGATTTCAGCCAATGATTTCCAAATTATGGTCATTAAGAAAACACCCCATTAGAAATCAGTTTGGTGAACATGAAGAGGATAAATTTCAAAGCTTAAAATATATCCATTTTATTTTTGGGAGGTTAGAAATAGATTAATTCCCAATATATAGGTATTATATGGGACTAATTAATTATCTACAATGACACTCTATATGTAACACCCCATTCTTCGACGGTATGCTTCTCTTTGAATAATACATTAGTGTGTGTTGTACGCAACTTTGAGTTCTAACACACCACAACCAATCAAACTACCCATTATGAATAGTAAAACACAATTTTTTAAATTTTTTAAATTTTATATTTCAAAATGGACTTCATTTTGGGATTTAGAATATTGAAATTATCTTAGGGTGAATTTTTTGTATTTTTCTAAAAACATTCAAATTGTGATGAATAGTGAAAAACACTGAGTTATAGTTTAAAACCGAATTTTTATTTAAATAAATACTTGTTTTATTTAAATTTATTTTACATCAAAATAGACACATAATACCTATATAAGTTCTATTTAATTCATTATATTCAATTTATAATAGTTTTAGATATACTAAAATTTTATAGAACATTTAACCGTCATTTATCCACCTTTAGGTGAATTTTCAAATTCACATACAAATAGTTTTACCAGATATCTGAGTGGAATTTCAAAAATCCTAGAGACATGGTAAATATTAAGGAGTAAAATTTTGTTCAATAAAATGAAAATAATTTTTGGTGAATAGTAGCTTTTTATTGTTATTTATGATGATTAAAAGTAAATAGGGTAATTATGGAGAAAAATGATATTATTATTACCCAAATACATGTCCTAATTCTATTGGATAACTATAGTTCGACCAAAAAAACCTTACGAATAAAATATGAAGCTCTTTGGTCCACTTGGATTATATTAGGACACTTATTATTATTTTATTTAAAGAAGAGTTAAAAGAGCTTTAAAAACAAATATTATATTATTAATTGATATTATATTCTTCAAAATATAAGGATCAGCCAAAATAAATATATAATGATAAATGAATCATTAATAATCCACTTGGGGTTCTTTTAGAAGAATGTAGTATGTTTATTAAACATACAATATAAAAATAAAAAGGGATATGGTAAATGTCAAACTATTTAACTAAGAGTTAAATCTAAAAGATAAAGTTAATATAGTAAACCAAACCTATCTAAAACCCTATTGGATGAGAGGTCCTTGACCCATCCCCACCTTATACTATAAATAATATATTTTGGATCCATTAGAATCCGAAAAATATTTTATTATATATTAATATTTCAAGCTTTTCCTTTGGTTCCCCTCAACCCTCTTATAAAATGGAACTCCCCCTTCTCTATAATTCACATCTTCAAATCAATTTGGCTCAGCCAAACTCTACCCAAAATCCCTCTCAATTATCCTCCATTTATCCAAGATGTGTTACTTTTTTCAGAAATCCAACCTATGGAGTCCTTTTGATCAAATCAAAAGGATGAACCCGAAGAAGTGGTGAAAATATCACCACCTCTTTGAAGATCCATTCTTCATCCACTTCCTTTCTCTTTGTTGTTTCCTTTCTAAAAAAATAACTCCATTATATTTTTTATTCTATGATGTTATTATAAATATGGTACCACTAAATTCATTTTTATATCCATCCTTTGAATGACATGTCACCATACGTGTGTAGGTTCTACTTACCGTCTCCACGTCGTGGTTTAATTGTTATTCAAAACATTATTATTTGGATGGGTATAATAATGATGTGTAATTGATGAAAAAACTAGATATAACATGATAATGATTCTGTATATATGATATCCCATCCAATTATATATTATTTTAATAAGAAAATAATGATATTATCGCTTGTGTGTAGGTATGGATTACCGTCTCCACGAACGCGATGAGATTCATTCCCCATCGTATCCATTTAAGACTAATTTTTATGATACGATTAAAAATAATGTTTAATGACTTGATATCATTCTGGATATGAATATGATACATCCCATCCAAAAAATATGACTCACATAATGAATAATATAAATGAAAACGAATCCGTTAACACCCGAAACAATGATAATCTAAGATATTATTATCAAAGTAATGTAAAAAGATTATATATGATATGATATTAATGTATATGAGTCTTATATAATTTAATATCCACTATTTCACCATTACATAGGAGGTAAACCTACCCTCGACCAAGGAAAAGTACCAAGTAAGGGTTAATTTCACAATCCCTTCATTATCCGAGGATGTTTATACGGAATTATCTACTGGAACCTCTTTATCATCCACATCCATGTTTCATAAAAATATATTTGAAAACATTTTTAATATTTAATAGTATATAGGTTAATTTTATTTATACCCTTTCTTGACTTTTTATAAAATGCTTTGAAAGTAATCTTTCTGTCGTTTTTCAAATAAGGTACTTTTAACCTTTTCAACAAAAACAAGGTAAGAATGTTTTTTTAAAATTATACGGCGGGTGAAGATATTTTCCGCCATTATAAAATCGTCGAAACTTCCCTTACAAGCTTATAAGAATATTTTCAATGTAAATGTATTACTTTATAATTATTTGAATTTTATATGATTTCAAAAAATTGATATTTCTCTCAAATAGTTTTGATTTCATCTATGCCAACATCCTTTGATGGATTTTAAGCTTACTTGAAGTTGATTTATTATGATACAAAACTTCCATACTGTATTGAAGTTTTTGTGATATGTTTGACTATGGATGTGTTTTTTTATACTAATCACGGTTTATGGATAACGTATTGACATTTCATATTCTAGTTTTAATACAAATGTTTATGTTATGTTTAAACCTATTAATATGAGGAATGCATTGGTCTTAGTAAGTGACAGGTGGAGCCCGCTATAGCTCATCGGTGCATCAGTAGGTCTCATGGGAAAAACCAGTGTCTTGGCAAAAGGCCTTGACAAAATCTTATTTTTAGCCCTGGCACAAGGCCTTGACTATGTGGTTATGGTTGTCTAGAATTATGCACTCCATAATTATGAAAGTGGTTATTGATATTGCAAGTGATTATTCGACTAGTATAATAACATGTGAATAAGTAAATGGAATTATTTCATTTTAATTTTTAACTATTATGCTTAAGTTTATGTTTAAAAGTATTTTGTTTTAGTTATACATTGCCTTAAATTTTTTTTCTTATTTATGAATGTTTCTGCTATATTGTTATCCTTACTAAATAACTGAGCTATCCCCTTTCTATGATTAATTTTTTCCAGGATGTGAAGAAGTATTTTATGACTGACCTATAGGGATAGTCTGAGAGGATATTAGTGTGGGCTATGGAGAATATTTTTTTAGTTTTTTTATTTATTATGTAATGTATGACTTATGAATGTATCTAGTGTTTCCAAGGCTACTAAACTAATTGGTCTTTCTAGACATGATCATTTGTGATCATGCCAATGTTATGTAGTAATGCAGCAACTCTGGGTAACTGGGGTCGGGGCATTACGGTTTTTATTAGAGGATGTATAGTACAAAAATGGAAAACTAGATTTAGATAAACTCTAATTACAGCACATCACCCTAAGATAAATTTTGAGGATAAATATAGAAGAACATCCTAGAATATTATTATTGTAGATATTTTGTGAGTTTTCCAAGTAATAAATACCTGTATAGATACGAGCAGGTAGAGGAGTCTTTGGGAGAGATCTACCTTTGTGTAAAACCCGAAAACACCACTTTGACCTAGACTCGAACGAGAACTGGTGCACAACAATGGGTCTTGCTGCACTCTTGGTTACGACACTCCCGGGGGACTTGCTTAGGATAATTCTCATTTTCATTAAAAACCATTATGAAGGATTTATGAGTATATACGTACTCAAAGAAAACATTTTTTATGATTATGGATTATATCCATAAACTATTCAATTTATCTTAAGTGTTTTACAAGTTTGGAATTATGTATTTTGATTCATAAACTGATCCAGTTTATGACATTATTTAGAAATGGAACCCAGTGGAAGGAATGTAAATAGTATCAATGCATGCATTCCATGTAGGTATTTCCCTCCTACTCACGATAATTATATTGGAGCTGCTGACACAACTGGTGCTGACCAACTTATCACTATACTGGGACAACTCACTCAAATTTTGAATAATAACCTTACCCATATGGAGCACCCTGATCCACAATTTAGAGGATCAATGTTAGACCGCTTCATGAGGCAATAACAAACAACATTAAATGGGAGTAAAAATCCATTAGTAGCTGAGCAATGGATAAATTTCTTAGAGAAAATATTCCATGCCTTGGGGAGTAGTGAAAGGGAAAATGTTATCATGGCAGTTTACCGCCTCAATGGAGATGCTGATCAATGGTGGTCATTGACTAAAAAGAAAAAGGAATATGATGAAGTATAAAATAAATAATGGAGGTACTTTAAGGATATTTTCTTAGAATGATACTTTTCCCATGACCATCGAGTAGATATGGAATGACAATTTCTGAGTCCGTAGAAAAAAGAGGATGAGAATGTCGCAACATATGAGGCTATATTTACAAGGTTACCAAGGAATAATGAAGATTATATACGCAACCGAAGAAGTATGATTGATCATTTATTTTATGGGTTAAAACCATTTCTCCGTCGAAAATTAGTCTTGCAATCCTTCTTGTCATACGAAGATATTATCTCATGTGCTATTAATATTGAAAAATAATTCTCTAAATCTTACATCTTTAAAGCAAAGCAAGAGAAGTAGAGATTTCCTGATCACTCGTGAAATGGAAATAAGGGTAAGAAGGGAAAATTTGAATATCCATCCTATAGTAAATGTGGGAAGAAATTTCCCAGTACATGATTGAAGGGAATGGGAATCTGTTATAAGTGTGGTGAAAAAGGCCACCAAGCTCGTGATTGCAAGGGGAATAAAGAAGCTAACGATGTTCAATGCTACAATTTTAGAGATATGTGACATTATAAAAATGAATGTCCTAATAATACAGGGAACATACCTCAGAAATGGACAAGGGATCACGACCAAGATCATTTTATCACTACTGCTGAGGTAGAAGCTCCAAAATATGTGGTGGAAGGTAATTTAATGGTTTCCTCAAGTTTATCCAATGCTTTATTTGATTTTGGATCATCACATTGTTTTATATCTTCCCAGTTTCATAATAAAATTAGATATTTCTAATTTGATTTTACAAGGGTGTTTTCAGTTAAAAATCCTAAGGGATATATCATCGCAAAAAAGTTTTGTGGATATGTTCCCATTAGAGCATATAAAGGATCATTATCTGCTGATCTAATCTTAATAACCATGATTTAATTTTATATAATCCTCGATATGGATTGGTTTTTGGACCATGATGCGAATATTTATTGTAAGAAGAAGGAGGTTACAATTTTTGATGATGATGACAAAGAACACCTTATCTTTAGAGTAGAATCGTCACCACCTGATTCTTATCTAGATCCACCCCCAGTATCTCAAATAAATTCTATTATTGGGGAGGAAGACAATGAAATAACTGTGGGTGAGGAAAATAATGTTCTAATAGAGGATGTACCTGTTGTGCAAGAATATTTTGATGTTTTTCAAGAGGATTTACCTGGACATCCTCCAGAATGCGAAATTGGGTTTTCCATTGACCTAATTCTTGGATCAAGGCCCATATGGAGGACCCCTAATAGAATAGAAACTATGGAATAATTATAAATAAAGAAAAAAATAGAGGATTTATGTAATAAGGAATTTATTCTCCCTAGTGTTTCTCTATGGGGAGCCCCTATCCTTTTTGTTAAGAAGAAAGATGGATCTATGAGGTTGTGAATCGACTACAGAAAGATCAATGCTATAACAATAAAGAACAATTATCCCCTACCTCACATTGATGATTTATTCGACCAACTTCATGGAGCGCAATAATTCTCAAAGATTGATCTTCGATCTGGATATCATCATTTTTGTGTGAAGAATGAAGTCATTCTGAAAATAGCATTTCAAACCAGGTACGAGTATTACAAGATTTCAGTGATGCCTTTTGGGTTGACTAATGAACCCTCTGTTTTCATGGATCTAATGAACGTACTTTTCAAAGAATATATTGATGACTTTTTAGTGTTATTTATTGATGATATCTTTTTATACACTAAATTCTACGCGGATCATGAAAATAACTTGCACATTATCTTGAAGACTCTAAGATGACATGAATTATATGGGATGTTTATAAAGAGTGAATTATGGCTTCAGGATATTTCTTATCTTGTCCATATTGTCTCTATGGTTGGAATCTCCATTGATCCTTCTAAGACAAGAGAAATCAATGAATGTCTAGCTCTGAAATGTATAACTGAGGTACACCGTTTTATTGGTTTAGCATGTTTTTATCAGTGTTTAGTATATAATTTTCCCTGGTTGGCTAACCCATTAACAAAGCCCACACGAGAAGGGGTTAAATTTATTTGGACAAAAGAGTGTGAATACTGTTTTGATGAAATGAAGAAAAGATTAGTCAATGCTTCTATCTTGAATCTACTATAGGGGAATGATGGGTTTTTCATTTATAGTGATGCTTCAAAGAACGGACATGGTTGTGTCGTTATGTAAAATGATAGGGTTATAACCTATGAATCAAGATAGATAAAAATTTATGAGAAAAACTATCCTACTCATGATCTTGAGTTAGCAGCTGTAATATTTTCTTTGAAGATATTGAGACACTATATGTATGGTGAAAAATGTGAGATATATAATGATCACAATAATTTTAAGTATATTTTCTCACTGAAATAACTCAACATGATGTAAAGGAGATGTCTTGAACTACTCAAGGATTATGAATGCACCATACACTACCACCCAGGGGAGGAAAATAAGGTGGCAGATGCTTTGAGTAGAAAGGATAACCGAGTTTTGAACAAGATGAGAATTGAAAGGGATCCTATTTTCATGGATCTTGTGAAGATGGACAAGGGAATAACCATGGAATCTGAAACATAAATACTTTTTGAAATGGTTTCCAAACCTTCATTACTAGAAAGAATAAAAAGTTCTCAGGCTGACGATGAGGAATTTAAAAAGAATATTAAAGCTGTGAATGATGGGAGATTGAATGACTTTTTGTATGAAGATGGAAATTGTGAAATTTGGGAAGAGACCTTGTGTTCCCGATATACCGGATATAAAAAGCGAATTTTTGGATGATTCTCATATTTTTAATTTCTCTATACACCCTGGGAGAATGGACATGTATAGAGATTTGAGAAAACGTTTTTAGTGGGACAACATGAAGAGGGATATTGTTGATTTTGTGTCAAGATGTATGATTAGTCAACAAGTGAAAGCAAGAAGGCAACATCCTAGAAGAGTCCTGCAACCTCTCCCCATAACTGAGTGGAAATAGGATGATATTACGATGGACTTTGTCATGGGATTACTGAAGACTCGTAGAAATAATGATGAATTATGGGTCATTGTTGATCGTCTTACCAAGTTAGCATATTTTCTTGATATAAGATAAGATTTACGACTTGAAAGATTAGCAATACTATATATTAATGAAGTTGTAATACTTCATGGAGTACCACTGTAGATTGTTTCTGATCGTGATCCCTGTTTTACATCATGATTTTGGAAATGTCTTCAGGATGTCCTGGATACGGAACATCATTTGAGCACTGCCTACCACCCCCAAACTGAAGGATAATCATAACAGACAATTAAAACCTTAAAAGACATGTTGAGATCATTCTCACTTGACTTTCAATGTATTTGTGATCAATAATTACTTCTCGTAAAATTTTCATATAACAATAGCATACATTCAATTATTCAGATGGAACTATATGAAGCGTTAAACAGAAAGAGATTTCACACACTAACCTATTGGGATGATGTTGGTGAAAGAAAAATCATAGGCCCATAACTTGTGGAGGAAACGATGGAAAAGGTGAAGGTAATCCAAAACCACATCAATGTAGATCAAAGTAGGTAGAAGAGCTATGCCGATAACTGAAGGAAGGATTTGGAATTTTAGGTAGGAGATCATGTTTTCTTTAAGGTAGCTACATGGAAGGGTGTTATACGTTTCGGAATAAATGGAAAATTAAGTCCCCAGTACATCATATCATTCAAAATTCTATAATGAATTGGGGATGCAGTTACAGGTTTGAAATGCTGCCATGTCTCTCCAAAGTTCACGATGTGTTCCACGTATCACAATTGAGAAAATAAATGCCAGACCCAATTCATGTACTAATCTTTGTGGAAGTAGAACTGGAACCCGATTTGTCTTGTTGCGAAGAGCCTGCTGGGATTATTGATACCAGAGAACAATTGTTGAGAAACTGGACGACTCGTCTGGTAAAATTTCTATGGAGAAACTGTAAGACAGAATAGGCAATGTGGGAACTTAAGGAACATATGATGTAGAACCACCCGAGTCTCCTTATGAAGTAATATTCTAGACATTTTGAGGACGAAATTATTTTGAATGAGGGCAGAATGTAACACCCCATGCTCCAGTGGTACACTTCTCTTTGAATAATACAATAGTTTGTGTTGTACGCATCATCGAGTTTTAACACACCACAACCAATCAAATTAGCCGTTACGAATAGTAATACCAACTTTTTGAAATTTTATAAATTTTATGTTTTAAAATGGACTTCATTTTTGGATTCAGAATATCGAAATTATATTAGGGTGAATTTTTGGTATTTTTCTGAAAACTTTCAAATTTTGATGAATAGTGAGAAAACCTCGAGTTATAGGTTAAAACCGAATTTTTATTTAAATAATTATTTATTTTATATAAATTTCGTTTAGGTCTAAATGGGGACATAATACTTATATAATTTCAATGTTATTCATTAGAGTCAATTTATAAAAATTATAAATATATGACAATTTTATAAAACTTTTCACAGTTTTCCCCACCTCTTATGAGAATTTGAAAATTCACATAAAACATAATTTTACCTATGATTTTAGAGTAATTTCAAAAATACAAGAGCCACGTTTAATATCAAGGAGTAAAATGTGGTTCAATAAGTTAAAAATAATTTTTGGTGAATATTAACTTTTTAATTTTATTTACCACAGTTAAAAGTAAATAGGGTAATTGAGGGTAAAAATGATATTATTATTACCCTAACACATGTACTAATTCTATTGGATAAGTATAGTTCGACCAAAAACAACCTTTGGAATAAAATATGAACCTCTTTGGTCCACTTGGATTATATTAGGACACTTATTATTATTTTATATAAAGAAGAGTTAAAAGATTTTTTAAAACAAATATTATATTATTAATTGATATTTTATTCCTAAAAATCAATGGTTTGGAAAAAATACATATAATGATAGGTCAATCATTAGTGAACCTTTTGGGGTTTTATTGGATATATATAGTATGTTTATTAAAAATATAATATAAAAATACAATGAGATATGGTTAATGTCAAACTATTTAACTAAGAGTTAAATCTAAAAGATAAAGTTAATATAGAGACCCAAACATGTCTAAAACCTATTGATTGAGTGGTTTTCGAACCATTACCATCATATAAATTAACTAATCCATTTTAAATCCATTATAAACAGAAAATGATTTTATTATAAAATAATATTTCTAGCTTTTCCTAAGGTGCCCCTAAACCCTCTTATAAAAGGGCACTCCACCTTCTCTTTAATTCACAACTTCAAAGCCATATGGCTCAGCCAACCTTTTCCAAAACACCCTATCAACTAAGATTCCTTCATCCTAGAGCTCTTTATTCATAAATCCAACCTAATTTTTCCTTTTTATCAAATCAAAAGGAAGAACCCGAAGAAGAGGTAAAAAGCTGACCACCTCTTTCAAGTTCCTTTCTTCTTCCACATCCTTTATCTTTATTGTTTCCATTCTAAAATAATATCTCCAGTAACTTTGACATAATTTGATGTTATTATAAATATTTTACAAAAAAATTCATTATTCTATCTACCCTTTGAATGACATGACACCATACGTGTGTACGTATGACTTACCATCTCCAAGTTGTGGTGTAATTGTTATTCAATACATTATTATTTGGATGGGTATAATAATGATGTGTAATTGATGTAAATAATAAATATAACATTATAACGATTCTTTCTGTAATATATACCAACCAATTATATATTATTTTAATACCAAAAGAATGATATTGTCGCTCGTGGTACGTACGGATTACCGTCTCTACAAACGCGATGAGATTCTTTCCCCATCATATCCATTTAAGTATAATTTTCATTAGACGATTAAAAATAATGTTTAAAGACTTGATGTCATTTTGGATATGAATATGATACGTCCTATCGATAACAAATATGACTCAAATAAAAAAGAATATAAAGCAAAATGAATATTTGAACACCCGAAACAACTATAATACTAAGATATTATTAATAAAGTAATGTTATAAGATCACATATGATATCATATTAATTTATATGATTCCTGTATAATTTAATACCAATTATTTCACCATTATACTGGATATTATGCCATTAACCGACCCATACCAGGGCTCGAGCAGCCACTATCCCAAGCTTGCCTCTGTAGGCCAGGGGCTCGCGACTAGCGCCGAAGGATCAAAAATCTCAGGGAGGCATTTTCCTAATAACCTATACCCAAACACACACATAGCCAACACAATGAAAAATTGAAAATGAAAAAGAAATCAAGGCACCACACTTCTATAAAAAGGGAACCAAACAAAAATGCATTTACCTCTAACTGTACAAGTACATGAAAATTAAAGCTAAAAGGGAAAGAGAAAAGTATACACACCCAACTAGAAAAGTGACACAACCCGGTAATAGGTGAGAAATTAAAATAGATGGAAGAGTCCCACTCCTGAATCCCAAGCTACGACCACCGCACATGGTTCAACAACAAAGTATCCCAAAGCTCCTCTGATGTCACGATCAACCTGTGTGTCTTCTTCAAGGGAACGCCAAATGCGGGAAAAGCCCAAGTAAGGGTGAGTATAAAAATACTCAGTAGGATACCCCGAATTCTAGAGGGAGAAACAATAGAGATACTAAAGAGGAGAGCAGTAAGAGAAGACAAGGTAAAACAAGAGTGAACAAAAAAAGTACATCTCCACCTAGTAATAGATATGATCGCTCCAAGAAACCCAAATGAGAGTGTAAGGAGATATTCATCTCACAGCTCACACCAGGTATATTCCCATACATATAACCAGGGCAACCAAAAATACTCGTAACTAAAACCTATAGTCTAGATACAATTTACACAACTACATACCTCTGCTAGGGATTCGGTTCGATGATTTCCATGAAGTACTAGTTTTAGGAGGACACACTCCATGATTATGGTTGCTTTGATGACGTCTGTCCAAGAAGTACTGTTCGTCGGGAAATGTCACGAGAGGTAGTTACACTCATTACAAGAGACACACTACTAAGTATAAAGATCACGATAGATAGAAGAACTCCTTATGGAATACACACTCCTGAGTGGGAAAGATCACGATACATAGATGAAGATCACCAGGGCCATGGAGGATACTGCGACTCATCCGGATTCACCAGCTAGGTGATTCAACTTCTATGTAGTGGATCAATTCCTGATAGAGTTGGTCAAGTTGAAGCTTGACTCTACCTGGGGTCAAGAATGGGTAGAGGATCTCGCTATGGGCCTCTTGGAGGGATGCCGACTCTATAACAGAATGTATTGCTTATGGAATCATACTCTTGTCCAAGGAAATGATGCCTAACCTTCAGGGGAATGAGAAGAAGGCGAATTAACCCAAATGAAATATGTACAAGATATGGTGGGCACGAAGATCAAACCATGTACTGAAAATTACATGGCGTGTTGAAAGGTTACACACCGTGTCCTCTGACCCTGGGTACAACCAGTGTGCAACTCCCCATGTCGCAAGGCTACTAACGTAAAACACAACTACAAAAAATGTAGAATTTATCAATCTTCATGTCAAAGTATCTAGGATCTGCCCCGTGTATACTGGTCCTGTGCCCGTACACGGTCTCAACCCATGAACTCCAAACTGTGTAATCGGTACACAGGGTGACCCATGAAACCGGTCTGGTCTGGCCATGTGGTGGAGTACCGACACTAAGGATTGGAAAACCATCTCAAAGGAAAAATAACCCACACACATGAGGTGGGGAGTCCCGTCTCTACCATAGTAGAGATGTAAGGAATACATGTGCCTTGAGTCTTCAAGGGAGTATCCATCATAACTCTCACTAAAAGAAACACCCTAGCTCTGCTCCTCAGGTCATCCATCTTACCTCCACTACCACGAAGTTCCACATGGGTGCAACCATATGGACTGCCAGGTCAAAAGGGTTCTAACATGAAAGACGATGCATCAGTTTGACCCTAATCTGTAAGTTATAAAAATTGTAGTACCAAGGTCTAGGTTTGATTCGTGTTCGATTCAACCCGGTCGTACTTCAAACGACAACAAATAACAAAACCAGGCACACCATTGTGATCCATACAGAAAAACACACGAGATAGACTACCCATTTCTCAAAAAAGGATAGCCGGAGAAAAAGTTTCATTACACAACAACACGCGCGAACTAAGCCTCGTGGGGCCTATTCATCGACCGCAACATAAATATCTGAAATTGGTCTTGACATATTCGTCTTAATTTTAGGGTTTCAACATCACAGATGGTTCATCATTCTAGCACTTTATGAGGGAGATATGTCAGATACAAGATCCAGTATTATTATTATTATAATTATTATTTAGTGTTTCAAGGACCCGACCCATAAACAATAATTTAATACACAAAATTAGATTCGAATAGACTTTCTTAAAGATAGGGTCACGTCGTCGCTAACGACCAGTTAATCGTATGTCGCAAGAAGGAGTTATGGTGGGTCGGAAATTTAATAACAATATTAAATCTATTATTTTCTGAGTGCTTTGGTTAACCGATCTGAAAACCTGAAAAATATACACAATATTGGACTCATAATATCTGTCATGAATTCATGGTCCCACTACCACTAATGGTTCGTAAAACCAGTGTCTCATGAAGGAGTTATAGTCAAAACAATGTTTTCTCAAAGAAAATAATAATAATAATATCATATTATTATTATTATTATTATTATTATTATTATTATTATTATTATTATTAATTCCTCTTCATTTATCCAAGAGATACTCATACTCAACCTCTTTTATGTGCAGCACACCTCATGATTGACTCATCTTTTAACTTATTTATTTTATTTTAACATTATTAGCATTAATATCATAATGAATATTAAAAGTGAATAAAATAAATCACTCACACACAACTCTATTTCCACGCCTCCTCCATCCCCTCATGTGCTCCTTGTGTGTGGAGCCCCAACTCCATTCTATCTTAAATGTTATTATTAATAAAAATTAATAATAATAACACCCATCATAAAAGATCTAATTTAATCACATTAAATTAGTTTAACATGGTTATTCTCATATTAAGTTAAAAAAATTCCATTTAATTAATCACACACTAAAATCCGTCATTACCACTATTATTTAATATAATAGTAATAAATCCTCCTTCAATTTCATCAACGAATCACCATCAGTATCATTAATAATTATTATTATTATTGACGCCTGTCGTGTCGCCTCTTCGTGTCATCCCGGTCTTCCACACCACCCAAAACTTGCGGAGCCACCTCACATGACACCAGATCTACCTTTACCAGCTTCCGTGGTCAGTTGATCGCCTTGACGAACAACCGCCTTGAACCGCTGAAACCCTCGTCGGACCTGTTCCATGAGATCCCTCTGCATGCCATTCCATAATTTATTTTGACTTGAAAAAATAGACGAATGTGGATCCCTGATCATTGGGTCGAGATCTTCGCTTCCATATGTCTCTCTCAATGAAACATTTTGTTTCCAATGCACTTAATTATATTACGATGAAGAACACATGATGAATGCACATACCATGAATAAGGAAAGATCCCTTTCAAAATGCGGATAAATATCTGTGTTAGTTTTACCATCATTTTTGAGAATCATGAACATTGGGAATTGACAATTTAATATTTATCATGCTTCAAAAGTCTAAAATTCCTAATAAACTAGAAGAAAAATTAATTCAGTCAATTTTTTATCGATCTGTGAATTAATTTATTTAATTCACGTTCATCATGAGAAATTTAAACTGAGTAAAGAATCCAAAGAGATAAATCCTACCTCAGGTTTGGATCGATCATTGGATAATACCGCATTCATAAAGATCAATATGGTGTTGATGAGGACCACACTTGCACAACGATGAGAAAAATATGTTGCGTTCATCGCTCATCGATTCGCCTGGATCTGAGGCTTCAATGATCTCCGTTCGTCGTTCGTCAATAGAAAGTGGATGAGAGGAGAGGTGTAGAGGCTTTGACATTGTTATCAAAACTAAATTATGTGGAAAAACCCTTAAAGAATCATATTTATAAAATCTTATCAGGTTAAAAGTTCTTTTAATCAAATAACTAAATAAATAATTATTTACTTATTTAATTATTTTCCCACGATTGCGCAACATCCAAACACCCAACGCCAACAAAAGTTATACACATCCTAGGGTAAAAACAATGTTCTAAACTCATCGGTGGTCTTAGATTTTTCATCAGATTCCATGTTCAAGAGATATTTGGGTTTGAACTATTAAATGAATAAATTAATTATTTAATTTATCCATGTAATACACCCCCAATGAGCGGGGGTTCGAACAACACACGCCGACTTATTTTATGTTGTGTCTTGGGTAAACACCACATTATGGACCCAACCGTGGTCTCATGATTCCGATATAATTAACTGTTTAATAGACATCATGTTTTCTTTAGTTATCCTAGCATACGTAATATAAAAACACATAACATTTGAAAAAATAATAATTCTGGGCACACCGTGCCTCAAAATTGCATGCCATATCAACACCCAGATTTTTAAATATTCATAGAAATATTTCAAAGTCATATTAGAAAAAAACCAGGTCTCTACATTGTTCCATCATTCATGAATTTCATTCTTGAAAAGAAAACCAGGGAAACCACTCGGGATTTCGAGCCCACACTTAGCTCTCTCGCTCCTAGGGTAGCCTGCACGTTTCAGTGATGCAAAGGAATATGGACCAAAGGGTTGGTCAACCCTAATAAGGAATTCTGGAGTTGATGATGTGTGTAGGAACACAAATGTGTATCCTGAGTTGCGACACATTTAAGGCATCATATACCCACTCTAACTATTTGAGATAAGGCAAGGCGATATGCAACCTTGCCATCTCATTACACAATCTCAAACGAACTTATAGAACTCGAGGGAAAGATTTCCTCCCTGACCGAAACTCTACATCACATGTCACAACTGGAATCCCTGTTTGTAACTAGGAAAAAGTATCGTGCTTCCCTCCTTCATAATATTCATACAGTGAAACACCTAAGGATATCTGGCCAAACATGATTTCACAGTCGATGAACCATAACTAAGATTCTATTACACACTCGAGAGGCATAGGAGTCAATACCATCGACTTAAGAAATGTTGTACCCTCCTATTTCACTAGGTTTAGGTACAATGATGTTAAATTCTCTGAAACATTCTGAATCAAGTGTGTCCGGGACATCCCGCACTTCCCACGAAAGGAATTTGATACACAACCACAGCTTGAGTTCACAAGTCTGAGAGATTCTTCCACCATTCTTCCACTGCGCTATATGGGCCTGAAATGATCATGTGAAAGTGACAGATCTTGGGAAGTTATTTTCCATTGAGATCTCATCGTCTGGCATCTGCAAGCTATAGTAGACGTCTCATCTCTATTGCGCTCACTATCACAACCATCTGTATGGCATGAGGGGAAGGTTTCCACCACTAGTGCCTACTCTCGCACCATGGCTTAGGTGAGAATTCACAAGGTCACTATGATATCATAGATCTATCTATAGAGTCCCCACTAAAACATATGTTCTCAGAAACTACATTTATAGACAAGTGGACCACTGACTCTAGCCAATCCTCTACTTTTTGAGGGCATGGATTACTGTAGGACTTCAGTCGTCTCCGACGCTGGAACTCATGAAGTGCGCCAAACCTGCGCACGTCCTCATCGAACTCTACTAGGGCAGTCTTCTTCTCAACGGGTAGGGGTACTGTTACCTGCCCACCTAGAAAAAGGGGCTCGCATGATGGGTCCTGAATTGAGCTCTCATTGCTCAAGTAATCATCATCACAAATTGTAGCTAGTATCCTTGATGGCTGTCATTGTGAATACATCCTAAATGTTATCAAGGAGTACCACGATTGGATGATCATATCTATATATATCAACAACGATGGGGAGCTTACTAAAGAAGGACAACCAATGACTCATTCCTATATGATGCATGTACCATTGGTCCTTGGAAAATGTATCTCAGGGTGCCAAGTTGACAAGCAGGTAATCAGGGTCCTGTTGTGTCAATACGTCGTCCGCCTGTAGCATCACTGGACTCCCTGTCCTGAGAGCTACTCTCGAGAAACATTGACATTGTTTCCCTAAACCCAACTGAGACCATTTTAGGGAAACGTCCGAACAACATACCAAGGGTTGAACCACCTCTGAAACAACTTTTTCACGACCCGAACTATACTAGGGCTCGAGCAACCACTACCCAAATCCCTTCTCCGTAGGCCAGGGGATGGCGACTAGCACCGAAGGAACAACAAACTCGGGGATTCCATTGCATAAGAACATGTACAGACACACACGCATCCAACTCAATTTAAAAGATTATTACAAAAAGTAATCAAGGTACCAAACTACTATAAAAAGGGAACCAAACAAAAATGAATCGTTCTATAACAGTATAAGTACAAGAAAAGTAAAGCTGAAAGGGAATAGAAAAAAATACACACCCTACTAGAAACGTTCCACAACCTAACAACAGCTGAAAAAGTAAAACAGCTGGAAGAGTCCCACTCTTGAATCCCAATCTATGACTACCACACGTGGTTCAAGCACCCCATATATCGAATCTCCTCTGATGTCATGATCAACCTGTCTATTGTCTGCAAGGGTATGCAAAATGTGAGAAAAGCCCTAATAGGGGTAAGTATAAAAATACTTAGCAGGATGCCCCAATGTCTCGAGGGAGCAGCAATAGAGGTACTGAATAGGAGAGCAGTAAGAGGGAACAAGGTACAACAAGAGTTAGAAAAAAGTACAACTCCACCCATTAATAGATATGATCGCTCAAAGAATCCCAACCAAGAGAGTAAGGGGATCTTCATCTCACAGCTCACACCAGGTATATTCCCATAAATATAACTAGGGATAACATATATACTCGTAACATAGACCTGTAGTCTAGAGACAAGTTACAAAACTACATACCCCCGCTAGAGATTCAGTTCAAAGATTTCCACGATGTACTATTTCCACGAGAACATAACTCACGAGCCTCGTAGCTCTGATGACATCTGTCAGAGAAGTACTGTTCATCAGGAAACATCACGAGAGGTAGTTACACTCATTATGGGAGACACACTCTTGCGTGGGAAGATCAAATTAGATAGAAGCACTCATTATGGGAGACACAATCCAGAGTGGGAAAGATCAAGATACAGAGATGAGGATCACTTCCAGGGAAATGTCAGATACCACAACTCATCCGGATTCACCAGATAGGTGATTCAACATCTAGGTAGAGGATCAACACCTGGTATAGTTGGTCACACTGATACCTGACTCTACCTCGGGTCGGAAATGGATAAAGAATCTTTCTCTAGGCCTCTCAGATGGATGCCGACTCTATCACAGAAAGTCCTACTGAAGGGATCATACTCATGTAGATGGAAATGATTCCAGAACTTCAGGGGAAGGAGAAGAAGTGGCACTAACCCAAATGAAATATTTCCATGATACGTTGGGAATAAAGATCAATCCATGTACTGAAAAGTACATGGTTTTTAGAAACATTACACAATGTGTCCTAGGACCCCAGGTACTACCCATGTAAAACGGTCCATGTCTCAAGGCTTGTCATCTAGAATGCAACTACACAACATATAGAAAGGATCACTCGTCATGTCAATGTATCTGGGGTCTGCCCCATGTACGCTGGCCATGTGCACATACAAGGTCTCAACCCATGTACTCCATCCCATCTAATCAGTACACAAGGTGACCCCTGCAACTGGTCTAGTCTGGCTAAGTGGTGGAGTACCGACTCCAAGGATTGGAAAACAATATCAGAGGAAAACGAATCTGCACTAATGAGGTATGGATTCCCGTCTCTACCGTAGTAGATACGTAAGGAATACCTGCGCCTGGAATCGTAAAGGGAGTAGACATCCAAACTCTCACTAAAAGAAATTCCCTAGATCTACTCCTCATGTCATCGGTCATACCTCAACCACCACAAAGTTCACCAAGGGAGAAACCTTATAGACCGCCATGTCATAAGGGTTCCAACATGATTGAAGATGCATCAATTTGACACCCAATCAGAATGTTATAGGGATTTTAGTACCGAGGGCCCCATTGTATTCGTGTTCGATCCAACCTGGCCATACATCCAATGACAAATGTTAACCAAACCGAGCACACTGTTGCGATCCATATGAAAAAACACACGAGATGGACTACCCATTTGTCTAAAATGGATATCCAGTGAAAAGGTTTCATTTCACTACAACACGCGTGAACCGGGCCTTGTGGGGCCTGCATATCGACCTCAACATAAATATCCAAAATTGGTCTTAAAACATTCGTCTTAATTTTAGGGTCTCAATTTCATAGACGGGTTGTCATTACGGCACCGTATGAGGGAGAAATGTTAGATATAATACCCATTATTATTATTATTATTATTATTATTATTATTATTATTGAGTGTTTCATGGACCCGATCCACAAATGAGAATTTAATACCCAAAATTAGACTTGAATCGACCGTCTTAAAGACAGTGTAACGTCACCGGTGACGACTAGTTAATCAGACGTCGCATGTAGGAGTTATGGTGGGTCGGAGATATAATAATTATATTAAATATATTATTTTCTAAGTGCTTCAGGTACCGGATCCGAAATCATGAAAAAGATACCCAATATTGGACTCATAATTTCCATATGGAAGTCAAGGTCGCACTACCACTGACGGTTCATAAAACCAAGGTCGCATGAAGGAGTTATAGTCAAAATAGTGTTTTCCGAACGAAAATAATAATAATAATATCATATTATTATTATTATTACTATTAATGCCTCTTCATTTATCCAAGAGACTCTCACTCTCAACCTCTTATATGTGAAGCGCACCCCATGATTGACTCCACTATTATCTTATTTATTTTAATTTAACATTATTGGAATTAATATCATAATTACTATTAAATGTGATTAAAATCAATCTTTCACACACAGCCCTATTTCCACACCTTCTCCTTCCCCCATGCGCTGCTTGTGTGTGGCACCCCAACTCCATTATAAATTCAATGTTAATATTAATAAAAATTAATAATAATAACACCCATCATTAATATAATAATTTAATCCCATTAAATTAGATTAACATGGTAATTCTCAAATTAAATAAAAACCATTCCATTTAATTAATCACACAATAAAATCCACTGTTACCATTATTATTTAATATTATATTAATAAATCCTCCTTCAATTTCATCAACGGATCACCATAATTATCATTAATTATCATTATTATTATTGACTCTTGTCATGTCACCACTTCACGCTGGATTGGTCTTCCACACCACCCAAAACTGTCAGAGCTGCCTCACATTCCACCGGAGCAACCATGCCCAGCTTCTGCGGTCGCATGTCCGCCTCACCTAACCACCGCCTTGAACCGCTGAAACCCGCATTGGACCCGTGTCACAGGATCCTTCTGCATGTCATTCCGGCTTCTATTTGGACATGAAAAAAAGACAAATGTGGCTCCCTGATTCTTGGGTTGAGATCTCCAGATCCATATATCCATCTCAATGAAACATTGAGTTTCCAGCACGCTAATTATTTTGCGATGAACACCACCCGAAGAATGTGCGGACCATGAATAAGGAAAGATCTTCATCGAAGTGTGGATCAATATCCATGTTATTTTGGCCATCTATTTTGAGAATCCAGAATATTTGGAATTGAAAATTAAATATTTATCATGCTTCAATAATTTCAAATTCAATAAAAACAAGAAGAAAAATAAATTCAGTCAATTGATTATTGATCTGCGAATTAATTTATTTAATTCACATTCATCATGAGAAATTTAAACCGGGTAAGGAATCCACATTGATAAATCATACCTCAGGTTTGTATCAATCATTGCAGAAGATCACATTCATAAAGATTCGTTCAGTATTGACGAGGATGGAACTTTCACAATGATGAGAAGAATATGTTGCATTTTTCTCTCTTCAATTCTCTGGGATCCAAGGCTTTATTGTTCTTCGTTCGTCGTTCATCAACGGAAAAGGGAGGAGAGGAGAGGAGTAAAGGATTTTTCATTTTTATAAAAACTAAATTATGTGTAAAAACCATTAAAGCCTCATATTTATAAAATCTCATTAGGTTAATAGATATTTTAATCAAATAATTAAATAAATAAATATTTACTTATTTATTTATTTTCCCACGATGGCGCAAAAGCCGAAAACCCAATGCCTTCAAAAGTTATACCCTACCTAGGGTAAAACCTACATTCTAAACTCATCGGTGGTCTCAATGTTTTCAACCGAGTCCCTGTTTGAGAGATATTTTGGTTTGAGTGATTAAATGTATAAATTAATTATTTAATTTATCCATTTAATACACTGTTAACGAGAAAGGGGTCAGAACATCCCCCGTCGACTTATTTTATGTCAAGTCTAGGGGAAACACCGCATTCTGGACCCAACCGTGGTCTTAGATTTCATATTTGATCAACACTTTATGGTATATCCTATTTTCTTTAGTTAACCACACATGTGTAATATAAAAACACCTAACATTTTAAAAAATAATATTCTCGGGCACACCAAGCCTCAGATTTTCATGTCGTCTTAGTTCCGAGCTTTGGAAATTTTCTTATAAATATTTTAAAATTATTAATAGGAAAAAAACCCAGGTCTCTATAGGTTAAACTATCCTCTACAAAGTAAAATTACAAGTTAAAGGTTAATTTCACAATCTCTTCATTATCCGATGTTTTTTATAGGTAATTATCTACTGGGACCTCTTTATCATCAACAACCATGTGTCTTAAAAATGTATTTCAAAACACTTTTAATATTTAGTAGACTATGTTTTAAAGTCATTTATACCCATGTTTAAGTTTTTATAAAATGATTTGAAAGAAATATTTCCGTCATTTTCCAAACAAGGTTCTTTTAACATTTTCCAAAGAATTAAGGTAAGAATGTTTTTTAACTTATAAGGCGTGTGTGGCTATTTTCCACCATTATAAAATCATCCAAGCTTATCTTACAATATTATTAGAATATTTTCAATGTAATTTTTTCATTTTACAATTATTCGGATTTTAAAATATTTCAAAAAAGGGATATTTCCCTCAAATAGTTTTGATTTCATCTATGTTAACATCCTTTGATGGATTTTAAGCTTATTTGAAGTTGATTTATTCTGATACAAAACTTCCATATTTTATTAATGGTTTTGTGATATGTTTGAATGTGGAAGTGGTATTTTTATATGATTCATGGTTTATGGATAATGTATTTACATTTTGTATGCTAGTTTTAATATGAATGTTTATGTTATGTTTAAACCTGTTCATATGGGGAATGCATTGGGATTAGTAAGTGATGAGTGGAGCCCGCTATAGCTCCTCGATGCATCAGTAGGTCTCATGAGACAAACTTGTATCTTGGAACAAGGTCTTGACAAAATCGTATTTGTAGTCTTAGCATAAGGACTTGACTATGTGGTTATGATAGTCTGTCATTATTCATTCCATCATTATGAAAGTGGTTAATGAAATTTCATTTTATTATTTGACTAGTAAAATATCCATTTGAATAAGTAAATGGCATTATTTCATTTTAGTTTTTCAATATTATGCTGAAGTTCAAGTTTAAAAGGCTTTTGTTTTAGTTATAAATTACATTAAATGATGATGCTTATTTATGAACGTTTCCTCTATATTGTTATCCTCACTGAGCATCTGGGCTCACCACTTTCTATGTTTTATTTTTCCCAAGATGTGAATAGTTATTTTATGACTGACCTGGAGGGATAGTCTGAGGGAAGATGAGTGTGGACTATGGAGACTATGTTGTTGTAGTTTTTCACTTTATGATGTAATGTAAGACTTATGAATTTATCTAGTGCTTCCATGGCTAGAAAACAGATAGGTCTTTCGAGACATGATCATTTGTGATCCCTGCCAATGTTATGTAATAATGCACTTACTCTCGCTAACTGGGGTCAGGGTGTTACACTATAGACAACATCCACCTATGACATCCACAAATTAACCTTGTAAACATCCTCCACAGAAAAATGTAACAAAATAAATATTATTAAATCTTCTATGTATGACCATCATAAAACAACCATGTAAACATCTTTTTCATATGAGCACCACCAACGAGAATAGTTATTATGTATAATATACATGTGGATACATAATTATAATACCTCAGACAACATACTTCTTGTATTTTGTCCTATTGGACATTACATCGAGTCGTGTACATTTATTAACTACCTCCCCCTAATGATGTATTTATTATGAAAACTACAAAACAACATGATCATCATAATTCCATGAGGGGATTGAGAAAATTAATGGTTATGAGAAAACTCAATATTAATAAATCCAATTGATGAATCATATCCTATAATATCTTATGATTCTGGGCTATAAAGATAATCCAACATTAGATAGGTTACCACAATATAGATTCTGATTGTTGTGTGATTTTCATTTATACAGAATATGAATTTCAAAATAGATTCATCACTGGATAAAACATCATAGAGAGGTATATCATATAATATATTAGTGATATAGTATTTTATCAAAATATTATCATTCTAATGGTAATATCATATAATATAACCCCTAAAAACAACATAGGAGTGCCATGTACCTAATCGTGAAGAGAAAAATTATGGGTCGATCATGGAGAAGTCAGTAGAAAATAAAATACAATGTTGGAAATAAAGAAATGATATTCAATAAAAAGGGAATTTATATATGTACTGTGGATAAAAATTTTGTGTATAATAAATATGTAAAGATTTTGTGATTTAGTTGAAGTAATTTTAGTATTTTCCAACAATTTTAATACTGCAGACTTTCCCTCATTGTAATAATAACAGTATTATAAAAATAATCACTAGAGTGATCATGGATCTAAATAATTTTTTTGGTATTTATAGAGGTAGTATTAGATCATAATTGTATATAGATGAAAACTATATAACTTAATATGGGGGTAATGTGTGATGAATTATTCCCCTAGCCCTCACATGGGAAAATATTGAGGGAAACCATCCACATCTAAGAGTATTATTTCATGTACAGAGTAATTACATATATGAGGATCATTAAATGTGAACTAAAATTCCATTTGAAATTTGGATAATGTATTTAATTTTGTCAAGTTGAAGGTATCAAAATAATACGATGTCTTAGAGAATCCAACCTTGTATAACTCAGAAAAATCTTGAAACCTACTAATCAAAATCTAAGGAGGTTGGATTAAATAAATCATATTGTAATTTACTCCATCGGTTTATTGACTAATACACTTGGAATATTTTAAGAAATATACATTAATTTATTACTATGTATATGTATTCATGTGTTGGAGGGATAATATATGGATTTGAAATTGTTACATATCTAGAAAATTAAATAGGAATTATCTTGGTAGTGGAAATATTAGAAAAATTGTTTTTTTAAAATTTTACATATTTTATATGTATTTTATATATTAGGATCTTGGTACCTTTATATTATTTGAGGATATATCAAAATCATATAGATTGTTTTCAGTTTATCAGCACCCAACCAATATGTTTCCTTGATTTATTTGAATGAATAATTAGCTTTGGGAATCGCACAATATATCATCAAGATATAGGAATCCTGCTGAATCTACATAATCAATTCTTTTATATTCCTTATAAATACCAACTATTTTGGAAATCATTTGTATTATCAATAGGGCCAAAGCACATTCTTATGTGATATTAATAATAAATTCTGTTTTGGGATCTTGAAAATATGGGGAAATAAAATATGATTGATGTGTTCAATTTATATTTAGGATATGATTTTTTATATCTAAAAATAAGTGAACCCATAAATCATGATGTGGGTTATCTAAGTGTCATCCATTGGTAGTAATCTAATTATGTTTAATTCTAACATGGGTAGAATTTTCAATGCAAGTACATTTCCTCTATCCCATGATATCCTGAATATTACAATAAATTATATTCATACATGGAATTGAACACAACATAATTGGAATTGTTTCAAATAATTCTCCCAAGTCAATATCCCATAAATAGTTGAAGGTGAAGAATAAAATTTGAAATGGGTATCCATGGGATGGCTTGAGGGTTGGGTGGGATCATATAGGGAGCCCAAAAATTCATTAAATTACAATGAAATGGTTGAGAGACATAGATGTATAATAAAAAATGAGTGAAAAAACCACACCACATATATATCCTATAATCACATGGCCTTTATAGGATTGGAGTAAGTGAGATTTATATAAATGTTATTCATCCCCCAAAGACAGTTCGAAGGATCTTGAGATTTCTGATATTGTTCTAAAAATGTTTAGAAAAGTCATAAAATCCCAATAACATTTATTATATTGAATAAAATAATAAATTTGATTATCATACCAGGGATTTTGATTCCTTCATCAATTAATTTTAGAAAAAATAATGTACTAATACTATGTTTCAGTGTTAATAGGATTTTACATGGATAGTTTAGATAAAATAGTGATATAAGACATTCATATGAAGACAATGACATAATATGTCTTGTCACATTAGATCTTATGAAATTGATGTTTCAATTATATTAACTAGTTATTTGAAATTAATTTGAGTTAGGAGAGGCTTCATCACCTTTTACATATCTATTAAAAAACACAAAATGTAAGGTTCTTTCCCTATTTATTCTTTCAAACTTCAGAGATGATGGTGTTTCACACATTCTGTGGTTGGAGTAGAAAATAATATAAATTACATCTAATCCCTATGATATATTTTAATTGAATCCATTGACAATTCGTTTGTTGTAATATTAATATAAGGACATCTATATGTGGATGAATACATTATGAGTGACTATCCACCTTCAACCAAATCTATAATTTAATGTCATATGTAGTATTATATTTTATCGTTTAGGGATAAATAAATAATTTATTGTTTTTTTTGATGGCATGTGTCTATGGTTAGTGAATAATAATATAATTTCCTCCCATGTTAATGAAGTTCATGTACATCATATAGGGGTATCAATAAAATAAAAACATGATAAAAACTTAAGAGTATCAAATTAAGAATAAATTTTCTAATTTCATCCACTAACCCTACTAGGGGAATAGAATATGGTTTATTTATAGTGAAAAAATTAAACTATGATGTTATGTAACATATTTTGACATACACTTATAATATTTTTCACTATACTCCTAGATAATATGCCGATGATGAAATATATTATTCCCAAAAAAATTGAATTCCTTTTCAGACACGTTCTGAAACATCCATAAGGAATTGTGAAAATAGACAATTGTGGACCCTCAAGGACCTCATGAGGAAACCCGAATGCTTTTGTATGGGATTTATCTTATGCGGTAGAATTTACCATACAATCTATATACACTATCCTTTTAAGGAATATTCAGTATCAATCGATAAGTCAATTCCATGATGGATATCAAGACACAAATGTGTGGATACATTAAGTAATAATATTGAGATATAAGGCCCCTACAACTATATATAACGTATTTACATTCAAAGAATAATAAAAGGGTGCGCAAATAATAGATGATGACATTGTCAAGGAAATGTGAGCACTAGTATTAGGTTAGACATAATAACATCCTTGATTTTTCATTTTCTTCTTTTATTATTAATGTATGCATTCAATATCATTCATATTAGAACAAATCAAAGTACGTTTTATATTTAAAGAGGATAATATTCCCTTAATTAATCCAATATGACATAACTAGAATTAAATCACATCCAAAACCTGTTATCCAATGAGTTTCACCTAGGTGATTCCTTTATCAAAACAAGATTTTAAATATATTTCACATTTAGAGAGTACCCTGCTTTTGACCAGGAGGTTCTCAATGCTTTAAAAACTACATAGTAATATTTCTATAAAAACATATAGAATATAACAACATTATATATCTTACTGGATATTCCATTAAAAGTTTTAATGATATGTAAAATGTTTACAATAACGGAAAAAAGAAAATTTAATTAAATTGAACATTAATATTTTGTGGAAGGATTAATTACTAGTAAAAATTGTTGAATTAATCACAAAAACAATTTTTTAGTGAGAAATTAACAGAATATTTCTCTAGTCATTGAGCTGTAATATCCCCAAAAGATTATTATTATTTTGGGGATGTATCATAACAAAATTTTTAAGGTAAAAAATAATATATTTTTGTGAAATTTATCTAAAAAGAATTTCTCACCACTATAGGCAGTCTAGAAGAAAAACAAAGGCTATTTGAAGAATATTTGATTAGAGAGAATATATTTTTATCTTCATCATTTAATCACTATCATTATGGGGATATTGAGGAAAAAATGTTGTTTGGACTTCCAAACAATGTTGATGTCCTTCAAAAAACAACCAATGTTCACTATTCCTTTATAGATGAAATTTTAAGAAACATAGTTTCCTAGAATGGTAGAGGATCTATCTACGTCGATCCTCATCTTTTGTTCTTAAATAATGATAATATATTTTCTTCTCAATAACAATAATTATTTTAACCATATTTATTCTATTAATATCTTCTTGTTAAAAGGTCATACCTATAAAATTGAGTGCCAATATATCCTAATCAATTTGAATATTGAACTATATTTCATAATTTCAATTATAGTCCACCAATACATGATTCAGAGGGATTATAACAATTATGTGTGACTATAGATATGTATAAATATTAATACCATCCCTATAGATTTAATGTTATTTCATCCCAAAATAGAATATGGGGTTATCTTATCTCTGTGCTCATCAATGGGTATTGGCTTGTGAATCATCACTATAACAACCTAGATGATAAATATAGGTATGGGAAATGGTATTCTCTCTATAATGTTCCCATAGAAGGGTAAAACCATTTGGATCATCATAATAACATTATATTTAGTCAATCAAGATATGAGAAATGGTTTATTTATATGTGTGTTCACACATGTGTGTATAACCATTTATACCATTACTGTAACACCATAGATAGTCTATCTAGATATCAGAAAAGGTTTCCAAATAGGTATGCACATATAGATGTGAATAACAATGTGTACAGTCATCATAACACTAGATTTGGTTCTTTTGGACATGCAATATTTCCTCCCAGATAGGTGTTTATGGATTCATATAGGAATTTGTACCATCTCTATAACACTAGGTTGGTATACTTTTATATAAATTTTTTTCCATTAGTTGTGTTCTCAAAGAAGGGTATAGGCTTGTCCACTATAATAATAACACTAGTCATAGTCCATTTAGATATGGATGTTTATGATACAATTAGATGAGCACCATGAATGTATGAAGTTTTAATGAGGATTAAAATGTTCAAAAGGAGTCCAGCACCAAAAAATCAAATAATTGAAAATCTTACATGTCTTGTAAGGACAATTGTTTGGGAGGGATATAATGATGCTTTAATTTCCAATATCATTTTTTGCATATTTTAAGGGACCTAGTTAGTATATCATAACTATTAATTAGTTAATATAATGTACTACAAAAGCATCCTATCATATTCCATTATTGTTCCCCCAAATAATTGTTTAAAACTCGCATAGAAGTGACATAGTGGGTAGGAACCCAACTATTTCTGATCCCACACATAACTGGTATTTATAATTATTTTAATTTATGAATTTTATTTTTCATTTAATGAATTTATTTTTATTAAATGTGCTTCATGTCTATTGAGAATAGAGTCAAATTTTTCCTAGGCCACCCATTATGGATTTTTCACTAACTCAGTGTCATGTCTCTTTCCATGGGATTTCCATAGTGTTGAGATCCAAACCAATGTAGATTTCTTTTTATTTTTAAATAAATCTCAAAAAAATTAGAGGAAATATACATCAAATAATGAGTAATGAATATTTGAGTGAATTATGAACTTATCATCATCGTTGTCAATTATCTGGAGAATAGGTTTATATAATTTGGGTTCATGATGATTGGATTTTAGCATTAATGTGTATGGTTAGATATATTAGACCAATGGATGAGAGAATCTATAAATCATGGTTATGGTAATATCATAGCATGGGAGAGGGTCCCATTACTAGTATAGACATCCCCTCAAATATGGGTATATATTTTATGGCCCAGATACTAAGTATAATCAATTATGTATATTATAGTCACATGATGACGACCTTTATTCCATGTTGATTTTCGAACCCATTGGGGAAAAAATAAGGTTTAATAGCGAGATTTTATAATCTTTTATCATATCATCTTTATGATTCATGAATTTTTATAATAGTAAATATAGAAATAAACATTAAAATTTTGATTATGAAATGTGTAAAGTAAAAGACATGATATTTCAATTGGGAGATGGTGGCATAATACATGTATACTATGGATAATCATATAATTTTTTTGAAATATTCCACAATTTTTTTCCTGTTTATAAAAGGACTATATTACCTTCTCCAAAAGAATAAAATTTATTTGGTTGGTTGTATGTAATATAGAGCCATGACAATTACCATGAAGTGGATTTTGATTATTTAAAGAAACATGTTATTGATAATAATGAAATATCATTATTGATTCAAAAATTGATGATTAATGAAGTGGACTTATGGAATTAATGGTATTGAGGAAGGTCAAAGACACCCTAATGGTTATTATACCCTGAATGTAAAATATATTTCAGGAAATAATGTATAACATGAAATCTACTTTAAAATTTCCTATACCAGTGTGTTCATAGAGCTTGTCTTATCAACTAACATTCCCATATAGTATGTCCTATGAACTTGACGCCTTATTCCACATGTAAAATTATTATTTATTAGACAATTAAAAGTATTAAATAACTAGTGTAGAATTTTCTTCTTTCCAAACCACCATATTTGTCTTTTCAAACTAAAATATTTTATCAGTTTGTTATTTTTAGTTTATGGGTCACGTAATTTGGACTATAATGGTGTATATTTTGTGTTCATAAATATTGTACTAAATATAATAATGGTTTAAGGAATTAAATATTTTAATATTAAAGGAGTTATAGTATGACTAATACAAGGAGTTAAACAAACTAAAAATAATTTCGATCTATGTGCTCGTATAAACCATCTCGATAGGGAACACAGATATTATCTGATGATAGGATCCATACTGATCAGATGATGGGAAAACCACATAGATAAGAAAAAATAAAACCCATGATGAATGAAAATCTCATTTCTATTATAAAACATCTCAATGGGTGTTTTATGTTGTTTAATGTCATAAATCATAGAGAAATGAACACTTTGAAACCTATATAGGTTGGAAAACTAAACCCCAAAATGAATTGTAAAATCATTGCTACTATAAACCATTATTGTGAGTGTTGTGTCATTTTTATGAGGTTGTGAATTTTTTATCATTAATATCTAATGATTATGATTGAACAAAATTGACTTCAAATGTTGGATAGTCATCACAAAAAATGTAATGGAAAACATGTAATTAATTAAGAACAAACTCTAATATAGACCATATCACTAGTATTTGCACATAGTTTAGGTTCTTGGTTCCTAGATCAATGTTTGAGTAGGGGTGTGATAAGACTACCCACATGATTACCATGACATAAGAACATTACAATGTTTTGGAATGGGGAATTAATGTGGGGTAAATCATGACCTATTGTAGTTGAATATGAAATATGTACATTCATGAGCATGAAAAAGGGTTTTCATTGGCCTTCATTTGAATGATAGGTTCGAAAACAATGTATCCAAGATACAATAGAGAATAAAGTACCATCCCATTAACATGGTGATACAATTTGTTGGTAGTTACAAATATGAGGCTTAAATGATCATTTAAAAATAGTGGTGTCCCTTTGCATAAATTATAAGTATTATTAGTATCCATGGATAGTTTGTGGAGATTAATACACATTAATTAATAATTGGGATATGTTGAATGTAATAGTAATGAGGTGGTTAGTACATCCACACCGTTAATTGAGCATGAAATGGCAATTTTGGGAAGTGTAAATGAGACTAAATATGGATAATAAATTATTTTCTAGCATCATATAGGATATATATATATGTATCACTTTGTATCGATGGGAAATGATATTGAAATCACACATAGTTTTTGAGAAGAATAAAACTTATATTGGTCTTCATCAATCATAGAGAAAATTTAATTATCAAGTATAGGTTTGTGATTTAAAAAAAATATGTTCAATTTTCCTTTGAAAATTCTCTAGCTTGTATCCATGCATATATATGGTGAGTCAAAGATCTATGGTTGTTATAAAAAAAGGGCTATTTTATACTAATATGGATTTCCATGTGTCGTACAACCATAAAGAGAGAGAGATATATATATATATATAATATAGGATATTTATGTTATCTAAAAAAATTTAAATCATCATATTAAGGCAATAATGTACAGAAAATAGATCATACAATTTAATATCATGCATCAAATACTTTTTAATTTGAGGATATTTTACATTGGAATCATTTTATAGACATAAAACCATATGATATGGATCTTTCACCAATATTACACATGTGTAAACCAAAATGGATTCATATTAGTGTAAAATTGATTAAGGGAATCCATTTATAGTAAAAATAGCTTGAATAAAGGGGTTGAATCCATGGGATGGATCAGATGACGGGTTATGTTTTGTGTAAAATCCTAGGGAATGCAATTCATACATTACTACAAAACCTGAAGCATCCTTAATCATGGAACATGCTCTTATATTATATGTTTGGAAATTTATATTATTGTGATTATATGAACAAAAAATTTATTCTATCATGTATATATAACTAATTTTAGTAAAAATGGATCTCCAAAATAGAAAAACCATAATGCTTTGATGCATTATGTAAAATGGTATTTTCCATCATGCACTATACTATCATGTAATAGGGAAAATCAGGGATGTGTATGAAAAATGGAATACTAGTAGGATATGAGCCATATGGGCATGATATATATCATTTTACCACATCAAATACTAAGAGTGGTAGTAATATCGTGCACTTGGATCTCAGAATGAATATAGCTCTAGTGTCAGAGGGTTGAACATTACGAGGATTTATAAAGAGACATGTGATAAGAGATATACGCTTAAATATATATTTAACAAAATAGGAATGCCAAAAAAATTTGTATTATTATTTTCTTATTTATACATATAATGATCATATATGGGTGAATATTTTTTAAATTCATTATGAACCTAGTGAAATGAGACAACAAAATACATTGTGTGAATTAGGAATTGGGTATCACCACTAGGGAATAAATAATGTGAATGAAATCTATAGTTATATATTGGATGGGATGTCTAGGTGTCCCTATATGTCCCATTATCTGGGAATCTAGTAACAAATTTTTCTAACTAAAATACCCCCATATAAATCATACACTATTATTAGGGTAGTGGAATATTTTTCATTGAATAAATTTTAGATAATGTACCTTATGAAAAGGTTCCATATGTATATCTTGCTGATATATAGAGGAGGATAGATTGGATAGTCTAGAACTCATTTTATGAATTTTGACATCATATGACTGGGATACACAGTTTATACAGTTTAAGGTCATATAATGAAGACATAATTATTAGAGGTTTTGCATAGTTTATTACTCATGTGTAAAATGAAATGGATTTATCATAGTGTTGGAACCATGTAAGGGAACCAACATGAATGAATAAGTCCAATCACTACAATGGATAAGGGGATTTTGGGTTCAATTCAAGGTTGGATCTATGAATAGAGATCATTATATCCCTATATATGTATATATGAAATGGGGATTCAAGACACCACATGTTATGATAGTATTGGGAGAACTAGGATAAAATTCCCATGGAATTGAGAACATAGAGGGTTGTGGTAATCAATAGATTGAATATTATTTACCCACATTAATGTGTGTTATATTAAGAAATTTTTTTGTGTCTATCAAAAGTGTTCTAGACAAGACTATGTTTCATAAGATAATATAAATCATGCCTTATGAATTTCTTATAAATTTAATTTTTTCTTCATATCATCAAATAGTTATTGGAATACAGTGAAACATGGAAATAAAATATGTATTTATCTCACATAAATGGAAAATAAGTCTCACATAAGATTTTTAATGGATATTATGATAGACTTTTGTGTCAATTTTTTTTTAAAATATTGGGGGTTTTCATTCCATTGGAAACCAGTTATTCAAGATTCTTATGAGTGATGTTTCATAATCATTATTATTCAAGAGGATGGAAGGTTATGACATAAAAAATGATTTAATTCATCCCTACTATTTTACTATGATATAGATTTAATAAATTATCATATATCCACTAGAATTTTCAATATTATACTTGTTAACCCTCTGATAAAAATTTATTTAAAAAAAGGGGGATATATGAACATATATGTGTGGTCATGTTTTTTAATCATTTTATTTTAAACATAATGATGTTATGATTTTACAAGCCACTTAGCTAGAAAACCTAGATTTATCGCCATACTGGGAGGTTTTTGATGATTAAGATATCATGATTGGGATCATTAGAGGAACTTCATACATATCCCTATAAGAGACATCAAAACCCATATGGTTTACTTCCACTAAAAGGGACACATTATACTTTTTCATGTTTGGTGTCCAAGACCACTTATAATAAGAATAAATGTAATGTAAGAGGGATTTATAGGAGAAATGTAGTTATCCAACATTTTATCAGTGGATATTACATTATTTTAAATATTTCATATTTTATAAACAACATAAAATCACATTGGGGACATATTAGAAACCATACAAAGATCAATGTGTGAAATTACATGTATTTTTAGAAATTAAAGAACCTCGCTTGATAGAATTGTGACTTTACCTTTGGAATAGTACATTGATCATTAAGAATATTAATTCATAAAATAGAATAGTAACATCATATATGAATGTATAATGAAAATTTTGGAATCAATTAAAAATAAAATATTCTATAATGATATCAAAGTATAAGTAAATAAACATTTTAAAAATAATTAATTAATTGTTAGTATTTTTTGAAAAAATAACTGTCAATTTATAAATTTATAATTAATATATTTATTTATAATAAAATTTATTTTCATTAAATTTATTCATAAATTTACTATTTTTTTCTGATGATTATAATATAATTTCATGCGGCCTCAGTTAATTTTACAAAGTGTTAAAAAAGCAGTTATGATTTTAAAATTCTTATTTTCCTAGAAAATGGTGGATTTAAATTAAAATTAAGTTTTATAATAATTAGAGAATAATTTTCATACATTTTATCTCATTTTTAAATTCTAATCTCCAATAAATTGTTAGGGTGAATTTTTAAAATATTTCTAAAATACAAGATTTTGTTATGAATAGTAATATACGATAATTTATGATAAACAATAAATACATGAATTATATACCCACAGATGATGTATGGATGACAGAAGATAATAAATTTGAACTAAAATTAATTTTATTAATATATTTATTTTTATGGTTCAAACATTTTATAGTCTTATGACAAAATAATCAACCAATGAATAAAATAATGAGAAAACATCATTCTCAGATTCTATAAATACCACCCACAAAACTTCTTATCCATACACATTACATGCATTGAATTGTTTTCAAATTATACCAAATACTCTTCCCATGACCCTTCCATATTTATAATATCACTTGGTCTCATAAAATATTAAACCCTTTAACCGAAGTAGGTTATCACGGAGGGTAAATTCAAGAGGTAAAATCAACATTCTTTTTATTTTAAATTCATTTCAATTTCTTTTATTTTCTTATCCAATAATCACCCCACCAAATACAAGATGAATGATGATTAAATTATATTTTAAATAATAAATTTTTATTATGTTAATGGAATAGTTAATCATATATTAACTTCCCTTTTACATTTTTTCTAAAAATGAAAATATCATCTGTGATGTGTCGATCAACCGCCATGGTGGATGTTGCATTTTCATTCTTCACTACTGACTTCAAGATGGTCATAAAACCATCATTATGGTCAAATAATAATTAATTATACATAATATAAGTTATATAATTTCTAGAAGAAATATATAAAAATGATATGATATTAAATGATATGAGTTCGTGATGGCCAAAAAATCAGCCAAAAAAATTAAATCATTTTCATTAACTATTTGTTTAATGATTAAACATCATATCATATAAAAAAATTATATATATTTTCATTTAATGTTTTAAAGGTTCATTAATAACATATAGTTTCAATTCTTATGAACTACTCCAATTTTACATGAACTTCATACTCATATACAAGCGAACTGATCATGGAAACCAAGAAAACGAAAAATCATGAACAATGAAATTAAACAATTAAAATCATCAAATATCCCATAAATTAACTTAATAAATTAATAATGAATCAAATTAATGTAAAAAATGTTATTTATTTTTTATTTAATGAATTTAATTTGATTATGTAGAATATTAATGCGAATAAATCATTTGGAAATAATGTAAGTAGATTATCGAAGTGAAATTTATTTCTTTGGGGTTTCCCTGATTCACTTTATTTTAATTAAGGATGTTCCATTAATGTTACATAAAAATATCATTTCTTTTTTCCCTTTCATTTTATTATCTAGGATATACATTTTTTTAAAAAAAATTTACAACAAGTATATTGTTTTTCCAAAATAACTCTTCTTTCCTAATATACAACTTTTACTTCTCTTGAGATCGTTTCTTCTTCAATGACGATTAATGATTCTTATACCATGTATGTAATGAAATATTTACTTTGGGAATACCAATGATTATTCATGAATATATTCATTGTGAAATGATACCCATTTCATTCCATGTTTTATTTTATGTACAATATTGATTTACATTCTGTGTTTCATGCATGACAATGTAAATGTTAAGATATGACTCGGGCACCTGGAATTATATTGAACATGTAAATGATATGATGTGATGAGTTATCCTGAGATTATGAAGTCCTATATTTCATTGAAAATTGTGAATTATAACATGGTATTAAGTGAAATATGCATGTAAATGATTTATTATACATTATCAACTGTGTGTGGTATTTTACCACCAAGAAATGATGTTCCATGTTATGCATTTCCACATTCCATGATTTTATAAAATAATTCCAGAAATTATTAGGATGATGATGTTATGATGATTATTATTTTATCCCTTGTTTTACATAACTGATTAATCATCTTATTGTGCTTTTATCTGACCCTTTATTTTGATTTATATCCTCATGTGAATATGTGTAATATGATTAATAAGGGGAAATAATAAGCAAGATAAGAAAAAATTAAATAAATATTTATGTTTTAATATGTTAAATTTGTGTATGGTCCTAATATTTCCCAGTCAATAAACCTTTAGATCATTGATTTTTAGTAACATTATGTTGGTTCTCTATAAAATTATGTAATAGTTATGTAAATAATGAAGGGTCTCTATTTGAAAGTTACATAAAAATTTTATTCATTGGAATGTAGTAGGATCGATGATTTTGGGGTCATGAAATCTATCATTAACAAGATAATTGTGGTCAGTGTTAGGGAATACATTTGATAAAATGAATTTATATAAATATGATATATTATTTGTTTGTAACTAGATGATAATGCAAGAATAATGTGGTTGAGGATTACACCTTGATAGAGGACCCAACATGGTGAATCAAGGATGTTTATCACAAATATAGGGATATTTGAGGAAACTATGATGAAATTATTAAATTAAGGTATTTAGAAAAAATGATACAACATATTCATTCCACTTGAGATGAATGGTTTCTTTTTTGATGTTGTGATTGAGCCTCATAGGGTTGTCATATTTATCTAGGTTAATAAGAATCAAATCCCACTATGTTTATTATGGGATGAACAATGTATAATGGGAACCTTATATTTAGTTTAAAATCATATTTAAATGGTGTTAACTATATAGATTTGTTTCATGCTACCTCTACAAGAATTTTATTCATACTTTTCATCATAATTAAGATACATAAATGTGATCTAAACCTATAATTCCGTTTAAGTCATTCCAAATGTGGGAAATAATGTATAAAGGAACACTATAACTTTATTGTATCACACATTAAGGAATTTACTGGGGATTATGGATGATCTTATTTGAGATACCTGACTTATTAGGTTAGTTTAGTGAAGGTATATTATGATGATTACACATAAGAGTAGTCATATATGGGATTTATGACTCATTGAGTGAGGAAACAAAGAGGTGAATTTCAAATCAAGGTAATGAAAAAATTGAAGAGAAGTTTCTCAAATAAATGAAACTAAGAAACCATGAGGATAATCTTGACAAAATGAATTATCTATGATTAACGATGTGTTCATAGGTATTTTGACCAACAATTTGTCTAAAATAAGTTGAAATATTTGTAGTATGACATTTTATTTTTACTTGGGATATGTGATGTATGTGAATTGAGCTGGAATAAAAAAAATACCACTAAATGATCTTAATAGGGAGTTTGAGTTATATTTCACAACTATATAGACAAATTATGATTTCATGGATATTTTTTTAAGGTTATTAATGTGAGGTAGTATTTGTTATGTCCTTTATTTGATTTCCTCTAAGTGATGCCTCTTTGTGATGGACACCATGTGGAAGCACTATGTGACACCTCTACATGATGCCTCCACAAGATATCCCTCGTGTGATTATTTCACATGATGGAATTTTCATGATGGAATAACTATGTTGGAATCCATATGATGGAATCTACATGATGGACTATATGTGATAAACTCAGTGTTATGACCTCAAGGAGAGACCTCTACCTGACATCCATGAGATGGACATTATTTCCACCATATCACAACTATCTGATGTCAACATCACTTTGATAATATAAACCTCCCTTCCAACCCCACTTATGAATATCAATACCACACATCATTTTCACTGGTCCCATTTAACAACATTAATTATCGACAAAAAATATATTCATTTACCATCTTTCCATACCTAATGACATGTCATTATTTACACATTGCATTAATTTTTACTAATCAATATTATAGAATTTATGCATCATTATCCCATTTAACATGCATCATTTTTTTATTTATATCCCCAAAACATTTAGACCAACCCAAATTCATTTAACGAAATTTATCTATTCATGAATTCCACAACTTGTGAGAAACTACCAAGACAAATCCCAACCCCATCTCCCTAACACACCTCAACCCAATCATATATAATAAATACATATGAACAATTAAGACTCATTAATAAATCACAAAAATAATTATATCCATAATGGAAATCATCACATTGAATCAACATCATAATCAATGAGGAAACAAAATAACTTATCATTTATACACATCCAGTTAAATTACGATCATTAATAGATTTACAATTTTATATGAGACAATTTCCGTAAATATTTTATGATAATAGTAACATATTAATGTCACTAATAACATATTATAAAATATCATCTTTTACAAAATAAGGGAAAAGAAACATCATGTAATCAATTAAAGAACAAGAGATATACCCCCTTCTCATTCTTTCATTAAAAGTGATTAATTTTTATAATTATTCCAAATATAAATATCTAACGAAAAGGAAATACAATCAAGTTGATTCCACTTATGGACAAACATAAGGAGGGAAATTGGATATCATATACCAATCCTCACTTTCTTGTTTGAAAATGGTGACAAAGCAATGATGAAACACCCATGAACTAAAACCAAACCAAAGAAATATCAACAGTATAGAACACAAAATATCATATCACTGTTTGAGAAAACTATTTATTATTTATCTTTTCAAAAAACCACTCATGATGTTAAATAATAATAAATTAGTTGATTAATGGGAATGTAACTCACCCATTCTCACTAATGATTCATCTATCTTGGCCTGGGTTGAAATATGTTGAAATAATAATGAAAGAACTCTTAAGGATCCATCTATATCACCCATGAATTGTGAGAATGGGTGAATGAATGATGTATGTAATGGAGTTTCATGAATTATTTTGAATTTTTTAAATTATAATAACATTGTGAAAAAAACTATACTATAACCTACATGGGTTCTTTTTTCATAAAACCACAACACAACAGAAGGGATCATGCTGGAACGAGGCTAGCCAAAAATATGACTATGAAACACAGAATGGTATAAGACATATATCATATATAGTTGGATAAATAGCATAATTTAATGGAACCACCAAAATATATAATTATAAAACCAAATAAGAAAAAATGCTACAATAAAACTATATGGCTTTATGATGTGGAAATCAGCAGAAAGAAGTCCTCATCCAATACTCTATACAAAAACCATGAATCAATGCGATATATATGATAAAATATGAAAACTACTAATACATCACATCCAATGGGGCCATGACATCATAGATCTCTCTACAAAGACATACCAACCATTAATAGATATCCATAGAGTATCAATATTCTACACAACACAATAATCCCCCTCCATAATGATTCATTTCCCCCTATTCTAGAAAAAATCCATATAGATGACATTTCATCTAAATTATCCCCCCACCTTAATAAATCATGACTTATACTAAAACCTCCATTGAATAAAACACATAATGTAATAGATGTTGAATGTTTTGATCAGTATAAAACCCAGATGAAGTAACACCACAAGTGAGGCCTCATGAAGTCTCTATATGAAGAAAACTAATGTGGGAGATATGATTACTAGAAAAATCTCCACAAATAATTGATAATATATAACCAAACTACTAAATCATAGGAAATAACTCATTGTGGTTGTTATATACCACTTTTCAAAACCCTATTTGTATGATGAATCCAATGATATACCATCTCTTGAGATTATATGAAAGAAAAAGAACCATTCATTTCTAAAATACAAACTTTGTAAATTTAACATATAGTTTCTCCTTCTAAATGGTCTCTAGTTCAAATCTGAAGAGATATTCGTTTTTTTCCTCATTCTATGAATATATATATGAATTTCATATATAAATACTACTAAAAAAGGATCAACGTAATATCTTCAGACTCTACATGAAAAATACATAAATATAGGGAGGGATTAGTAAGAAAAAATGTCAACACAATATGTTAATTGTGTCCTTACATTTGTGAAATATTTCAATTGGTATATCCTCCTTCTCAACCATAATTTAATGATATCCATATCAAAGGAAAGAATTTAAAAATTATTGATATCCATGTAGTTAATAGAAAAAATCATCGCAATTGGGTAAAGGAAACTTGTTCTTAATGTTGATCTTATTCGGCTCCTAATATTCAATGAAGAGGTGCACCGATCCGTCATGATTCATAACAAAAATAACATGTGTAACCCAAGGTGACACACATGAACAAATAAATCCCATGTAAATCTTATCTTAGAGTTTCATCCTCAATTCATTCATCTAAATTTGTTTATTTCTTTTAGAAACCTCGATATTTGTGTGGCACTATGCATGAGTTCAAAATATGTCTAAACTTCATTATTTTTTTAATATTTGGAAACTCTTCCTAAAATATATCAAAAACCACCCACACAATAGGAATAAAAATGATGTAAGGTTTCTTTTAAACCATCTGAGATAAAATCCCCTATTGAATGGGATTCATGGCCCATTATGTGGATCTCCATAAGAAGTTTATATCTATCTTTATACTGATAGATGATCATAATTGGGTTGTAATATTGAATTTGACTTCCCTTCCTTGATAAATAATGTGAGATTTATTTAAATAAATCTAATACATACAGAATATAACATCAAATTTAATCATATGAATAATAACAAGGTTTTTAGGAAGAAAATTACCACAATATTCAATATTGAAAGAATTATAGACATTAGATGTTGTCGTCATACCGTTAGTTTTTTAAACTGTTAATTCAACATAAAATCATTGGGATGGATTTTTAATACCATTTTCAAATTTTTTTAAAAACTAATTGCATAGATTCTGAGTAAAATAAGGAATATATTGTTCAATAGAGGATGGTACGTGTACCTTAAAATACAAAATTATCTCTCCCCTAATCATAAATAGAGATCACATGAGATTTATCTGTTGGCTCCAATCAGAATAGGTTCTTGAAATATATCATCAAAATTAACTATCTGAAGTGGAAACTGTTTATCATAATACGCAAACTCATTTTATTTTAAACACTTTCGTGTGGGTGGTTCCTTCAATTGAAATCTCTGTCTATTATCATCATTGTACAAATTTTTTCCACAATATTATCAATATATTTCTCTATGAACTTCCTTTCCACACAAAAATAGTCAACCAATATCCTTATGAAAATTTCCATATTTTATCCTTACAAACATCAAGCATGAAAGAAATATAATATTATCTCCCCAAGGGGTTTTATTGTTTTTTTTATGTCTATCATTTTTATTATCAACATCATATGATTTATGGGTAAATCTAAACTACATTTCCACCTTGATATCAAATCAATGAATATATTCATAGAAACTAATTTATGTTGAGATTATCTATTCTTGGACTATATATTAAATGACTAAAGAATTGACAATCCTTGTATTCATGTTGGATGATAATACCATAAATATACGTAACATGTCTTGAAATATTCCCTCAAACATAGGAACAAATTTATCATCCTTTAACACTAATTTAAATAATTCCTTATCCAATTTAAGGGAAGAATATGTTAGTAGTATTTTTTGAAAAATAATTTCTAAAACTCATCACATTCCCTAGATTAAAACTCATATTGTCAACATGTATTATTTATCATATCCCTTGGTAGAACATCTTTGACTTCCAAAATACAGACAATCAATGTAACATTTTCATGACCATTAAATTGGAAAATAAAAAGTAACATATCAATAGTTCTAAATCATTTCTAAGAAACATTTTTTTGGAACAAATAAAAATATGTGGATTTTTTTATCGTGATGGAAGTAACAACATATTTTCACTCAATTTCTTGTATATATGTTCAAGATAACTCATATCTTGAGGAAAAGTTGTCAGCATAGAAATTATATTTTCCATTCCATATCCCATAAATTCTAGATTGGAATGAGCACAATAATTTCATTTTCCATCACATTTATCATGAAAATGATTATCTTAGTTTCCATATGTCAACTAATAATAAAAAATATTGTGGAGAAAATTATCATTGTGGAAAAAAATATAATCACAAACCACTACTTATCATATTTCTAAATCAAAAAACATATTTTGAATCTAAAAATACGTAGGATAAACATTGGTTATTCATGGTACTTATTCAAATAATTAATGATGGCTTATATAGAATATGTGATTTTATATAGTATGTTTCAAGGGATCATCAAATAAATAGTGAAGCAAGGACTATTATCAGGAATATGGTGGTGGTCGATTCCACCTCCCTGAACCCATTTTAGATTTATTACTCCTTCAGAAAATTTTTCTAAACCTCGATCAGATTTTAGTATCTATATATAAATTTAATTTGATTAAAACCACTAGTTTTATAATTCACCAAAAGTCTAGGATATTTTCCTATACTTGGACATATCCATATTGTATTCACTGTGGTATTAGCATTATAAACTCAATGGGTAACTAAACCTTACAATATCACTAACAATAATAAACCAAGCTACTAATTCAAAGATATCACATCTATATGTATAAATATTGATTATATAGCATAGTGACCGATGATACAAATAATTTAGTTCCATTGCCTTTTGAAACTTTGATATGTAAAAAACTAGGTCATAAATGAACTACATCATATCCCAATAAATATTTCATTAAAATTTCACTTCATATATATACAATACATAATAAAATTATTACTAACATTTTCAAATGAAACAAATTAAAGTGTCATCTCATATTCTATTTAATGGTAAACAGGTATGTATCAACATATCGGTAGAATAAGGGTTTTAGAACATGTGAATAACATTTGGAAATTGTACCATGCATATCGTAGATCATAAACATCTGTCATCACATTAAGCATAGAAGTTCAAAAAACCATAATCATACATGAATAAATTTAAATAATCCAAGGAATCAGAATAATGGTAATAAACATGGAATTTTGGCATACACATTAGTATTGAATAACATCTCCATAATATCTATGGCCCCATGACTTGACTATCATATGGTATTGGGTTTGATACTCAAATCAAAATAATATTCAAGGTTTACTCCCAAGAATATAACAGTGGATTGGGTTCACTCCCCAAACCATTTTAGTATTCATTTTTCACCCCCATCACTATCATAGTGGATAATGTCCCTTAATGACATGACATCACTCCCAATTCAAATCATATATATCTCTGTATATACTAATCTTTACCCATACAATTTAATAGAGATTTAGTTACCACCCAAAAAATAATCCAAATATTTTTTTTCCAAAGGTAAAAAACATTCATCATATATTAACCCATTAAAATAAATGTGTTTCACAAACATATCATCATTTAATAACACATTGTAAATAATTGGGTTCATTAAACACGTTATCATTTCATTATAACATAACTAGTTGGAAAGTAATAGGTTTCATAAACATCATGTTATCATAAACATAATCAATCCATAAAAACAATAAGTATTGTATTACTAAATCATATCCCCATTAATTCTTAAGGAACATCAAATGATTTCATCATCAATGAAAATTTATTTTAATTGATCACTTGGTATATTTAATGAGGAAGATATCATTTTCTATTTGAAATTAACTCATGATGATTTCAATACATCGCAAATATTAAATTATATATTTTAAAATAAACATAAATAAATGTAATGTTTGATTTAAATAATTGAGCATCCATGACTATGGAAAATAATATTCAAAACAAACATTATAATATGATGATTCCTTTTACATTTTCATTGAAATCTAAAATGGAATTAATTATAAAATAGGAAGTTGATTATATTTAAATCATTTTATAAAAAATTATAATGTGGTAAAAAGACTATATATAATTATTATATAATTTTATATATTACCTTTGAAACATTTTATAGAAAAACATAGATATGGAAGAAAAATAGTGATTGTTCAAAGTGAAAAATATATTTAGTTTTCCATAATAAAAAATATGTTGGACCCATGAAAAAAAAAGATCAAGGAAAATGATGGGAAACATTTATTTTTATTTAATAGCTATAGGAGAATAAAAGAAATGAGTTTCATGAGAGATTTATATTAATATTCCACCATCAAATGGATAATAATAAAAAATAAAAATAATCATTGATATTGTAACTCAAAACCCATACAAATTTTGTAACTAATAAAACATAAAACTAATGAAAAATAAATCTTTATATAGATATGAAAATACTATTAATTTCCAAAAGATTAATCTCAAAATCATTTCATAAATATAATATAAACTATACAAAATAAACATGTCATCAACATGCCATGTGTCCGACTAAAATTAAAGTGATACCAAATCCCTAGATCTCAAGTCTCGAATTTAATCACCCACATTCAAACCTCCAATTTAATAAATATAGGTTTATTAAATATCTATTATATAACTATACTCATTTATATAATACAAAATATTATTAAATTATGAGCCTTTATTTCATGGTGGTTAAAAAAGTTCCTTTTTTTAATATCACTTTTCGAGTAACAACTTCTTCGATCATAATACATGTTTCTTGTTTGGTATTCTTTCCCTTTTACATGGGTTATTGTTACATATTGTCTAAAATATTGAAATCGGATTATATATAACAAGAGAAGCATGTATTCATGAGAGTAGGGCTAACTGAATTGGAATAATGAGTTGGTATGGTATTTTCATCTGTACTAGGCCTATGCATCTCTCCACCTAACAAATAGCCAAACAAACATGCAATGGTGGAGATCTAATAGCGATGCAAATTCTAGGGAGGGGCGGTTTCAAGTAGTCACTATTTGTATGATTTCCTTGATACCTACTACTCCTACAATGTCTCTATTCCTATGAAAAATGTGATCTCTAATCCAACGAGACATGTAAGGGTTACCAATCATCACTTGAAAGGAGGAAAATCAAAAATAAATAGAAGAAGAATCTCTTTGGGCCATTCAAGTAGGTAGTCCACACATATACCCTTACGATACTATCATTTTCCGATAGACTAGAATGGAACAAAGAAGATGTAATAATATTATTTAAATATTGGAAATATGTAATAAATATAACATATAAGCATTAAATCCATCATTATCTTCAGTCATGAGAGGTAGTGCTAGAAAAAAATTACATTGGTCTGTTTGGCGGTAGTCTATCGTACCCATGATAAATGATTTTCTGTCACACTTGATATAAGATGTTATGGACGTATTTTTTTTATTATAATAACAAAATACCAGTATATGGAAATAAATATGTTTTTATTTCATCATATTTTTGGAATATTTAATTTAGGTGGAAGAGTGAATATAATTAATATTCATGATTGAGAACAAAACCTCTTCTTCAAACAACCTCCTCCGAATTGAATTTAATACCTTCTTAGATCAGTTATGTAATAAAAATTATTTATATGATGTGGGGAGGGATGTATAAAATGGACATGGGTAGGTATTGTATGAAAAAGGGTTTTTTGAAGTGTCAATAGTAATGGATAGGGTATGCCATTTTATAAATAGAGGAGAAGACACAAAAGAAATATTTGAAAATAAAAATGTGTATCCTTGTTTTGAACATTTTAAAAGTTTACAAAATGGATCATTAGAAATATTTAGATGATATAAGGTCAACATATTTTAAGAAAATCTGATATTAAGATGATTTTATCTAATTTTACACCTTATATTATTAGTTTCAACTCCTATAAACCCATTTCAAGTTTACCCATTGTAAATAAGTTTTTCAATTTTTAGCATTATTTTTTGAACAAAAATTATATCGAAATTGTTCTATAATATTAACTGACATGATAGAAATATTGAATCTATTTTTTGAAATTCCATTAACAAAAGTGTAATATTTTTATTTAAATTTCATCACAATGACCTGAATGAAAAATATTTTCTCGTGGAGAAAATATTCTTAAGTATAGAATGTTTTGATATAAAAAAATCAACATAAATTTGATTAAAATAAACATAAAGGGATTATTAATAAAATAAGTAAAAAATAATTTTAAATAATTTCCAAAAACATGTAACATTCAAAAGTTTTTTATAAAATAAAAAGTCAATTATACAACTAATAATCATTATTATTCATGAAAAAAATTTCCATTACATAAAATTATAAAAAAATAAACCTAATATGATTTTTATATATTGATTAAAATTATGATTTTTTTCAAATATAAATTATAAATTCAGGAAAAAAATAATTTTATTAATAAAAAACTATAAATAAGTTTTGGTGAAAATATTATGTTCAATCAAAATAAAAAAATTACTATAAATTATGTACTTATTTATAAATATATTATCATTTTCTAAAACTATTATGATTTTTTTAAATGTATATGTTTCAATTCAAATTTAAAAATTTAATTTCTATGTTAAAACTCATATTTAAATAATACTATTCATAATATATCATGGTTTCTATTAAACTCATTGTTACATGTAACACAAGTTATCAATGAAATTAAATTTCTCTGAATAAATCATTTATTTCATAAATTCAGAAATAGTTAAAGAATTTAAGATAATATAAGTAATTCCTTATAGTAATCACTTTTAATATCAAATCTATGATTTTACTATAACTATAAGAGTATCATATAATAATCTCCATCATCGTTCTATAAAATTATAGAGGAAATTCTCATACACTACAATATATTTAATAGTAAATGGATTATTAATTGGTGATTATAGAGTCATGAAATAAAGGGTAAGAGGATTTCCTTACCAAAATGAAATTAATATTGGAGGATATATAAAGTTCTAACTAAGATCATTAAAATATTTTGAATAGTTTTTATCTAATCCATAAGTTATTGTGTGCATTAGAAACCTCATGGATCCTATACATTTACTAAATATATTTTTAGTGAGGTGTTTGATATAAGAAGTGTCCCGATGGAGTCACTGTATCAATTTTAAAATATGAGGATGGGAAATATCATGTATCTATCTATTATTATCGGTATTTTCAATTATACCATGATGGAATATAGAGAATTCATGAAAATTTCAATATGTTTTCACAAAATAACATTTAATTATATTCATTTTCATGTTGTGTTGTTATAATATGTATAAAATAGTTTCTAGGATATAATGATTCTCAAAAAAACTACAGAGTATTGACCACTAGATCATTAACAGTAAAATCCAATATTTTCCATAAGAGAATATTAAAAATATTTCAGGTGGTAAATATAAATACAGTTTCGTCATTCTTTAATAAAATGTGTCTCAATTTATATATATACACACCTTTGGGAACCCTAATGGTTTTGACCTTCATGCACCCCAAACCCACACTCCTGGGTTTTGTTCTTAAATCACATAATTTACAAATACTATTTATTATTATGTGATATGAATTATGATAAACATTTGTATTTGAATAAATTAAACATTTCATCTCGTAGTAATAAAAAAACTGCATAACCCAATAATTTAGTGTCTTAGGTGACTTAAAATATAAAAAAATTACTCTGAACATTTTTATATAATCAAACTATTCGAGAAAACTCCTATAAATTTAATAAATTATACATATATATTTAATGGGGGGAATAGAAAAGATTCGAAAGTGGGGAGATTATGATATTGCAATGATAACAACTTATTGACGAGTCATCAAAAGGGTCAGATCAGAAACATATGAGAAACATGAATATGAGAGAAATATCATATTAAAATGATTGAATAAATAAGATATGCCTATATAATAGAAAGAAATGTATTATATAATGACCAAACCATAGCCATATTATTAGAGTTAAATAATAGTAAAACAATTTTCCCAATTGTAATATATCAAAGGAATATAAAAATGAAATTTTACATAACCATAGTCAATAAAAAAAATTTAGATGTTTTCCAATTGAAACTGATCTATATATAAAATTAGTAGGCCTAGACTAACCACAAATTTACCATATTAGACTTGGAATTACAACACCTTTACCCTTAGTGCAATGTATAGTACGATTGTACCCATGGGAGAGGTATTTCTACATGTGTGGAATTGGTCTTGGGATTACTACCATTATACTACTAAGATTGTGATAATCTATTGTGCTCCCTTTTTAACCACATGATATATAAACATTTCTAGTGAATCAGAGGTAATTACAGAACCAAATGTGCCTCAGACTGATATTAAATATGCATGTCTGAAAAATCAAATTCAATAATATATCATATAAAAAATATCCCATGGAAAAAACTAGTATTCATATCATTTCCAAATGGAATCTCATTAGATAAACACACTAATTAAGTACATTATTAAAAAAAATTCAATAATGTGAATAGATTATTTGAAATGATCAATTTTGGTTGTTATTCATGAAACATCACCCTAATATAGAATAAAATTTTGGTGATAAAAAGGAGAATGGTTGTTAAATGATGAAAATATGTTTTTATTAAACAGTTTATAATATTTCAATATGGTGGTAAAGTTATGAATCACATTCCACAATCATTAACAAGAAGGAAATATAAAAACTATTTTTAAATAATAATAAATCAAATCCAAATAATCAATCACTTAAAAGGAAAGAAATATTTTTTATAAGAACTATGTACTTGTATAAATAAATATTAACATTAAATAGAAATAATTTTTAAAATATCGAGAATTCCATTATTAAAATCATGAATCATAAAAAAGATAATATAATTTTATTTTGAAAATTGGTAAAGAGACATTATAATATACCATGGAATATATATATTTTAGTTTGAACATAAAAAACTATTTATTAAAGAGATAATATGGACATGGGGTTGAAACAACCATAAATGTCGATGATGATTATTTTTAACAACATTGATATATTTAAATAAAGTAGTTTTCTGATGAAAAAAATAATGGAATTATCCCTCAAAATAGATTTCATGAGATTGAAATGTAAATAATAAGAAATATATTATGATGTAAAATATACTGTAATAATATGGTAGGTTTTAAAAAATAAATATATGAATATTTTTTATGAAGAATAATCATAACTTAGTGAATAAGAATAGAGATAACATATATCCTTATAGATTTTGTAAAATAGGATTAAAAATATTATAAAAAAATAATTATGTTGGATTTTAAGATCCATTTATTTTCATTAAAGGTACTATAAATTGAATAAATATGTCAGTATATAACCCCAAAAAATAAAACAAGTCAAGGAATTTTTTTATTTATTAATGAAAAGAAGTTAATCTTAGAAAACCCATACATAAACACACAAATTAAATAAATGTAAATTAAACCATGGTATAATAAAAATAAGAATCATAATTTCATATATCATATCATTAATAAAATATATTACCTTTCACATTCTTCAATTTTTTTGAAACCGCAATATTTTGAGATAAAATTTAATCGATAACGTACGCAACAAGGAACAACGAGTACAAATGAAAAGAAATATTGGTTACAGTGATGATATTGATGATAAATTAGTGATATTTAGAAGGGAAAAAATTAATAAATAGATTTGGTCTATAAATTTATTAAATAAATTCATTTATTATCAATTAATTTGAAAAAATTTAAAAAAATATAAATAAAAAATTGTTTTTTTGTGAAAATATAATTTTATCATAATAAATTATATCATAAAATAATAGTTAATGATTATAATGAAATTTATATATTACATATTAAATATAAAATTAAACATTAAATTAATATTCCTTATGAACGGGATGAGAATAAGTAATGTTTATTTGCTTAATTTTTATTTTTTAATACAATTTTCATCACATTCATCATGTTACTTTAAAAATAATTTTATTCCAATTATAATTTTAATTTATATAAAATTTATTCAATATTTATATTCAAGATTTTATGATTTGTTAAATATGACCCTTTTATTTTTAGTAAATATGAATAGTAACTAGGCTAAAAGTTATCACCATAGAAAATGATTAATTTTGTTAATCTATGTTAAAAATAATGGAAAAAATTATAATATTTCAAATTAATTATTAATTTATGATTTTAATTATATCCATATAAAAATAGAATGAAATTTATATTCTTAATCGATAGATGAGAAATAAAATGACCAATATAATACTTAATTCAATAAAACATTAAAAATGTCACTCTCTTAGTTTTTTATATCTATTATGTATTATTATTGGAAAAAAGTAATGAATGAATATAATTTTAATTTTTGAGATCACATAAATTATTTTCATAGTGAAAGTTTATTTATTTTTTTATTAATTATATAATTACATTAAATTATTTTTTAAGGCGGATGCTATATTTTTCCAAAGAATAAATACAATATAATAAATGGTTTTTAAATTATTAAATGTAGTAAAATTTGAATGATTTATTATGTTCCACTAATTTTATAGATGAATATGGAATATTGTTATTGTTTTATATGATTATATGTGAATTCCTACAACATTATTTTTTTCTATTATTTCAAATTAAATGAATACAATCAAAATTATCATTAATGGGTTTTTTTATCAAATTAATATATTATTCCATTAATTAAAAGTAATAAAAATCACCAAAGCTGAACTGATTATTATTATATGTCCCATTATGTCATTTGATTTCCATTTATGAACCAATTATTACCATATATGTAAAATTATAGCCCAGTTATAGTGACAAACGGAAGTATTGTCATTAATGTTAAAATATGTTAATTATGGGGTAAAACCAAATTTTATGTGTTAAAAAAACATTAGAAATTAATGATTTTACTTTTTAATGGAATTTCATGCCCATCAAACCTAATGTTCAAATAAATATCTATTTTGAATAAATTTTCATGACAATGACAATATTATATTTTTAATTTATTTTGAAATTTGAAATCCCCCTCACCACAATTATAAAATTGAACCACATCCCTGACTTATGTAAAATTAATTTAAAATTCTAGCATTACCGTACCAAATAAATATCCCTTATACAATTCTTTATACACATTATAGATGATTTATATGCCCAAAATTCAAATCCTTGGATCCATAAGAGAATAAATATAAATGACTTATTTCAAAGAAGTGGCAATCTTCTAATATGATCACTTTATTTTTATTTCTTATTTACATCATATAAATATATGGTATTTATCATTAAATATATATATATATATATATATATTATACTTAAAATAGTTTTCAATTTTAAAAAACCATTATTATCTCTCTTTGACATAAAATGGGAGGTGAAATTATCACTCATGTGTACATATGGCTTACCATATCCACATAATGTTATAATTAATTTTCAACCTCCATATTTCAGGAATGGTAATATAAATTGAATTAAATTTTATAAATGATATAAATGATATGAATATTTTTATCAAATTATAATATCATATATAACTTCATGCCTGAAAATGATTTTGTAAATTAAAACATCGCTTGTGCGTATGTGGGGACAACAACCTCCATAAAGAGAAGTGATCTTTTATCATTTTTATTTTACATTGATGGTAATAAGGGTATATTTATTTAACATAAATTATATATATGATATAATAAGTATTTTTGGAAGGTGAATTTATATTTATATATCATTCATTCCATCCATATAAAAGTGAATCCCCTATTTATCTGTACATACAACCTACCATCTCCACGAATGTTGTGTTTCATTTTTATATCTATATAATATATATATGGGTCACAATATGTATAATATATATATATATATATATATATTAATTTTATCGTTATTAAATTTATGGATATTATGTAACTATGATCAATATACAAGGGTATGAACTATTGAATTAATGTTTTTTGAAAAACAAAGTAGACATCACCTAGAGAGTGACTTTAGTAATGAATTATTAATAAATTTGTGATAATATGATATAATCAAATCAAATATGGTATTATATATATGATTATGGATCCATAATATTTATAATTAATATATGTTTATGATATATGATGCCCAAACACGTACGAGTGATTCATACCTAAGGTATGGGTTTCTCATATCAATTTTACTTATATGGGACATATTCCATAATCAAAAATAACATATTTTGTGTGTTTAATTTACCCCCTTTTTATATGCCATATCATGATCAATTATATTCCTTTTTTTAAAGTTTCATTTAATGTTACTATTTCATGGGGTTATTTTTAAAATGTTTCCAAGGTGGTAATCATTTATTTCATAATATTATCACTATTTAAGATTATCTATTTTAATGTCTATCTTTGATGAATTATTTGAAATTTATATATAATAAAAAAAATTCTTCTTCTCTAGTTATATTTATATTTTTTGCATTCATTTTCCCCTCATTATGTACTCATGATAAAGAACTAATGTTCTTAACGAAAACCAATTTTTTCTACTTGGTTGAAAACCTTTTTCTTAAATATCTATATTTTCCTTAAAATATTTTAAATAATATATTTATTATTATAAAATGATTTATTAAATGTATTTTTACACATGTTATACTTTAAAAATATAAAATGAATCTTGAATCCTTTTTATGATTGATTTATTTTTTTTACTTTTCATACAAAGTGTTGAAAGTAATATTTTTTAATTATATGAAAAGAATGTAATTTAACACTATCAAGAATGCCGAATGAATTTAAAATTTCCTTAAAATAATACAATGATATTTTCAAATAATATTTTTCCTGTATGATTGATTTTTTTTCTAAAAATTGGATTTAAAAATGAAAAGGGAATCATCCCCAATAATAGTTTAATGGTTATATTATGGTATTTATAATCACCAAAAAATATTCCTTTATTAAACTTATAAACCATTGGAGATATTTTGTGAATATAATGTAAAACACCAAGATTCCACGGTACGCTTCTCTTTGAATAATAAAGTAGCATGTGCTATATGCAACTTTGAGTTCTAACACACCACAACCAATCAAATTAACCATTATTAATAATAATACCCAGATTTTGAAATTTTATAAATTTTATCTTTCAAAATGGAATTCATTTTTGGATTCGGAATATCGAAATTATCTTAGAGTGATGTTTTGGTATTTTTTGTGAAAACATTCAATTTTTTATGAATAGTGAAAAAACACTGAGTTATAGTTTAAAACCGAATTTTTGTAAATATTTATTTATTTTAGTTAAATATAATTAAGGTCAAAATGGATACATATTACCTATATATGTTCAATTTAATTAATTGGAGTTAGTTTAGAATAATTTTAGATATATAAAAATTTTATTGAACTTTTCACCGTCTTTTACCCACCTCCTAGGAGAATTTAAAAATTCACCTAAAACATAATTTTACCACTTATGTGAGTGGAATTTAAAAAATCTAAGAGACATGGTTAATATTAATGAGTAAAATTTTGTTCAATAAGATAAATGTTTTTGGTGAATAGTAACTTTTTAATTTTACTTACCACGGTTTAAAGTAAATTGGGTAATTAACGGTAAAAATGATTTTAATATTACCCTAAAACATGTCCTAAATCCATTAGAAAATTTTCTCTCGACAAAAGAACCCTTAGGAATAATATATTATCATTTTGGTCCACTTTTATTAGATTAGGACATTTATTATAATTTAATTCAAATAAGACTTAAAAGAGTTAAAATAAAAGATTAATTAGTAAAACAATTTTAATATAGTGTTATACATAAGATAAATTCGATTGTAAATATTCAATAGAGAGATAAAAATATTTTATACATAATGATTTTTTATTTATAATTCTTTTACATCAAGTAAGTTAATTTATTTATTACACAATGGTGATGCAGTAATTACATAATTAATAAAAGAAAAAAATAATTGATATTATAAATATCCAAATAAATGTAATTTGAGAATTTTTATGAATTAAAATAATTATATAGGTTAATATGACATGTTAGTATTGATTTAAATTTTTTATGAAGTAATCATGCTGTTATGAGTTTCACTAAAATCAAATACCAAATAGTGTCAAAATTGACATAAAAGAGTTTTTAAAACAAATGTTATATTATTAATTGATATTCAATTCTTAAAAATCTAAGGCTCGGCCAAGGGACTTATATAATGATAAGTGTATCATTAATGAACCAATTGGGGTTCGTTTGGATGCATATGGTATGTTTATTAACCATGTAATATAAAAATAAAAAGAGACATGGTAAATGTCAAACTAATTAACTAAGAGTTAAAACAAAAAGATAAGGTTAATAAAGTAACCCAAACCTTTCTAAAACCTATATTTTGATTGTATTTAGACTCATAACCACTTTATCCCTTAAATAAATCAATTTTGAGCCATTATAAACAAAATATGTATTTTTTATAAATTTATATTTTATGTTTTCCCAAAGGTGCCTCTCACCCCTCTTATAAAAGGGCACTCCCTCTTCTCTCAAATTCATACTTTAAAAGTCTTTTGGCTCAGCCAAACCCTGCCCAAATATTCTCTCAAATTCCCTAACTTCAACCAAGAGGCATGAGTTTGATCATAAAGCCATCCTATGGATCCCTTTTGATCAAATCAAAAGGATGAACCCGAAGAAGAGGTAATGTTTTCACCACCCTCTTTCAAAGTCCATTCTTCTTCAACTTCTTATTTCTTTGTTATTCCCATTATAAAATAATAAATCCAGTATCTTATATATAATTTTATGTTATTATAAATATCATACAACCATATTCAGTATTCTATCCATCCTTTTAATTACATTTCACCGTACATGCATACGTACGGATTACTGTCTCCCCGTCGTGGTGTAATTGTTATTCAAAACATTATTAATTGGATGGGTATAATAATGATGTATAATTCATTTAAATAATAAATATAACATGATAATGATTCTATATATATGATATACCATCCAAATATATATTAATTTAATATAAAAATAATGATATTTATGCTCGTGTGTACGTACGGATTACCATCTCCACGAAATTGATGAGATTCATTCCACATCGAATCCATTCAAAACAAAATTTCATTTGATGATTAAAAATAATTTTTTGAGATATGATATCATTCATGATATGAATAATATACATCCCATCCAAAACAAATACGGCTCACATTACAAAGAATATAAAATAAAATGAATCATTTAACACCCGAAACAGCGATAATATTAAAATATTATTAACAAAGAAATATTAAAAGATCATATATGATATCATATTTAAGTATATGATTATTGTATAATTTAATAACAATGATTTAACTATTATACAGAATGTTAAAATACAATCTATCATGGAAAAGTACAAGTTAAGGGTTTATTTCACAATCTCTTCGTTATCCATGGTTGTTTATAAGTAATTATCTAATGGGACCTCTTTATCATCCACATCCATGTTTCTTCAAAATGTATATCAATACATTCTTACTATTATACAGCATATGGGTTATGGTCTTTTATACCCTTGTATTACTTTTTATAAGATATTTATAAAGGAATATCTATGTCATTTTCCAAACAAGGACCTTTTTAACCCTTTTCAACAATTTAAGGTAAGATAGTATTTTTTTTATTATATGGCGGGTGCGGCTATTTTCCACCGTTGTAAAATAATTGAATCTTACCTTCCAAGCTTATAAGAATATTTTCAAATTAAATGTATTATTTTATTAGTATGTTACTTTTAAATGATTTCAAAAAAGGAGATATTTTTCTCAAATAGTTTTTATTTCGTCTATGTCAACATCTTTTGATGGATTTTAAGCTTATTTGAAGTTGATTCATTATGATACAAAACATCCATATTGTATTAAAGTTTTTGTTATGTGTTTGACTGTGGATGTTTTATTTTTATACCATTAATGGTTTATGGAGAATGTATTTACATTTCATATGCTAGTTTTAATATGAATGTTTATGTTAGGTTTAAACCTATTCATATGAGGAATGCATTCGACTTAGTAAGTGATGGGTAGATCCCGCTATAGCTACTCAATGCATCAGAAGGTCTCACGAGAAAAACTAGTGTCTTAGCACGAGGCCTTGAAAAATTCTTATTTGTAGTCATGGCATGAGGCCTTGGCTACGTGGTTAATGTAGTCTAGCATTATGCATTCCATCATTATGAAAGTGGTTAGTGATAATTCATGTGATTATTCGACTAGTAGAATATCCATGTGAGTAATTAAATGGAATTACTTTATTTTATTTATTCCATATTATGCTGAAGTTCATGTTTAAAAGGATTTTGTTTTATTTATACATTGCCTTAAATGTTAATTCTTATTTATGAAATTTTCCGCTGTAATGTTATCCTTACCAAGCATCTAAGCACAACAATTTCTATGTTTTATTTTTCCCAGGATTCGAAGAAGTGTATGATGATTGATATATAGGGTTAAGATAAGGGAATAATGGTGTTCGTGAAGGATTATTTATGTTGTTTTTTATCTTAAGAAGGCTAATGTAACATTCATGTATGTAATCTATTTTCCAAGACTACTAAACCGATCAGTCCTTCGGGACATGATTCCTTGTAATCATGCCAATGTATTAAAATTATTCACTGACTCTGGGTAACTGTGGTCGGGGGTTTACAGTTGTTATCAGAGAAATTTTAGTACAAACCTTGGAAGCTAGATTTAGATAAACATTGATTAGAGCACATAGACCTAAGATGGACTTTGAGGATTAGTATATAATAACTTCCTAGAATTTTGGTATTATAGAGATTTTGTGAGTTTTCCGATCAATACATCCCTGAATGGATACGAGCAGGTAGAAGCAGCTCTGTCACAGACGTACCTTGTGGTAAAACCCAAAAACACCACTTTAAGCTGGACTCGAATGAGAACTAGTGCACGACAATGGGGATTGCTTCACTATTGGTTATGACACTCCCGAGGGTTATACTTTGGATAATTATCATTTTCATTACAAATCATTATGAAGGGTTTATGATTATATAATTCCTCAATGAAAACAACTTTATGATTATGGATTATATCCATAAACCATTCAATTTATGTTAGGTATTTTTACAAGTTTTGAATTATTCATTGTAATTCATAAACTGACCTAGTTTATGCTATTGTATAGAAATGGAAACCAGTAGAAGAAATGTGAACTCCATCAATACATAAGATCCAAAGAGTAAGAAGGATCATCTTGTTCATAGTATTAAGACAACATTTAGAACGAAAATAGTCTCCCATGTATTCTCAACATATGAAAAAATAGTATCATGTGTTAATAAGACAAGTAATGAATTCCTTGAGTCCTATGGCTTTCAATGGAAGAAAGAGAAGAAAAGGATGGAAGAGAGACATATGTATAAAGGGAAGAGGGAAAAGAAGAATTTTTCCATATGTGATAACTGTGGGATGAAACACCCTGGAACTTTCCTGAAGGGAATGGGGGATTGTTATAAGTGTGGAGAAAAAGGACTCCAAGTACGTCACTGCAAGGGTAAGAAAAAGGTTTCAAATGAACAATGCTTAATCCCCAAGGAGTTGGGAAACTATACGAACCAATCTCCAAATCATCAGAGTATGCCCCAAATGATGCTATTCGATATTAATCATGTTATGATACTACCACGGATGAGCAGGAATGATTAGAGTTCCTATGTTGTTATTAAAGAATTATGTCATTTGAGTGTTGTATCAACGATGTAATGGTTATAATAATTATGGAGTATATAAGGATTTTACTGCAGTACTATTTTATTAAGGACATAACATAGTGTGGAACCATGAAAAGTGACTCAATAGCAGGTTATATTTTCGGAAAATATTTGGTTGATAGAATGATAAACCATAATATAGTTCTGATACCGGGGTAGAGATTTGGGAATAATACATGATTAATTTTGGAAAATTATATGGGATATTATTGACTACCATGAAAGTCATTAATTATTTGTATATTCTATCATTGCTTTAGTTTACATCATTTTTGGATAGAAGGAGTATATCCAGTATTCTATAATGAATATGGGAGCATGAATGTAATCAATAAGGTTTTATGGTAATTCGGGATGTTGCAGTGCTTTAAAAGAATATATGATGAAGGTTTTCACATCTTATTACACAGAAAAAATTATATTCATTGTGTTTACCTTCCTTATAAATTTTGGACTGTGTGTTTGGACCGAAGTATTTTGGAAAATTCTAGGTTGAGATCATTTTTGGATTTCCATAAAAGGACATCGCGGAGGTCGGGCGACAACCCATCTCGTTCGGCAAGTCCGCAAGACATGAACCCGCAACCGAAGGGCGACAAGGGTGTATCACCTACCATTGAGCCACGTGATGTCCTGGATTGAATAATGTAGTCTTTTTTAAAAAAATTTGTTAGATGAATTATAAATTCATTTTTGAGAACCCTATTTGAATAGGATAAATAGAATACTATTTTTAAGTTCTATTATCTTTTAGAGTGAAATATGAGTCTATGGTAGAAATTAGTTAAAGGATGTGAATCTACTTGACAAGTATGTATTTTTCTTCTTCTCTTATTCTATAATGAATTTAATTCTTATACTTTAGTGAAGGGATCATATAACATAAAATGTGTTGTCCTAATTCCATATGATTCGTTGAACTAATGGTATTTTAAATCATCATATATTGATGAATTTAAGGCCATCAATTTTATACTTTATTTTTAATGATGACCTCAATCACTCACTACAATGAAAACCATGTTTAGCAGCGTTTTTGTGGTGGAGGATCACAAAACCGCCGCAACCGCCGCAAAAAGTTTTCGCTGAAAGGTTTCACGGCGGTTTATTAAAAACCGTCATGAAACCCAGTTTTTTTAAAACCCGTCCCTTCCCTACCCCACCCAAACCGTTCCCCCAAACCATCGCGACCCCTTCTTCTCCTAACCCCCCCAGCCCCATCAAACCCCAATCGTCCGGTGACCCCTGCGCCCTCCCTTCTTCACCTAACCCCCCAGCCCCGGCGACCCCCAACTGTCCGACGACCTCGTCTGGTGTCCTGCGACCCCCAACCGTCTGGCGACCGCGCGACCATCTTGGGTGAGATAACTATTTAATTAAAACACACATTTATAAAATTTCTAGTATTTTGTTGAATTAATGGAGGATTTAGAAGATTTAATAGAATAAAGGGAGCGTGATGGAAAGCATCCAAGGTCTAGGAGGCCGAATATTTCCCAATTTACCTATATTAAGTTCCCATTGAGAGTTCTATGGGTGAAATTAATTATTTTTGAATCATAGGATACTCAATGACTCTAAAGATGGTACCCGATAGATAATTGTGAAAAAATCATTATAAAAAGTTTTTTTCTGGTCTTTTCAAACCCTTGTTATTTCCAAATAATCACCCAAACAAGGGATTTACTCTCACTTCCAATTTGATAGGTCATATATGGTGATATTATCGATCTAATATCCCTCTTGAGTGAACCAATATTTTAACATATTTCTAGTTCAATTCATTTAGATATTAGAGTTCTTTATAAATGCAGAAATGGTATGTAACTCCTCTAATATTCCCTTTCTTCCCCTTTCGTTATGGTAATAGGGGTAACATTTACCCTTAAAATATAGGGATATTATAATATTTGCAATCTGTTGGATTCCATTGGGTATAGCTATTTGAGATACATTTTCTATTTGAATCTAAAGAAAAACACATGCTTATATTTTTTAGTTACATCTCTTTATATGATAGGGACCTAAATCCCTAATCTATCCACTTAGGCGGTTTTTTACATTAAATGGTGGTATCTCTCGTACTCAAGTAAATTTAAAGGGGTCCTCTATAAAAAAAATTGGTTAGTGCTACCCTTCTACCAACCCTCCTCATAAAGAGTTACCTTAGATATAATTTGGGACTAAGTGAACTTAATTAAAACCTAGAGATAAAAAAATAATAATGTATTTTACTAGGCCTCTAATTTAAAAAAAATTATTTAATGATTCTATTCCTATATTTGAATGATGTGATTACCTTTCTACATTGTTAATTCAAATCCTTGTTTTCTATTTTATATTTTCATATAGTGCCTATATCATTTCATAAATCACGTGAAACATCAATGAATTCAAATTTACATTATCCACCACTATCATTTACTATTTAATGACCTTCTATGCTCATTTTAAATTATTTACTCACATTATATGACATATGGATTATTTTTTTATTTTTAACTCTATTAGTCATGTTAGAATATATTTTCATTATGGTATATAGATTTTTTCAAGTAGAAAATTGTTTAAGGATATGTTAGTGATTTCAGGATGGGCTTAAATTTCACCAAATCGTTATACAAATCCCCCCTTTTCTCTATGATGAGAAATAAGACTCACCTGACTCATTATATCAATTTCCCTTCCCTTATGGTGGTTTACTAAATCCATGAAATCCATTGAAAATATCTACAATTATTTTTGGGTTCATAGATGTATATGTTTGTGTAATTTATAGGTACTAACACTACATCCCATATAATATGTACTTGGATTATATCTACAATTTTGAGTTGAGGCTTGCAGAATGTAGTAATGATAAGGACACTATCCATGAAAGGTTTTTCCTTTACATACTCATTCTTATTCTTTATTCATTGAGTTGGGTGGTCTTGGAAAACTCCCTTTAGTCTGTTCTGATTATGCTAGTATGTGAAATATTATGATCGTATCGACATGCCACATGCACATCCTAAATAATTCGAATTGTCCCTTCTTTCTAAAATCCTCTTGTTGATCCCTCCCAAGGATCCCTTTTTTCTCTCTTAGCATTATGGTTAGGACTTGCATTAACATTTGTGGTGTTCCAACCCCTCATGATTTTGGGAGATCCTTTGGAATCATTTCTTAGTTAAAGATATTTACATTGAATGTGAAATTTGGAAAATGGTTTAAGATGATTTTGGTGATGCGTATCTATAGTAGGATTTGAAAATTAGGAATAAATGGTAAATTTAATAAGTGATGGTATGAATTAACTAATATGTCTTAAAATAATATTTTAGACCTGATTGATATATACTATTAGTGATTCATCCTAATACAATAGAATCCACCATTTGATATGAGATTATTAATTTTCCCCTTAGTTTCACTTTCCATTGGAAGACATAAGTGGTTATAGATTGTCTTATCCCATTTATATGGTTTATTTCCTCTTAAAAACAAGTTCCATAGGAATATGTATGTAGTTATATTAATTCTAGGACTAGTGAGATGGCTACATTTTCCATTGGGGGGGTAAGCCATGGGAAGAAGCAAGTATTTCTATAAATTCTATACCAAGATTGGATAATTGAATCATGATATTGGAAATTCATCCTGATTTAACAGAATATTCTAGTATTTTGGGGAAATATGTCTTAATGTAGGAGGATCCACCTGATGAAAGAGACACCGCACATGGAGTTGATGATGCTTTGGCTAACATAGTGTGTCAACCTAGAGCCTAAGAGTCTATGGATTTATTTTATATATATAATTAATTTATTAAATTAACACCATTGTTTATCGCTTTATTTCATACACTATATTCTCAGACTAGACATGTTCAGTCACCATTGGTGGTGGAATACCGAGTCATACTCACCCTATTTTGGCCACTATTTTATACCATAGAAGATTTCATGGATGTCGAACTATATATTTAGTAAGAACATTTTATTTATCACCAAGGGATTATCAAACATGTTATCAATGAACTTCATAAGTTCTGAACCAGTGTCACTTAGTAAATATTTTTAATTTATTATGATTTAATTAAGTATAATAGTTTGTGTTAAAGTTGAAAATTCATTTCTAAATAATTAATTCAAATTTACTGATCTTAGGACTTAAAATATACATAAATGTTTGAAGTAAAAATTGGTCATGTCCTTTGTATTATATGAAATCCAAATTTTATGGTTTGCATTATTTTTTTTAATATGAGTTGTTTGAAATATTGAAGAAAAGTTTTTATAGTACTAAACACAAAACATATGTATGTGAAAATAACTTACATAATTCATTAGTTTTTAAAATAGATTTTAATGAGAACCCCACTATGGAAATCCAAGTGGATGAATTAAAATTTCACAACCTAATGATATAATGAATAACAAATGTCTCTCCAAATTCAAGGAAATAAGAAACACTATCAAATTCAAAGAGAGAGGTAAATTCAAATAGATAGTGAAAAGATTGAAAAGCATAAAGAGGGATGAAACATGGCCAATTTTCATGAACTGACCTATGATACCCATAATCCGGGTACCCAAGCTAGCATGCGATAAGTCTCAAAGGGTGTCATATAAGGGCTAAATATTTCTAGTACTGTCGTTGTACTAATGGTATGAAAATCGTTCATCTTTTGTGTGTTCAATGACATCACATTCAATGGGGTGTTGTTTGAGGAAACATAAATGTGTGATCAACAGTGTTTTGATTTGTGTGTAACCCGATATTCTTACAACTCCTCAATGAGGTGTTGATGCTGTCTCCTTAGGACCAGAAATGTTTGGTTTGTCTTGGCATGCTAAGTGGTAAATGTGATCAATGTATCATCTTTATTATATTATGCATACTTTATGATCAATGGGTCATCTTTATTATATTATGTTTCTGTAATCTTACACTATCGTATATATGAAACTCTTTCTCTATTTAGTAGTAACTATGTGTTTTAATTTTTTTTATTGTGTAGGCACATTGTGATATACATGGATAAAAGCTGTATCACATTGCCAAGGAACACACCTCAATATGTTAAGGGTTTGAATGATTTTTTAGATTTTGGAATTTCAAATCGATCCATTGATGGGAGAATAAGATTTATATGTCCTAAATGTAAATTTAGAACATGGTTGAAGAGATATGAATTTTATGATCATTTAATACTGATGAAATTCCCTGATCAATATTTGTGTTTGATTTGGAAAGGAGAATCAAACAACACAGAAAGATTGAGGACTAATGTTAATCCACAGAATGAGGTCCCAAGTTCACTTACAATGTAAAATATTCTGCAAAACCTCATAAATGATGCATTCGGCACTACAAGACACCACTATGGGCATCAAAACATATCAGAACAACCAGAATAGGGTGCTACAAATTGTAACGTGACAAGTGATGTTTTTGAGACATTAACACAAGAAGAAAAATATTGTAACATATCACTGGATCCTCCTCTTGATTCTGTGGAGCCAAATGTAAGGGAAAACATTAGAGAGGAAAATGTGTTTCATGATTTAGTTGACAATGGAAATCAAGAGTTGTATAGTGGGTGTTTGAAATATTCAAAGCTTTCATTTCTTCTGAAGTTGTACCATATCAAATGACTATGTGGAATTACAAATAAAGCAATGTACATGTTATTGGAATTGATTCATGATGCATTTCCTGATTCAAAAATCCTAGAATCTTTTTATGATATGAAAAAGTTTGTTAACAAGCATGGTCTGAATTATACAAAATACATGTGTTTCCCAATGATTATATGCTTTATTGGGGAGAGGATTCAAGTAGACAGAATTGTAAGAAATGTTATTATTCTAGATGGCAGTCATTGAGTGATGTTGGAAGTCTGACTGAACATACTTTCCTAGAGAAGAAGAAAAGGAACACACCTGCAAAAGTTCTGTGTTACTTTCCTTTGGAGCCTCGATTGAAAAGATTATTCATGTCATAAAAAACCGCCGAACACATGATGTGTCATTCTGTAGATAATAACAATGATGTGTTAATGAGACATCCATGAGATTCCCAATAGTGGAAGAAATTTGATTCATTACATCTAGATTTCTCAGGTGATCCTAGTAATGTTCGATTGGGATTGGTTGCTTATGGATTCACCCAATTTGGGACTTTGAGTACCAGTTATAACATTTGGCCAGTTGTTTTGATCCCTTATAATATGATTCTGTGGATGTGTATGAAACAAACATATTTTATCATTTCGTTGATTATTCCGGGAAAAAAAATTCATGGAACTGATATTTATGTATACCTATAGCCTTTGATTGAAGAATTGCAGGAGTTATGGAGTAACGATGTTGAGACATTTGATGTTTCTTCTAAAACAATGTTCAAAATGAATGTTTCTTTAATGTGGACAATAAGTGATTTCACTGGTCTTGGGAATTTATCTTGTTGGAACACATATACGGGTTTGGATTGTACCATTTGTAACATTCATTTCAATCCCAAATGGCTACCTCACAGAAAAAAATAGTGCTTCTTGTCCCATCAGAGATTTCTTGATGCATCTCGTAGATTTCGGCTGAATAAATAAAAATTTAATGGTTCCATTGATCGTAGACCACCTCCAAAGATGTTAACTGGCTCTGAAATATTGACACATCTTGAAAATGTTAAAACAAAATTTGGGAAGGTTCATCATTCGAATAATAGTGGAAAATGAGTGCAAAGTGCATCGTCAAGTGAAATCAGAACGCAACAATGGAAGAAAAAAAGTATATTCTTCAAAATTCCATATTGGGAATTTAATTTTGTGCACCACAATATTTATGTGATGCATATTGAGAAGAATATATGTGATAATTTGATTTTCACATTACTTAATGAGAATGGAATGTCGAAGGATCATCTCAATGCTCGCAAAGACTTACGAGTAATGAACATAAAACATGATCTCTGGCCATATGAGAATGAAAAGTATTTCTCCAACCATTTTTTCAATGAAAAATAGGGATAAAGATATGTTCCATCAAATTTTAAAGAATGTAATGGTATATGATGGGTATTCGAGTAACATCTCAAGGTGTGTTGACTTGAATAATTGTAAGTTATATGGATTGAAAATTCACGATAACATATTTTCTATCAACAGTTACTACCATTGGCATTGCGTACATTATTACCTGAAAAAGTTACTATTTTTGTACTCCAATTATGCACATTTTTCAGGAAATTATGTTAGAATTCTCTACATCTATTTCAGATTGAAAACCTCTAGGAGTGGTTTCTATTGACCCTTTTTTAAATGGAAATGATCTTTCCTCCATCATTTTTTACTGTCATGATGCATTTAACTATGCATTTGTTTAAAGAAGCTAATTAGGAGGCCATGTTCATTATCGATGGATATATCCAATTGAGAGTAATTTTGTTTATATGTTTCCAGTTATCTAAACAAATTTTGGCATTTAAATAAATGCAGAATAATATTATTTTATTTCAGATATATCTTGGGAATTTGAAAGCATACGTGAGAAATAAAGCTCAACCAGAAGGCTCTATTGCTGAAGGCTATTTGGCCGAGGAGTCTCTCACCATTTTTTCCAGATATTTGGATGATATTGAGACATGATTTAATCAATTTGGGCATGTTTATGAAACATAAACACAATCTCAAATTCATCAGAAATCAAAAATAGTTCCTACTATTGGCTGATATCTTTGGAGGAACTCATATGTGACACTGACAGAATTAGAATTATTATAGGCACATAGATATGTGCTACTGAATAGTGAAATTGCAGATCCATTTATTAAAGATTTGAGGATAAAAACAAAGAGAGGAATGAGAGGCCGAACATGAAATGAGAAAAATATAATGAAACTTGTGAATAAAGATCTAGTAGAATGGTTTACATGACGTGTATGTTTATAAATATTTCAACAAATATGAATATTATTTTGACACATACAATTTGTAAATCTATTAAATTATATTTATTTTTTAAGAACATGAATACGGATACTCAAGAATACTTGTCAGATGATTTGAAGTATCTTTCTAGAGGTCCTATAAAACATGTTAGAAAGTTCGACGCTTATAATGTGAATGGCTTTAGATTTCATACAGTCGATCGAGAAGTGGGTTGGAAAACACAGAATAGTGGTATATTTACATTTTCTAAAGTGGGATACTATGGAAAGCTACATGATATTATTTAATTAAACTACCATGGGCATTTTTCTATTGTTTTATTCAAATGAAAATGGGTAGATATTATCAGTGGTGTCAAAAGAGATTCCTTGCAATTTACTTCTCTAAACTTCTCTCGCTTGATATATGTTGGTGATTGTGAACTGCATGATCCATATATCATAGTATCACAATAATGAATGTTATATTATGTGAATGATTTTGTGGATTAAGGGTGGATAGTAGTTACTCATGTAATAAAAAGTGATTTGTAATATACGGGTGATATAGTCGAAGATTTGACCTCTCCAATTGAATTTCATCAACAACAGGAAGCCTAATTATTTTTCCATCATGATATTGAAAATATTAGTCTTGAAAAGATGAATGAAGTGGATGAAGTAATGGAGCAGGAAATCGATATGATTGAAGCGGAAAATGATTGTATGTACAATTATTTATTCATTCAGTAACAAGTTGTTTCAATTCTGCAGTCATTCATTATCATTGTTATATATATTTTGTTTGTTAGTACTGGGCATCTATTATCATTTTTAATTTTTTTTCTGCATAAATTGTTTGAAATATATATTTAGAACATAATTTTATTTGATTAAATGACTTGAATTCCAAAGAATAAGTGGTACACTATTTCATCTGGTTCTGCGACAGTTGATGATCCGTCTGTCCCCACAACATCTGAGGCACCAGCTACCTACACCCATGCACCATCTCCCCCTGCACCATCTCTAACACCATCTGTGGATGTCTTATTAGAGGATGATTCATTGACTCCCGCTACAGGAGCCTCAATAGTGGGGCAGCGGAACGCCCCTTCCAGTTCATCACGATCATTTTGGAGGGTCACAGTCATAGGTACAAATTTTAATTAAATAAATTTATTTCATTTTGTTTATACTAATTGTTTGCTCATTGCCGATGAAAAAATGAAACCACGGAAAAACACATAAAAATTTCAGATGTTTGGAACATGAATGGAAAGAAGATAGTCATGCCATTTGATTCTTATGGGGTCTCGACGGATGACGTTGTGGGGTTACATGGCCAGATTATAGGTTAGATCGTAGCAGATCCCGATTCCCTTTCCTATTTCATATGATTATTGGAGGCATATGACTCCAAACTGGAAAAAAATAAGTTTTTGATTCTCAGATAAAGTTAATTTAGTTACTTTAGGGTTTAATTGAATGTCATGTTACTAATATGTTAAAAATGAGTCTTTTTACATAGAAGTTCTTCCACTTTACCATTGCTGATGTGATAGCCCAGAAGTGGAAATTGAAAAATCTTGGTAAAAAATTGAATGATTTCAAATGGAGGTTGTGGTTTGATGTCAATGATAATTCATTGACCGTGCATCAAATGTATGAGAAGCTAACCAGTGGGGCACCGAAAGAATAGTGGAATGTTTTTGTAGATAGACATCGTGATGAGAAGCGGATGGTATTGAAATATATATTATTTTATTATCCTCATTTTACATTTATACATGTATATGAAGAGGAGATGACATGGAATAATGTACTGTTAAATTGAATTTTATTTATTTCAGAATATCTCAAGGAAGAATGCATCAAACTGGGCAATGTAATTCATCTCGCACACTACGGGCTGAAAAAGCTTTTCTAGAAGCCGAATGTCATTGGTAATCTTTTAATTAGTTTAAATATTTATAAGAAAATATTATCATTTTTAACATATTAAATTGTTGATTTATCTTTGTTTAATGTATTCAAAGAGTTTAGGTCATGAAGCATCCCGAACTGAACTGTGGCTAGATGTTCATCAAAAAACAGATGGATGTTTTGTTAATGACCTTACCAAATAAGTTGCGGTATGAAGTCAATTTTTTATTATAATAACTTATTATCAGTTTTTACTATGTTAATATATATTGATATTTGATTTATAGGTAAAAATTAAAAAAATATTGGAATCCAATACTGGGCAATCCTACTTAGTCTCCCAGGATGACCCGGTTGCTAAAGTCCTTGGGAAGGAGCATCCTGGTAGAGTGCGCGAGATGGATTTGGGACCCGTACCATCTGTTGTCTTTGGCAGGACACCGGGGATTCATGCTGCATCTACTCCTAGTTACAGTCATTTCATACATGAAGATGCTCAGAGGGAGATGTCTTCTCTACGAAACACAGTTCACTAGCAGGGGGATCAGATATCTTCTTTCCAGAAAGAGTTGCTTGAAATACGTTAAAATATGAGCAGATATACCCCCGGTGGTAGTGCATTGACTAGTGGTGAGAAAGTAAATCAAAAAAAATACAAACCATTTAGTTTGAAAGCTTTTATTGGCTTTAAGTTTAATTATAAATATACAACAATATTTAATTTTCAATATAATGTTCTTACAGGTGGTAGCAGGTATTGGAGATGGAGTTGAAGAGGGTGACGATGCATCATCGGACCATGAGTAGTAGTATTGTTGATGTGTTGAGAAAATATGAGAATGGATGGTTTGTATATGTAACATGTATGGAACATAGTTTCCACCAAAAATTTCCATGTCCTAACATTTTCGAGATTTCTCATGTTTCCTTCTATGCTTTTTTTTTGTTTTATGATGTTTTATTTTAAGCCTTGATTTCTCATGTGTGGTATACAACCTTCCATTTAGGCATGTGTATCAATTGGTAGTCGAGATTTTTGATAACTAAAGAGTGATCCTTTTTTTATTTTGTTCTGGTTATATAAATTGCATCCTATTAGGAAGTATAGAGACCAAACATAAGAGGATGATGGGAATGTGGTTTAGCCTTATCATATGATACAAATAATATAATCACCAATAAAAGTAGTTGGAAACAAACATCGCGAACCTAACATGTAACCTTAAACAAAATTCATGTGTCACCCTCATGTTAGGATCCTTTTTCTCTTTGAAAATATGAAATGTGGACAAAAATGGATCTGATAAAATTGATTATACATGAGTTTATGTATTGATATGCTGATTTCATGAGGATTTCTTGTAAATGTTTCTCATAAGTATTCTGGGACTTTCAACTAGAACCTCTTTGATCCAAATCACATTTTACTACTTTAAGAACACATATGCTTCAAGTACTGCACAAGTTGGATCCTCATTTAAAACTAGGGCTCTATTATCAACCATGAACCATCAACATTGGGTCTCAAATTAACTAGTTTGGGAGTCAAACCTAAATGGTACCTTTCCATCTTCAGAGGAAGCTAAAAAATCCATTCATCTCAAAAATCCCTATTAGATGTCTACTCGACAATGACTAGTGGAACAAAATTTGTTGTAAATAGTTTCCATCTCAAACCATTTCATGGTCATATCCATGGAAGGAAATGACATGTTTATCCCTTATCTAGGGATGTTGATCAAGAGGTCATTGATTGACTCATCTAGATAGCATAAGGGACCCTCCAAAGGGATCCTTCGAGCATTCACCATCACCAATGCTACAAAGAAATAAAACCACTATATGCTGTGTGTGTTTACCTCGGGAGTCTGACCTAAGTGTACCAATCATAGATAGTTATAAAACACAATAAGGGTAGTGAACAATAAACCAAGAACATGGCCCTACATCTATACCCTCTATATAATCCCACTAACTAAATATGGTGGAAAAATATGAGAAAGAGTGCACATTTTCCCACATTTACTAAGCTTGTTAGTATAATCTGGTATTATTCAAAGAAATCACCAAGAATATTTTTGTGAAAAATCTTGTTAATACCTATATCAATTCCCACTGACTTGATTAACATCGGTATATACCTATATGAAATGGAAGAAAAGATCAGGACCATACACATTCTCCAATAATAGAATAAGAAAATATGCATGTTCTGGTCACTAAAGTCACCTAGAATATTCTAAAAATGGTTAAAGGGAAGACACACAACTATTCTACTATAATTTGGGCGAATCATTAACATAATATGAGGAGATGTAAAGAAGATACACATCTTTTCTCTCAACATACCATGTATCTAGTGGAATGCAGAGGTTATAGGTGTTAGGGTCATCTATTGCACATCATCAAAACTTTTCCACCAGTTCCTCCTAAGTGGATAAGATCTTTACATATTCCACATTATTATGTGGGTCCTCCTAATTTTTTGTAGGGATATAGCTATAATACAACATACTACAGAGGCCAGGGTGGTAGTCAACATAGTTGATACTAGACTCAGAAATTAATGTGCATGAAATGTGATCCCACTCAGAATAGTCAGGTTGTAGCATAGAGTCATGGTATGGGAAAACTAAATGACGTTTAACATATGATAGGGAGAATAAATCCAATTAATTTATTGTTTTAGGTACTTATCTAGTAACCTCTACTATAGATTATATATTATTTGACACAAGTGCATCATACAATGTTATATTTGATAATTTTCTAGAGATTCTACTCCTTGATATAGTGTATTTATGTGTCATTAAGAATATGTAAACATCATTTGTTATTCGATCAATGATTGTTTAATGATGGAATTATTTTCCCCATAAGATCGAAAAATGTTTTTTATATAGAATTCATTCTTTCCCATCATGTAATTGAATGATGTAATTATTGTAATGGATTTCATGCTTCCCTATAGATCCATTATTGATTATTATCACTATAGAATTATGGTCGATTGTTTGTATGATGTCTCTTGTTTCATCATGTAGGGGATACCAATTAGAAATAACATTATATTTTATTGTATGATGTCTCTTGTTCCATTTTCTAGTTTGATTTGTTTTTCAGGGCAGTGGGGAAGTAGAAGCAAAACTGCATTTTTTTCTGGAAAGTATTTCGTGGCGGTTTTAACCGCCACTAAAGCTTTATTGGTCAGTATTTCGCAGTGGTATTAACAACCTTCAATTCTTTACTTTTAAACCATTAGCGGTGGATAAAACCTTTGTGAAATGTAATCGGTTTATATTTAGCGGCGGTTTTCACTAACTCGACAGAGGCGCATCAAACGCATGAATATCACGGCAGCTAAAACCACTGCGAATAAAAAAATATCCGGAACACGTCAAGCCACCACTAAAGTCACGAAAACAACCGAAAAATGAGGCATCTACAACGATTCCCTTAATTTGTCGCGAAATGGAAAAACCGCCGCTAATAGATTTCCAACGCCCATTTTAGCGGTTGTTTCTGTAAACCGCCGCCAAACCATAAAGCGCCTATTTAAACCACGGCTATATGAAATAAAACAGCTGGTAATAGCCGGTTTTGTTGTAGTGACTACCTATAAATATTTAAATTTACCTCCAATTATATGTCTCTAATATCCACCAATGTTCTCTTAATCGAGATCATAATTTGGCGGTGACCCTTTCATTTCTCTTTTCCTCTTATTAAGTCTAAATTTTATTAACCTAATTTCTGATGTTGGTTTTCCCAAAGGAATTTTATATTTTCAACCTTTTTTTTGAAATATAATTTCAAATTGGGAGGACGCAATTTATTGAAGGATGGGAGAATGTAACTCCCCAATATACAACAGTATGCTTATCTTTGAATAATACAGTAGCATGTGTTGTACGCAACTTCGAGTTCTAACACACCACAACCAATCAAACTAGCTGTTATGAATAGTAATACTCACATTTTGAAATTTTATAAATTTTATCTATCAAAATGGACATCATTTTTGAATTCGGAATATCATGATAATCTTATGGTGAAATTTTTTTATTTTTGTGAAAACATTCAATTTTTTATGAATAGTTAAAAAACACTTAGTTATAGATTAAAATTGAATTTTTATTTAAATAATTATTTATTTTAGTTAAATTTAATTAATGTCAAAATGGATATATAATACCAATATATGTTCAATGTAATTCATTGGATTTAGTTTAGAATAATTTTACATATATAAAAAATTTATTGAAGTTTTCACCGTCTGTTACCTTCCTCCTTGGAGAATTTGCAAATTCACATGAAACATAATTTTAACGCTTCTGTGAGTAGAATTTCAAAAATCCAAGAGACACGGTTAATATCAAGGAGTAAAATGTGGTTCAATATGATAAAAATAATTTTTGGTGAATAGTAACTTTTTACTTTTACTTACCATGGTTAAAAGTAAATAGGGTAACTAAGGAGAAAATGATATAGATAGTACCCCAAAAGATGTCCTAAATCTATTAAAAAAGTGTATTTAGACCAAAAACAACCATAGGAATAAAATATTATCATTTAGGTCCACTTGGTTTAGATTAGGACATTTACTATTATTTAATTCAACGAAGAGTTAAAAGAATTAAAATAAAGGTTTAATTACTAAAACATTTTTAATATAGGGTAATGAATAAGATAAATTCGATTTTAAATATTAATTAGAAAGATAAAAAGACTTCCTACGTTATGGTATTTTATTTATAATTTTTAGACATTATGTAATTTAATTTATGTATGGAACAATGGTGATGCAGTAATTTCATAATTAATAAAATAATAAAATAATTAATATTATAAATATCCAAATAAATGTAATTTGAGACTTTTTATAAATTAAACTAATTTTATATGTTAATATGAAATTTTAGTATTGATATTATTATGTTTTCATAAAGAATCATGCTATTAAGATTTTCACAAATATCAAATACAAAATAGTGTCAAAATTGACATAAAAGAGTTTTTAAAACAAATATTATATTACTAATTGATGTTCAATTCCTAAAAATCTAAGGATCGACCAAGAGACTTATATAATGATAGATTTATCATTAATGAACCACTTGGGGTTAATTTGGATGTATATGGTATGTTTATGAACCATATAGTATAAAAATACAAAGAGACATTGTAAATTTAAAACTGATTAACAAAGAGTTAAAACTAAAAGATAAGGTTAATAATATGACCCAAACCTATAAAAAACCTATTGTTTGAGTGGATTTAGATCCATCCCCACCTTATCCAAGATATAAATCAGTTTGTAGCCATTATTAACCGAATGTAAATTTATTATAAAATAATATTTTAAGTTTTTCTTAAGGTTCCCCTCACCCCTCTTATAAAAGGGCACTCCACATTCTCTTATCTTTATACATACAAAGACTTTTGGCTCAGACAAACCCTACCCAAATATTCTCTCAAATTCACTAAATTCAACCTATAGGCCTATGTTTGATCAGAAATCCAACTTATGGAGCCCTTTTGATCAAATCAAAAGGAAGAACCCGAAAAAGATGTAATGTTTTCACCACACTTTTTCAAGGTCCTTCCTTCTTCAACTTCTTCATTCATTGTTATTCCCATTCTAAAATAATAACTCTAGTAGCATATATATATTGTGATGTTATTATAAATATGGTACATCCATATTCAGTATTATATACATAATTTGAATGACATCTCACCATTCATGTGTACGTACGGCTTACTATCTCCACATCGTGGTGAAATTGTTATTCAAAACCTTATTATTTGGATGGGTATAATAATGATGTGTAATTCATGTAAATAATAAATATAACATGATAATGATTCAGTATATATTATATACCATCCAATTATATATTATTTTAATATCAAATGAATGATATTTTCGCTCGTGCGTACGTACGGATTACCGTCTCCACGAAAGCGATGAGATTCATTCCACATTGAATCCATTCATCACAAAATTTCACTTGATGATTAAAAATAATTTTTGGATACTTGATATCATTCATTATATGAATAATATACATCCCGTACATAACAAATACATCTCACATAACAAATAACATAAAGGAAAACGAATCTTTTAACACCCGAAAATACGATAATACTAAAATATTATTAAAAAATCAATATTAAAAGATCATATAGGATATCATATTTATGTATATGATTTTTGTATAATGATATAACAATTATTTAACTATTATAGAAAATTTTTTCCTACACTCTATCATAGAAAAGTACAAGGTAAGGGTTTTTTTTACAATCTCTTCATTATCTGAGGTTGTTTATACGTAATTATCTACTAGGACCTCTTTATCATCCAAATCCATGTTTATTAAAAATGTATTTCTAAAAATTCGTACTATTTTACAGAATATGGGTTAAAGTGATTTATACCCTTGTTTGAATTTTTATAAGAAGTTTATAAAGGAATCTTTAGGTCATTTTCCAGACAAGGACCTTTTTAATCCTTTTTGACAACTTAAGGTAAGAATGTCTTTTTTTAACTTATACAGTGGGTGAAAATATTTTCCACCTTTGTAAAATCTTCGAAGCATCCCTTAAAAGATTATAAGAATATTTTCAAAGTAAATGTTTTATTGTATAATTATGTGACTTTAAAATGATTTCTAAAAAGGATATATTTCTCTCAAATAGTTTTGATTTCATCTATGTCAACATCCATTGATGGATCTTAAGTTTATTTGAAGTTGATATATTATGATACAAAACATCCATATTATGTTGTAGGTTTTGTGATATGTTTGACTAAGGATGTGTTATTTTTATACCATTCATGGTTTATGGATAATGTATTTACATTTTGGTTGCTATTTTTAATACAAATGTAAATGTTATGTTTATACCTGTTCATATGAGGAATGCTTTGGACTTAGTAAGTGACGGGTGGAGCCCGCTATAGCTCCTCGATGCATCGGTAGGTCTCATGAGACAAACTATTGTCTTGGAATGAGTCCTTGAAAAAATATTATTTTTAGTCTTGGCACGAGGCCTTATTGAATGTGATTATTCTACAATTAGATTATCCATGTGAATAAGTAAATGGTATTACTTTATATTATTTTTTCCATATTATTGTAAAGTTCATGTTTAAAAGGTTTTTTTAGTTATACATTGTCTTAAATGTTTATGATTATTTATTAAATTCTCTATTGTAATGTTATCCTTACAGAGCATCTGATCTCACCAATTTCTGTGTCTTATTTTTCCCAGGATTCTAAGAAGTGTATTTTGATTGATATGAAGGGTTAAGAAAAGGGAATAATGGTTTCCATGAAGGATTATTTATGTTGTTATATATGTTAAGAAGGGTAATGTAACAATCATGTATGTAATATATTTTCCAATATTGCTAAACTGATCGGTCCTTCAGGACTTGATTCCTTGTAATCATGGAAATGTGTTAAAATAATACACCAACTCTGGGTAACTGGGGTCGGGGAATTACATATAACATTCTTATTCGTTCCCTATATGACTCAAGAAATGATTGATAGGGTAATTATAGGTATTTTCTAATTTTGTGTTTCAAAAATGATGTTTATGTTGATTATGTATTGAATTTTCATTCTACCAATTCATATGAGGAATGCATTGCAATATTTGAATAAGGTTTTCGGACCATTAAAGGGACTCCAATCACTAGTATGTCAAAATATATATACTAGTTTGATTTTTGTCTTAGGTATTACCCATTTATGTAGATATCATATCATATATCCATGATGGTATTTTCATATTTCATGGACAAATGCAACCACAATATGTTTTAGATTTTTAAAACTATTAATTCTATCAAGATAAAATAAGTTATTGATGTCATCGTGATTATTTAATTTTTTATTGTATATATGGATAAATTTCTAGCTCATGGGATTATTTTTATTCCATTATTTGTTAATCATTTATTATTTCTATATTATTCAGGATTTAGTAATTACCATTCTATATAATTCTTACTAAGAATCTAAGAACAACCATATTTTTCTTCTTTCTACCACTATATAAATATGTAATATATAAACGAGTTTAACGATTCAGAATATTTCTATTCACTACGTTTTTTTTTCATATGATACCAGTGATTCAAGTATATATCTAGTTTAAACTTACTATTAATCTATTAAACATGATAGTATGTGATTTATTGTATATATTTCCAATGGATTAACATAACCACCAACTCTTGCCAACTAGAGTTTTGGTATTTAATGTTTGTATCATATAAAGTTTAGTAGAAACACTTTTATGATGATATAAAAAATCATATAATAAAGAACTTAACCCGAATACTATAATTGAGGATATGTGAATTTATTGTATAAGAGTATAAATTATTTTCAATGTAGATATTATGTGGTTTCCCACTATGACTATAATTTCTAGTGATATTATTTTTGGTTTATGTAATTTTCTCAAAATAACACAAATATTCTCAATAATGGTGTGATGAACAATATGGTGATTACGAGAAACCAAATTTGATGATGACTCAAGTGAAATATATGTTTATAATTTGTAATCAATTATCTTGATATATGATTAAAAACATCCATATTATCCAACATTATGACTCACTAAAGATGTGAAGTATAGAGTTCTCTAAGAGATCGAGTGGTGGAGTCCATGGTGTAAAGAATGCTGAATTTCCATCACGTTAGAAATATCTAAAGAAAAACCCCAATTAATATATTGAATGAATGTAGAAATTTAAAATGTGTTCAAAAATAGAATAGGTTAATGAACTTTTAATAAAAAATTAAGAGTGTTATGGAGGGAGATATAGTTTATCCATATGCACCCTTTATAGTTTAATGTATATAGTATGTGGAATATGTAAATTATCCAAGAAAAATCCCTAATACTTGCTTTGACACCCAGACTAATTAATTTCATATTCTATGTCCCTTGAAAATATGTATAAATTATGTTGATAATGCATTTTGAAATGGTAAATATGTTATAGAAGTGGTATTCTAGGTATAATAATCACGAGACATCTAAGTATTATTCAATAGTAAATCTTCTTTAATTATTTTAATGTAGTTGTTGAATGGTACTGATAAACAATAAAATTATTTTGGTTGTAGTTTCATGATTAGTATTATTGAAGTAAATGGGATAGTTTTTTTAATGTTAAAATTTGTTAGTGATTTAACGATAAAGTAATTTAGGTTATCCTTTATGTCTTTTGTTATATTTATATAAATATTCATTTATTTTAGTTGATGACTAAGGGATGAACAACATTTTTTAGAGTATATTTTTTCATATGAGGTGAGCATAAGAGTTATATATACATTCATGGGTTTAAAATTTTAAAATTATAAATCTTTCAAAGGAATAGATAAAAATTTAAGGATTTATGTGATAGTATTTTGAGGTGATTTGGATGATTCAATTGGTTTAAGGATTCAAACAATATTCAGGTTTAAATAACCCATTTACTTACTATATGATTTATGTTATGTTACTTATGTAGTATTGGAACATGTAACTTTGATAATCTTGATAGTCAAAAATTGCTTCATTTGTAATATAATATTTTCATAAATATTTATGGTGGAACTAATGATTACATTTAAGTATAGTATTTAAATATGAGGCATGATATTTTGGTGATATTTAATACAACATATTTTTTTAAATTGATTTATCATGATGATAAATGATATTTCTTAGATTATTAGTTTGGTTGAGGTATATGTAACCCTTCTGTTTAACATGTGTTTTAATAATTTATTATTTGGGATGAATGCTTGTAAATATATGGTTATCTAAGTTAAAAGTCATGATAACTTCTTTGAGGTTAAAACATTCTCTAATTATGAGGTCATTCTTATAAATTAGTTTGTGTTTTTATTTAATTTGAACAATAATATATGCTGAATCTTTGGTGTTATTGTACAAATTTTGTTTTAAAATGTGTTCCTTCTTCATATGATGGTATATACATATTTGATATTTTCATACCAAACTGTGTCCATTTATATAGAAATTTAGATATATTAGTAATATCTTATTGTCCTTTTTGGATTTTGTGATCCTTTATATGTCTATCATAGTGCTTCATGCATAAAAGTTTCATATTGGATAGTCATTTCTCGATGTAAGAGATGATGTCCAAATTGATCAAAGTACAAAAAATGAATAAATTATTCTTAATAAATATATTTATATCATGTTATTATATTAAATTAATTTCATAATAATTATGGTAATGGAATTCATTATTTCAATGAAAATGTTTTTAAAACAAAAATGGTGTACTATTGCAATTGATTCCGATGAATTGATGCTCTTTTAACCCATCATAGTTTTATATTTTTTTTCATTCTATCATTATCTTACCATTTTATATATCAAAATATATGAATCAATGGACATTATTTTTCTCTTCTATGTCCATATTTTCACTTCCCAACAATTTTCTCAAATCTGGAAGACTAGTTTTGTTTTATTCTAGATGACATTCATATTTCATTTTACCTCTTTTTATAAAAATGTTATAGAAATAATTATTATTATTTGTGAATTCTTATAAATAATTTTTAAATTTAAATATAAGAAAATGGTAAAATTTTGAGGATATAATTTATTAATGGGGGGATAATGTGACACCCAGATATTTTAAATTCAAACTATGATCGATAACATACACAACATGTAACACTAAGTATTATTAAAACCTAATATTGAATATCGTGATAACGTAGCCATTAAATTGGAATGTATATATGAGAATAAATAAATAATTAAAATTATGTGGTTTTAATATTTTAAAAAAATGATTGGTTATTACGGAAATCGAAATTTGTTAAATGATTTGAAAGTAAATGAATTTTTTTTTGAAAAACGTTCTTCTTATCATTTTGGGTTTTTACCTTAATAAATATAAATTCAGAAATATTTTTGAATTATTGTAATTAAATTTATATAAAATATATTCATGAAAATATATAACATTCAGATGATTTTTTTATTCATAATTTATGAATAAATCTAGTTTTTACCAGAAAAATGTATTTTTAAAAAAGTATATTTTCATACCTTTTTTCCTTCATATTATGAAACAAATTTTTTACAATAGTTTAAATTAATTTCATAAAATGATTCTATATTTTAAAACATGAGGTTCGTGTTTTTTTTATATTCCCATATAATATTTTCAATTTGAATAATAAGCGTGGTAATATGTATGTCCTTGTAAAAGGGAAAATCAGGTTATTCTTTGTTAATACATTGTGATATGTTTATAATATTTCCTCTAAATTGTAATTTCATATTGATAATTTGACCCTTATCACCATAATATTGAATTTTTATTCTTTTAATTTACAATTTTCTTTGAAAATGACCAATATAATATTTAAATCAATAAATGTTACAAATGACACTCTCTTCATTTTAAATATCTTCTATGTGCTCATACAAAGATAAAAGAATGTTATGGGTGAATATAATTGTATATATTTAGAATAATAAAAACCATATCATTATTGATATTTTCCCATAAAATGTAGTAATTTTATAACTAACATAAATGCTAAGGAAACAACGTTTCATTATTTCTTCAATTAATAGATTATGATAACAAATGACGCTAATAATATTAAAAAAACAAAATATAAAGGAATAATATTGTTCCTGAAATTTTATAAATTAATATGGAATATCATTTTTGTGTTAATTAATTATATAAAAAAACATCTTCATTTCGTATATTATATCAAATTGAATGAATAGTGTAAATGTTGATAGTAATAATATTTTATAAAATTAATATATTATTATATTAATTAAAATGCATAAAAATATTTTCAGGGGATAATGAGGATAATATAAGGTCCAACAATGATACCTTTTGTTCATTATGAACCAATATTCACATTACAGGTAATATTATAACCCTTCTAGATTGGAAAATACATTACCATGTTTATTGTTAAAACTCTGTAATTAAAGTGATAAATCTAAGGAATGGTTTAGACACCACTTAAACCTTTATTAATATTTGTTATTTGTGGGATTTCAACCCCATTCTCCCATATCATTTAATCCTAATAAATATTGTAGAAATTGAATGGAGAATGAATTTATTATATTTTATCATTCATTTAAATTCCATAAGTGCCCTTCACCGCAATTATACAAGGGAACTTCCTCCCTCATATCATTTCACCACATTGGGCATTATGACTCAATAATATCTTACCAAAATAATATATAAAATCCCTTATAAACATTAAATATGGGTTCTTATCCAAAAATACCATCCCAATGATCCTTAAATTGAGATCTAATGGTGTTCTTTCAAAGAAGTGGCTATCACCCCATTCGTTCTCTTTCTTTTATCATTTTTTACATACATCCACAAATTCTTGGGAATTTTTCTTAAAAAAGAATATTTAGTTTCAAGAATATAAATAAATATTATTATTATTATAAAATCACTATTATCCACCTGATTTCCCTTCAAATTGGATGATAAAGTATTTCGCATGCATTCATACGACATACCATATCCAGGTAGCGAAATAATTAAATTTCCACCACCATATATTAGGGATGGTGATTAATATAGTATTATAGTTAAAATATTATTTTTAATAATAATTTAATAATTTATAATGATAATATAATATCTACCATCTTATAAACAAAACCTTCGGTAAATGATAATGTCGCTTGTGCATACATGTGGACTACTACACCCATTAAGAGATATGATTAGTGCTTTATTTACAAATTAAATTGATGATAATATGGATATATTTGGAGAAGTTTTAATTTATATAATATTAAATAATTATTATTTTATGTGGGTTTTTATTTACCTTTATTTCATTCCAACCATCGAAATGTGAAAACAGTGTTCATCTGTATGTTCTCCCTTCCATCTCCATGAATTGTGTAATTCATTTTTTATCTATATATTTTTTGAATTAATATAAATATATATCTAATGTATATATAAGAAATTTATATAATGATTAAAATTATTTATATTATGGATCCATGATCAACATACAAGTAGCAAAAAAACTGAACCAAAACATACATGAAACACGAAGCAGATAACACCTGGAACATTCATTTTAGTAATTAATTATTCATAAATGGGAGATAACAGGTTAACATTAAATCATAAATGGAATAATATATATGATTATGGTTATGTAAAATATTAATGTTAAATATATTTTTAAAATAAATTATTTTCTATATTTTATGATGTGAGTCAAACTACAAGTAAGGGGTTCTCATCTCACTTTTACTCATGTAGGACATATTCCATACTCACAACTTCATTCATTTTTGTGATGTATATTTTTCCCTTTTATATTTTATATGATGAATAAATTATATGAATGTCAATAAATATAAAAATTTATGTTATTATTTCATGGAGATTATTATTCAAAATCTACAAATGCGGTAAGGGGTTTTTTAAAAATCTCATCATTATTAGGGACTGTTTATGTTAAATTATTTTTTCGGGGAATTTTTTTATATATAAATATTTAACAAATTCTACTTTATTATTCTCATTTTTTTTAATAAAGTACATGTTTTTCTTTAATTTTAATCCATTTATATACTAAATATACCAAAATATTGTTTTTAAGGAAAAGAAAATATGTTTTTCAAATCAGTAAGGAATCATTTTTATCTATATCCATATTTTCATGAGAAAAAATTAATGATTATTGTTTCTTTTCTAAAAATATATTTTGAATAAATTTATACCCATGTTTCACTATTATTAAATGGATTGAAAGTAATTTTCTAGTAATTTTTCAAAAAATGAATTTTTTACACTTATAACAAAACATTGAAAAGAATATTTCTGTAAATTTATATGGCATAAATATAATTTCACACCATCATGATAAGTCAAATATTTAAAGCCTCTATTTCACGATTACACAATTAATTTGAAATAAAATGTTTCCATTATAATCTATATATTTTTAATTTTTTGAATTGGATTCTCAAATAAATATTTTATTTTTCCTATATAATGTTTTTAAGGATATTTTAATGATATTTCTACTAATAAAAAAATCATTATTATATTTATAATTCACTCTATATAAATCTCAAAGAAATTATCCTTATTATTTATCTTCATTGGTTATAATAAGTTTGACTTGAGAAATATTAACATTTCATATGCTAGTTTTTCTATTCAAATGTCTACATTGATTATGTTTGGAATTATTATTCTACAATTTCATATAATAAATACATTATACATAAAAATTGGTGGGAGGGGCCTTATATATCCCCTCTATTAATTTATAGTTCTCATTAGAAATTAGGAATTGTGTTTTAGAATAGGACTTTATAATTTATGTATATGACTTTTAACAATGCCTTTAAGATATTTTATGATGTCTTCTAACAAGGCCTCGATGATAAGTTTCAGATGTATGTTAATATGAATTCAATTATTATGAAATTATATATTGATCTCAATGTGCTCATTTTAATCTTCATGAAAAATATGGATACATTTATAAAATATGTTATTAAGTATATGATATTATTTTATCATTATATATTCTTATCATAATATACATGTCTTATTATCTATCAATGTATGTAACCCTTACTGAGCATCAAAAATTACACTTATTTCTTTTCATTTCCCCATGATATTGAGAATGAATATTTAAAAGAGTTTAGGTATTAAAAATATATAATTTTCAAATTTTATGTGTTTAATGTATTCAATTGTAATCTTATATTTGTGTATGTATATAGTTAACCAATACAAAAAACTATTATGCCTGTTGCGATGTGATTTCCTGTATTAGTAATAATATATTAAATTAACCACCACTCCTGGGCTACTATATTCAGGTTCTTTATAATTATATTCATTTATTTAAAATTCACTATGACATAAATTTTTAGTTTAATTTTCAAGTTTTAATAATTATGGTTATTCCAAACATTTTTCATAAGGGAGATAGAGAAACTCATTCCATGATACACTATTCATCACTACCGTGTTATAATATATATATATATATATATATATAATTTTTTACATTATTTTTTTGTCCCCATGTTAATTTCATGGAAACCATTATCATTTGTAATGAGACTGGAATCCATGACAAAAATATTTTGGGTCATTTAAGATTATCGATGAATTACTATTTTATAGTAATTTATTTTTCCTCGTTCTATTAAGACCTAGTTAATGAAATTTATTTTTATATAAATTCATATATATTTATCAAATATATTTTAATCGATCAATTTAAGGTGGAGATATAAAATGAAACAAATCCCTTCACGGTGGAGGTATCAACCCTTACAAACAGATAATGTTTTTATTTTCCATAGAAATGAAATATGGTAAAAATTGATTTATATTTTCATGTTATAATTATTTATATAAATATAATATTTATTAATTAGATCCATTTTTATAATATTCCATGAAATGCGATGAAGAAATATAAAAAAATCGTCATTGGATCTAGGATTATTCTTGTACACATGAGTGACACCTTCTTTTTTCATTGTTGGTGATGTGAATATATATTATTTATTCCGTGAATATAATATCTTTTATATATACCAATTATATTAATTTAATTATTTTATTATGTTTTACATAGTAATAGAGGAATAAATATTATAAATATATATATTAAAATTCTAGGGGAGGATAATACTTATGTTTTGGATTCAATCTGTCTCTTGAATGTATAATCATAAACCAAGGAATTGGGAGAATTTCATGCAGCTAAGGGATACCAAATGCGGAGAAGAAGTATATTATATGTAATATGGTTATAGGTTCAAGTGAATTTTAAATAATAGTTCTATGTTGAATTGTGTGCAGTTCATGTCTTTTTATGTGTTAAAATGTGTTAATTTTCTTTGGAATTGAATGGTTGGTTGTAGATTATGATGGAATGATATGAAAATTAATCGAATTATGTGAGGGTTATATAATAATATGTACAAATACCAACACAAGTGACCCAAATACGGTGTATAATGTATTAAATTGGCATAAAATAAAAGGGACCTCTTCCTAGAGCACCGATCATATTATTTTTCATGATCAATTAGATAAATATATGCTTCCAATAATACATTGTAAATAAAAAACACAGCAAATAAAATAAAATATTATCATTTATAGTACACATAAAATAAAAAATCATACATGGGGAAAGGAAGAATAATAAATTATTTCCTCAAATATTTCGTATTACTTATGTATAATATAAGCAGTCATGAGTAAATAAGGAGTAATCAACATGATGTGGTATATAAGAAAAAACATATTCCATTTAATTACTAACATGACAATGAAAAGAATAATATTATAATATTATCCTAACAAATTTATTAATATAATTGGACGAATATGATTAGACTTCAATCATATATGAGACTGAATTGTGTCATTTGGAAGCCATTTGGATAAGCTTAGAACATTTCATTTATTTTATTTAATGACAATTTAAATATGTCTCATTTAAATTTTAATATCTAAATATTTTTTAATATAAGGTTATGCAGAAGATAAATTAGAATATACATATTCATTTGAAAGATAAAATCCTTTCCTTAATCATGGAAATTAATTTCTAATTTTTATTAAATAAATAATTACTATAAATACTTATTCTTTGTTGATGTAAAAATTAAATAAGTAATGATAAATAAATAATAAATATTAACTAGAATTATAAAAACCAAAAAAAGCCAAAACACATGAAAATATCATATTCGTCGAATATACCTAGAACACAACCATCCAAGGGTCCATTTAGTTGCCATTTGTATCCTTTTTGAAGAGATTGTGACACCTATATTGTTTTAATTAATGTGATGTTAATGTTTTCACATTAATAATTTAATAAGTATATCAATTTAAATTTCGGATTTTCTAGAAGATAAAATATACTACAAGTAATTTTTTTAAATCTATTATATTGATCTCTCTCATTGTATTTTATTTTTAATTGTTATTCAAAAATATCTATATTAATGATTTACACAAAATTGATGTAGTAATTAGTTTATTAATGATGGTATCAAATAAATGTTTTTAAAAATATTAAAAATAAATATAATTTGAGATAACTAATATGTGAGATTTACATTATATATTACCTTTACCATTAATTAACATAATAAAATTTTTTTTTATAAGTTATATTTTTATATTAATATTTTTAAAAGTTAATGAATTGAATAGTGTCAAAATTGACACCATTGATTGTAAATCAAAATAATGATTTCTTATATTTTTAAAAACAAATACAACATTTTAGAAAATGATGAATAATTTATATGTGGTCTAAAATGATTTAAGGAATTTATTTATGGTATAATAGACATCATATATGTAAGCATTATTCCATTTTAATTTTCATATTTTTGTTATAATAGTTAAAAATTAAATAAAAAAGAAAAGAGGTAATAAAAATGATAATGTTTAAATTGATTGAAATAAATTTAAAAAATCTATTTATTATGTGATTACAACTGTATATCATATCATATTTAAAATTGGATCATTTTTTAGGTTTCTGAGTAAGAATTTGGTTTATTATAAATTAGTGTTTTTTGAGATCCAAAATGTGTCCCTCACCTTAATTATAAAAGGGCACCTCCTACCTCGCCACTTTATTTCACATTTACCCTTCAAAATAAGACATTCCCTACCCTTTTATCTTATAAACATACATAGTTACATTATATAATATCTTGGTATTTTTTAAATACTAACTCTAGTGCTCTAATAAGAGATTAAGAGGAAACATGATGTAGAAGATGTAATCTCCTCTATCTATTCATTCAAACTTATTTATTCATATACGTCATCACCATGAGTTGGTTAATTAAAATTTATTTAATATAGTTTTACTTATATGCTGATATGGTTTTATAATTATGAAATAACCATATTCCACATTTTATCAGTCCTACAAACAACAAAATCACTCTGCGTGTGTACATACATCTTACCGTCTCCACACCATTGTGTAATCCTTTTTCACCGTCACCATACATGGATGCATATAATAATGGAAAACAAAAAAATAAATTATTATTATAACATGATATTTGTTGTGAAATACCATATACCATATACATTAATACCATCCCACAATTATGAGAATGATATCTTCGCTCGTGCATCTGACGACCTATCATCTCCACGACGTGATGTGATTTATTCGATATGATATTCATTAAAAAATGATTATATAAATGCACATAATGAATAAATATGGTATATATTATGTTACTATAATTTTGAAATAATATAAATATTACCTAAGATGGATAAACAAAACATATTTGTCAAAACATGCATAAGAAAACAAAGTAGTTAATATCTGAATGAAGTGAAATAATGAAATATATCTACCAAATGGATGATAATATGTTCATATATTATATCATAAAAATGAATATGATTCTATAATAAGTCAATAAAATTATTTAAATCATAATACATGAGGATCGAATAAATATGAAGGACATCAAACATAAGGTAAGTGATAATTTTTCAATCTCATTATTTTTTAAAAGGATGGGGCCGAAGCCTTATTTTTATTTTTAAAGAAAATCGAAGACCTCTGTTCAACTAGGTAGAGGGAGACCCATTACATAGCTCGATGTCCCGGTGGTCTTGTAGCCCTATACATAGACCGTAGTCCCAATTTCCATTCTTTGAATAGTAACCCGCCTACAATAGTACCTGCACAGTACCACCGCTGCTACAGTGCCCTGTTGCTGCTATAATACCCGCCCCACCACTGCTATAGTACCCACCGCTGCTACAGTCCCTCTACAGTACTGCTACAGTACCTATGCCCAATGGGCTTTGAACCCATGTTTTCCATGTAGGTTTACGGGGTTCTTACCACTAATCCAACCCCCAATTACATTTTTCAATCTCATTATTAACAGAGATGGTTTATTCGTAAGTATTTATTGGGTTACATTTATCATACACATTCAAGTTCCCTAATTATGTAATTTTATTCATATTCATCTAAAATTTTATAATGTAAATTTTACACATTGAAGAATTTTTACTAAATGGCAATATATGAATGTTTTCTTTTTAATCAATACAATTTACTTTTTGACTTTTCCATAAAAAGTAATAGGATAATGTTTTTATCATATATGGAATGAACATATTTCTACATGTTTAGAACAACTTATTTCTATGAAGCATCCTCTATAAGATTTCATGTTTAATTTTAAAAAAATTAATTTGTTTTTTAATTGCTTGAATTTTTTTGAAAAGAAAATGTTTTTGTAGAAGGAATAACTATTCCTTTAAGAATTAATATCAAGTGTTTTATCAAAATTATTTTCAATCTATGATTAATTATGCTTCTATACATTTGATTTATGTTAAGTTTTTATGTTTATAATGGAATTTTATTTTTTAAATATTTTTTTTATTTATATTATGATGGAATGATGTTTAAGAAACCCATTTTTTATAATTGGAGATTTTATGTTGGATGAGTTATGTTTTTATGGAACATGTATGAATGATTTCATTATAAGATGGGTGGGATATATATCTACATCCAATTAATTGGGTAAATATTTAAATCACATGATATAAACTTGGATGGAATGGAAGATGATCTCAGTTTAGTAATACTGGGCTTGAACAGGGAGTGAACTTCGTACAGTAATGGACTTTTTCCACTATGATGATCATGGAGATGATCCCTAACTGATATGAAATGATTTTATATGATTATTTGTATGTTACAAATCATCTTGTATTATTTCATTTCTTTTTGTATTATGTTCATTTATTCTTATGAACTTTTATGATTCATCCTAGTGCATGATATCATTTTATTTAAAATGAAAGATAAGATTTTCCATTGTTATACTCTTATGTCTTGTGATTTTGTTATGATTTATATCTTTTTTTTTTACCCTTATTGATAGTTTGATCTCGCCATATTATATGTTTCTTTTCCCCTAGTTATGATGAAGGGTACTAATTAAGATATGTCAAAAAGTGGTCAAGTTATGATGAAATAAGTGGGAATAGTGAAGATGTATTATGAACCATTTGATTATGTTTCCCAGTATCTAAAGAAACTATACCTATTCGATTCTATCATGTTTTGATATATTGGGTAATTAATCTTCTTTAATTTTTACTTAAAATAAAATTATGTGAAGTATGGGGTATTATAGTTGATATCTGATTAAATATATTGTTAACCTTTGAAAACTAGAATGGGAAAATCTTAGGAAGAAACTGATGGATATGTCGAAGTATAGGATACAATCCGAATATTTTATAAGTGATCATGAATATCCTAGGACAAAACCTAATGTGTCCTAAATTGAACAATTATATTTGATTACATGGTTTTTTTATTTTTAATTGGTGTTTCTCACACTATTATTCTTGGTTTTATTGAATGAATGGAACAAGAAGGAATCACATTCATTATAAATACAATAGGAAGTGAAATTATTGTCCTCCAGAGAAACCTAATGTTATGGGAGCTAGAATAATAATTCTTGTAGTTTTTCTAACATAAATTTCTCAAGATATAGATCATGAAAGATGTAAAAATGTGAAAACAAGGTAACAACATTCTATTGAGTCATTCATATGGTAGCATTAAACTTCATTCAGTGGGAATTTTTATATATAAGATGATAATAAATGGATCAGTGCCACTAAAATGATATTTTCAGTTCTCCAATGTTCAGAACATGATAATGTCATTTTATTAGTCTATTTTTTGGAAGGTGAAGCTGATAATTGTTATAAATATACCAATAATAGGATTTAAATAGATGAAATTGAGTCCATAGAGTGGGATGACTTCAAGAATATATTTTTTAATAATTATTTTCGTCATATATTTCAAAAAATTATGGAGGAGTAGTTCCTTGAACTTTAGAAAAAGGACGATGAATATATTGGAACCTATGAAGAATCATTTGAAAGACATTCAAGGTATTCTTTTAGAATTATTTTCCAACCTGACATTAAAATTGATTGATTCTTTAGTGGCATAAAGACATGTCTTCGATTAGAATTAGCTATAATAGACATCAATAGCTGTGATGAAATCATTCAATGTGCTCTTAAGGTTCATTTGGAGATTAGAGTAACCCTTCAGTCCCATAGGTTTGATAAAAAGTGGAAAATGGAATTTATGGGAATATCGAAATTCCGCACTATAAATAAGATGATTTTTCCCTTATTCTCAAAGTGTGGAATAAAACATGGTGGGAATTGTCTTAAAGAGACTAGTAAAGTTTTTAAATGTTGAAAAGAAGGACATTGTGAATTTGAATTCCGATGTGATGGGAAAAATATGTCTAATGATATAAATATAGAAATGTATAAATAGAAATATCCTCCTACACATCAATGTTAAAAGTGAAAGAAAATTGGTAATTTATTCTAACAAATGGAATAATTTAATGGTTATTGATGAAAATCGACATTAGCAATATCTTAAGGAAAAAGACAATGTCACATTGGATGAGATCACTATCAGTAATGTCGAGTAGGATTATGAAGTATTTAATGGTAAAAATAACATCTACTCTAAATTATAACATGTTTTATTTGATTCTAGATCCACCCAATCATTTATTTTTGAAGTTTTTTTGAGGGTGTAACTATATTACTTCAACAATTAGATGTTGAGTTATTAGTGACAACACCTAATGGAACAATGGTCACATAAAATGTTTATAAATCTCCTCATGTTGAATTTTATATGAAATTTCTTCCTAAATATCTTGTGATCATTACAATAGTATAATTTTCTATGATTCATGTCATGGATTGTCTTTCTCTATATGGAGATCATATCAATTTCCAAGGAAGGGACTTCACTTTTCATATTATGGATCAATCTATGATCATTTATCTATTCATGTATGAATATAAACATCAATTAGAAATTTATTCCACCATATTGGTCTTGCACCTATAAATGAGGATTATTTATCTCCAATGGTTGGGGATAAACTTGTGATTATGAATACACCAATTTTACAAGAGTTTGATGATATAATTTCGAGATAATTGACAGGTCTTCCCCTAAATAATGATGTTTTGTTTTCAATATTTCTCATATATGTTTATATTAATATTTCAATGAATCTATATTGAGTAGACCTAATTGAGTTGCAGGAATTGAAGAAGCAACACCATGAGAATATGGAAATGGGATTCATAAACCCTAGTGAAACACATTGGTGTGCACATATTCTACTTGTTAATAAGAATGTTTTATCAATGAGACTCTTCATTGATTATCGAGAACATAACAAGATCACAATCAATAAAAAATATCTTATTCCCCACATTGATGCCTCATTTGACAAACAATATATAGCCCAATACCATTCCATGACTGAACTTCATTCAGGATATCATAATATAAGGGTCATGAAGATCGATATACCAATGAAGGCATTCTGTACAAGGTATGGAGACTAAGAATTTATAGTGACACCTTTTTTTCAAACTAATTCCCCCACTGTCTTCATGTATCTGATGAAAATATTTTTTAGATACTATGTTTTTTAGTTTGTGGTTGTTTTTATAGACAACATTCTCATCTATTCAGAGAGTATGGAAGAATATAATGGTCACTTGAGAATTGTACTATAACCCATATGAAAGGGAAATATTTTTGAATAATTTACCAAGAATGAATTTTTTTTCTTCAGAAGGATTATTTTATTGGTCACAAAATCTCAAAAGAGTGGGTATTATTTGAACCAGTAACAAAATAAGATTTTGAATGTTCGACGAATCCAAAAACTATAACTGAGATCTGAATGTTTCTTGGCATGGATTGATATAATCTATATTTTGAGATAGATTTTACCATATTATATAATCAACTAACCATTTTGACTCTAAAATGAGTTAATTTTATGTGGATGGATGATTGGGAATAGATTTTCAATGAGCTCAAAAAAGGATAGCCAATGCACCGGTGATCACACATCCTTGTAGTGGAGAGTGGTTTGTGATCTACAATGATGCATCCAAAAAATGATTGGGTTGAGTTCTCATCCAAAATGATATATTGAGAGCTTATGGCATATGAATATTAAAAATCCATGATAAAATTACACAACTCTTGATTCAAAGTTAGATTTGGTAAACATTTCACTAAATATATCAAGGAATTATCTTTATAAAAAATGGTGTGATATTTATACTTATCATAAAAGTTCATATAATATTTTCCCACAAAAGGCGATAAATATGGATCAAATAATATAGTTGGAGTTGATTGATGAATAAAACTAAAAAATACATTAACACCGTACGAAAGCGAACAAGGGTGGAGATTCTTTGAGTCCGAAGGACCATGCTAGCCTATCCGTGACGAGGATCACAAAAGATGCAATATTTATGGATTTTCAATGGATGGATCATAAAATTTTAATATAAGGTGAGAAATATTATCTTTATAAAATGAATTTTCAACCATATATACAAGTGGATACTAAGGAGGAACTGAAGGAAGATGTAGAGCTTTAAGAGAAGGAGACAAATGATCCTAAATTAATACATGATTGTGATGTAATAATGAGGATCAGGAATTGGGTTAGTATTTCTCCCACAACAAAATTAAAGAGGGAGCTATTATATAGGTTTCATAGTTCATCATTCTCTATTCAATCGTGAATGAAAAATATGTACATGGACCCAAACGATTATTTCTTGTGGGATGTCATGCAATGAGATGTTGTTGAATATTTCTCTAGATGCCTAGTTTGTATGAAATTTAAGGCTGTGAGACAGAATTCTAAAGAGATGTTAAAACCATTACCCATATAAGAATAGAAATGGTAAAACATCATTATGTTGTTTTTCATCAGACATCCCAAAGGCAATAATGCTATTTGGGATATAGTTGATCACCTTACGAAGTCAATACACTTCATTTCTATTAGATCAGATTTCTCTCCTGATCATCATTCCTGGATATATATAAAGGAAGTGGTAAGATTTCAATGAGTACCACGTTCCATTATATCTGATCATGACATGAGGGTTTCCTTGATGTTTTGGAAAAATCTTTAGTTTGACCTCGATACAAAGATATGATTCATCAATAACTATCATCCTCAGAAAAAAAATCAGTTTGAGAGAACAATTCAAACACTAGAATACATTTTGAGAGCATGATCTACAGATTTCAGTGGTGGTTGGGATTAACACCTACCTTTAGTGGCATTTTATAAAAATAGTATCCATCACTATAGTATTCAAATTGATCATTATGAATCCCTCTATGAAAGGAAGTGTATAAATCCATCGTATTGGGATGATGTTCTATAAATAAAGTTGTTAAGACCTCACCTTCTTCAAGAAATAAAAGAAAATTTCGAATCTATTCAACAATACATAAGAGAAAATCAGAGTCAAAAAAAGTTATTCTGAAAACCAAAGAAAATACATAGAGTTCGATGTTGGTGATATAGTGATTTTATGAATATCTCTTTAGAGGAGTGTAATGATATCTATAATTAAGGGAAAATTAACCCTAGGTATATTAGTCCTTTTGAAATTATGGATCGTCTTAGGAATGTAACATACTGAGTGAAACTTCCACTGAATATATATCTATTTCATGATGTGTTCCACGTATCTATATTGATAAACTATATTACTAATCCCTCACATTTAATAAAATCATAAGTTTTTCCTCTAGATCAAGATCGTTCGTATGAAGAACAATCGATAGATATTCTGGATCGTAGAAAAAATTTATTTCGAAACAAGACTACTCGCTTGGTTAACTATATTTGGTGGAACCACCAATTTGAAGAAGCTACATTTGAAATTGAAAATTGGATGAGGGAGATATAACCTCATTTTATTGTATCCATGTGAAAAATTTTGGGGGAAAAGGTCAGTTTAAGGGGGGTGGAATGTGACACCCAGATGTTTTATTAAAAGATATTTCTAAATATTTTTAATTATTCAATATCTTTCATTACATGAAATCGTGAGTTGAAACTAACCATGACATTTTTAGAGATTAAAATGACCATTTAATCTAATTTTTAAGTTATCAGTAATAATTATAACTAACTTATGAAAATTTATGGCAATGTTATATGCTACCAATTTTTTATGAAAAATATAAATCAATTTTATATTCTTCTTAGAAATTTAGTGAATTAATATTATTAAATAAAATTAATGAGATATATAAGTTATATAATTAATAACATATTTTTTATGTTTATACAAAATATATTTTTTTTCATAGTGTATGAATAAACTCCATTTGTTGTATAAAACAATATATTTTTGAAAAGGATAATTATATACCTTTTAATGTAGAACACATTTTAAAATTATATTTCAACATATTAATAATTTTTATATAAAAACACAAAAAATTAATTTTTAATATGGATATTAAAAATTAATTTGTATTAAATTTTAATATATTTCTAAATAATTTCAAATTTTTATGAATAGTAAAAATACACTAAATATTTATTCAACAGATCTTTCATCAATGAAATAATTTATATAGTTGAATTATAATATTTAATGGTTTTATAGTATAAATAGAATATATTTTTTTCATTAAATATAAGTTAGGTAATTATCATAAATTTTACACTGATATTAGATGTAAAAACATTTCAATATTTCATAATGTTTTATGTTTTCAAAATTGTTCCCTCTTTCCGAAAGCAGGATTACATTTAAATTAAATACATAATATTCTATTTTCTAAATTTGTAATAATGGATTCCATATTTGTAATAATTAGGTCCATATTATACAAATAAATTTTTTATTTTTGGGCATTATGAATAGTATATTCAGTAATTTTTATTAATATAGTAAAAGGGTAGAATGAGTTATTAAGGGAAAGAATACAATTATAAAATTATTATGTCACTTTTATTAATATCATTTCATGAGTTTTTTTCACCCTAAATCATACTTGCGTAGACATTTCGTCCATTTAAAACAACATGGATGAGGTTAATACATTTAATTAATTTTATTTATAGAAAACTTATGTATATCTCAATTAAATATTAATAACTAAATCATTAGTTATATAAGGTAATAGAAAATATAAAATGAATTATAAATACTAATTGGAAAGGTAAAATGATTTTATTTATGATGGTACTTAATTTTTTATTTTTAGAAAATAATAAATTACCTTAAAGTCATATACTTTGATGGTGTAAAAATTAATTAATTGATGAGAACGAAATTAAACCATTTCTATTAAAATTATTATTAAGAATAATAAGGCCCAACACTTGGAAAAATCGTTTTTTTCATGTATATATTGACCAAAACTATCCATGTTATGAGTTATTTACCATTTGAAGCCCTATTTAAATGATTGTGACAATTATATTATTTTATTTAAAATTTTGATAATTTTTCCATATTCATAATTTAATAACTATATCATTTCAAATATTTTATTTTTCTGAAGATAAAATCAACTAAAAGTATTATTCTGAAATATTTTAAATTTATCATCATCATAGTATATTGTTTTTTTATTCAAAAAATTAATATCTTAAATTATTAGTCAAAATTTTTGTTGTAATTATTTTGTTAATAGAGATATCAAATAAATATTATCAAAAAAATAAAAATAACTATAATATGGGATAATTAATATTTCTAATGAATTTATTAATTACCTTTACCTATTATTTATATAAATGAATAGTTTTTTTGAAGTTAAATATTTATATTAATGTTTATAAAAATCAATGAATTGAATAGTGTTAGAATTGATAATATTTATTTTTAATTAAATTAATTTTTTATTAAATTATTAAAATCTCATAAAACATATTTCAAAATATAGAATTAATATTAAAATGAATAAAATGTTATACGGTATATATTTTGGGACTAATTTACATCAAATAAGTAAATATGATACACTTTTAATATTTAAATATTTGTCACATGAGTAAACAATTGAATAGAATATGTACGTGTTAATTAAAATTAAAAGGTTTAAATTGACATAAATACATGTATAAAATATATTTTTTGATGAGATTAAAATCCTATATCATCTCATAGTCAACATTAGTGCATTTTGGAGGATGTTTCGTAGGGTGTGAGTTTATTATAAATTAATATTTTCTTGAGATACCAAAAGCTCCCCTCACCTCAATTATACAAGGGCACATCCATCCTCACCTCTTAACAACACATTAAGCCTTTCTGTTTAGCCATCCCCATCCCTTATCTCTTCCAAACTTTACAATATACATTCTAAAATTTCGAATTTTCTTCAAAGTAAATCTCTTCTTCGGTAAGTGTAGATTTAGGGGAAACACGTTGAATAAGATGTATTCTCCTCTACAGATTATCTTAAACTTATTTCATCTCATACATACTCTCAATGAGTTTTTTCATTATAAATTACTTACTCAAATATCAATTATATAAATAGATTTTATTATAATTGTTAAAAACTTATATTCCACCTTCTATCCATCTTACGACAAACAGAATCCCCATGTATGCATTCGTAAGGCTTACCTTCTCCACGCTGTGGTGTAATCTTCTTTTCAAATTCTCCTCACATGTATGGGTATGATGATGGAAATAATATCTATATATTATTATTATATCATGGTTTTGATTATGAAATTTAGAAAATCATACACTTCAATACCATCCAACAATTAAGGGAATTATATCTTCTCTCGTGCGTACGTACGACCAATTGTCTCCATGATGCGATGCGATTCAATCTACATGATCTTCATTAAAAAATGATTATATAAATGAATATAAAGAATAAATATGGTATATATTATGTTAATATAAATTTTTTAATAATACAACTATGATCTATGAAGGATAAAAAGAACTTATTCAAAAAAATATGCATAAGAGCACAAAGTAGTTAATATATGAATAATGAGTACAAATGAAATATTACTAAGAAACATGTGAAATTATTATCATATTTGATATCATAAAAATCACTATGAATCATGAATAATTCTATTTTATTATTTAAATCATTTTATATGAGGTTTGAAAATATATAGAGGATATAACACTTAAGGTAAGGGAAATTATTCAATCTCATTATTATCAGATATTGTTTATTCGTATGTATTTACTAGGGTATATTTATCATCCTAATTTTTTTTCCTTAAATATAAAATGATATTTATATTCAGAAAAAAAATATAATGATAACTTTAACCATTAGTGAATTTTTACTAAATAGTATGAAATGAATCTTTTTCCATTATTTGATCCGAGGTACGTTTTGACATTTCCAGAAAAAGTACGAGATGAATTTTTTTTCAATATTATATGTGATGAATAGAATTTTACATAATAACAATACCTTGTTTACATTAATCTTAACCAACATTATTTCATGATTATTTTAACATAAATTTTTTTTTCTAAATTTCATGGAATTTTGAGAAAAGAAAATGTTTTTGCTGAAGAAATGATATTCTCCTAAAGCACTAATATCAAGTGTTTTATCAAAATTATTTTCCATCTAAAATATCATTATGTTGTTATCCCTGTAATTACTATGGTTTAGTGGTGTTTATTATGGAATTATACTTTATGAAATCAATTTGTTTTATATATATTTTTGTGGAATGATGTTTAAGAAACCGATTTTTTCATAAGTTCTGTTATAGTAGAAGATTTATATTTTTTGGAATATGTAATAATGATTTATTTGTGAGATGGTTGGGACGTATATCTACCTTCAATTCCTTGGGTAAATAATTATATTTCATGATATACACAAGGGTAGGACAGGAAATGATCTCACTTCTGTAGTATAGGGATAGAAAGAGTGGTCAACTCAGTTGAGTAGTGTAATTTGATTGCTATGATGAAATTGAAAATGATCCTTTACTAATATGAAATTATTTTCAATGAATTTTTGTATTCCACAATACAACATGATTATTTTATGACATTGGAGATTGTTTCGATTGATTCTTACGAGCTTTTATGACTTATCAGATGACATGATATCACAATATTTTATATTCATGATTAGATTTTATAATTTTAGGTTGTTATGACTTATGATTTTTATATGATTTATATCACCCTTTTTTATCATTATAGAGAATTTTATCTCAATATAACATATGTTTCTCTTCCCTAGGTTATGACGAAGGGAATTAATTAAGATATGTCAAAAGGGGGTCCAGTTTTGATTAAATTAGTGGGAGACAATGAAGATTTCTTTTGAACCAGTTGTTTATGATTCCCAGTTTCTAAAGACACATTATCTATATGGTCTTTTCAGGGTTTTGATATATTTTATCTATGAATATTAATAAACACGGATGTAATAAAAATTTATGTAAAGCATGGGTAATTATATATAAGTTATATAAAAATTAAATAACTATGAAGAAAACATAAATATAGTATATATCAAATAAAAATAGTCTTTTCATCATAGGTTTCAACCATGATAGGTGGTAAATGAAAAATGAAGGACATCATTTCATGAGGTGGTAGTTCCCCATTCACGAATGGTAATTTTGTAACCCAATTGATATATGTGTGTGTAGGTTTAGGTTAAAACCATAATATAATAACATATAAGTATATTGAGGATACTTATTTGCTTATATAATAATGTATAAAAATAAAATTAAGGGGTGTAGAAATAAATAAATAATAAATGAATGTGAAGAATGTTACCTATTTTTTGGGTAACACATTTTTCTATGAAACAAAGGGATTCATTTGGTATGATTTCTACACAAATTAAGGAATCTGGAATTAATAAAGGGATGCAAGATGATTATTTTAGTAGAAGTTGGATAAGCCATAGGGTTTGGAACGGTGTGAATAAATGTGACAAAAAAGTACCTTTTCATAGTGAATGGGGTCTGTCATTCATCTAAATATACAAATTTAAAAACTATCTATAGGACTCCCATAAATCATTTTAGTCTAATAATTGTCCCAATTGGATACATGAGGTTATCTGGTTGAATAATTTCCATTCAATGGGTTTTGGAATTGTTTATAGGTCATTTGGACTCCAAATATTAAACATTAACCACTATCTAACTATATTTTTACCTTAATCAATGTAAATAATTTTAAATACCATCACTTATCTATCTAGTAAAAAACTAAGATTACCCTACTTTTCATTGTTAATTATTTTGACTCCAAATATAGAGTCCATTTTTTTTAAATTGCAATCGAAAAAGTTTAAAAAATAATTTATGATTAATCTCATTGTCAAGACGAAAAAGGGGGTTGTTAAAGTAAAAATGTTCAAAAAATTCATATGTTTTTATATCTAAATTCTATGTGAAATTTATTCTATCAAACTAAATTAGTTTAAATGATATAAAATTGATCAAATTAAACATTAAAACTAATTAAAAATATTTAACAATATAAATAAATTGGATCATAAAGATGTTTTGGACTAAAATTTAGTATTATTCAATATTTTTCAAAATATGAATGTTTTTAAAAAAATATAACACATTTATGAAAAGAAAAGTTTTGTTTTTATATTTAAAAAATACATTTTATTTTGTCAAATGTATGTTATAAAAGTGTAAGAAAATTATATTAAAAATTTGTGTTTTATTAAAAAGAGTTAAAACAACCATATTAAATAATAATATGAACAGTATATTATTTTTCGGAATAACTCATTTTTTGCAAGAAATGTAGGATTTTGAATAATCACATTGTTTCATGTCAGGTGAACTATTTGATGTAAAAACTATTTTTGGGTAATATAATTATATAATTCCTAAATATTAAAAAATATGAAAAATACATATAACATCATTACTCATGATGTCACACTATCCCCCATTTTGGAAGTTGTGTCCTCCCAATTTTATTCACTTATCAAATAACTGTTGATTTATTGTCATAGAATGTTCTGATTCCCATGTTTTCTCTTAGATCATATAGTTTTTCTATAAAAACATAACCCGACGAATCACTTTATTCTGCAACACATTCACTATGTGGTAAAGAAGATGAATTAGTTATTCTTAATAAGAAATATTCTCTTCTTGATGAACTAAATAAATGTTCAAATCATGATATGAATCACATAAATACTGCTATTACATTGAAACATGAAATACATTGTCTACCTATGATAAAAATATAGGTAAATTCACTTAGTAGGAAACTGGGTCAAATTTATTTAGGATTTCATATGGTCTAATGAATTGTGGTCTCATCATTACCTTCTTACCAAAACAGATCATACATTTTTATGGAGAAACATTCAAAAATACATGATTACCTCCATCAAAAGAAATATCACACCTTCAGTTATCTTCATAACTATTCTTCCTACTCTGAGATTCCCTCATGTGTTTCTAAATCAACTAATATTTCATGGTCATTTTCTCGACCAACAATGGACCCATAAACTTCCTTTATCATACATGATCCCACAAATATGGTGTCTGACACCGATCTCTATATAATTCCTCAAATGGTTCCATTGTTTCAAGGGAAATAAAATTGTTAATTTTAGAAAATATAACCTAAGAAAGATGTTTATCCAAACATTTCTTTTAATATAATTAGGAATAATGAATAATATCTTCACCATGGGATGAATCATCTTCTGCGACTATCCATCAAATTAAGGATTAAAAGTTGTTCTGAAATTTTATTTAGAAACCAATGATTTCAATTGTCATTTCAAGAAAATGGATGTGATTCTGTGATCATGGTCAAATAAAATTGAAAGAGGGTCTCAATGTAACATGACAAAAACTTCTCGATACGGTCTTGATATATGATATAATGATATAGTATCTATAATGATAATGAAATCTACATATTTATTTAATCAATCAAAAATTAACAGTTCACCTTATGATCTATATAGGTCTTTGTAAATACCACAAAAAAACCACTAATATATTCTCATGTTTCCACATCAAAACTTGAAATGGTGAACCATCCTCTTCAGTAACTATCATTATACATTAACCTACTAACAATTCAAACACATCATGGTAAATGAAAAAATATCTCTTTCAATTCCATCCAACCAATAATACTCCCAAATGTCTCTGTACACCTTAATGCATCTAATATCAACAAAAAACAGATAACAACAAGCTTTTGTCAAAAAATCATTCCACATCTGTGAATCAAAAGACACACACAATATTTTTCCAAATTTTAAAAACCCCTCTTTATTAATATTACTGCCAGGAAACATTACTTTTTTAATAAATTATACATTTTCATGATAATATTGATCTAACTTATGATCCCCATTAATTCATTCTGAAAATGTTAACTATAATGAATTCGGAAGAAAAATAGAGTATGTCCCAGTACTGACAACTTTTATCCCAAAATTTATCAAATAATTCATCCAAGGGTCACATACCTTACTTATATTGGTTAATATATCATTACTTTTTGACCTAAAGCATCATCCACCATGGGTTCTTTTCCATTATTATTGTTATGTGTGCACTAATAATCCTTTATTTATCCCATCCATCTTATCTATATCATTTTATATTCCTTTTGAGGGAATATATACTCAAATTATTTTTGATAAGTTTATATTTCACACATTATTATATACAAATGATGCCTCAAATTTTTTGAAGAAGAATACAATTTAGTTATTTCAAAATCTTGTGTAGGATAATTCAACTCATTGGATTTTATCTAAGGTGAAGAATATGTAATTACATGATCATTCTATATTCGTAAACAAGTAATTACTTTCAATGAAGCATCACTATTTATGAATTATTCTCCAATTCTACAAAACATGGCCAAAATAGGATCATTCACCAATATTGTATGCAGTTCATGAAATCAGTCATCACATTCTTCTGTCTAGATGAATTTAAATCCTATTCTAATTATCATAGTCAATGGACTAGGAAAACAAGAAATAATTTCAGAATACTGCTAGTTGTAAACTGTTAATCCCTGAAATATTTCAATCTAAGAGATATTTTTTGTTCTTTTCCATTCTTAAAAAAATTAATTTTATAGGGATCAACATTTATTCCATAATTTTTATTAATGATAGCAAGGATTGAATTTTATTAAAATAAAAATTGACACATGAAAAAATTCGAATATTGTTTCTTTTCTTTTAATATTTGAAAAAAAATCATTGGATTTATTTCATGATACTCTTCAATTTTATAAAAGAATAAAATTTCATCTATAAACACAACCAAAAAAATATCCATGAACTCATTGAAAATTCTATTCATAAAATACATTAACAAAGTTTTTGTATCATATATCGCAAATATCATAAATAATAATTCATAGTTTGCATATATAGTTTGAAACAGAGTATTTAGATTGATTGTTTCCTTCAATTTCATCTTATGGTACCACCCCCTTAGGTCAACCATCAAAAAATCCTATGTTATATGGATCGTTTCAATAAAATGATTAATACAAGGAAAATGATTCGTTTAAATAAAAATGATTTTATTCAAGGATCAATAATTAATAAAAATTATCAGTGAACCATCATTCTTTTTAATAAAAAGATATAATAACCACAAGCTGATGTGCTAGGTAAGACGAACCCTTTATATAATAACCCATGATTTTTTTTTCATAAATAAAAGTTCCACAATGGCCATTTTATAAGAGGGTTATGAAATAGTCTTAGAATTGGTTACAAATTAAGCGATAAACTCAACATATAGATCAATAATAATGCTGGAAAATAATCTATAAAAGAAACTTGTATTTATCATCCACTGCAACATTACTACTCTAAAAAAATTAATTATTTTATACTATATGATCTGGGTAACATTCATTTCCATCATTAATTATTTTCTCAACGTCATGGTGAGTTATCAAAGGCATGAAATCCTTTAAAAAAATTTATTAGCACAATAATTCATCTTAGAATCATAAATTGAAATATAGTCCATAATAATCATGATATCAAACTCTAATGTGGATAATTAAATAACGATTTCATGGAAGTCAATCCCACTGATGACAATAAGAAGATTCTTGTAAATCATGGTTTCTTTAATACTTTCACCCTAAGTTTTTACCAAAATTTCTATCTAAATTTCATTATGGGATATTCCAAAATTTATAGAAAATTTATAATAAATGAATTAATGTGAATATCAAGAGTCAAAGAGAGTATTTTCATAATTCAAACACATTAGAAACATACCTATCACCTATTAATTTGACAACCCAACATCTATTGTATAAGTAATAAATTAACATTCTACACTTTCGAATTTATAGTCATGAAAATTTCCTTCCTATGAAACTAACTTCAGGCATGAATTTTCATAATAAATAGTCTCATTTCTACTAAATCATATTATTGTCTTATAGACATAAGTTATCATACTATTTTATTCTTCTGGATCCATTTCCTTACATTAACGAGATATGTGCCCAAAATTTCCACATCGATAAAACATCCTTGTCATCATAAAAAATTATACATGGATCGTTTTACCACAGTTACTAGAAGAATAGAACTTCTATTTTGTACCTCTTTATTATATTATTTCATGTTTCCCCATCTCCTACCATCTTGTATGCTTTTTCCATTCCTCATCACAATGAAAATATGAGTATAAAAACTATATCTCAAACATTTCACCACAGCATAAAAAAATTTCATAGATTTTAAATTATTATATGGAGAAAAAATCTTCATATAATTGGTTTCAATCATAAGTGAAAAAAATTTATTTTTAGTCAATTTACTGAATACAATTTTACATACACTTCTCTAATAATGTAATGTTTCCTTCATTTGTCGCTACATAATCTTCATAATTTATCCTCAATTCCGATAAATGTTTTTCCATTCGTAGTCGATCAAACATAGTGAGATATTTATCATGTAAAATTTCTTTAGAATATCCCATTCAATGAAATCAATGACATATTTATATCTTGTATTCTTAATTGATGGAAAAAATTGATTTGATTCACTTTCAAAATGATAAATGGAAGGGGTTCCCTTTTGACGTAACAGACATCCCATGACATCTAATATATTTTCTATAGACTTTATCCACCCTTTGACTAACACTAGGTCATATGATCGAACTAATGATGGGGTATGTTTACACATGAAATTCATCATAAAATACATTCTCTTTCAGGGTAGATCGGGAAACATTATTCCATAAATACCATAAGAATTTATCTCTTGAGTGAACATATCCATCACTACACCAAGTTATTTTGTTATGATTATGACTATCTCATGATAATGATTTGAAAGGATATATTCTTCTATATTCCATACCACTACTGAATTCTTATTTCCTTTGTGTGAATATATTCAAAATATACACATTTTAGATGAAGCAACATTGTAATCTTAAAATTCTATAACATATTGAGTTGAAAAAAATGTAAAATCATTCAAGGTAATGTTACTAATACTACACTTAAATCAAAAGTTACCTAAACCCACTACTGATACCAACTATAAGGCCCCATCCTTAATCATTATATAATGATTAGTTTTAGTCATTAAATTACTTTCCCTCGCTTTTCGGAACTTTTTATGTTATGATTTTTTGAGAAATAGACCTTAAATCATACAAAAAATGTCACAAAATACAAAGTGGACAATTCAAATCAGAAACCATTTTTTACCCAAATAAAACAATTAATATAATGAAGCATGATCTATATTAAAAAAATGTTCAGGAATTTCAACACGACTATTTCCAATGGAATTCCCATTATTAAATCATATGAAAAAAATTTAAAATTGTTGGATTAGTATAAAAAACGTACTAAGGGATTCAAAAATAAGGAAACATGTAGTCCATTGATAATTATTAAAACTCATGGAAACCCATTACATGAAAACATAACATTTTACGCAAAAATATAACTATAATTATTTAATAAATATCTTTTATTTTACCTTTTAATATAAAATTTTTTCCTTAAATACTCATTAGAAAACATATATTATTCATTTAGGTACCTTGGGATATATCACATTAAACCATTACATAACCCTTACTAAAGCTTTATAAATGGGAATAGACATATAGAGAATATCTAGTATAATTCTATAGATACAGTTATCATTACCAAATTCATTATAGTGATATCTTGGCACACTCATCATTTAAAAAATAATAGGGTCATCTTGCCATGTCTGGGTGTATCCATCACTTATAATGTCTAATAATCACAACAAGATATAAAAAATTTCATCAAATTAAAAAGTCTTTTAAACTCATATTAAAATCACTCATGGATATTAAAATACCATTTCATTTAAAAATAATATTTTCAATAGAAAATATACCATTATTTTGAAACCTGGTTTCAAATAAAAATGCACCCTAAAAAGAAAAGTGTTATTTGTAATTAATAAATAATTAATTCTTACGAAGGAATCTAAAAATAACATAATTTCTATGGCGACATCACTACTGAAAAAACAGCCAATACCCACGGTTCAAAACTGTGGGTATAGCCCCTTAAACCATGGGTATAGGCTATACCCACGGTTTTGGGAACCGTGGGCTGGAACGGCGTCAGTATAGGTCCCCAGTCTATACCCATGGTTTTCCAAAACCGTGGGTATAATTGTTCCTCAACCGTGTCAATGAAACATATTCAATTTCCATGGTGTCAAAGGGCTTTCCCCACAGTTTCAAAACAGTGGGTATAAGTCCTAAAATAATACGGCCGGCGGGTTTCGAACCGCAACCTCTCCACTGCAGACAAAGAACCTAACCACTACACCAGCACTTCTTTTATGTATATATATTAATATTTAGTTAAATATTGTAATATAATCCATGGGTATAGAGGGAAGAACCATGGGTATAGGACTCCCGCCAAAAAAATTTCCTTCCCGCGAAAAAAAATTCCCACGCAGACACGGGAAACCTATACCCATAGTTTTTCATAACCATGGGTATAGATATTTTAACACAAACCTATCCCCACAGTTTTCCCCAAAACCGAGGAGATAGGTAACCCTATACCGACAGTTTTGGAAATTCGTGGGTATAGGTGAATTTTCAGAACCTATCCCCACAGTTTTGTAAAACAGTGGGGATAGACCCCCCTATTCCCACAGTTTTCCAAAACTTTTGGTATAGGTTCTAAAAATTCATGTATACCACGGTTTTCCAAAACTGTGGGTATAGGTTTACCTATCCCAACAGTTTTGGGGAAAACCGTGGGGATAGGTCCATTTTCCAGTAGTGCATAAAATTCATTATTGTCGGTGCATTAACAATAAAAAATTTCCTTTGTCATTGGTTAAAGAAATATGTAAAAAACACATAAAAATATTTATTTTTAAATATTTTTGAATTAAATTTAAAATAGATATTAAATGTTCTTTATAACCATATTTTAAAATAATATTTAATATATTTACATGGTGAAAAATATTATGAGATAAAATCAATAATCATTAAATGTGTACCACACCACATAGAAAAATAAAATTAATTGTTCTCAAGGAATATTAACATTAAAAAAACATTCAAAAACATGATAATATATAAAATATGGATATTTAATTTCAAGGACTCTTATATATACCATATAAAATAATAAAGCTTCATATCATCATGGAATGTCTCAATGAAAGTAGGTTGCGACGAAATCCCTTACCCTGAGTTTGACATTTCAAGTGTGTATTTATGTTCATTAATAATAAACATAATTTAATTATATAATTTTTTCATATCCACTTTTAATTTAATAAATTCACTTATATACCTTATTACAGTTTTTTAAACAACTAAAAAATGATTATTTTTACCTTTGGTGTTTTGACCATCTTCAAATTATGTGTCAAAAATAAGTTTTTCATGTCAAATATGGTCAAAGGTTTAATTACTAAAAATTATTTATAATAATAAAAATTAAAAAATTTTAATTTATACATCTATGATATTTGTAAAACTATTGGTGAATTATGTTTATGAAAAATGAACCATTGTTACAAACATGGAGACGATAGGATATATGTATGCATTAGTAACATTCCCATTTTTCAATGATAATTAAACAAATAAGGTGACTAATATTTATCTTTCCATGGTGATAATTATATATTAAATAACATTTTTTTAATGATATATACATATATATGAAATAACTGGGATGTAAATTGAATCACATCGCGTGGAGGAGGTGGTTGTCCACACATCCATAAATAATATTTTCACTTTTTCAGTGTGTAAAAGAGTAATAAATAAAATGATATATTTTATTTCTAGAAAGGTAGTTATGTTATTAATATCATTTGTATGTTATTTATGTCACATATTTTGTTTATTAAATCCATCATTATTTTATTCCACGTATTGTGTGGACATATCACATCACTTTTGGGAGGTAGTAGTCCACACAACCAAAATTATGTTATCACATAAACAAAAAATGGAATGAATGAATGTATGTCTTATATTACAATTATTGAAGAATTTATAAAAAATAAATACAACATATATCAAATATAATGGTGTTTCCATAATAATTTACAACCACAATTTGTGGTAAAATAAACACAAACAACATCATTTTGTGAGATGGTAGCTCTCCGTACACGAATGGTAATTTTGATACCCATTTAATTGAAATGTATTTTGGTTTAGTAATAAAACATCACATAATCAAATATAATTATACTAATGAATCATATTTATTTATATAATAATGTAATAATTATAAATAAAGGGGTGTATAAATACATAAAATTGAAACGCCCATTGATCAATGTTACCTCTTTTCGAATAACTTCTTTTGGTTTGCACCAGAACGCATCCATTAATTGATTTATTATAAATGTATGGACTATAGGGAAAAGGGAAAAATATTTTGAGATTATGTTTTCAAATGTTGGATTATCCAAATGGGATTTAAGGGTGTAATTAAATGGTAAGGGTGAGTTCCTTTTATATTGGAGCTGAGTGACATTCTTGTAATATAAAAATGAAAACACTATATGGAGTTTTACCTTACATAATTTGACTCCAATAATGGTATAAAATATATAAAAGATGATATATGGTCGAATAATATCCATAATATCAGTTTTGGAAATGTTTATATGGAATTTGGACACATAATATTAATGTTTAACAACATTTTTTTACCTTAATCGATGTATGTAATTTTAATTACATTCACTAAGATTTTTGATAAAAAATTAACCTTTACATTTTATAAATTATAAATTATTATTATTCCTAGAAAATAATCCATTTCTCTAAATTTTAATCAAATAATTGGATGAAAACATAGAAAATTAATCCCATAGAGAGGTCGGTAAATTGGTTATTAAAGTATACATTTTCAAATGTTTGTAATTATTTTATATCTAAATTCAACGTGAAAATGTTTAAAATGACCTAAATTATTATAAATTATATACAATTTATTAAATTATACTTTGAAAGTTTGATAAAATATAATTTAAATACAAATATAATTTGGATGAAAAAATAGTTTTGAACTAAAATTCAGTTTTATTCTGTATTAATCACAATATGAAAGTTCTAAGAAAAATAACAAAAATTCACCCAATGTAAATTTTGAAACTTCAAATTTAAAAAGAAATTTTATTTTTTAATATATAAATTATAATTGTGTCAAAAAATAATTAAAAATATTTTTTCCACTAAAATGGGTAAAATGACCGTATTATATAATAATATCAACAACATATTATTGTTCTATATAACTCAGTCTTGTGTGCAAGGAAATATTTCAAAGAAAACTATTATTTTTTTGTTATGTACTCTATTGGAATTAGTATACGTTTTAAGATAAAATTACTAATTAATTCATAAATTTTAATTATTATGAAAAATACTTATTCTATCCTTACTTGTGATATTACAGTAACATTCAAGATATTCTATAAATATCTATATTAAATAGGAATATGAAACTAAACATAATAATCAAAATTTAACTGGATATGTTGAACATATTTATAATTGTGAGATGGAAGGTTTCCAATTCTTAATTATCCATTAAGACATGATGATTAGAATCTCTGATATCTACAGTAGTAAGATTACAACCCTTCCCCTGGTAGCTAACAAAATAATCCATTGATAATCTACCATAGTGATTAGTGTATGTTGGAAAAGTTTTCAGATGTGGGTAGATAGATAATCATGTAATTCAATCAATTTCAGGATATACAAGAACACTTCTTGAATGGGAATGTTATTTTCATTTTTTTTATATAGGAATGGGGAGAGGAGCCCTACCATGTAATATAGTTGATGTTGAGATGTTTAATGGATCGTTTTATTTGGGAACATAATAATTACATTTATCCTTATCAACTATTGGGATACAAAGACATAATTTGATTTATATTTTCATGATATGTTAATAAGTTTCATCAATCAAACTAATAATATTATACAAGCCTTCTATTTCCATCAGAATATGATGACTTGATTTATTGGATGATACTTTTATAAGGGACCATTCCTAACCAATAATGGACATTATCACCTTAGATGGACCTACTCCAAGATTCCTATGTGTATGAGATGAGGCATAAATTTCTAAGGTGTCATATTTAATGAAATCATAAGGAACTAAGGTCACATTTTGTTATAATGTACATGACCTATAGGATCCATCTTTGGTTTCCCCTACACCATGATTAGGATGCATTAGTACTATTTATCTATATAAATTTAATAAGGTATAGATGAATCTTCCCACTGTAGATATAAAATTTTGACAAGATAATTATTAGTGATTAGTTCTATCATCTTATCCATGGTCTTATATTGGTGAGGTAATCCATGGGGCATAATTTCATGGACTCTATTATGAGAAAACATCATGGCTAGGAGTGTAACATTGAGATATCAAACAATAAACGATGAATTTTATAGTTTCTATTAGAGACACAATGTTTGTGAAAATTTTATTTCATTCATTTTATCAACCATCGTACCCCTCAACTACTAAGAATTTGCCTTCGAGGCATTATGACGGTCACTAGTGCATATTTATAACATAGCTTATGGGGATGATGATCTAGCTGAAGTTATTACATTATATTGAATTGAGATACATAGGATATTTATCAATGTTATATTAATTTATCATCATATTAAAACAAGAAAATAATTTTTTTAGAATCAAAATTAAAAGCATCGCAGATTGTTCTCTTTTAAAGGTAAAGGATTTACATCGCCTTTATATTTTTTTGGTTGAATATGAGATGCATGTCCACCATGATGTTTTATGATTATCTATCCCAACATTCTAAAGAATAGTAGTCACTATTACCTTAACAATTATAGATTTGAAAACATATTGGTTTAGAGGATGAGTGTTTTGAAACATATTACCCATTTAATGGAATTATTTCCTACTCTGAGACATTATTTATGTTTTTATATGAATTTTTCCGAACCCCATTATGGGATCGGTCACCACCATGCATGAGATTTGATCGTTACACTATTTCAATGTGAAAATAACTATTTTCAAAGGTTCTCTATAATTATATTTTATATTAGTTGTATAGTGTTTTAATGAAAAAAATTGGCACTTTAAAATTTATCATCTTATAGGGAGGTTATAAGTGTGTACTATGTTAGGATTGGTCCCCATAGAAGGGATTCCAAGGTTTCACAATGAATGGTATCATAACCCATGTAGTTTATTACATTATAACAAGAACATTAATTCCATATATGTTTGTGTGAAAGGAACCATTATGTGTATTTTAAGGTTGTGAATCCACAACCAGTTCTAATAATGTTAATAATATATGAATTGGAATTAGTTTTTAATGGATCCTATAAATTTCTATAAACATACATTTCCATGAGTGGCCCTTTATGGTTATTCTCAAGGAAAATATATCACTTAATGTGTGGTTTTTGTTTCATAATGAATATAACCTATGTGGTATATAGAATACATTGATCTTGAGAATATGGTCCAATGTGTATGATTTTGACCCCATTAGGAATACAGACTATTGAGATGGGTTCCCTGGGATATGGGTCCAATGGATGGTTGTCCCAGTTCCTGGGGAACATAAACATTTCATGAAAGATTTAGGTGAATTTATGAGTGATACATCCTCATTAAATTTATTCATGGGAAATTTTAATTTAGTGAAATGAAATGAATTAGTGTTGATGTTTTGTTTTAATCTTAGGTAGACATCCAACATATCCTACTAAAATAAATATAAAATCGCATTTACTTTTAGTTTTAAAATTTATGTTCATATTATATGATTTTATCATTATGTTTCACGTCATTTAGTACCAATATTGATACCAAATTCGAAAATATTAATAAATTACGATGGAATTTATTTTTTAGTTTGGTGGATAGTATATTTTGAGAACCTTATAGTAGAATGAAATTCTAAGAGTTTGAACAAAATAAAAATTTCAGTTATAATGAGGAAAATTATTCAATTTAATATATTTTTCTCTAGAATGATATGTCGAATGGTTCATAAATTCAAGGAAAATTTAGTAGCCATTGGAAAATTGGTGTAACCCCTTAAATGATGTAATGTTGGACCGAAGACGTAGTGGTATGTATGCCTTTTGATCTAGCCATTATTCTAAGACCATCTCACTGGTTATCCTTGACCAGCCATCCAGTGAGCCCATAAATCATCGGAGAGCTGATTTGAGATAGTTATATGGATTCATGAGGTTTATTTTGTTGGTATAATAATAATTTTTTTATTCTAAATCATATCAATAATTATAATGAATGGAAACTAGGTGGATGTCAAATATGTTATCTTCACCACGTATATTTCCTTCTCTATTCTCCCATGATTGTGGGATTATGCTTGGGGTTTATTCATGTGGGTTCATGTTATAATCTCTATTTAACATATATTCATTATAACTCCTTAACAAACCTATAATTTTTGTATATTTAATTTATTAAAATTTATAGATTTCATAGGAATGTAATATGTGGATCATATTTGAATGAGTATAAGAACCTGGTTTTTTCTACAAAAGACTTTGGAATATTCTTGATGTTATTCCAGAGTAGCGCCATTAGACGTCGTGCGATTATGAGACCCTGTGTGGCCGTTATTAAATTTTTAGTACATTCACATTGGGTACACCAAATAAAAGGGATAAATCCTGAATGGTAATTTGGATCCTAAATCTGAGAGTACAGATGGGTCCGAAATGGGGTGTTTACCCCAAGAATAACATAAAGCATGTCAGCGCAGGATGTTGGGACCCTTTTCTCATTACGGAAACGTTAAACAGAGAAATAAAATAATTAATTTAGTCTTTTAATGATTAAACTCAAGTATCTCTTAAATGTTTGCTCATATAGGAATACAAAGGGCACCGTTGGGTCTGGAATGTTCTGTTTACCATATGAAGTGTGTAATTTTCAGGGGGGTGTCCCTTCTGTGAAAAATGCCGCTTGGGGTTTTATTGTAATTTAGAGGCCACGAGTGTTATGTTTTATAACTTTTTAATGAGGCCACAGAATAAAATTCTGAGACCGCCGTTGTGATCAGGTGGTGGTGTTTACCCTAGGGGAGGATTAACCTCGACCCCATCGAGAGTTTTAGATGCGGGTTAAATTGGGGGTTTAAATAAATTATTTTTTTAATTATTTTTTTCTATGTAAACATAACCACCTTCCTTTACCCTCCCTTGTTCTTCCCTGGAACATGTCCTCCCAACGATAGAGAATCTCATTTCATATCCTCTATATATTCGGCATGGCGCGGAAGATCCGGCGGATCATCGTTGAAGCGTCGGGCTACACCCAACGAGGTATGAAGTTACCTTTTGTGTTTTTGATTCCACATTTACAATTGAACTCAATTTCTTGAATCGAATTTCTGTCAAATTGTCAAGAGATTTCCATTTATGATTAGAGCTCGATTTGAGGTTTCCATCTCCCTTTTCAGATCGAAAATCTGAGTCCCAACGAGTCCAGGGTGGTCCGTTGAAGATTTCTGGTGGTTTTGTAGCTTTTCTGGCTAGATTTGGGGGTTCCGAGGGCGGGAGGATTCATCTCAGGTAGTAGCGGCTCAACATTCAGGTGGGAGGCGGCAACAGACGTCATCTGGGTAGTAGATCCAGGGAAGCACGATGACCTGGGGTGTGCGACGTGGTCGGCGCGGCGGGCGAGCTCGCGGGGCGCGACGACGAGGGGGTCGCAGCGCGCGACCCAACGTGGTGACAGAGGCCATCACTCAGTGGGTCTCTTAAGGAGACAACGAGTGGCCCTTGTGGCCAGTCGGAACTGAGTAGACCTAGGGTCCACAGCCGGGCTGCGCAGCTGAGCCGCGGGCTGGCCCAGTCTCGTCCAGCCCAAGGGGGATTCATCCCCTCGACATAGGATGCTCGTAAACTTCACTACGAGTTTGCATTTTGTATGTCGTCTACGGCTATGCGATCCTTAAATAGAGATGTGCTTTTTGAGATGGTTTTTTTTTGTTTTAATTCCCGAAATGAGGGGCCTCGGAGGCGTGGCATTCCTTTAAGTGAATTGGCATTTTTCTAGGGGTTTTAGTTTTGGGCGGCGCGAACACATCTGATGTCCGATTTGAGCATCGTCAGCGGTGTTTCGACCCTGGCATCGAGATGAAGATTTATAAGGGGATTTTGGGCATTGAATCCTGAGTCGATATTTGGGCCCCATGGCCCCTTTTTTAGGCAGCGAGCAGCATTTAATGACTTTATCATCGGATATCCATTTGGGGTGTGCATGCAGTCATTTTTTAGTGCTTTATTGAGGGTAAAACAATGGCACAATCTCCCGCTTTAATTCTGCATGGTGGTGTGGGCCCCACGAGGTCCATTTTGGCAGTTGGCGGTAATTTCTATCTTTATCACTGGGTGTATGTTTCGTAAACGTGGATAGTCAATCTTGTGTACTTTTTCGAGAGGATCGCAACGGTGCAATCCATTTATTGTACATTAGGACCAAAATGAGGGTCCCACGAAGCACCGCTCATTTGACAGGACAAAATACATCTTTTTCTATAGATATCTTTTTCACTCAAGTGAGAAGTCAATTTTGCGTGTCATTCTGAGGAGATCATAATGGTGTGATGTGCCTAACTGTTTTCGGGACCAAGGCTCGAGGCCACGGGATGATGTTCGGGCATAAATCGGTGTTGGTGACTTTTTCGTCGGATATCCATTAGAGGTGAGTAAATAGTCAATCTAACATGTTTTTCCAAGAGGAATACAAATTTGTGATCCATTTGTATATGAGGAGCCTCTATAGAGATCACATTAAATGTATAAGCATGAAATGTGTACCGGTGGTGGTTCTTCATGCGGTGTTTGTAGAGAACCCTTGGCGTGTGATCATGTTCACTCATGTGTGATTGAATTTGATGTTTGAAGAGATTTGGTTGTCCATGTTAGGGCCTTGGAGGAAGCAGGTTGGTGAAACTATGTTTATGCCTTTTTGAGTTGACATTGGGTGTCGTGTGCATGATAGCCCTTGGGATGGAAATGTAGTATACTCTGGGTGTATACGGGAATGCATGGAGGTACATGTTATAATTTTTCCTTGAGAATTTTTGTGCAATTGGTTTGGAGATGAGTTGGGTCCACACATCGTTTGGGCCCCATGTGTGTGTCGTGTTCTACATTACATACCATTGACCTCTCGCAGCGTTGAGGGTCCTCCAATTCTCGATGGTTTCGACCAGAAGGGTTGAGTGGGTTTCCCCCTGGTCCTGTTCATGATGGTTTATACCAGAAGGGTTAAGTGGTTTCCCCTGGTATTCTTCTGGAGATGGTTGGTTGCGCAATACCCACTCTGTGTTTTGCGGGACAGTTTTGTACCATCCTGTAGTGATGGCCAGAGTAGTTTCGAGGTTACCCTATAGTAGAGTCTGGGTAGTGGGTAGCTCACCGACTTCATTGGGTTTACACTCCAACAGAGACTAGGTAGTGGGTTACTCACCAAATTCTTCAGGTTTACCCTCCAAGAGAGACTAGGTAGTGGGTTTCTCATCAACTTCATCAGGTTTACCCTCCAGCAGAGACTGGGCAGTGGGTTTGCTCACCAGCTTATTTGGTTTACCCACCAGCAGAGACTGAGCAATGGTTTGCTCACCGACTTCTTCAGGATTACCCTTCAGCAGAGACTAGGCAGTGGGTTTCTCATTGACTTCATAGGGTTTACCCTCCAGCAGAGACTGTGCAGTGGGTCACCCGATTACCTCTTAGGGTTTACCCTCCAGCAGAGACTGGGATGTGGGTCACTCGATGACCACTTAGGGTTTACCCACCAACAGAGACTGGGCAGTGGGTTACTCGATGACTTCTTCCAAACTCAACATTTTCTACTAGGCTAGTATGTGGTTTTTTTCCATGACTACCAAAGAGAGACCCTTGGTTATACAGGTCAGTGATGTGAAAATTTTGACATTGAGAAGACCTCTCGACTGTGTGACAATGATGATGTGTGTCTTGACGCTCCCCCAGAACTATCAAGTACAAGGAGAACTATCCCCACTGAGATAGGTCTTTGTGATGTGACCTAATATCGTGTGGGCAAGTCAGTGCCGCCCAATGCAGATAGTGTCAAGGTGCAGTGATTTGAGTCCCTTGACTTACAGTTCGAGGTTGACGTATGGATACTGGGAATCAATGGTGTTTTCTTTTGGGACTATTGGAAACTCACTTTCTTGGGTTATCTATGGGATGAAGATCCCCTTGCGACCATGTTTGGGTTTCTTGATTGATCATATGGATATGTATATATCTTGTTCCAGTACCCACTCCTCGGGTTTGGTTACTCTCCTTCCCAGAGAGGCGAAGACGCGCGGGGTATGCCATGTGCTTTCCGTTTCTAGCTTCTCGTGGTTAGATGAGCCTACTCTCCTACTATAGGTAGCAAAGACTCGACAAGAAGATTAATATTCTCATTATTTCTAGCTCCTTGTTTTTGGATGAGTATACTTCCTTTCTCTTGTTGGGATGATCTGATACTCTATTTTACTCCTTGTTGTACTCTCGATTTCACTCCATTACGTTTCCCTGTTTGATCTACTAATCACCTCTTTAGTACCTTTTTTGTTGCTCCCTCGAGCCTTCGGGGCCTCCTACTGAATATTCGTACACTAACCCCTACTTGGGATTTTCCCATACATGGTGTGAACTTGCCGATGAATGAATAGTTAGTCGTGACGTCAGATAAGCTAAGGAGTTAAAGATCATGGACCATGTGCGGTGGTCATTGTCGGGTCTCTGGTGTGGGACTCTCCTAGTTGTTTTACTTTTGTTTACCTATTGATGGGTTGTGGTACTTTACTTGTTGGGAGTGTGTTTTTCCCTTTTCTTTTCAGTTTAACTTCAACACTTTCTTTGTACTGTTTAGAGGTCTATGCACTTTTGTGGTTGTTTATAGAAGTTAGTACATTGCTTTTCATTTTAATCCGCACTTCTGCATCGAGTGTGTTGTGTGTGTGGGTACAGGTACCCTGGCAAAGGCCTCCCGGAGTTTTTTAGCCTTCGGTGATTTTAGCTAGCCCCTGGCCTATAGAGGCAGGCTTGGGGTAGTTGCGGGTCGAGCCCAGGTAGGTTCAGGGCATGAAAAAGTGGTATCAGAGCTGGTTCATTCCTTGGGACATTGTTCTGAAATCCCTAAAAAGTAATTGGTTGTGATTTAGGGAAACAATGTTAATGTGTCTCGAGAGCGTCTCTCATGCCAGAGAGTCTAGTGATGGTGCGGCGACCGAAATATCCATTCACCAGGACCCTGATAACCCTTTTGTCGACTCGACATGCTGAGACACTTGTTTCATGGACAATTAATTTGTGCATCACATTGGATTGAGTCTTTTACTGTCCTTCTTGAGTCATCTCCCTATTTTCGTTATTTTTATATACACTTATGCTCATCTGACCACCGTACTCCTTGATAATATTCACAATGTTTACATGAAGATAGCCAGCCAGGATACCAGCTTTGGTTCGTGACGATGACCCTGTGAGCGACGAGGCTCTGTCCAGGACCCATCATGTGAGTCCCTATCTGGAGGTGGGTCGGTAGAAGAATCCCTACCAGGTGATTAGTAGACAGCTTCAGCAGAGCAGACTGAGTTTGAGTGTAGGTTGAGTGCGCTTCCTGATTTCCATTGATAGAGACCACTGAGGTTCAGTGGTGAGCCAGACCCTTAGGCTGGAGAGGTTTGGTTCAAGGTAGTGGTTCGCCTCTTCAGGCTTGTGCAGACGCCGGCAGATCTTATGGTTGCTTTGGCCGCCATCCTTTTCCATGGAGCAGCTGGGTGTTGGTGAAGTCTGGTGACTCTGTTTCTTGATGAGTAGTTTCTTTTGTGGGGAAACTTTAAACTACTGTTTCGTGAGGAGTTTTACCCCTCCATCTTATGCTTTGTTCAGATCCAAGAGTACCTGCAGGTTTGGCAGGGATGGATGATAGTGACTGAGTATGCGATTACGTTTGCAGAATGTGCATTTTTTTACCCAGACTTAGTCCACCATGGAAACTTCCGAGCACAGATGGTTGAGTAGGGTCTCTGCAAAGAGATTCATGTTTTCATAGTAAATTTGTGCTTTCCCACTTATGCCATGCTGATATAGAGGGAATTGGTGACAGATAGATTCCCGTCATGCTCTAATGTTGGTGGTGGAAGTAGGCTCGACAGAGCTGAGACGTCTGCCGCAACTAGCAGGGGTCAGTAGATAGAACCTCGATGCAGTCGTCCTTCCACCCTCTTGTTTCAGAGATGTGTTCGTACACCACTGTGGTGCCGGAGGGCACTAGTGCAGCCCGAAGAGCGCTGGTTCTATGCTTGCGATGAGAGAGGTCAACTGGCATGAAAATGCCCAACAAAGCATGCTGAGAATGTCAGGAAGGCAGCAGGTGTACCACCACGGCAGAGGCTGTGTCGTGATCAGAGTAGTGTCCAAGGAGGTGGTGCTAGAGGAGGAGCATGTAAACAGGTAGTGGGGGAAAACTTTATGAGGTCTTTCCATCACCACCAGGTAGTCCACGTCAAGCTCTGGGACCTGACAATTGGGACCACAGACAACCATGAGATTTGTATTTCTACGATCCTACAGATCATTATGTGGAAAGAGATACGCTTTACAACTCTTCTACTTTCTGTAGTAGAATTGTTAGACTCTATGTGTGTGAAATTATTTTCTCCTTGATCCTTGTTTTAGTTGTTACCAGGGTGGCGCGGGGCGTCAGTGTAACCATGTGTTGGTAAGGTAAAAGGTGTTGGACCATTTTCATTATTCAATGGTGTCAACTCCTTCGCTCTTCGAGCATGTAAGAGGGTCTAGGTCGTGGGACATCGACTGTGAAACCTTGCATGAACAGATATCCTTAGTTGATTCACCATATGGATATTATGAAAAAGGGAATCATTGGTCTTTTTCCTAGGTCCAAACCATGATTCCTGTCATGGAGTACAATGTATTGGTTCAATAGGGGATGTATTATACCCCCGATGGCCTTTGGGCCATTTGAGACCGTGCGATGGGATGGAGGGTTCCCTAACGCTGTGCCCTAGCCCCAATGTCTAAAGTGGGTGTACGAAGTCTCTCAAATTGATTACATGAGAAGATGTCTGCGTAATCCTATGCATGTCATTGTCAAGGGCAGACCTCACTCGAACACACAAAATCCTATGTTCCTTGCGTGGTGACTCAGAACTATGCAGGAGTTCATCTTGGTACGAGAGAGCTAGGTGTGGGATTAATACCCTAAGTTGTTCCCTAGTTTTTCTTTTCAGGGATGATAAAAATGAATTAGGGAATGATCTAAGAGCCCGGTTTTTACTATAATATACTTTGGAATATTATTAATGTTATTCTAGATAAGCGCCTTTAGACGGCATGCGATTCCGAGCCCCGGTGTGGCCAGAATTAAATTTTCATTGCGTTCACACTGGGCACGCCAAATAAATGTGATAACTCCTAAACGTTAATTCGCAACATAAATATGAGAGTACAGATGGGTATTAAATGGGTTGTTTACACCATGAACGACATAAATCATGTCGGTGTGGGACATTGGGACGCCTTTCCCGTTACCAGAACATTAAACGGATAAATAAAATAATTACTTTATTCTTTTAATGGTTAAACTCAAGTATCACTTAAACGGTTGCTCGGATGGTAAAACCAAGGGCACCATTGAGTCTGGAAATTTCCATTTACCCTATGAAGGTTGTAATTTTCGTGGTCGTGACCCTTCTGTGAAAAATGCCACCAGAGGCATTTTCGTAATTTAGCATCCTCGAGCATTATCTTTTATAACTTTTGAACGAGGCCTCGGATTAAAATTCCCATACTTATGTTTTGCTCGGGAGGTGATGTTTACAATAAGAGAGTCTTATCCTCGACCACGTCAAGAGTTTCATATGCATGTTAAATTAGTGGTTTAAATTAATTAATTTTTTTCTATTTAAACATAACCACCTCCCCTTCCCTTCCCTTGTTCTTCCCTGGTGCAAGCCATCCCAATAAAGGAGGAGCTATTCTCCTCCCCTCCATCTCTCCAGCAGGGCTCCAATACTCTGGCGAATCATCGTTGAAGCATCGGGCTACGCCCAACGAGGTAGTAGGTTACATTTTTCATTTTTCATTCCAAATTAACCTTTGAACTCAATTTATTATGTCGAATTGCTGTCAAATTTTTGGGTGAAGTCCACTTTTAATTTGAACTTTATTTTAGGATTCCATAGACCTCTTCGGATCAAAAATACGAGTCCCAATGATTCCAGGGTGGTCCGTTGTAGATTTTTGGTGGTTTTGGAGAATTTCCGGAAAGATTTGGGGGTTCTAGCGGTGGGAAGCTTCGGCTAAGGTGGTGGCGGCTCAGCGTTCTGGCGGGAGGCAGCAACAAATGTCATCTGGGCGGTGGCTCAAGGGCGGCGCGGCGACCTGGGGCGCGCGACGCGGTCGGAATGGCGAGCGAGATGATGGGGCACGACGGTGAGGGGGTCGTGGCCCGCGACTCCGCGCGGTGATAGAGACCCACACTCGTCGGGTCTCCGCGAGAGACATCGACTGGCCGGCCCAGGCCGGTCCAGCCCAAGGGGGATTTATCCCCTCGACTCTGGATGCCTGTAAACTTTAAACCATTTTTTCATTTTGTATGCCGTATGCGGCAATGTGATCTTTAAATCGAGATGAAATTTTTGAGATGGTTTTAGTGGTTTTTAATTCCCGAAACCAGGGGCCTCGGAGGTGCAACAGACCTTTATGTGAAATGGAATTTTTCCTGAAGTTTTTGTTTTGGGCAGCACGAACACATATGATGTCGGATTTGAATGTTGTCAGTGGCGTTGCGACCCTGGCATCGAGAAAAATATTTCCAATGGTTTTTTTCATCGAATTCAGAGTTGAGATGTGGTCTCCCATGGCCCCTATTTTAACTTGCGAGAAGTGATTAGTAACTTTCTCATCAGATGTTCGTTCGGGGCATGGAAGTAGTCATTTTTAGGTTTTTTTCCGAGGGAATTACAATGACGCAATCTGCCCGCATTAATTCTGCAAATTGGTGCATGCCCCACGAGGGCCGCTTTTGGAGTTGGTTGTGATATCTTTATTTATCATCGGGTCTCCGTTTCAGACAAGTGGATAGTCAATCGTGTGTACTTTTTTGAGAGGATCGAAACAAAGCAATCTGTTCGTTGCGCTTCGAGACCAAAATACAGGATCCAAGAATCACTGGTTGTATGGTAGGGAAAAATACATATTTTTCTATGGATATACATTTCATTAAAGTGACCAGTAAATTTGACGTGTCTTTCTGAGGAGCTCGCATTGGTGCGATGCGCCCAACTGTTTTTGTGGCCAAGGCTCGGGACCACGAGACGCTGTTCGGGCGTAGATCGGTGTTGGCGAATTTTCTGTTGGATATCCATTGGAGTGAGTAAATAGTCAATCTCGCATGTTTTTTCGAGAGGGTTATAATAGTACAATCTTTTTGGATGTGGGAAGCATCTTTCGATGTCTCATTAAATGTGAAAGCATGAACGGTGTACCGATGGTGGTTCTTCCTGCAGTGTTTGTAGAGAACCCTTGTCATGTGATCATGTTCACTCTTGTGTGAGTGAAGTTGATGTTTGAAGGGGTGTGGTTGTCTATACTAGGACTGTGGAGGAAGCAGGTGGAGAAACTATGTTTACGTCTTTTTGCATTGTCATTGGGTGTCGTGTACACGATATCCCTTAGGCGGGAAATGTAGTATACTATGGGAGTATACGGGAATGCTTGGAGGTACGTGTTGTAGTTTGTACCTGAGAACGTTTGTGCGCTATGTTCGGAGATGAGTTGGGTCCACACATCGTGTGGGTACCATGTGTGTGTCATGTTCTACATTACTTACCTTTGACCTCTCGCAATGTATAGGGTCCTACTATTCTCGATGGTTTCGACCAGCAGGTTTGAGTGGGTTTCCCCCTGGTCCTGTTCATGATGGTTTAGACCAGTAGGGTTGAGTGGTTTCCCCTGGTTTTTTTCTGGAGTATAGTGGTTGCATGATACCCACTTCGTGTTCTGTTGGCCAGTGTTATACTTTCCAGTAGGGTTTTCCAGAGAAATTCCAGGTTTACCCTCCAGCAGAGACTGGGCAGTGGGTTTCTCACCGAATTCTTCTGGTTTACCTTCAAGCAGAGATTGGGCAGTGGGTTGCTCACTGACATCTTCGGGTTTACCCTCCAGCAGAGACTGGGAAGTGGGTTGCTCAGTGACATCTTTAGGTTTACCCTCCATCAGAGACTGGGCAATGGTTATTCACCGACTTCTTCGGATTTACCTTCCAACAGAGACTATGGAGTAGGTTTCTCACCGACTTCTTCGGATTTACCATCCAGCAGAGACTGGGCAGTGGGTTTCTCATTGACTTCATAATGTTTACCCTCCAGTAGAGACTAGGCAGTGGGTCACCCGACGACCTCTTAGGGATAACCCTCCAGCAGAGACTGGGCAGCGGGTCACCTGACGACCTCTTAGGGTTTAACCTCCAGCAGAGACAAGCCAGTGGGTTACCCAATGACTTCTTTCAAACTTAGTCTTTTCTACTAGGGTAGTCTTTGGTTTGTTTCTGGGACTACCATAGCGGGACCCTTTGTTGTACGGGTCAGTGATGTGATAGCTTTGACATTGAGAAGACCTCACGACTGTGTGACAGTGATGAGGCATGGCTTGATGCTCCACCAGAACTCTCAAGTAATAGGGGAACTTTCCCCACTGAGACGCGTCCTTGTTATGAAACCTAAAACCGTGTGGTCGATTTAGTGCCGCCCAAAGAGGATAGTGTAAAGGAGCAGCGATTTGAGCCCTTTGGCTTGCAGTTCGAGGTAGGCGTACTGATACTAGGCATCGATGGTGTTTACTATTGGGACTGTTGGCTACTCAAATTCTTAGGGTGAGCTACGAGATGGAGATCCCCTTGTGATATTTTTAGGTATTTCTGATTGAGCACATGGATATGTATATACCTTGTTCCAGTACCCACTACTTGGGTTTGGTTAATCTCCTTATAGGAGAGGAGAATATGTGTGGGGTATGCCACGTGATTTTTGTATCTAGATTCTTGTGGTTGGATGAGTCTACTCTCCTACTATAGGTAGAGAAGACTTGATGAGATGTTTCATCTTCTCACCGTTTATAGATCCTTGTTATTGTACGTGTCAACTTCCTTTCTCTTTTTGGGTAGAGTTGATACTATAATGTACTCTTTACTGCACTCTCGGTTTCACTCCTTTACTTTTCCCTGATCGATATACTGCTCACCTCTTCAGTACCTCCTTTTGTCCCCCTTGAGCCTTCGTGGAATCCTACTGAGTATTCTTATACTCACCCCTTCTTGGGCTTTTCCAGCACTTAGTGTGCCTTTTCAGAAGATAGACAGGTTGGTCATGACTTCAGAGGATCTTAGGAGTTCGATAGCATGGACCGCGTGTGGTGGTCGTTGTCATGTCTCATGATTGGGACTCTCCTAGCTATTTTACTTTTTTACCTGTTTCTTAGTTTTGGCACTTTACTAGTTGGGTGCGTGTTTTGCCCCTTTTTCTGTTTACCTTCTGCACTTGCTTTGTACTATTTAGAAGTTGATGTACATCTGTGGAAGTTTATAACAGTTAGTACTTTACTTTTCCTTTTACTCTGCACTTCTGCATTGAGTGGGTTGTTCATGTGTGTACAGGTACTCAGGAAAAGGCCTACCTCAGTTGTTTAGCCTTCAGCGCTTGTCGCCAGCCCCTGTACTATGGAGGCAGGCTTGGGGTAGTTGCGGCTCGAGCCCGGGTAGGGTCGGGTCATGAATATGAGGTTGTACTGGGTGGTTTATTGCAAGTTGTGAAACACTATTTGGTTTATTATTTATTACACTGTGATTATATTATGAATTTTAATGATATTTAGGTGAAATAATCTTTTGAATTGACATTAAATTTTGTTATTTTTATTTTTTTGTATAAGGATGGCTCTATATATATTCTTCATGCCTACTAGTGATGATCAAATAGTGGTAAGTCACTACCCTAAATTTATATAGATATTTATATATAGTTGAATTAATTTATAGTCTTTTTCTATGTTTCTTGAGATTAATTTCTCTGAAAATGATTTTAAGGATGGCTTGTTCACCGTCATCGTGTCTTTACACAATGTAATGACATGCGGATTCCATCTAATGAATTTTTTTAAATTAATGTTATTTAAATTAAAATATATAATTATTTAATAATTTTTTTCATTGTTTTATTTTTATTATAATGAGATAAGAACGTGAATAAATGAGTGATGGATGGTTAGATAAAAAATGACATTTTTGGGCCTAGGTAGGGCTATCGATCCATGAGAAAAAAATAAAATAACATTGAATATGATTTTGGTGGTACTTATGTGTTTCATTATGTTTTATACATGAAAGTATTATTTTTATATGATTTCTGATATACAGTTTTCTAATAATGGAGATTATCCTTTAAATCATATTGTTAGTTTATAAAAAATTTCATTTTTTTAATGATTCCACTCCAGTAACCCAGTGTCGGTGCAATATTAGATAAAATTGGCATGATACATGGATAAGATTTCCCAAAAGATAGATCAATTTAGTAGACTTGGAATTACAAAATAAATTTATATGTTCAATATTAATACATGAAAAGAAAAACTACACTAATTTATTCCATTTAAAAAAATCCATGCATCCAAGACTATTCTGGAAAGTCACTCATAACTAACTTCTTTATATCTTGAGAAAATAAAACATGAGAAAAGGGTGAGCTCAAACACTCAGTAAGAGTAATCAATGCAGCTGAAGATAAAATAAACATTAGGCATAGTGAATAATTGAAAACGCGTGCCATTAAAAATAATAAACATAAACACTTTATGGAAGGAATATGAGCTGAGTAAATAATTCCATAATAATTCATAGTCATGGTTATTATACTAGTTGAATAACCACATGAAATATCAACCACTAATCTCATAATGATGGAATGCATAATGACGGACATCATAACCACAGAGTCAAGGCCTTGTGCCATGACTACAAATAAGATTTTGTAATGACCTTGTGCCAAGACAATAGTTTGCATTATGATACCAACCGATGCAACGAGGAACTATAGAGGGATCCACCCGTCACTTACTAAGTTCAATGCATTCATCATATGAAAAGGTTGAAACATAACATAAACTTTTTTATTAAAACTAGCATACAAAATGTCAATAATTTATACATAAACCCCAAATGGTATAAAAATAGTACATCCATAGTCAATCATAACACATTGAATACAATATGGAAGATTGTATTGTAAATGATTAACCTCATTGAAGGATATTGACATAAATGAAAATAATCATCAAAACTATTTTAGATAAATATCCCCATTTTTCTTTAAAACATTTAAAAGTCTCACTATTTATCAAGAAGCCGATTGAAATAGATTTTTGAATAAAAGTGTCCCATACCACATTGAAACTTTTAAATGGAATTTTAATTTTAAAAAATCAATGTCTATATAAATAATTAATTAAAACCATTATTAAAACATGGGCCTTAATGATAAAGGTTTAGAAGAATAAATATTTAAATCATTTGAAATGATATTTTAGTTAGAGTTCATAACCAAATGAGAGACGATTGAATACAAATAATTGGCGTAATAAAAAAAGTATAATATTTTGAGAATAAATGGATTGATGATGTACTATGTCAAATTATATTATATACACCAAATAAAAGTGAATTGGTGCATAACAAAAAAGAAGACTCAATGGAATGTATGTTGAGATGAAATCCCTTATAAAGACTGTATCCTTATGTTAAGGACAAATAAAGGACATAATTATAATTGAAAAATATAAATACACTCAATATGATTGGTTATTCAGTGTAAATAAATATGAGTATATAAACACATATTATTGTAAAAAAATACCAATGAGTTTGATGTTTAACTCAATGAATGGAGATTGAGTTAAATTTACTCTTATAAAATTCATAACGATGACTTATGAATTTATTAATGGAGTGATTATGTGTATCAAAAGAATATCCACAGAAAGGGGAGTGGAAATTACTACATAATTTAATAAATAGTGATATTACACATAATCATGGAGTAAAATAATCAATTAGGATTTCATAAAACACAATGAGTGGAAATCGAAATCTGAAATTCTCTTACCGATTTGGTAACTTACGAAACATACCTCAAGAAAGATGGATTGTAAAATGATGTTGTAAATACCCATAAATTAAAGTATATTACACAAGTAATAAAATCATGGGTAGTACATACACAACACATGAAATAAATAAGTGTTGAATAATGGAATTGTCACAGAATTAAAAGTGAGATAAGAAACCCCTTACCTCAAGTGTGAATTGTCTTTTATGTTCCTTGTTCTTCCTGAATAATAAACATAAGATAATTTTTACTTGATTGAGATTATATTACAAGTTTATTATTATTCTTATATCCATAATTACTTTTCTATAAATATTTGATTATTTGAGTTCATATTGGATATTTTATCGATATTCGGAAATTGACTAAAAAATTACTTGTTATAATAAATTTTTTTCCATGTGGTCAAAAGTATATTATCTCTAGAATGATATAAATGATTTAGATATCATACATATATTATATATCCAGTAAATATATTTATTTTTAACTGTACATAACATTTTGAGATAAGAAATGAAATGTACCATTCATGGAGACGGTAAGCCGTACGTACGCATGAACGCTACTTCCATTTCTATTTTGTATTTTAATGGAATTAAAACATAATTATACTTAGTTATATTATAATTCCATTAAAATATCATATATAATATCTCTAAATCCATCCTTTATAAAGCCCACATAAGGCATTAATGACTCATATCATTTTGAGGGGGCGGTAGTCCATAGATTCTCAAATGAAATTATCACGTTTTACCCATAATGGAAACCATAAAATAATTAAATAAATGGAAAATACAGAAGTATAAAAATAGAATAAAAATAATATATATATCATATATAAATATTGTGACATCTTAATGTCTACCATGAGAGGTGTTAGAAGCTAATCGAACAATCATTGTTTCTTGAGGCGTTTGTTTTCCATCTAAAGAAACAAGATGTTTTTCACCCATTAGATGGAGGTGTGTGTAAGTGTATTTAAAATATCTAACATAAAAAAATCATTGTATATTGAGGATAATGGTTTTGGTATAAATAAATTTAATAAAAAGAGTTTAGGGGGTTGGATAAGTAAAATAAAACAAAATAAAACAAAAGATTTTAAGAGAAAGTGTTATCATTAATTTGGGTAACTTCCCTTGGTTTGATCCAAAAGGACTTCTTGAAGTGCCTTTTGCATAAGGTAAGGATTATAAGAGGAATAGGGGGATATTGATAGATTATTCGTGTTTGTTTTGGATGATCCAAGGGGCTTGAGAGGTGTTTTGAATGAGATAGAAGTGGTGTCCTTTTATAAGGGGGAGGAGGGGCTCTTTTTGAAAGTGTGAAACTATTATATTATTATATAGTTTTATTCAGTTTCTAAAGGTCCAAAACCAATTAAAGTCCCAAATTAGATGACTCATGGTAGAAATAAAATAATCCAATATGAATTGGACAGGTTTTAGATATTATGTTAATATTAATAATCATATTTATTTAAATATTTTATTAATGAGGTAAATACGACTTCGTTATTGTGTCATATATAATTAAATTTATTTGATGTATTATAAAAAAATAACCATAATTTAGGAAATATTTTTATCTTTCCAATTATTATTTATAGTCAAAATTATGACTTATATCACTCCATGAAAAAATTAACATACTAAAAGATATTTTTTAATGTCATTTTGTCGTTACATTATGTTAATTAAAATAAAGTGTCATTTTCATTCATATGTGGCTCCATGGGGTCCAAAAATCTTCTCAAGGATTCCCATGGTCATCCATGACTCATAAAATAAGGTTATGAAAGGTGTTAAGTTAATTTTGTATTATTTTAATATTCTTTTTACCTTTAATTACCAATTTACCTTTAACCATGCTAAAAAAAGTCAAATGATACTATTCAAAAAAAATTATTTTTATCTTATAGAACTACATTTTACTTCTTCATATTACCCGTGTCTTTCAGTTTTTTGAAATTAAACTCACAGAAGTAGTAACATTATGTTTTAGGTAAATTTTCATATGCTCCACGGAGGTCGGTATAAGACTCTAAAAAGCTAAATAAAAATTTTAAATATAAAAAATTATTGTAAACTGACTCCAACGAATGAAAATAAATTTATATAATAATTATTTATCTATTTTTACCTAAAATAATTTTTATAAAAATAAATAATTATAAAAATCCAGTTTTAAACAATAACTCAATGTTTTTTTAACTATTTATCAAAAATTGAATGTTTTCAGAAAAAAAGTCAAAAATTCACCCAAAGCTAAATTTGATATTACGAATTAAAAATTGATATATATTTTACAAAATTCATAATATATAAGTTTAATTAATTAATTTAAAATTAATTCTTTTTGTCAAAAAATATATTTCATTTTAAAGAAACAATAACTATCAAACGATTGATAGTTGTTTATGTATAATTTCAAAGTGAAATTAATTCCATTAACCCAAATTGGATTAACTGCTAAAAATATAATATAATTATACATCCAAACCATTCAAATGTATACATGAAAAATATAAATTATTTTGATTAAAAAAGTTTTTTTTTCTATTAAAATTTAGTATTTTTTCACTATTCACACAAAAATGAATGTTGTGAGAAAAACACCAAAAATTTATCGAAACTAATATTTTATGTCCCGATTATAGATAAGAATTTTATTTTGTCTAATTTAATATATTAAAATGTAAAATATTGGATTTAAATGGGTTTTACTATTAAAAGGTGGTAAAATTGCATTTTCTGATAAATACATCTTTTATTTGAAAAAATTAAATTTGTTCTTATACTATGTCTCAGAAACCTATAATATGAAAGTTAAAATTATATGGAATATATATAAATAGAAATCTAGAAATTAGTATTCATAACTACATTTGAATGGCTAGTTTGGTAAGTCGTCGTGTGCTCGAACTTAGTGTTGTGTGAGGTGCAAGCTATTGAAATAAAATAAAATAACTTACAATGAAATCATGGGGTGTTACATTATTCCCCACTTTTGGAAATTGCGTCCTTGGAATATTAAAATTGGGCTTGGTAACTTCATTGAAACTCCCACAAAAGAAAAATAGTCAATAAAACTATCTCTTTAAAATAAATAAAGAGTAGTACAAAGGTTACCCAAGATAACACATACTAGGATTTAATGTAAGAAAACATGGATATGGAAGATAAAATAAGTGTTAATTTTTGGTGGAGAGTAATAGAAAACAAGATCAAAAGACAAGTTAACAATAATAAAAACACAAACATGTGATGGAAAAAATGGTCAATAGTTTCCTAGTAAGAAAATTAAAAGGATAATGTTTTTTTATGATCCATTTTATAAAGTTGAGGAATTTATATATGAGATATACTAAGAACATAAAGAGATATACGTACCTTTTAATTAGAGTTTCATCCTTTAATATATACCTACCAATAACTTATTTTTGTTAAATGATGAGTATTAAAGATGACTTGGTCACACCTGATGTGCTAGAATAACATAATCTACAAAGGATAAACTATATATATTTACTTTGTCTTGAAAGAATTACCAAAACCAAAATGGTTAATACAAGATCAGATGATCCCCAAAAAGGATAATACTGAAGGGAAATAAATACTAATCTTAATTTCTAAAATTAAACCAACAATACCCAAAGATCAATAAATACCATTCAATAAAAAAAATTTCCATAAATTCTTTTAATATAATCCAAACTAATATTGAAACCCAAAACTCAGAAAAATTTTCTTAAGCAGTTTTCTATGTTAAATTGTATCTCCAAATAACATCGACTACTCTTAAAGTCACACACTTAAAAGTATATAACCTAATCACATATTCTCTATTATAGGTTAATCATTTCCATAAATAACCCAAATCACTATTAATACACAATAAAAACATAGGTAAAAAACCCAAATTTAATCTTTGATGAAATCCTATAGTATTCTATTTTTCTAAGGCATATGGTATTCCCAATTGAGCGATCGTCTTCCAAAATAACATTTATCACTTAATAACTAAATCATTTTCGTATTCTAAGGATATCCATTTGATAATATATAAGATCCAAAATCAACTTATTGTTGATAAATAAATTCATTTAACTAAAAAGAATTAGTCACACTAACCAAGGACTTCACATAGTCTTGTGTTAGGTGATAAATCCCAAATCGTACAATGGTTGTGGGTTCGATTCATGCAGCTTTGTCCGACATGATGGGTTGTCGCATGGTCTGCATGTTGTCATTTTTCAAAAATTATATTATTTTATAATATTCCAAAAAATGAGATAGATTCATAAAAAAACAATAACATAATTTCATCACAAATGTTATCTGATATCTCACATTTTCATTATAAAAATTATTAACATATAACTCCCGCAAACTCAATGATCATATAGAACCAAATTGTTATTTATAACTATTTACACAAGAGAATAGATAATTCATCCATAAATATCAATTTCACCTGTCAAACAGTAGGCTTACTAATACAATAGGAATGTATTCCAAAGTAATCCCATCCAGAAAGATCACTAATACATTTTAAAAATTTCTCCATTCGTTTATTTCCACATACCTTCTTCCATGACCAAGAAGATATCTTATAGAATAGGGTATTCACTCGGGTAATGGCCAGGTGCCCTACATATATGGAAAATGACTGTAAATGGATTCTTGGGACTATTTTTAATTTATTTTATATTACTCTTCAATTTTTCATCAGTAATTATTTACTTTATGTCCCTAATTCCCACACATAAGGAATTTATTTTTTCCATTAATACACCATCCTAGGTGTCTCCTTCCACATGTCCTACATGATGGAAAACGATCTTTCTTTTCTCCATGGTCTTCACTACTAGAGCTCTTATCATTCACCACTTTTCTCTTCCTTGTTGAATCAGGGAGTTGGTTAATATATGTGTTGTTGATCATATTTTTTTAAAAATTATTCGGAATGAACACAATATCTTGTACGCCTATCAATATTCCATTTTTTCTCATTTCCACCACTGTTCAAACCTTGTACATCATGATCAAAGTTACAGTGAGATCATTGTAATCCAGCTATTGACTAAAACCGGAATGCATTGTGTGAGTAATAATAGGCATAAAATCATTTGGAGAATATCATGACACCTTATTTTCAATTTAAAACACCTTAGGATTAATCAAGGACATTTATTCTAATTCTATATTCAAATCCTTTAAATCCGGTTGTAATGAAAATGTAAATTATCCTAATCATATCCCCTGGGAGTGTCGTACCCAAGACTGATGTAAGGCACGTTGTCATTTACCAGGATACCCTAGGTCTTGCCTGAAACTCCTGGTTGGAGTTTTCACTCCTAGGTACATCTGTGCCAGAGCTGCCTCTACCTACTCGTATCCAGACAGGGATGTGCTTCTTGGAAAATACATAAAATCTATACATTAATTTTTTTAGGAAGCTCTTCTATAATAGTCCTCAAATTCTATTTTAGAGTAATTTGCTCTAATCAGAGTTTATCTGAATCTAGATTCAATGGTTTGCAATAAACTTCCTCTGATATCAACTGTAATGCTCTGACCCCAGTTACCCAGAGTCGGTGCATTATTAAATAACATTGTCAGGATACATTGATATCATGTCCCGAATGATAGGTCAGTTTAGTATCCTTGGAAATACTATATACATTCATAATTTCAACATTAAAACATGAAAAGAAAAACTATACTAATTTATTCCATTAGAAACATCCATTCCTCCAAGATTAATTTTGCAAGTCACTCATATCTATCTTCTTCATATCCTGGGAAAATGAGACATGAGAAAAGCGTGAGCTCAAACACTTATTAAGAGTAAGAAATACCACGGAAGATAACATAATCATTAAGCGTGATGAATAATTTAAAATGCATGCCTTTACAAATAATAAACATGAAAACATTATGGAAGGAATATGAGATGAGTGAATTATTCCATAATAAAACACAGTCATGGGTATTCTACTAGTTGAATAACCACATAAAATATCAATAGCAAATCTCATAATGATGGAATGCATAATTCTGGACATCATAACCACATAGTCAAGGCCTCGTGCTAAGAGTTCAAATAAAATTTTTTCAAGGCCTTGTTCCAAGACACTAGTTTTTCTCATGAGACCTACTAAAGAATCGAGGAGGTATAGAGAGCTCGACACATCATTTACTATGTCCAATGAATTCCTCATACGAAAAGTTTGAAACATAACATAAACATTCGTATTAATACTGGCATACGATTTGTTAATAATTTTTTTTATAAACCAGGAATGGTATAAAAATAGTACATCCACAGTCAATCATAACACATTCAATACAATATGGATGACTGTATTGTAAAATATTAACCTCAATTAAGGATATTGACATAGATAAAAGTAATCATCAAATCTATTTTAGAGAAATATCACCCTTTTTCATTAAAACATTTAAAACTCTCACTATTTATCAAGAAGGCGTTTAAAATAGTTTTTTTAATCAAAGTTTCTCATACCAATTTTAAACAACGAAAAGTAATTTTAATTTTAAAACATTAATGTCCATATAGATAAATATTTAAAACTATTTTTAAAAAATCGACATTAATGATAATGGTTTAGAAGAATAATTCTTTAAAACATTTAAAATGATAGTTTAGTTAGAGTTCCTAACCAAATTAAGGATGCTTTTATACAAATAATTTAGGTAATAAAAACATTATAATATCATGAGATTAAAGGTATTCGTGATATACTATGTCAAATTACAGTATATACACCAAATTAATGTGAATTGGCGCATAACAAAAAAGAAGACTCAATGGAATGTATGTTGAGATTAAATATATTATAAAGACCATATATGTAGGTTAAGGATAAATCAATGACATAATTATGTGTGAAAAATATAAATACACTCAATATGATTGGATATTCAGTGTAAATCAATAATAGGATATTCAGACACATTCTTGTAAAAACAAGACCAATGACTTGGATGTTTGACTCAATGAATGCAGATTGTGTTAAATTTACTCTTATCAAATACATATCGATGAATTGAGAATCTATCAATGGAGTGATTATGTGTATTAAAAGTATATCCACAGAAAGGGGGATAAAAATTACTATATAATTATATAAATAGTGATTTTACACATAATATAGGACTAAAATAATCAATGACGTTTGTATAAAACATGATGAGGGGAAATCAAAATCTGAAATTATCTTACTGATTTGGTTACTTATGAAACATAACCCCTTTAAAAATAATCATAAAATGATGATGTAAATACCCATAATTTAAATTATATTACACAAGGAATAAAATCATGGGCAGTACATGAACACCACATCCAATAAATAATTGGTGGACAATAGAAATATCATGGAATTAAATGTTATACAAGACACCCCTTACCTCAAGTCTGAATTCCCTTTTATGTTACTTGTTCTTCATGAATAATAAACATAAGTTAATTTCTAATTGATAAATATCATTTTTCAGGTTTATTTTTCCTTTTATATCACTTATTACATTTATAGAAATAGTTAATTATTTGAGTTCACATTGGATATTTTATCGTTGTTCGGAACTTGAGTCAAATATGGCTTCTTATAATTACAAATTTTTCCATGCGATCAAACTTCCATTATCTCCAAAATGATATACATGATTTTTATATCATACATATATTATATATCCAATATATATGTTTATTTATAATAGTACATAACATTTGGATATAAGAAACGAAATTTACTGTTCATGGAGATGGTAAGTCGTACGTACGCATGAACACAACATCCATTTATATTTTTTATTTTAATGGAACTAAAACATAATGATACATAAATATATTATAATTCTAGTATAATATCATATATAATATCATCAAATAAATCCTTTATATGTCCCATATAAGGCTTTAACGAGTCATATAATTTTGAGGGGGCAGTAGTCCACACTTCCTCAAATGAAATTATCGTGTTTTACACATAATGGAAACCATAAAATATTGATATAAATGAAAAATAAATAAGAATAAAGAAATAATAAACATAATATATATAACATATATAAATATAGTAACATATTAACAGACACCATGAGAGGCGGTTGGAGATAATCGGACAATCATCATTTCGTGAGGTGTTAGTTTTCCATCTATAGATAAAATATGTTCTTCACCCAATAGATGGAGGTGTGTGTAAGTGTAGTTAGAATCCATTTCATAAAAACATCATAGTATATTGAGTATACTATTTTTTATATAATATATAGGAATAAAAATATTTTAGGGAGTTTGAGAATACAATAAAACAAAATAAGATAGAAGAATCTATGAGAAAGTGTTACCTTTAATTTGGGTAACATTCTTTGGTTTGAACCGAAAGGACTTCTTGAAGTGACTTCTGCCTGAGGTAAGGATTCTAGGTGGAATATGGGGATATTGAAATATTATTTGGGTAGGGTTTGAATTATCCAAGGTGCTTGAGAGGTGTGTGTAATGGGTTATAAGTGTGTCCTTTTATAAGGGGGAGGATGGGATCTTTAAGAAAGTGTGAAAATATTATTTTATTATATAGTGCTATTCATTTTCTAAATGTCCAAAACTAATTAAAGTCAAATATTAGATGAATAATGGTCGATATTAAATCATCCAATAAGAATTGGACAGGTTTTGGATATTATGTTAATATTAATAATCATATTTATTTAAATCATTTATTAATGAAGTAAATACTGAATAATTATTGTGTCATATATAATTTAATTTATTTGATGACTTATAAATAAATTACAATAATTTATGAAATATTTTTAGATTTATAATTATTATTTATACTTGAAAATATGACTTATATAACCCCATGTAATAATTGGAATACTAAATGATATTTTTTAATGTCATTTTTGTCTTTACTTTAAGTTAATTAAAATAAAGCATCGTTATCATTCTTAAGTTGCTCGATGGGGTCCCTAAATCAACACAAGGATGCCCACGGTCAGACATGATTCATCCAATATGGTTAGGAAAAGTTTAAAGGTCATTTTGTATTATTATAATATTCTTTTTATCTTGAATTACCTTATATACCTATAACCGTGGTAAATAGAAGTCAAACGTTACTATTCACCAAAAAAATATTTTTATCTTATTGAACAAAATTTTACTTCATTATATTAACATTGTTTCTTAGTTTTTCGAAATTAAACTCACAGAATCGGTAAAATTATGTTTTATGTAAATTTGAAAAGTTTTTTAGGAGGTGGGTAAAAGTCTGTAAATAGTTAAATAAAATTTTTATATAAAAAATTATTATAAACTAACTCCAATGAATTAAAATGAATTTATATAGGTATTATGATTATATTTTGACAAAAATTAATTTAAATAAAACAAATAATTATAATGAGTCTTTTTTAAACAATAACTCAGTGTTTTCTCACTATTCATAAAAAAGTGTAAGCTTTCAGAAAAAATACCAAAAATTCACTCTAAGATAAATTTTATATTTATAATTATAAAATGATATATATTTTACCAAATTCAAAAAATATATGTTGCATCAATTAATTTAAAATTAATTCCTTTTGTCATAACAAATAGCGTGTTTTTAAGAAACTATATCTATCAAAAGATTGATAGTTGTTTATGTATAATTTCAAAGTGGAATTAATTACATTGACCAAAATTGTATTAACTAGTTAAAATATAATGTACTTATACTTCCAAACCATTAAAATGTATAATTGAACATTGAATATTATTTTGATTAAAAAAGATGCTTTCAATTAAAATTTAGTATTTTTTCACTATTCACCCAGAAATGAATGTTATCAGAAAAACACCAAAAAAAATTGAAAATAAATTTTTATGTCCCGATTCTAGTAAGATGTTTATTTTGTCTAATTTAATATAAAAAAGTGTCAAATATTGGATTTAAAATGTTATTACCATTAAAAGGTGGTTAAATTGCATTTTTTTAAAAATATTTCTTTTATATGATAAAAATAATTTTTTTCTTATATTGTGACTCTGAAACCTATAATATGGATGTTAAAATAATATGGAATATATATAATACAAATTCAGTTAATACTATTCATAACTTTTTTTGAATGACTATTTTGGTAAGTCGTCATGCGCTTGAACTCGATGCTGTGTGAGGTGCAAGCTATTGAAATTAAAGAAAATAACATACTAGGAAATAATGGGGTGTTAAATTTTTTTAATTAAATAAAATTCCAACATATGGATTACAAATATTATAAGGACCACGATGGACCCCTCTCTACTCATTAGACATCGCAAACACCATATGATGGTATTATAATTTTGACGATGTACAATGGGATATGTGATCCCCATGGGATGTGATATAAAAAATTTATCTGAACATAGTGCACCTTATAGGATAATGTTTACCCATTGAGTACATATGAGTTATGAATTCAGATAATTGGATCTAGTTTTCATTATATAATTCTATGATTCATTATATTCATCAAGATAGATTATATGATATGGAAATCTGTAAATATAGGGGTTCTATAAGGGTTACATGGTAATTTCCAACAGGATAGTAGTGGTACATATGATAGATATATTTGGTACTAGAAAAAGAATCTATGGTTGATATCATGTGTCATGTTTCACCTGGGGATCAAAATTTGTTATTTATTGGTTAATTCATGGTTTATATAATTAAATATTAATTTATTCAACTTATTATGTCACTTTCACATATCAATACATTTATTTCATATGTAATGGGCAATTATGGGAGTGAAATATTGAGTTATATAGTCAAACCTATCATGGGTTTCCATTTTACTTGGGTACCTAATAATCAATCAGTTTTTGTAAGTTGTGGTTTGGAAAATTATGAATGTATCATTACTAATAATGATTTCTTATATGGGACTACTCACTTGGATGATGTGAGGCTTTGTGAAATGGTTGAACCTCCATTTTTTGGTTGTTTTTTAATTTTTAACTAATTCGGTAGGTTATTTGTATCTGGAAGGTCTATATGATACAAATCATTATTTTCTTTTAATATATTTTCTGTATTTTTTTCCATAAACATAATGTAATGTTTACAGTTTTAGGTGATGTTTAGTTTATTTCTATATTAAATTCTACTTTGATATTAGTGTATAGTCTTTGCATAATTAGACCTTCTACCCTCACTATTAGTCGACAAACTCTTATCACCGAGGATGCTCTCCTGAGTTCATGTAGTGGCCTATTCCAATTACTTCATTGCATGAATCAAGGTAGGGGTTCAAAATATTGGTAATTGATAATTCATTTCTTATATTAATCTTTATTAAAGTGGTTGATAGGATATTTTGGAATGTGTTAGAACACGTGAAAGATATCTGAATCCTGCTACACGAACACCATTCTATTTATGAATTCCTAGTTACTATGGGATTTTATAATATTTTTTCTGTTTTAGTTATATATTTTACTAATTTCACCACATTTGATGCACATGATGTTTAGATTTATGATTTATCAAGTAATTTGGTATCTTTTTCAATATGTATTTGGTCATTTACTTAACATTTAACTATCTTATCATTTAAAATAGGAATATCATGCATCAAAATTGGACTGTAGGAAAAATATTACATAAACCTTTTTGAGAGTAATTTTATTGAAAAAGTGTGCTTATCTATGGAAAGAGTTAAATGCATCTCATATTGTATTTTTTTCAATATACATTCTTGGTGATATTGTACTTACCTAAACCACAATATATTTCCTTTTAATGATATGACATGTGGATCTATAGTGTGGTTCCCAATAATTATAACTACCCAATACCTCGTTGTATGATTTCACTAATACCCTCAATGGGTTAGTGCATTAACTATGATACTGTAAGATACATCCCTTGTGGGTTAACATAATTTTTACACTTGAACCAACAAATAATCAACTCATGTGACAATATAATTTTGTATAATAATATTATATTATATTGGTTGATTATATTAATTATTTATGTGTCTCTACTAAAGGATTATTTCATGATTCTCACGGGGATAGTATTTAATTTTGATGCTCAGTTAGAACCAATGGAATGAGTAGGTCAATGACTTTGCATGTGATTATCAGTTTTTTAATGTTACTATAGGCCTCAGATATTTTATTTTTATCCAAAGTTATTGTGAAATATTTAATATAATATATAGGTATCTCCTATGAACATGAATAATTATTGACTAATGGGTTTAGTGATGGATCCATGGTCTTGAGGTATGTCACATGTTAGTAAAGATATTAGTGTTATTGATGATTTGAGCATATTGATAATTGTGGGTAACCCATGATAGGGGTTACCTGGGTTGTTATGTACCATACAGGGAGGATTCACTTGTAGGTTCTTTATATTGGGATAATGGTTCTTATTTAGTGTTCTCAGTTATTAATTATAGGAATGAAATTCCTATAAAAGTTTACAATGAAAAATATAAGTGTACGTTATTTTTGTCTCAACTAAAAAATTTAGGGAAGGATCAATATGATTTATAACCATATTAATTAAAAATATAATGGTGAGATCAGATTTAGTCAAAAAATATTTTCAAAATAGATTTAATATCAATAAGTGATCCTATGATTGAAAATGGAAAAGGATAAAAAGTCTTATTATGAAGAGGAGTGAATGTGGTGTATCAATAATATATATTGATATGTTAAGTACATTGTTAGGGGTTCTGGAATTTGATCATAGTTTTAAGTATTTATGAATCATGAAATATTGTTTTGTTCAATGAATGGGGGACATAAGACAATACACGTTTGTGATTGGTTGAGGCCATATTCGATAGTGAAACAGAATAAGTGTCGAGTTTTTGGGTGAAAATATTCCTTTAGGAGGATTATGAGAGTGGATGATTATTTTTTACAATATAATTAGTTTAAAAAATACTATATTTACTGATTTCATGGGGAATCCATAATTATGGACTTAATGAGAAACCACCTAGGATATGAGGTTCTCTGAATCTATAATGAATCTTACAGATTAAGTTACTGAGGATTGATGAAATGAGAAATTCCCTCTATGGTGAGGAATATTCTTTAATAGATCATGTTATTTATTAGAATGAGGATCGTCTCCTCTATGAAAGTGGTGATATCGTAGGTGATGTGATATTCAAGGACAAAACTATATGTTAATTTTTAGGAATATGGGTAAGCATTTATAGATTTAACTGGATGTGGTTTGTCTATTTGTGTTGTACAAGGATAATTGTATAATAAATGGGTCACTATTTATTTTTGATGGAGAGACCCCATTGTTGATAATTTTTTAATATATGTAAATGAGGTTGTTTTTGTTATCTTTTAATTGGGCGAAAATGATATTTTGTGTTGGCACTGATGTGTGAGAGGGGAAATTGGGATTAGAATTTATGTTCGGTAATGTATGGAACATAGTTCATAGTGATTTATATGCAGTGATAATTGATCTACACCATTGGATGTGGGCATTATATCTCTCTTGGGAGAATAACCCTCAAACTCAAAGGGTCATTTTCATAATGAGATTGATCAATAGTTTGTTTATACCACATTGTTATGTTTATGGGTAGGTGAAACAAACTTGTTTGATTCCATGAAAATACCATAAATGGAATTTAGATATGTTTGTAGATTGACTCTGAACATGCATCAGATCAATTGTGTTTCATAACATAGAAATAAGACATTAAAACCATAAGGCTTGGTTGTAAATACGCAATGGAAATTAAATAATTAAGGGTTTCAGACATCATTGTGATATTTGAATAGACATAGGACTCCCCTGATGTTCAGGGAAACATGATCTAGTGAATCTGAATCAACATTCAGTGATATTCAATTATTATGGTGGACATCAATATGTTGGTTAATTGGTGATTATCCAAATATTAGGATTCATTGAGTTATAAACTATATTAGGTGCATCATTTTGTATAAGATGAATGTTTTTAATATATGATATGGGTTTTTTACGAAAATTAAATAGGTTTAAGCCTTTTGAATTGGAGGATGTGGTGATCCTAACCTAGATAACCACTCATACTGGTACACTACCCAAATTTCCACATACCCGAAGTGAATTCCTAATCCTTACTTGAAGACAATTATAACTCATGCATAAAAAACATCTAAGGGGAATGCTTTCACTCAACCAAGAAATATAACCTACAATTTATACATATTAAAAATAAACAATGTAAGAGTTAACATATTCCAGAACACAAAAATGACAACTGAATGACACAAATAAATACAGTTAGAATATCCCAAAGTATACATCCATCATCAAAATAACACAAAAAAATATATTTAGATACTCTATGTAAAATTGTGGGAAAGTCCTACCATCTCACAAAAAGATATCCTGACATCGCTTATAGAAACCCACACCACCTCACATAGGTGCCTTCCCCTTTCCTATATCTAAAGCGATACAAAGGTCTCCAATGGGGTGTGTATGGTATGATTCAATTGGATAATTAGAATCCCATAAAAAAGAACAATAACAATTATCTATATAATATTCTAAATAATATACGAATTAATTAAAACAATGTATGATAAATAGTTTAAATCATTTTATTTTATAAGAATGTAAAATCATGTTCTTTCAAATTTTTCCACATTTCCTAAATATACAGGTAAAATAGTTTAAATAATTTCACATATATCAAATCAAATAAATTAATGTAACATATATCATATAAAATAAATGGTAGAAAAAAACTAAAATAGTTAAAGTCAATGTCCATGTATCATCATTCTAGGAATCATTACAGGTTAGTCTAGAAGACTACCCATACCACAATCAATGACCAGTGTACAATAATTTTCATAGAATAGTGACCAAAAGAAAAAAGAAACACCCAATGTGTAAATACGATGAGGATTTAAATATCAGTTCCGTTGAACAACAAGAATGTGTAATATAGGAACACCCCATGAGTGACCCCCCCAACAATATATGGATGATGGACCTAAGAGAAACATTTCACTTCAATGCCCTTGGATTCCCATGTGATATATTATCTAATCCATTTCATCAAAATCATTATTTCAAACCCATTTTGGAAATCCAATTCACAATTATTAAAAAACACTATTTCTATTAACAAAAAAGGTAAACTCATCTTTTATAAAAAAATAATTTTTCTCACACAGAAATCAATAAACAAATCATGAAATTTTATTCACTAAAAAATTTATAAATCAAGGGAAATGAAATTCACCCAACATAAGATACATGAGTAACTACCTACCTCAATATTGAGTCACCCACACTAGCAACGCGATCCTACTACAAGTAATAATGAAAAGACAAAAATGTTTGTACTATATTCAACCATAACACCTTACTGTTGATTCAAAAGAATAAATGGGACAATGAAGTGGAAATATCACAACATACCAGAAATAAACCCATATATCACACAACAGCCAAAATTATGGTAATGTTCAAAAATAATATTAGGCAATAGAACCACAAGTAAACAATTTTATTATCATTAAAATTAAAAAAATGTAGAATCCTAGAGAAATTAGGCTACCATAATTAAGGAAATATAAGAAATTAAAGGATTACTAAACGTAAGAAACACATTATAAATATAATAATGATTAATCACTGAATTAATTGATCATGAAGGAGTATATGTCCCTAAATGTTCCTAGTATATCTTAAATTATGAGATGATAAGGGATAAAGATTAATGAAATACATATCAGAGATACATTTCTCTAAAATCCCATAATTTTCAGATTACGTGTCGTGACATACCATGTAATTCCATTTAATCCCAAAAAAGAAATGTTTTATAAAAAACACTTATACATTTATTAAGAAATAGATTTTATGTTACTTAAAATCCATTTTATTATCACGGTGTGTCATCATCATAGCTTGTACCGGTTTATTTCATCATTTTGGAAACCATTACAGGACTGGTAATGAAATTACATTGTCAGTAAAAGATTTTCATTGAATTTATGTTTTCACGCTTTGAAAAAAATTTATTATGTATGAAAGGGGAAAAATATATTTCATTTAATCCCTTTAGATGATGTTTATTTCTCTTGAAGGCAGAAAAATCCTAATTTCTCTTGAAAACCCTAATCCAACTCAGAAATTATCCAAAATGTTGATATCCCTGAAAATAATTTAACACATTTATACCTAGACTATATTAAATAAAAAATCATATATGTATGAACTTACTGAAATTTTCCCTAGGACGTGAACTTTTCATATTGAGTCCCATAAAACACCCAAATCAATAGGGAAATGAAAAAATAGATAAAAATTCCAGAAACCAGGTAGCAAGATGTTAAAAACTCCCCACCATAATGCTTTCTATACCCATGATGTCATGTGGTAGAACGAAATCTAGAAAATATATAAGGAAATTATTCCCCCATTAGTGAATCGTACTCCCAAATATCATGAGATTCTGATCTGTTCAATAATAAAAGTCTAACAAATGGAGTCATATACCCACATAGGACTTCACTTGAGATCCAATGATCTCAACTAGATTTTTCATAATAGAAAAATCTGGATCAAACTAAATTTATTCCCAAGATAAAACATTAGAGGTATATGGATAGTATATCATGAGTATTGATATGTGGTAATAATAATAAATATGTATCCAATGAAAAATAGATTTCAACAGATAGGTAACCATTTCTATATACATTGTGACATCAATTAGACCAATATATCTTGAATCCTGCATTCCAAATTATCCATGTTGATGGTGACCCAAACATGGGAAAATAATAAATAAAACCTTATCACCTATGTAAAACATTAAAGGAATATGTCATTGCTTCAAATATTATATAAGTAGAGTCTATGATATAAGCATACACTTGCATATATCATGAATCCACTATAATTCATCTAGAAAAATACTTTATCCCACTAAATTGGATTTTCCCACATCTACCCAAAATATAGTTGAAGTACAAAGGTGACCATAAAGGGCCTCTAGGGGATCCATTTTCATTGATAACTAATAATTGTTGTTATATTCTAACTCATCTATTCTCAGATGGTTGTCCCAAGATCTATTGAAATATAAGAAAGAAACACTGAGTGAATCCTCCTATATCTGAATTACATGAACCATATAATAATATATTAATTCATGTCATGTTATACTCATACTGAATAGAGTCCCAATCAACTCTTGGAGACTCTTTCATAACCATTTAGTAATCCTACGTTTGTAATTACCTCACCCCAGAACCATGGAACTGATATCCTATATTATTACATTAGCATAGGTATACGATTCAAATCAAAAAATAATTAACCTTTTAGTAGTTTTGGAAAATCATATTACATATATTATACCCACAATACATTTGGAAGATAAAATAAATTTTACATACATGATACCCAAGTCTAGTCCCTTATTAAGGAAATTTTCCTCATAATCATTGTAATTAATTTTAATAACTTCCACTAATATTTCTGGTCAAAAACATTGTTGAATGTATTATATGTTATAAATTTTTATGATTATTAATATTTAATAATATTTTTCAAATTCCAATAACAAAAGTGGAATAAATTAAATAAAATTTATCCCACAGACAGGACGAAAAAAGTGAGTTTTTAAATAAAAAAATGCTCAAATGTTAGAATTATTTTATATACAATATCCATCAGAGATTAACTGAAATAACCATAAGTAGATTAAAATATGTAAAATGAACATAATTGAACTTTAAAACCACTAAATTTTTTATTTTTAGCATTATAAATAAATATTATGAAAAACTAGTTTCCAATTAAAATTCAGTATTTTTCACTATTAATCAAAAAATGAAACCTCTTAGATAAATAAAAATTTCACCGTAACATTATTTTTAAATTTTATTTGAAAAAATTAAGTTTATATTAAAAAATGATTTTTAAAAGTATAAAAATTAGGTTTTAATACTAGTTCTCCATTATAAGGATTAAAATTTTCCATTCGAAAAATATAGTTCTTATACAGAAAATTGGTTTGTTCTTATCTTTTTCCAATAAAATATATATGATTATTCTGAAAATATATTATCAAATATATAAATTTTTAATTACCATACAGATTCTCTAAAAATGTAAATTTTAATTAACTATATAAAACATGACTAAAAAGAGGTTTTTTTAACCCCAGTGTTGCATGCCTTTCCACCTATCATCAAAATTAAATTTATTTTAAAGATGAAAAATATGGTAAAATCAGGGTATTCTACATTCATAACTCTTAAAATTTTTAATAATCTTAATTTTAGGGTTATTTTATCATTAAAATATGTGGGTAGTTCACATTTATAGAATGCTCGGATTCCCTTGTCGTTTCATCCAATTTTTTATTTCTCAAGATTACCTTAACCTGAAGGGTCATTTGAATTATTAATACTTTTTCTCTGGTATTTAGAATATGAAAGGGTTATTCACAATATGAAATTTTAGGTTCCAACTCTATATCACTATAGCTAAATATAGTTGTCTTATCAAGCATTTACTTCCTTATAAGAAATATATAGAAAACAAAATTTACATTTGACCGATTTGGTAGAATTCAAAAATGATAAAAAAAAATCCAACTCTTTTAATAATAATTAATTTTTTGATGAAACTTGGGATTAGTTTCGCTTTCTTACCAAACATAAAAACACCCTTCTATTAAGATTCTTTTACATCTATATGATATCCCCCTTGGGACTCTAAATATTATTTTTTTGATTATCATCATTACTCTTTTTCTTATTTTAATATGATTTTATATATTCCTGAATATGAATTACCTTTTCATCGCTTCTTCCAAAAAATTTGGCCCTATTAGTTTTTTTTCAAAAACCTCATCCCACAAATATTTATTATGACATCTCTTTTCATATAATACTTAATATGGATCCATTTGAATACTGGAATGAAATATATTTTTGTAGGTAAAACCACCCATTGGTATGTACTGCTATCACATACCATGAATGTCGAGTTACCACGATCTCAACATTCCTCAAATTATTTGAATTGTCATTTCATATTATCCATTACTTTTATGATGGTAATCAGTGCTCAAATAAAGCTCTATATTAAGATCCTTCTAGAAAATCTTCTATAATTCCGATGTAAAATCATATATATCGATCAGAAAAAATTTATATTGGTGTTACATGATATCTAAATTATCAATTAATAAAGGGAATATTTAGGATACCATATTCTCTTATATAATAGAAATATGAAAATTTGGTTAGGCAATAAACAATAACCCATATTACACAATTCATTCTAGGTGTATTTGGTAGTCCTCTAAATAACTATTAGTAATTGCATCTCATTTCCACAATGGGATAAGAGCAGGTTGCCTGAATCAACTAATATGCTGCCTAATATCATTAAATTTTCTTCAATCCTAACATTTGGTTACATATTTAAGAATTTGTTACTTCATGATATCCCCCAAAAAAATTCTTTCAAATACATATACATCATTTTTTTAAAAAGGTTTATTGAGAAATTCGATCTACTAAAATCATCCAAAAATTCCCTTTTAGGATAACGTATTAATGTAAGAAATAATATCATTCCAAATCTGAGGACACCATCTTCACAAATAAAGTATTCCATTTTTTTATCATTTGCAGATTTATTTTTACTCTGAATGTCCTGATCACCTGATTGAGAATTCATTACCCTCTCTAATAATGCTTTTATTATTCAATTGAAAAATTATGGTTTCATCCCCATTATTTTAAATAACCATGTACATATTTACTTGATCCATGAACATTGGATTCTTCTCAATCAATATTTGGGTTATAAATCCCTGATCCTTCCAACTCAATTCATTTATTACCATATTTTTTTCCATTGGTGGATGTGTATTGAGTAAACATAATTTTTTAGTAGCTTGATTCATCATCATTGTGTCATAATGATGTCATTTTGTGAGAATATATACTCTAGGCTTTTTTTATCCGTTTATATCTAACATATTTTAACATTAAGATTATGCCTTATTATTTTGAATGTGATGATTGTATCCACTATTTTAGGACCATGGTTTGGATTGTTCTATTTGTGATTCATCAAATTCCATAATACATAATCAATAACATTATCATTTTTCATTAGGAGACAACCCAATTGCTTTTATGATGCATTAATATATATGAAAAACCCACCAGTTTAAAAGTTAGATTAAAATCATAGCAATGATCATTATCCTCTGTAGTTAATAAATTCATTCTTCACAATCCCTTTTCCAAACAAATATAACCCCATTACATGTATTATGGGATAAAGGGTCATCCAATCAGTGAAAATTATAAACAAATCATAGATATTAACCTACCAAACCAATGAAACAATGTACCTAAATTACTCTTGTTGGTGTATGAAATTATCCAACTGACAATTTCACTAGAGGATTGACTAATATTTCATCAATAGAGATAGTATGGCCAAGAAAATTATCTTCTTGGATCCATAAATTACACTTAATAAATATCCAAATATAAATATTCCCTTTTAAGAGCATTAATATTGATCTAAAAGTGATTCTCATGGTACTCATATATTTTAGAATACACCAAAATATAAACAATTAATACTACCAAAAGAATCATTATGATATTAAAAGAATACTAGTATCATTTGATCCAAAAAAATATATTTTTTAATTTTTCAATCCAACAAGAATGAGTGAAAGCTAATAATGTCCATACCTCATCCAAAATGTTGTCTTTATAATTTTATCCTCTTTTACTCAAAATTGATGATACCCCGAATGAAGATCATTCTTTATAATATATTGGGCTTCGTGAAGTTGATTAGGCAAGGCATCAATGAGAGTTAGTTGATACATTTTCATTATTATAATAGAAAATATTTCCCAAAAATTAATTCACATCCTCATAGATCTATCATTATTAATAGAATATTTAATAGGGGATCCACATGGTGAAACACTAGATTGAATAAATATATTATTACCCAAATTAGTTTTTTTGTTCTTAAACTCCACTCATTCAGTGGGTTCTATTCTATAGGATGTTTTTGATTTTGGTCATGCATTGGGGATTAACTCATTGGAAAATTCAACTTTATGCTATGGGGGGATTCTATGTATTCATCATTAAATACATCAATTAATTCTTGTACAATATGTATATCCTAAATTTAATTATTAAATTCATTATTATTAGATGTTTTTTCTATTTTTAATAATAATTTCATTTAGAATTTATATTTGGTGAGCATATAGATGAGAATAAGATGATGATATTTCTGCTCTAAATATAAGGAATTCTACTTCACCCTAACAACTCATAATATCATTCATTATGTAATAATTTCTTTTCATAATATCTTGAATGATAATACATACTGATGATTATATTTAATTCAACAAAAGGTATAATAAAATGGTATGAAAATAAATCATGTCTATGTGAAATAATGGTGACTATCCAAAAGATCTTTTTTAATTGATACTTCCCTTTGGAGTTTTTATTGACATATCCATTAATAAATCAAAAGGTAAATTGATAATTTTCTTAGAGAACATGGTAGATATAAAATATTGTGATCATATAAAGTCAAATAAAATAGTGGATAAATTTGAATATAAGCATAATGCATTTGTTGTCACATCATTGGGTACTTCTACCTCAACTACAGTGATTTCATAAGCATGTACAACCCCATAGTATCTTCTATGGAGGATTACACTAATTCTTGGGGAATTATTTTTCATAATATCCCAAATCTATATAGTTGTCAAACTGAAAAACTATTTTTTGTTCTTCCCTTTTCATTCCATGACCTAATCACCCATTTCTCAACACTTATAACATACTAAAATACCTTTCATGAATATCTCTTGTTGAATAATTCCACATTTCACATGTGATGGATATTTCATAATCTTATTCTATGATACATTCCCTTTTTCTCAGTGTTCAAATGAACACTTATTCACTTAATTCACCTTGAATATATTTATTCTAGAAAATTAATTCTCCAATGTTATGAAATAAAAAACTATTTCACAATATGATGAAAAAATTGGGAGCCGGTTCTCTTTTGAGAACCGGCTTAAGAAAATATGAAAATTGGTCAATATTTCACTATATTTTGTGTATATAATATATAGCATACCATGACTATCGTCAAAACGAGGCTTCAAAATTTATGACAGTTTATTCTTCCTTTTTTATTATGCTAATGAAATTTCTCATCATCTCATTATGGTTCTCAGGGATAATTATTTATATAATTATGTATCCATAAAGGTTTTATAGTCCATGAGTATTATTTTTTCATCCTCCCTAGTATTTTCAATCAAATACCACCAATGATCAACATCACAATAGATACAAAACATCAAAAGTGAATCCTTTTCATTTTCACTCCATGCTAAGGCCATAAATATCATCCCTAGATAAATTATACATTTCTCAACTATATTTGGAATTTATTTCCCACTAAACTATCAGAGATTCTATCATATAAATCAATCTAGCAAAAGACATTTTCACTAGGTAATAGGTTTCTCCATTTTGGAATGGTTTCTTTCCATAGGCTGATTAAACTTCTCTAACAAGACATAATTTTCACTATTACAAACCCAGATGTATTGGTATCCTAAATAAGGAAATGTCAAAAGTTTCCATGAGTATTGATACCATTCATCATTATAGATGACATTTATAGGAATTGGAATACATTATATTAGATCATATTATACTAAAACACAATTCATACTCCCAAAACAAGTGAAATACTTTACAAAAATATAAATATCAATCGGCATGTAATCTCAAAATCATAAACATTGCTTCTTTGAGATGTTATTCTCTACATATCGTAAAAATATATCTTAGGGTAATTTTCTCGAAAATATATTTTCTAAATCTAGTTTCCATGTTTTTTGTTGTACTATCTCTGATACTAACTGTAACGCATCGACCCCAAATTCCCAGAGCCCGGGAAATAATTTATTATATTGGCATGGATACATGATTCAAATCCTAAAGGACTGAACAATTTAGCAGTTTCAGAAAACCCAATTACATACATAATACACACATAAATCACACAATAATAGGTATATCTGACATAATTGTATATTGAAATTAGAAAAATTACTATAAGGAAGTGATTGTTTCATTAGAAAGTTAAAAATCATAAAATAAAGTGAGATTGCAAAAATATATTTTACAACTTGGTAATTGTAAATCCCAAACCCATTACAAGATATAATTAAATTTAAAAATTCATGTAATGTTATTTATGAGTTAATAATGATATTATATGATAAATATTTAGTATATACATCAAATTTATGTGGAATGGTTCATAATAACAGATAAATCTAAATTTAATGTAAATTGAGGTGAAATCTCTTACCTTACGCTTCCTTTTGGTTCAATTCCATTTAAACTCATGTATAAAGATTTTGATAATTTTATTTAATTATAGTAAAACTATATTTATATCAATAATATTATAAATAGTTCTTTTATTACATAATATAATTGATCTAGTAATATACCATTGTTATTTTCATCATCTCAGGTGTTAATTTCAAAGTTTTTAAAGTATGTTTTGACGAATTATTTTTTATTATATTTATTAGTACAATAGTAAATAATCTAAATAATTTTATCCATCAACTAAATATCTTATATATTCAGTATGTTTGAACAATGATGTATCAATAAAATTTGGGAGATAAAAAATGATGTGCATCATTTATGGAGATGGTAGGTCGTATCCATGCTTGAACAATACATCGATTTACTTCTCATATTTAAAAATATATTCATATATAAAAATATATATTATATATATATTATAATATTTATGTTATATATATCAGATATGTTTACTAAAACTATCCTTGATACACTACATGTAAAGTGTGGACTAATCACATTTTGTTGAGGATGTAGTATTCTACTTGTCCGAAAACAATGTTATTGTATTCCCACAAACAGGAAACCATGATGGTATTTATTATATAAAAAAAAATAGGAAAAAATAAATTATATATAAATCTAATACATAATATATATTTCAGTCACTATTCCCAACACTGATATTTTGTAATGGAGTAACAAATGACATCAGTTCATGAGATGGTAGTCTGCCGTACAAAAAAATAATGATTTCCATTCTCATTTGATGGAAGGGTGTGTCACTATAGGTCATTCCAAAAAAATCATAAAATAAAATTATATTGGATTCACAAGGATTATTATATAATAACTAAATAATAATAACTGATGGAGTGGAGAAATAAATGAAAAAAGTTATTGCTAAACAACTTTACATATTATTCAAGTAACTTCTTTTGGTTTATACCAAAAGACATAATTGTCTTTATATATTCATAAATTAGGTTTTATAATTTGGGGAGGTATTTTTAGATACTATTTGGTCAAATTTTGTATGACCTAAATTGAATTATGGGTTTTTATAGGAGAGGGGAGAGTTAATTTTAATAGTGGAAATGGATTATCATTGTTTTAATTTTTTTATAGTAGAGATGCCACCTACATTTTTTTAATCACTTATATATCCAGTAATGGAAAAAATTATATAAAATTGATTATATTGTCAAAATAATTTCATACAATGGCTTTTGGAAAATTTTCTATTTCATTTTGGCCCTTAATTTTATAGTTTGGTCCTTTGTTATGCTTATTTTTCTATTAATTACTGTAATTATTTTTTATTACATTCACAAATATTGTTTTACAATACTAAATTGAACTATTTTGACATTAAAAATTATTCTAATTTAATTTATGTAACAAATTATTTCAAATTATATTCATATAAGAGAGAGAAATTAATTTAAAATTAATGTCACTGATCGGACGACAAAGCATGATTTTATATAAAAATGTTCAATAGTTTTAAAAGTTTTTTACTTAAACTATTAAAGTGAAATTGATTAAAGTTCAAAAATTTAAATAATATAAGAGAAAATTATATAATTAAAATTTAAAAACAATAAAACAATATTTCATTACCTTAAAAATAGATTTGATGAAAACCCGTTTTATATTAACATTGAGTATTTTATAATATTCTCTAAAAAATTAAACATCTTACAATAATAATAAAAATCAACCTAACATAATTTTTACATTCATAATTCATAAATGAAGATTATTTAGAAAAAAAAATTATAAATGATTAAAAATTCAGTTTTTAAACTCGTGATTCATTAATGGCGGAAAAATTGACTTTGGAATAATTTATGTTTTTATGCGTTAAATTGGGTTTGTTCTTATCCTATTCTCATAAAATATATTTTATGAATGTAAAAATAATTTATTAGATAAATAAAATATAAATATACATTATAATTTATATAAAATTATTAATATTTTATTTACTATGTAAAACAAGAATAAATTAAAATTTTTTCTAAACGCAGTATTACATTCATTAGAAGCTGTCAACAAAATTGAATTTATTACAGATGGAAAAAAATTGTAAATTCATTGAGAGATAAATTGAAACATATATCATGTAATTAAAAAAATGAATCCCATTTAACCTCATGATCTCATATACATGATTATTACCCCAGATCATCAATAATATCTGTTTCCCTGATTAGAAGTAAATTAGTTGGATTTTTCAACTGATAAATTACTACCCAGGTACAATTAAACCCTTATAGATTTAGTGCGAACCCAAAAAATAAGCCAATGGAATCCATATCCAATTTTTTAATCGACCCCAAAATAGGCTTGATCAAATTAGAAGGATTCAAATTCACAACCTTTATCTGTTGGAAGGACTACCAATATGAAACATAATCTAAAATGCCACATATCATATGTGATGACTAAAATCATCATCTTGTTTCATAATAGATCTTCATAATCCCCAGATTTAAAGAAAAAAATAAATACAACACTAAAACAAAAAAATCCTCCTCATATATGTTTCGTATGAAAAACTGATCCATAATATAAGGAATACCATCTGAAGATAGGGACCAAAAGAAAATAAATCCATGCACTAGAGGGTTTCTAAAATTCATTTAACTAGTCACACTAGCACTGACTCTATATAATATATTAATGGAGGGATGATAATAATAGAATTATAGTCATATCTATACCTCAAACATCATCATGATAATATAGGTGTGACTAAGAAAAGCGACACCATGAATTTCCACTCTTCTTTTGGTCGTGATCATCCTACTATATAACATCATAATAATAGATTCTATAACAACATTCCCCTTCTTCAGGGTATATGAGATGTCGAAGTCAAACCACTTAAGTAATACCCCCACCCCAACAACTGAGCCTTATAATCCCATCCTTTTATAAAATGAGGTATCCCAAACACTTATTGTTATAAAATATGATGATCATGTCACCAAAAATATAGTTCCTCCAACAATTTTTTCATTCAATTTTGAGGAATGTTATTTGTCATTTTTGGGGTCATTCTTGTCCTGAATTTGAAGATGAAACGATCCATAATCCACCACATGATTTTCTAATAGAATCATAGAACCTAAATTATTATAATAAAAATCAAATATTACCATATATATTGTACTGGGATCAAGTGACATTTGAATAGAACCAAATATCAGAAGTATTTTCATCTCATTGGAAGAAGATGAACACATTAAATAACATATGAGTTTCACCATTTTCATTACATTGTATTCAATTATGATTCAAAAATAGAGAAATGAATGATGAATCATTGATATTATACTGGAAGACCAAGGAATATCTGAATCTCAGAGATATTCTGCAACTCTTGCCATGATAGAAAAAACTTTGCATTCTAAAGAAAATCTAATATTCCATGATTAGAAATCACATCCCAGAAGAACATCACTTGTTAGATGAAAAAATTTATTTTCAAAATCATTATGTTTAAATTGTGAATCCTAATTATTTCTAGATAATAACTAAAATAGATCTTCATCTCATGAACATATCTCAAAAAAACCAATATATCATCCATGTACACTACCACAATAGCGTTGAGGTAAATAAGAAATCATTGATTTATCAAGTCCAAAAAAATAATTAGTATTATTCAGACCAAAAGGCACCACAAGATATTTATATTGGTCATACCTACTCATGAAATCCATATTTTCTATATCAATCTCTTGAACTCGTTGTTTATGATAACTCAAATGAATATCAATCATTAAAAACACTTTCCCTCTATTAACAAGTCAATAAAATAATCACTATAAGGATAACAATAATCACACATAACCATTACCATGTTCAACTTTCTAGAGTCCACACACAATCGGAGTTAACCAACATCATAATGGAATAGTGAATTGGGGATAAACAAGAAGAAACACTATAGAAAAAACCATTTATCATCTGGTTTTTAAAATCAATCGTGATCCATTTTTTATACATTGAATTCATTTGATAAGAGGGTATAACAGTCACTTATCTAACTACAAACAATTCTATCATAATCATTAATTTCATCTCATGAGGAATATAGGATAAATGATCTTTCATAACATCATTTAAATCACAAAAAAAGTGGGAAGATAAAAAAAAGAAACATCAATAGGTTCAACAACTACAAAAGAAAAAACCTCATGATCTCAAGTTGGGCTTGTCCTAAATGAACACACACCAACAAACACTCCCCTTAAAACTCCCATTAGGTCCCATCATTTATAAGAAATGATATGTGCTAATGAAAATAAGAAAACAATTCTCAATGAATAACAATAAAATCCATAATTATGATTCTATAAAATAGAATCATATCTCTAATGAAAAAATCTCAGACTAACTCTGAATCCATTGTTGATAAGAAACAAAGTCACTAAATCCACTTCTCTTTATTCATCCCAATAATTGTTTCAAACTCCATTAAAAATTAATATGATCTTTGTTGGATGTTTAATCTTATAAAAAATTACTAGATATAAACAAGAGGGGAGCACCATTATCAAATAAAGGAATCACAATAGAATATTCAATAAAGATTCTAATTCTCAATATCATTGGACCCAATTATACATATGCCATAAACACATATACTATTTGAAGGTGCTTCAATAATAAGCCCCATGTCTAGTAACATATAGTTTTTGAAGCATATAATTATATCTCAATAGCCTTTGGTGCCAAAAATCCCAAAACATATTGAGGTGTTGTCATAAAATGATTGAAATGATGCATATGACCACAATTTACAAAACAGTTACACAATATCCTAGGATCAGAACAAGAATTTCATGTGTGTACAAACATCCAAAACTACTAGAAAGTTAGACACTCACTGAAAGTTGTACCTGTTGGTGTAAATGAGGCCTACATCTGAGAACCACCCCATAACTCTTATGATGAGCCTCTAACTTCTTTTATTCCCATTTATGCCATTTAATCTTCCAGTAGGTAGAAGGGAAGGGGTAAAATATCCAAAATTTATAGTCATATTCTTATATTTCATCATTTTACTTTATACTACCTCTTCATTGATCGAATGTATCAAAATAAATATATGTGATCTGAAATATAGTCACAAACCATATTGGAACAATTATGAATTTATATTTTTATTCTTTACTTCCTATAGATAAAAAGTAACAATTTATCAAACCAATTAGTGTATAGTAACAACAAAGACACTCCTTACCTAAAATAGTGTAACTATAGAGACTACTCCATCATTATCAACTATTGATTAATATATACGATAGAATTGGGTTTTTAAAACCTTCTAATCCAATGCCAAATTTACATAATCTTTTACCATGGAATCCTATCATTTCCTTCATGGATATTCAAGTTTGAATGTTGTACACTTTACAATGATAAACTCTAGTGAGTCTTAATGATGAGGACATGATTGATTTTTTCCATCCAGTCCTCCACATCTAGAGATTCTTTCATTCCCTTATAGTATGGTGTCTTATCATGGATGAACTCCCATAATCATTATCTTCCCCTATAGCTCCTGGATGTAACTCAAGAACTACTTTACAAACATTAAGATCATATTTTTCAATAAAAGAAACCTACCACATTATAACCTCAACAATAATATGATATATAGGTGGATTCCCTTACCAGTCATCCTCTACTACCTTTTGTAGAACTAGTGGAACATGTCTATATAGAATAATATTTCATGAAAAAAAAATAAATTATCCAAATATAGAATAATATTTATTGAAACCATAATTTTGTTTATTAAAACTAATAATAATATCAATAACACAAAATTGGATACACATGTACAAATATACCATGGTAACTTGGGTATTTTCATGACAATGTATTGCAAGGAACTCACTGAAACCTTCCTCTAAAGACCAAAAAATCATATCTATTGTTGAAAATATGTTCTATTAAAAGGAATATTGTGTAATGACCTCCTAGAATAATAAATGGTGGTGATATTTTCCCATATACACTTTCAAATAGGTACCGAACCCGAATTTCCATAATCTTGAAGGGTGTTCTCGATCCCCATGGGATGGAATGTTGCACAAAGACATTAAATAGTAAATATATGGAATTATTTTCCAACCTAATGGAACAACATTACATATATATATAATATATTGAAACAATATAATATATAACATATTCCATAAAATAAATAAAAAATATGAATGATACAACCTAAAAGAAGTGAGTATATCATAATGTATAAGTCCAGCATCAAATGATAACTAAAATAGAAAATTTAATCCCCCGTGTTATAGAGTGGGTAACTCCCACCACCTCACCACCAGGTACCGATACATGGTTGATAGAAAACCCCACACCCTCACTGTGATGTCTTTGGATTCCCGACATCGATAGATGTACGAAACACTACGCACTATTGAAGGGGTCTATTGGGGGTTAGATAACATGATCAATATGATCCCACCAAGCTACACCATTACTATGATATTTATAATAGTCTAAACATGGTAAAAAATAATGGAATAAAGATATGATAATTAGTGTCATCTTTTTATCCCAAAAACATTTTTACCCTTGTTATATTCCCAAAATAACCCATGTAAAACATATCAAATCATTTCAAAAAATTCAAATCATTCAAAATAATTTATCATATATAATATCAAATACATGTAATTAAAAAAAATATAATAATAAAATGAACAAGTAATATCACACAAATAATCACTAAATATGAAGATAGTATATTACTCGTACCACTATCAATGACTTGATCACAATAAAGTCATTAGAAAACACGCCTATTTTGTTGAGAAGCACACCTAGAGTGAATCCCCTAGAATTTGAAATATCAATTCCCTAGTATAATAGTACATGGGAATATATGAATACCCCATGATTGAACCCCTTGATAATTCAAGGTTGGTTGCCCTAATATAACCCATCCAATAAATTACCTACAGTGTCCCAAGTGATTGATTTCACGAACCATTCTATCCAAATCATGCTTGGAGAACAAATTTTGAAGTACAATTCTCAATTCTTAGAAAATACCTTTTATTTTACCAAAATAAGGGAAGATTTACATTTTATGAAAAAACTATTATTTCAGGAAAAAATTCAACCAATAAATAAAGCTATTTTATTAAATAACAATTTATAAAACTTGATAAATGAAGTTCATACAACAAATTATAGAAATAGAGACACCTACCTAAAACCATGATTTCACATGCCCACAAGGGGATCCACCCACAAGGAAGAACATGAAGTCAATAATAGAGGTCCTAGATTTTGTCCTTCTACTTTAGAATCATTTCAATGGGAAAAAAGGGTAGACAAGATGGACAGATCACAACATACCTCAAAGAAACCCACACACCAAACCACAACAAAAATAAGAGTTCACCTCAGGAGTAAGATAATGAATCTATTGAGGAAGTAAATAAAAAAATTATCATCATTATTTAATAAATCATGAATCCTACCATAATGGGGATACCATAATAAAAAGAAAAGAATGAGGATAATGATTACTCATCTCAATCAATGCTCTGAAATACCAATGCTAAAAAATCTCTTAATAAAATTAAATGGAAGGAGCATAGGTGTCCATACTTTTGTTGGATAGATCCTAAGTCGTTTTAGGATGATTTTATACAAAATAAAAAAAATAAATCCACTATATAGTACCTTAAAATACCAAACCATGACAGTTACATGTTTTTATATCCATTTTCATGTCATGTAATTCGTGAATCCTATGTAGCACAGAAAACCTATCACCTTTATCTAAAAACCAATTTTTAATATTACATGGAATTTAATATATTGTATCTTTTTGAAAACAATAAACACAACAACAATTTAAGACATCAGCCTGAAATACATTATCTGACCTTTATTCCCATTACATTGCTTTTAAACGTTTTTATTGTTGTGTCTTATTTCACACTCTGAACCAAACTCACCGCTTCATCCTAGTGAATAATACATGTCATTTAATCAATTTATGTGGTTTGTGTTTCTCCTAATGAAAATTAAAAGTAAATTTTATATTAAAACCACCAAACTTACTCTATAATTATCCAAACATAATGAGAACGCTTATAATACATTAACACATTTATAAAAGGACCTAATTAATTAAAAAAACATACATCAACCAAAATTTTTCCATTTTACCCAGAAAATGATCACTATATTTGAGAGTACTAAATTTACACAAATAAAGAGGGGAATGAAAAGAGAGAAGTGAAATTCATGAATGATTATAATTGGATATTATAGATATCTATCCTCATATGATTGGTTTCAAATCTAAAAATAATAATAATCTAGTTTTTATCAGTTTTTCTACATTAAGACGATTCTTGGAATTTAGAGACCGCACTATGTGGGCCGTTGGAAAATCAGAAATAAATATTCATCAATATTTAAAATGGTGGGTTGAATGAAGGATCTAAACCATCAATTGTGATATGTTTCTTCTAGTGGGGAGTTCCAAATTTCATTGATAAAATTGAAGGAATAGACCACGGTGTGAAGAAATAAATGATAATGGGTGAGAAATGTCTCCATGACTTAGTGATGGTATAGACTATTGGTTCAAGATATGTAAATACAGTGACATCCATATATAGTAGTGTACATGAATTGTTTTTGGAGTTTAGATATGGAACATGAACCATTGGAATTAAATTAATATACCATGAATGTTATTAACTCTAGTTTAATAGAAAACGAGACTTATCAGTTACAACAAGTTTAATAGTGGGGATATTTTAATTCCCCTTATCAAATTCAAGATAAATTTAATTTTGTTCATAGAGTGTTTATTTTATGTACTAGAACACATAATGGAATTATGAGAGTTTTAATATCATAAATGTTTTTTTGTATTATGAAAGAGGTCATGCTATTTTTAATGTTTCTCATAGGAGAAAAAGAGAAGAGGATAAGGGTTGGGCTATTGTAGTAGATGCCTGATAGGTAGTGGAAACCACTATCTTTCTATTGGAATGGGCTGAAGCGAAACATGCCACATGGTATCCCAAAATATTAGGTGAGCATAGAATGAAAATATATTAGAGATTTGGTAGTTCTTTATATAGGGTATGTTTAGCCTTTTTGGTTTTGACCACCGTTGAGAATTAGTATTTAGAGGAGATGTGACTAGATATATTCGGCCAACCCCTCCCCCTCTCTTTCCTCCATTATTACACTTTTATCCTAGGGTGTCCTAGGTGAGTTTCCATAGATTATTTATGGTATTATCTCATTTCCAATAAATGTATTCATCCCTCTACTTATCTATAAAATCCTAGGAACCACACTCTTGCTTCTTATGTTGAAATAATGAACATTGCATTTTCATCCATGATGCGGATATTTGTGACAAAACATTTCCATTGAAGACATAAAAAATCAAAATGAAAACATAGATCAATTATATTCTCGAGAAACATTTAGGTTTAGAGAATTATAGTGTCAGGAGAAACTCCTATATGAAAAATTCAAAATCCCCCAAATTATAATTTTTCCCATTTCACCCATCATTTCTTATTTTATATTAAGTTATCAACATCATACTTATGAAAACCAATATATAAATAAATCATTGAACCTCATTGTTTATAACTTTTATAAATGGAATCATAATAAGGGTGAGATCAAATTCACAAATAGGTTAAAAATAAACATTCATAATTGAATTTCATTAATTGGAAAAAGAGTCCCTAGGGGTATGATATCATAATCGATGCTCGTGATAAAATTGTTAAATAAATCATACCCATCAATAACTCGATCATAAAATATGAAATAATTGAAAAGGAATGATTCAATATAATCAATTATCATGAACCATGTGATATAAGCATCAATCATTATAATCAATATAAACAAATAAAATAAGAAAAAATATGTATGTAACATGGGACCTCATTTTCAATGCACTCAGACAATCACTCTTATAAATGGAATAACTATATCATATATATCAATACCAAATTCATTGTAGTTATATCATGGACCCACCCATCCTTGAGTTATCACAGAATGACCCATCATTGTTTTATAACATAACCACCAATGATTGGTTTATAATGTAACCCCCCATAAAATATACAAGTACCATTAAAAATCATTACACAGAAAATACAATATTTACCATAAAATCATAGATAAAAAAATTATCCCTTCCATAAAATTATTAATTCATAGAAAAGAAAATAGTTCTACAACAATCTCTTTGAAATAAGAATAACATGTGGAAGACAAACAAGATCTATAAAAATATCTTCGAAAAAATTTTAATCCATATACAAAATAAGGATGATGGAATCAATGAAAAATATCCCTAGGGGAATGTATATGGAAATAATGGAGTTTTATTTATTTAATTGAAATTACATTAATATATCATTAAAACATTCTAGATGATAATATCCATTTAATTTTGAAAATAATTATTAAAACATAAAACAGTTTAAAAATATATTTATTTTTAAATAACATTTAAATATAATAAATGAGGATTTAAAAAATCATTTAAAAATTCCCTTATAAATATTTCCATTCATCTTTGAAAACTATTTTGAAAACATTTTTGAAAACATATATATGATCAATTATTTTAGAAGAAAAAATGCTTTCCACCTAAACGAGGATTTTTCATAATTAAATTAATTTGATTTCTTCAGTACATAAACTTTGTTAAATGTTGGAAAAAAATGTAATATCATTAAATAAACATATGACAATAATATACATGATTATTTTATTGAGTTAGATCATAAGATTTCAACATTTGATACTAAATCACAAACGATCCCAACAAATGTTGAGATTATGACATAAAAAACATACCACATTGGTAACAATGAAGAATAATCCACAAGAAATAAAAAAATTAATTGGAATTTACAATATCATGAAAATAATAATATCAATTATATAACATGTCTACAAGGTAGTGTATATACCTCATAAAATAATAAAGGATAATAACATGACAAACGTCTCAATAAAAGCATATTGTGATAATAATCCCTTACCAATATTGTAATTCTGAAACTAAAAATCACATAAAAAATAGATCATAATATTGATATGTAAATCCCTAAAAATTTAATTATAATTATCATACAATACATTCATGGTAATTATATGCACCACAGAAACAATAAATGGTGAATACATCATATATCTCACTGAAATAAATGGTATATGAGAACACCCTGTATTATTTTATTAACTTTTCAATGATTAGATTATTGAAATAAAAAAATCAGTTGAATCATTTAATATCATTAAATTAATTAATTTTATGGTATAATATTTTATAAGTATGTATATACACCACATAATAGAAATGTTTGATTAATAAAATGTAATTCTTGCGGAAATTAATGTGAGACAACAAATATCTTTACCTTAAGTATTGGCATTCATCATTCATGTTAAAAACTCTTGAATAATAAATATATTTTTATTATACATCAAACATATAACCTTAATAATATATATCTTATCATATATTGTCTTATTTTTGAAATATTACCTATTTATTTACAATTCCATGTTAATGTTATATATTGGTTAATAAATTCTTTGTTTTTCATATTTGTAATGACTTCATATTTTTTATTATTTTAAATTGATCATGATTTCCTTATTTATATAATTTAAAACATTATATAAATATCATATATAATATGTAAATATTTATTTATAATAATCTAGAGAAGATAGAAATTGGAAATTAAATACACTTTTCATTGAGACAGTAGGTCATACGTACAGATGCACATTCATTCCATATTTTTTTCAATTTAAAAAATATATGTAAATGATATATATATATATATTATTTAAAATTATCATGTCTTATATATCAAATATTTCTATTAATTTCATCCTTAAAACATTATTTATAAATAATGAAAAATCACATCACTTCGTGGGTTTGTAGTCTGTATTACACAAGAACATCTTTATCGTATTATCATAATATGAAAATCATGAATGTAAGTGTCATATTACAATTACATAAGAATAAATAAATCATGAAAATCATATATAAAATATATAAACAGCATTTTCATCATTATTACAAACCTTGATATGTTGTAATGGAAGAACAATCTAAATCGGTTCATGAGGCGGTAGTCTGTTGTATATCCAAATGAAGATTTTGTATCTCAATTGATAGGTGTGTGTGAAGCTGTAAGTTATACATGTCTCAAACCATCTTAGGTAACCTAGTAACTCCATAACTATGGTGGTCCTCACATAGCCCGAAGGGTGTTCCTGTTCCCCCTAAGTCAGTAAGTAGCACATAACATCATAAAAACTGATTGTGGGAATGATTGCCCCACAAAAATTTGTGGAAGTAAAATAAACAACATTGTATGTATTCCAAAATAATCTCCACTAGGAGTAATGTACGATAGGATGAACATGAATTTAATCCCAATGTACTTAAACCAAATTGCCAATGAAAGTAAGATATCCCAAGTCCAAAACGAAACAACTCACCATGTACAATGTTGAATAGCTATATCCCCCTCTAAGAGATCCCTTTCAATAGCTGAAACCCGGAAGATGATTGTATACAAGAATCTGAAGGAACATGTAGGATGTGAGAGAAATCATAGTAGGATTTCTCCCAAGGAATCCAAAATAATATCCAATAACAAATTATCTAATAGAATTCATTCAATTTTCAATAAAACAGGTTTGGCATTCACAAAGTCCTATTTAAGAAAATCATGCATCAGAATTTAAAACATGGAATCACATTAGAAATAAATTATTAATATTTAATATGATGGAAATACTTTTTTGGATGATGAAATTTCAATTAAACCAAGGGTTCTTTATATGAACGTCACTCTTCACTAAATGGATTAAATAAAAAATTATATATAAAAAGAATCATATAAATTTACACAGAATGTAATGAAATTTATCTAATTTAAGGAATATCATTTTTACCAAAATCTGAATCTAAATCATGAGATTAATTTTCAAGATAATTGTAAACCAAATACAGAACCAACAACCTTCCACACAGAAACACAACGCCCCCAACAATTCCCACCAACAAGAACGAAAGTGTATAAGATCTTGTAAATCAACCTTGAAATGAAATTCAATAACAATGTTATTTGATCCATCCAAATCAAGATGAACAATCAAAATAAATGGAAGGAATATAGAAATAGATGTATAGGTATGAAAATATATTTCCCGAAAATATACATTGTGATATCCACAATGATCAATCACTGAACAAAAAGGTGTGAAGGGGTTTGATGTTCACAAAATCACATCGTCATCAAATGTGAACTCAAAAGGTCAATATAGGCAATAAGTATAATATTTACATTAGATTTTTAAAAAAAATACTTTAATGAATAAACAAAATATTTTTTGGAGTCTATTAGATCATGCTTAGTGCAACCAAAGAACTCTCATCAATCTCTAACTGACACAACATATATTTTCATGTCTATCAATACAAGGCCTAAAAAGTATCCATTCTAATCATGGAATGTTAAATATTGTTATAAAAAAACTCAAACACCTCATAATGATCATTTGATGCTCCAAAAAAGTCGATAACAGAACCATAAAGCATATCCATAAAAAAGTTTACAGCTGTTTCTTTTTGGAAATCCAACTTTGGATGGTATGGCGTACTCAAATAAATGTCAGATCACATTGAATCCTTAATAAATATCTAAAATCAAGAAGTCAAATGACGATCCCTATTAAATAATATAGTATAAGGATTTCCTTGAATATGAAAAATATATTTTAACGAGTGATTTCTTAACTCCTCAACATTTTCTAAATCATGAAAGGGTATAACGTGAAGCAATTTAAACAGCCAATCTATAACACCCATATAACATTATTATTTATTAGGGTAAAAATCATCCTATCCAAAAAATCCAAAGAGATATCATCCAACATCCATGTCATCACTGTATATGGTTGAAAAAAACATAAAGTCTTGGGTTGCACTTTCTTATCCAGTTGTCATATAAAACAATGAGAAACAAATTTAGGAATGCCCCACCTCATACCTGAACACACAAAATTTTGTCGCATTTTATAGAAAATCTTTGTGGATTCTACATGAAATATCCACTGAGATCTACAAAAATACCTTATCACATCATAACTAATAAAATAAGGAACTGCATGATTATCGTGATAGAAAAAATTAAATTTTTGTAGAAAAACCATTTGGAACCTATCTACCTACCATTAAGAGAGTATTTGATGTTATCAAACTCATAATAAAGTTCCCTCTTCAGATGGATAAATTCGAGAAAATAAGATACCAACTGAAAACTATCCAAATGAATTTAAACAACATTTTCTTCAACTGAAATATGTATCAATGGAATCTGAGAAATAAAATTCCACTCATCAAATGATTGATATACTACCCTGATTGGATGTTTTCTTTGCAAGGTATCTATAATAACATTCCATTTCCCTTAAGAATTGGTTATTTTGAAGTTTAAATAATGCAGGTATTCCATCCTACTCCTCCTGAAGATATTAATATATTTTGAGAGAAGATATATCTCAATCTATTGTGGTTAGAATAAACGGTAAACCTATTTTAATAACGGTAATTACACCAAAATTTCATCGTGTACATGACGTATTATAGTTCAATGTCATGGGAAAGATAATTATTCTATTATAGACAAGATTTATGATACCCATAAGAAAAAAAATAGTTAACCTGCGTAAAAATGCATCCCAATCCTATTTCAGATGAATCAGAAAAGACCACATAACCTATCCGGCCTATGTTAGAGTCTACATTAGCATAGTTTTCAAAATATATTTTATCATAACAATAGTATTATAATATTATTAATTACAAGAAGAATTTACTCCCTTGTGAGTCAGTGAAGTCATCGGAGAAGACAATTTTTGGAGGTATTCCACAAATTGACAATAATATCTAGCGAAGACTAAAAGTTTTCCAATCTAGAAGACATGTTGTAGTTTTTACCATGTCATTACAGTATTAACCTTCTTTGGATAAACTAATATTCCTTATTCTGACACGACGTGTCCCAAGAACATCACTTCCTAAATCCATAATTCACATTATGAAATCTATGAATAATGTTAGTGATTTCTCAAAACTCACAGAATAGCTCTCAGATAATGCATATGTTCCTCCTGAAACATTGAGTAAAAAAGGATTTCATCCACAAAGACTACCGTAATGGTAACTAGACACACATTGAAAATCATATTCATGAACCCATTAATACTAAAATATCCTTGGTTAATCCAATGGGCATAACGTGGTACTCATACTGATCGTACCTGCTCTGAAATGTGGTTTTCTGAGTCTTAGATTCTTTTATCCTCATGTGATGGTAACTATTGTGAAGATAAATATTTGGGAATGTATTTTCATAGTAAACCAAATAAAGATATCATCAATAAATGTAAATAGATATTTTTTCTTTATGGTCACTCAATTGGACTTTCGGTAATGAAATCAAAGGAGGAGTGAACCGTATACTTTCATAGTAATGAGAACAGGCCCCACCCAAGGTGTGAAAATTATGTCTATAAAGGCTATCATTAGGACATAATCAAATTGGGACTTCATCTGTTTTACTTCATTTGGTTTCATATTTTTAGAGGGGATATATACTATTTTCGTTCCATGAAATAAGTTAATAGATGACTTAACCTCCCTTACTGGAGAGAAAATAGATAATTCAAAAGGAAAAACATTGGGAAAATAGTAGAAAACTGGAGGGAGATTTATAATAAAATATTATCACACTTGATCAAAGTAAAACACTGATATTACATTCCATAACTCTTGATAATAGGGTCTAGCCATGCTCGTCCTTGGGTATAATTATCTTGTAAAATATAACACACACCACTAGGTATGGTAAATGTGACACGTCGAGGATAATAACCAATATGAGATTTATTTCCAAAGGTCTAATGCATACTGAATACGAAGTCAATAGGATTGTGGTCAAGAATCATAAATCAAAAAAATACTTCAACATTTGATTGATAGAAGACACATGTTGTACTATGGATACCATACACTCTCTTTGTACAAATGGTTGTAGTGAAATCTATTGCATGGATTAAAAGCATCATATGAAGATGTAGCTGATTTACAATAAAGGTTAAAATAAATGAATTGGATGAATGAGTATCAAATATAGAAGTAACTAATGATGATTCACTAGTAATGGTACCACTCACAGATATTGGACCTATATCTGATACCTCAGGAGACTCTTCCACTGCATGATGATTCTTTTTTCTAGATGATTATAGTTGGAACCAATTTTTATGTGAAGCATTTGATTTAACCACAATTATAGGTTGAGCGAATGATCATGTACCATTGAAGAGAGTGGAATTTATTTGGATGAATCACTACATGATTCCTAAGAATCTTTAAGAGGAACACTTAAATGGAGATTCAATAAACCCTTCATTCAATGTCCTATTTTTTCACATTAGTAATAGACCAAAGGATCTCCCACAGGCATAGAATGGGGTCAAGAATGTCCATGTAGTCAATAAAATATGTGATACCCACCACAATTATCCTTTCTCTTAGTATAATTCACACTACCAATGGGATAGAAATAAATTTCTTAAAACCATGACTTTTTTCCATGTCCATCTCGACCATATTTTCCGTATATAGTACACTAGCATAATATTGAATCTTCAGTAAGAAAAAATAAGAAAAAATATCATTGGAAAGAACCAATATGAACCTTTAACCATTAATAATATCATTAAATATGATTTCATGTGAAAAAATCATAACCTCTCCAAAATGGTGTTCATACACTTTCACAGTATTTTCAGCCTTCTAATGTTTGAAAAAATGTGTAGACATGGCCAACAACATCAAATTTCGATAGAACTGGTCAGTGAAAAGGACCTTGATGTCCTAACAAATTATTCCATAATTATTATCCACTATAACCATAGTGTCCCACCATCTTCTTCTTCGTCCTATCATCACAAAGGTGGCATAATTCATTTTAATTTTTGTGGTTCTGTCTAATAACCCAAACAATTGTATCATAATAATAAATCATTATATATCATTTTGAGGATTATTTTTCACTTTAAATTTTGATATATTTTGGCTATGTAACTCTTGATAAAAAATATTGATAATGTACCTCTACAGTTCCACAGATGGTTCTTGAACGTGACATAATAGTGGTGCTGATCTGAGAGAATGAATAGTGTGCACAATCACCTCAACCATGTTCATTTTCTCATGATGGTTATGAAATATCATTATCTTGAATCCTATTTTCATGACTTATCAGAGTCATTATGCTACAAAAAATCTACAAAAAACAAACTATACATCAAATTGATAATAAAAAAGATTCATAATTGAAATTAATCCCAATAGATAGAGAAATCAATATTTGGATTTCACTCCATCTAAATCAATTTATGCATGGGACTGGAAAAGAGCCTTAGGAAATCTATCCTTATACACCCCTAGAATATTATTGTTTAGTGTAGTGAGTGTTGTCGTTGAAATAAATAACTTCTACCTCCCATGTCCCAAAAATATTTCACAAATCCATACTGACATCCAGAAAAATGCCAAATTATCTTATGATATCACTTTTTCACGAACCAATCCATTTTTCTGGTACCCCAATAACCAAGCTGGTCCTATGATATCCTAAGTGAATTCAAAATCCCCTTTGGTTAATGAATATCACTTATATTTATATAAAATTAATGTGGGAATGGTTTTTCTACTAACGACCATAGATTTAAAAGAAAAAAGATATAATTTATTACAAGATAAACTTTATTGGGAGTACAATACAAGAAATCAAACATGTATTTAATCCAATGGTACTATAAAAAAGTATAAAAACTTAGAAAATAGTCCAATTCAAAAAGGCCACAAATTATTAATTTAAAGGATCAATAGATGGATCCACCTTGAAGAGATCCATTTACAATGTTGAATCATGGATAGAGATAACCAATAAACTCCAGAAGTCACAAGTTGGGTGTGATCCAAACCCATGTACGTTTTCACCCAAGGATTCCATATCAGGTTACCAATATCAAATTTACTAATAGAGTGATTTTAATTTTCATAAAAACTGGTTTGGAAATAAAAAATCATATTTAAAAAGCATGTATTATAATTAAAAATATGGAAACACATTACTAATTCATTCTTTACATTTCAAATGGTTTAAATAAATTTCACATGATGGAATTTCCATTAACCAAAGGGTTCACTAGAAAAATGTTAATTTCCAAAAAAAAAGAATAAATAACCACTTTTATTTAAAATAGTGTATATAGATTTTCATGGACTATAAAGAAATTTATCATTTTTAAGAAGTTTAATTTTTAAATAAAGTTGAATTTAAATCATGAAATTAAGGTTTTTTAAATTGGAAACCAATTGTGGAACCACCTACCTTTTACATGGAAACATAGCACATGAAATGAAACCCTCCAAAAAGAATGAAGGAACTCATGATCTAGGAACCCAATCTATAAAAATGATTAGACAACAAGGGGATTAGATATATAAAACTAAATATGAACCATAAATCTATAAGGAAGTAAAATATTAAGATTTAGAGAGGTATGAAGAATTATTATTCAGAAAGACACATCATGATCTCCCCAACAATCAATCACCGGACGAAAAAATATTTGGGGTTGGAGGCTCTCGGTATCACCAAGCAAATGCTCTAGGTTGAGACCATGGTATTTTAGAGGATGAACAAAAATAATTTCCAGTTGGAATTCATTTCAAAAAAATAATTTGTGTTTTTATGGAATATAACCGAATTACATGGTGTCTAATTTGTAAATCTCATATCCTCTAATAAAATAGTCACCTCCAACTTAAGATGAAATATATTAATTGTAGGATTTATATGATGTGTGTCTATATTAAACAATATTTAATTATTCTATTGTCTGTATAAAATACAATTTATAGTTTAGAATAATCTAAATATCTGACATAACCATTATAGGTATCCTCTCAATTCCTCCTCGGTCCAACCCGAACATACAAACAGGAAAACCACAGCAAGGTTTATAATGTACCTATTTAATAGTCAACAAGATGTTAAAATACCCATAACAAAACGAAATCTAAGTACATAGAGTATATTAATATTTTTATATATAATTTATATATAATTAATTTAATTGTATTCATTTGGGAAAAAAATGTTCGTTGATGATCATTTACTCTATTTCGGGGAACTCCTTTATTTGAACCAAAGCCCTTCCTTGTTTTTCAATCATACTGTTGTGGGGATTTGAGGATAAGAGATGGGATATTGTAAGTTCATTTATAAAGTTTGTTTTGAGAGAAGATGCTTGGTATGTGTTAATATGTGGGAATAGTGAGTGCCTTTATATATTAGATGATAAGTGGAATTCAAACAAATACCAAACAGAAAACACATTTATGAGGTTTTCCTTAAATACTATGCCTCAAAGAATGAAAAAATTATTTAAACATCGTATATGACCAAAATATTTTAATAATATTTGTTTGGAACATTTTTTCTAGGTCATTTCCCCCTTAATATTAATGTTTAACATCTATGTAAACCCATAAAAACTTTAATCACTTTAATTAATTTTAATTGTATTGACTATTTTTTTGGTCTAAAACTTATTTGATCTTAATATATATTATAATATAAAATTATAACAAATATGGAATCCATTTTTCAAAATTCTAATAATATAAGTGCTAGACATTAATTTCAAATAAATCTTGGAGATGTAATGATAAAGTAGGGTTTTAAATTGAGATTGATTAAAATTTTACTATGTTTTCATATACAAATAAAATATAAAATTGATTTCAATGACATAAATTTTATAAATATATATATATATTTGATATAATATACCTTGAAAAATTATTGAAACTATAATTTAACATTACAAATTATTTACACTAAAAGTATGTTTTCTAATAAAATTCAATATTTTTCATTATTAATTAAAAACTGAAACATCTCACCCAAAAAATTAAACCAAATATAATTTTTCTATTAGTTTTTTTAACACTATTATCATTTTTTATCATAAAATTTATATATGTTTAAATATTTTTTTATTACATGTGTTCCATAAAAATCCAAAAATCTACCTTTAAGAAAATTATGTTTAAATTTTTATTTATGTTATATCATGTGAAAAATAGGATGTGTTGAAAAAATTAGTTTTAATATATTACATATATTAAATAAATATATTTCATTAACAATAATTAATTTTATTTATTATGATATAATACCTATCGGTGCATAAAAAATATATTATAATACTTCCATTAAATTCAACTGGTTTTTATTTTAATTTATAATTAATTGGTTGAAAATTATTTTTTTATAAAATCATTTTAACCATATTTTCATAACATATTTTATAGTATTAATTCCTTCTTTTATAATATTAATAGTCTACTTTTTTCTGGTAAGACTTGACCTTGTGTGTACCAAAAGTTATCAAAGAAACCCGATGTTATGTGTAATGAATGATAAACACGGTGGTTCATGTAATGATATATAAACAGTTTATTTCTTGTAAATATGTCTATCAATAAATATTAATAAATTTAAAATAATATATATATATATATATTAAGATGTTACATACTACCCACCTTAAAATGAATTTCTCCTTCAAATTTGTTCTTGTTTATTAAATGATTAAAATTGATTATACATCAATATTAAAACCGACATAAAAATGTCAAATAAATAGACAATCCCTAAAATATGTAATGCGTGAAACATAATGATCAGTTGAAGTTATACATAGCAAGGTTTTTCATAGAGACAACATTTTTGGGAAATCGAAAGACTAATTCATAAGGGAAAAATAATTCGCATGGACTAATAGAGAGTGATAGATAATGTGGTTGTGAGGAATTCAAAAAAAAAACCATCCAAATAGGTATGGAAATGATCATTTATATCCTCAAAACTATATTAACATGGTGAAATTTTATTTCATGATCATTTTTCCTAAATTTGATTGATTCTTTCACCATCTATAATGAAACCATAAGGAAATATACATAATTAACATGTAGAAATTCATCTATTAACCAATTTCCACCACAAATCATATTTTTATCCAGATGATGTGTATTCATGATGAAATTTATTTTTCCTAATGAAAAAAAATAATTTTTAAAGATCACAAAAACATAATGGGGAAAACATGTTATTCCTTTTCTCATAAAAAATTAACAAAAACTGAAATGTTTCGAAAATAGTAAGATAATTTTCAAAGTGAATATACCATTATACAAGAGATCGACCTAAAAAATTAAATATTAATACAAAAATGTCAAAATAAATTATTCCATAAATAACTATCATTAAAATACTTCAAACATTTCATAAGAAATATCGAACCTAAAAGATAGTGAGGATTTGATCGAATATTCTTTCAAGAAAAATCAACAATTATTCCTCAACTAAAATAATAATTGTTTCTAAAGTAATATTAATTTATACATGTAAAATAATACATGGTATCTAGCTTATTACATGAGCGAGTTATAGGTGATAAACCCTTATCGTCATTCTATAATGTGTTACATCCCAAACGCATTACCGAATACGACGAGTTTTCACCTAGTATACTGGTTTTCCTTTTTTTGATAATGAAATATAATTATTCCTATATAACACTTTATTTTGATTATATGGATTCAAAATTACCCTTCCAAATAAATTTACTCCAAATTTTCATTAATAACCTCAAAATTTTTTCCTATAAAAACGACAAATGTGGTGTTTATGACTTTGATATTGTGATCAACCATATGATTATAGTCTTATGATTGTATCCATAACTCTAATGAAAAATTAATATAAAAATATCAAAACCACCATTTTTATTTAAAAATATATTTTAATCCAACTATAACAACTTAAGACCCACACTCCAGAATCTTGTGCTAAAATAATTAACTTACATTTTCTACTATAAATCTGATATTTGTTAACCAAAGTTTTCCATACTAATCTTAAAAAATAAAAATTAAAACATGTATCACATAATTTTTATCATAAATTATATATTTAGAGATTAAAATAATTAGGAAAATATCCTACAAAAATAATTCACATGTTTTCAAATTTAATTTTCTCCCATTTAACCAATGTTTTCTTATTTCAGATTAGGTCATCAACATCATCCTTGGGATGAAATTTATAGACATAAATCATTAAACATAAATAATTTTTATAAGGGTAAAATGAAACATAATACGGGATATCTAAAATTCTAAATAAGTGTGTATATGGGTTTGATATATATAATCAACGTTCTTGAGAGAATCACAAAATAACTCATACCCATAAATACTGGGATCATCAAATATGAAAACATGGGTAGGTAATGATTCATTATAATCAATAATCATGGTCCAGGTAACACCAATCTCGATTATGAGACTCATTAGAGACCCATACCAAGAATAAAGAAAAGATGTAAATAATATGGGATATCAGGATCACTTCACCCATACAATCAGTCATATAAATGGAATAACCATATAGTTTCATTCCATACCCAATTAAATGCTGTAATATTACAGACCGACCCATCCTTGGTTTATCATGGGATAACACATCATTGGTTTATCATGTAACTGCCTTTTAGTGGTTTATAACATTACCAAATATGAAATGTATAACTACGAAGAAAAAAATAATAACACATAAAGTATTTAATTTCATCATAAAATCATATCAACAACCAATATCCCTTTCCTAAGATGATTAACAATTGAAAAAGAAAATCTCCCTATAAAAATCATATTGAAACCTGATTAACTCATTCAAATAAAATGAGTTCTATAGAAATCCATGTTAAACAATCTTAATCCATTGATAATATAATTCGGATGATTTCAATAAAAAATATCCCTAGTGGAGGATAATTACATATATTGTTTTAATATTTATGAATGGAAATTCCATTAAAAATCATTAAAACATTCATGAAGAAAATTACTTTTTTATTTTGAAAAACTATTTTAAAAACATATAACATTATAAAAATATTTTTTTGAATAGAAACATGAATGATTATAAAGGAATATTTTGGAAATAATTTAAAACTTTTAATGAGTAAAATATACTTCTATGATTTAAAAACAATTCTTAAAAAAATTTATATTTTTTTTAGAAAATATAGTTATGTACAAAATATTTATTTTAACTAAAATGAAATCCTTTCATTAAAATATTATTGTGGTAGTTTTATTACATAATCATAGTAATGTGAGATAAAAATATGTAATATCACTCCATAAAAAATTAGAATAATATTCATGATAATTATTTATAGGTAGATCATAATATTTATTTATTTTAGACATAGTAATAAAAAAATCAATCTAAACAAGAAATTTTAACATGAAACTCTTACTACATTGGTTAAAATGAAACGTAATCCACATGAATTAATAACATTAACTAGAACATAAAATATCATAAAATATATGTTTCTATGATATAACAAATCAATGTGTTATCATATACATATTATAATGGAAGAAAGGTTCATAGTATGACATGATCCTCAAAGAAGGAAATTTTGGATAAAAATCCCTTACCGCTTGGTTATCATTGAAAATATTACCCCATGGAAGTTAGATCATAAAATGGATATGTAATTTCCCATAAATTTACAAATAATGATAATAAAATACCATAATGGGCAGTAAATATACCACACAACGAGAATAAGCGGTTAATAAGTCATATATCTCGCAAAAATAAAAGTGAGATGAGAAAACCCCTTAATATTTATGTATGTTTTGAATAATCAAGTAAAAGAAATAATAACATCAATTGAAATATTTAATATCATGAAATAAATTATATTCAAGATTTAACATGTCATAGATATGTATATACACCACAAAAAAGAATCTAGTGGTAAATATGGTAAAATTATCATAGAAATAAAAGTTAGACTAGAATTCACATTACCATAAGTCTTGACTCTCGTCGTTCTTGTTAAAACCTATTGTCTAATAACTTTTTAATTATAAATATATCACATAAAAATAATCATACATATAATAAAATATATTATTTTATTATGATTTTATAATATCTTTTTATAAACAATTCCTTGTTAAAGATTTGTTTCAGGTAAAAATTGCATTGTTTCTATATACGTTATGACTTATTATTTTGGGACCTATTACTTTTATCATGATATAAACATTTACATATTATAAAACATGATATCATTATCATATAAATTCTATATATATTTATTTATATGAATCATTTAAATATAGAAATAGTGAATGAAATTTACCATTCATGGACACCGTATATTGTACGTACGCATGATTGTTGCTTATGTTTTCATGTAGTAGTTAATGAAATAAAATAGATGATATTATAGAAATATTATTATAGTTGAATTATTATTTCATATATATTGAATATATTTATTTCACTCATCTTTAATACATTCTATGTAAAGCATCAATGAATCGCAATGCTTCATGAGACAGTAGTCTACTGTACAAATGATTGACATTATCATATTCTCACAAAAGGGAAATAAAGATGGTGTTTGTTGTATAATATTTATATTCTAATAAATAAATCATAAATTTCATATATATAATATATAAAAATCATTTTCCATCATTATTCATAACGTTGAGAGGTGTTAATGGAATAATGAATAATATATGTTCATGAGGCGATACCACGTCGTACATAGGAATGATGACTGTGTATCCCATTTGATAGATGTGTGTTTATTTTAGATCATAAACATAACATAAAAACATTTCATTATATTTTATATATATTAATTATTATATATAATTTATAAAAAATAATTTATGATTTTTGAGTAAGAAATAAAACAAAAACGTTTGTTGATGAACATTGTATCTTCTTTGGGTAACTCATTTTGGATAGAACCAAATGCCTTACTTGGTTTGATTTACTTTTAAATTAAGGCTTATAACATTAGATTATGTTTATTGGAAAGTCATTCTTTTATATTTCTTATGATGAAAATTCATAAGATGCGTGCATTAGTGGGTAGAGTAAGCGCCTTTATAAAGTGTGGTATGACTGTCTTTCTTGTAAATACAAATAAGAGAACACTATTGGGATGTCTTCCACACATAGTTTACCAAATTTATTGAAAATTAAAAAAAACATATGGTATATGGTATTAATATGGCTGAAAAATTGGCTTTGGAAAATTTTCTAGTTGATTTTTTCCCTTAATATTGATGGTTATAAACAAATTAAACTCATTTTTACTCTATTCGTAGTAATTATTTTTAATTCCATTCACTTATATGTTTTTTCAGAAAATAATTTTATTTTAATTAAAATTATAAATTATACTAATTCTAAATATGGAGACAATTTTTTCAAATTTCAAAAAAAAAATGCGTCATAATTTAATCTACAACTAATCCCACATGTCGAATAATAATGAAGGGTTTTAAAGTGAGAATATTCAAAATAACTCTATGTTTTTATATCAAAATTCAATATAAAATCATTAAAATTACATTAATTATTCTAATATATGTAATATTTATATGATTTAACATTAAAACCAATTAATATTATAATTTATATTTATACTTTATTTAGATGAATGGAGAGTTTCCTATTTAAATATAATATTTTTTTACTTTTCATTAAAAAAATGAAAATTCTTAGAAAAATTAATCCTAATATCCCATTGAAATTTTGATTTCAAAAATGAAGTTTATTTTTATAAAATAAAATTTACAAAGTTTATAAAATTGTTGTTTAAAAATAAGTGCACAATGAAATGTTGGAATAACTACTTTATAAAAATATATATTTTCATATATAAAAAATGATTTATTTTTATATCATGTCTAAAAAAATTAGATGAAGGATAAAAATTATATTAAATATATAACTATATATTTAATTAATACAATTACATAATAGTAATTAATTTATTTCTTTATGATAAAATGACTTTCGGCCCATAAAAATATTTTTTAAATGTATCCTTTATGTTCAGTTGGTTTTTATTTTCATTACTAATAAATTGGAAATCAATGATTTCATTATATATAAATTATTAAACTATATATTCATAAAATTATTTAATATTATTCATTACCTCCACCCCAATAGCTATGTGATAACTGTAGTGTTAAATAAAGATATTAATAGTATATTATTATCCAGTAGGACTCAGCCATGTGTGTAATACAACATATAAATGAAACATTGTTATGCGTAACACAAGATAAATTTGGTAGTTATCATCAAGAAATATTAACTAAAAATTACATTTAATATAAGCTATCAATGAATTTAATTTTATTTAAAAGGGTATATTTCATATAATATTTGGATATTACAACAGCCCTCTCACGTTTTTCTGTTTTATTTATGGATATGAGGGTTATTATAATTATGAATGGTGAAATTATCCATGAATGACATGGATTTAGTTAATTATGGGTAGAGGGTTTCACATGTCATTAATTAAATTTTCTTTTATTCTAATCTGAATAAGATAATTTACACTTCAATTTTCATAGGTTTTTGGAGAATATTAAGTGAAATTGAGATTTTTCATTATCATGTAATTTGTTCATCCTACCCGTATTGTAAAGAGAATGACCATAAAATTTTTATAAATGTCATATATTGATGTTTGGATGGGGAAAGTCCCTCACCTAATTATATATATGTATATTGACATATATGGATTTAATTGTAGATTATTTATATGTTGCATGGTATGTATTTTCTTAGAATGATGTGAGATATGTGTTGTAAGCAGTTAATGGTTTGTTTTTTGTTGTTCGGTTGAGAAGATGTTATCCATTATGTTTTAAGAAAATTATCCTATTTAAATTAAATTAAATTTTTCATTATAAACCAATATAATTAATATTTTTAGATGTCTCAAAATTAATATAGACTCACATGGATATGTGATGTCTAATTTCACATTGATGAATTGGGTAATGCTTGGAAGGATAGTTTTTGTCCTTGAGTTAAAATGGTAGTATCAGTGCATGTGAGGTTGGTGACTAGTCCACATGGTTCCATTGATTATACAAGGTAATTGATCATATTATTGTTTATATTTCCAAAACAACACTCATCAAAAAAATTTGTATAATATTTTTAATGCATGTTCAAACCCATAGGCACAACTAGTAGCAAGACAATCGAATATTAAAATTTTCTGTAGGATTCGTTGTGATATTTTTGGGTTTAGGGATTCATTGAACTACGTATATTGGGTTTGAATGCATATGGAAAAGGGTTCAAGGGTATTTTTTAGTTGTGGAAAAATATATTCCTATATATTTCATGGGATGGACCTATTTATTAGGATGACAAACCATACAATGGCCACCATTTGGTTTTTACCCAACCATTTTGGTATATATTAGATGAAATTATTCATTAGTATATAAACAGTAAAAAACAAAGATAAATTAATCTTGGTTTCAAGGTAGAAATTACCATAGGCAATTGTACCTATTTTACTAAACTACAACTAGTTTAGGATCCTTTGATTACATCCCCTATAATCATGTTTTTGCAACAAAATGTGATATGAAATTGTTTCTAACCTAATTACAAGACATGTGGATATTAATTTTTGATTTTGTTACTCATTATATTTAGATTCACACTTACTCTCATCCCATACACATAACAAGATTAGTTACACATAAAATTTTTAAAAGATACTAAGGTTATAAGAAACATGATCATCATGAAAAATAAATAGTTCACAATATGTCCATCCGTAGCTAAAATAATTTAAAAATAAATAAAACATTATCTTGAATAATGGAACAATGTTAAATGATGAAAAGAATGTTGTTTAGCAGAAATTAGAATTATCTTCAAATATTTAAATAGAAAACAATAATGAACTTGTCTCAAAATGTTATATGGTAATAACATAATGTTTAAAACATGAAAATAAATAAATTAAACCTACTTTTAGAAGAATGAGGAAAAGAAATGAAGAATAAAAATAAAAGGGCATGTTGTTGTCTAACCCAAAATCCACATCATAGATGGCTGCATATTTATATAGTCAAGTGGACCATGACATATAAATGAATCACCTCATCAATTTGATTCAAGGGAATTCTGTTTTATAATTTACATGGAATGTAATTGGGATTCGTGTCATTTACATCATATCCACAGTGTTTTCCAATGTTATTGGATCTCTTGGATTTCATGGAATGTATTTTTGACAGGATTTAGTCTTCAGACATTACAAATCATGTAATTTATTCATTCCATGTATAATCATTTGGTTTTAGAATAAAGAATTTCACAACATGAAAATTCAATTAACATGTTTTATATCATTAAAATAATTTAAATTGAATTCACATCTCATGAATTCATCTAGTAGGTGGTATTCTTAGGGAATAAACATTGTGTACTTTGGATTGATGGCATGTCATGTGAATTTTGTAATTTTCCAGCATCTAATCCTTTGAGTATTGAGTTATAAATTCTTGTGAAAACACATCAAAACACCATTTAACATAGAATAAATCATGATGAAACATTAAATAAATGTACCCAGAGGATGATTATGAATTCTGAATATCATATTCCCCCACACATGATCAATTTCATGTCCTTGAGAAAAAATAATCACCGAAGGGATTCAAATTCTAATAGTTTTAAGAAATAAATATACATAATAACCAATACAATAAAACTAATTGAAATAAAAATAATGAAAGTCATCTATATAAAATCATATATAGAAAATTAGTCCTTCAACATAGTTAATTTCGTTTTTCTTATTTTTCATTATTTAATTACAATTTTAATTTGTTCCTTTGAAGCTATTCAGATTTTTCAACTTATCCAAACAATGAATTTTTTCTCATCGCAAAAGGTAAAATGAAACTGGTGTAATTCCCAATAGCTTAATACATTTTACTAATCAATGGATTAAATTGGTTCTAAGATCCCAACTCTATAAATGTCAATACAAAATTAGTCGTAAGGGTTTTTAGAATATGTTTTATATGACTATGAGGATGAGTTAAGGTTGGTATATAGTATGAATAAATTTAAACAATTATGGTAATATTTCATTTTTAATTAATGATTATTTTGAAATGTGAAATGAAGTAACTCCTCCAAGAAAAAAATTTCTTCGTTCTCCCAATAACTCAAAGAGGGTCCATGAATTTTCCACGAAATCACAATGAATGTTACATGTTCCATTCCATTCCCAATTTATTTGTTTTTATAAAATCATTATTAAAATAGGTCTCACATCCATCACATAACCACATATTTTCTGTTTTTAGAATCCTCAACTTGGAAGTGGTTATTTTTGACCTCTATAATAGACAACCCATTTATTATTATAAAAATTTATTTTTATTATTATTAGTATTTTAAAATAAATAGGTTATTTGTATAAAATTTTGATTTTAGTCATGAACTGTGACATAAAAATATAATAAAATACCTCCATAAATCTCGTTAGTATCTACTTCTCATATATATAACTGATTAAAATTCCCACACATTTTGACAAAATAAAATCATGATTCGTACGTATAGTAGGGTATAGAGTGATAACATTCTAAAATTAGTACCATCACTACAAGGTTATTAATGGCTAATATGGGATATATGAGGATAGATCTATAGGTTGGTCTTAGAAATAATTTCTTAAAAATATTTCCACATTCATTATAATAATGTATTGGTTCAATCACATCCTTGATAAGTACTCAAATAAAGTTTTTATAGGTTTAGATTCCATATTCACCCCTCAAGAAGTATGCATAGAAAATTATATGAGAATGTAGGTCTAAAATAAAATTTTTAATTAGAATACAATAAATAATAGGCAATCACTTAGGAAAAAATCTAGTAATGATTCAATCAATATAATATTCATGAATATAGTATTAAATTAAATTCTTTAACTAAAAAATCTTGCTAAAAATTATAAATAGGAATTAAAATTGATTTGAACATTATTCAACCAGATATTAACTTTTATTTAAATTTTTTTAATGAGATTTCATGTTAATGATTTATTTTAATGAATAATTTATTATAGATTAATGAAAATAATCAAAAATCCCATCGTACAATAAAAAATAACAATAATGTACCCCCCACATAAAAATGATCTGGTGTCATCACTATTTTAGAGATATATGTGGGAGAGATATCAACAAAAACATAATCAAAAATGAAATGAAAATATATGAATTTTAAATTTTGGAAGTCGGAGATCCCTATTGTGAAAGGCCATTCCTTGGAGGAAATTGATGGATTGTGATTGGAAATTAATTAGTATAAAAAATTAGAAACAAAATTACTACACTAGAAAATGTAATAGTACATGATGGTTACTAAAATGTATGAAAAAATGGGTAATTGAAAATAGTAAATAGTTTGAGAAACATGCTCTGATAAATGAATTATTCTATAATATTGATGGTATAGATGACCTAAGAAAAAAATATTATAGAATTGAAAAACCCAAAGATCAAAAGAAACTTAATGCAAACATAAAAAACAAAAATATTGGTTATCTACCATTAATATCTAACAATTAAATTTACAGCTAGACAGATGAACAAAAAATATGTTGAATTTTAAAAAAGACACACCCTCCGTGAAATAGAAATCACTAAATTATTAGTATTTTAATTTTGTCATTAAAAGTTGGACCTCATCCATGTTTATTTTTTATAGGCTCATATGGATATAATACAAACATTCACTGGACTCGGACATCATGATTTTTTCTTCCTAGGGATTTTTTTATCTCACTATTACAGAATTTATCTTTCCAAAGTCAGTACTATTGGTAGGGAGTTTTATTTTTTTAATGGATCCCATTTTTCTAGAAATCATATTACATCATTATAGAAAATGTGTGCTACCTGATCACTAATTTGAAATAAGGGAAATCTATATCTCTTTTAAAATATATTCCTTATGAATTTGATGACGACAAAAATTATTTCATGGGTGATTATGTCAAATTCTACCCACAATGAATTGGAATCCATAATGACCATTATGAAATATTTCACATGAAAATTTTGGAATGGACCTATAAAAAATCTTCCCAAAATGCCAATTGTTTTGACTTTTTGAATGGGATTCTGTGGTATTTTGTTTCCTTTTCCAATGGGGTATGTTTTCTAGTACTGATCATTTATTTGAACCAAAATTCTATCATATCATTAGAATGCGAGAAATAATATTCCTCTTTATATGAACATAGACACAATTCTTTCAGGTCCATGATTTCCTACAACTAGGGACGTGTTAAAAATCATGAGTATGATTTTATCTTTATCTTATGGGATACAATGTCACATTAATCCATCAACATAGTGTTTAAAAATTAGTGTCTCATCCTAGTAATAGTTTGAGTCGTCGAATAAGATTTTATATCATTGATGGTATAATAATTTGGTGTAAATTGATCTAGTGAAAAGGATGTTTTATATATCTGAAAGATTGATGTCTTCTGAAAATATATATTAAAAATAGTTTCATCTAGAAATTCTTCTTTAATGCTCATATTATCATCATCTTCAATGTTTTTTTGTCGATGTCTAGAATAGTGATCAATGCTAATATTTTCTGTACCATTTTCATCATTATGATTTCAAATAATTTCAGTAATTCGATCCACTATATTATTTAGGGTTTGTCATAATTTTTATTCAAACGGTATTTTAGTGATGCATGATCTATATCGACCACTAATTTTGAGAGAGCAGGGCATGATAAATAAAATTCAACACTGTATATGACTTTCTAACACTGTATTTTTGTGCTCAGGTAATTGACTTGAGATTTATTCAGTGAGTGACTAGCATAATAAATGGAGTGTAAGACATTTCCAACTCACTGTACTAAAAAAGTTCCCATAGAAAAATCGATAACATCAAAAATTAAATAAAAAAATTGACCTTAGTATTTTTATATTTTGAAAAAATAGATTCCAATATATTTTTTCCAATATTGAATGCCCACAGACACTCATTAGAGAAGTCAAATGAAATTTACATTAATAAATGGTTTGATAGTGGGAGGGTTACTTTTGAAAGGTCATAAAAATGTGGGGATAAGATCTCACCTATCCCAGAATAATACTAATACATTTCACAGTCTTTGGTTTGGTTAAGTCCTTAATAACTATGATCGTTATAGTATTAACATTCATGTTATGGTTTGATATCATATATCATAGAAATATGCCACATTGGACCATAAAAATAACTTTTCATAGATTGGTAATAGTCACATATCATCACAGTGGGGTAAAAATGGATGAAGATTATTTTGGAAAACGTTGAAGGTTATTCTGCACACCAAGAAACTTTCGATGAATATGACTATGAAATCATCCATCATATCATTAAATATATGAGTCATGCACTGCTAGAAAATTCTCAGTTTGTTTTTCATTCCAAATTATTTTCATATGTAGGATATGGTTTTAAAAAGATTTAAGAATGTGGTTTTTTATTAATCATCAAGATCAAATGTAATGTGATTGTATCTGTAATAAACATCAATAAAAAAAATAGAATTATTGTCTACATAGTCTATATATAATTTTTTCAAAAAAATGAATGGTAAATGGTCCTTTCAATTCATAACATTGAAAATTATATAATGAAAACATGCATACCACCAAATTATTGATCTTGTTATGATTAGCATAGATTATTTTATTTAACAACATTCAAGCCACCATACTTTGGAAAACATACGGCAGGATCTCCCATTAACTTGTAGAGATAAAAAAATTATAATGGCATTAAGATGGTTCATGCCCCCCATTATGAATTCCTCATTCATTGGTGGGATGTGCCTCTTCTAGGGTTGAAATTTATGTTTATCACCGACTTCTGGTAAAATATAATGGGTTCATATTGTTTTGATAGCCTCATTGATATCTATAAAAACACTAGAAATTGAGTTTGTGTGCTTTTTTATGTCCTCAATGAGCTTGTATTAATGTATTTAATTCATTTATGAAATGATAATGACTGTAGTTAAAGTATTCTTTTATATGAATGAATACATTAGTGTTCTCTAAATAGGTTTCAATTCCATCATCAGTGGATTGACGACAAAGTGTATGAATGGTGGTATGGTATCACAAATCATAGGATTATTGCAGTTAACATTCTCTTCATCACTATGTTCATTTTCCTCGGGATACATAGTATCTCAATAATCTTATTCGGTCATATAATAATTATCCTCATCAGTATTAAATATGGACTAAAAATCCAATGACACTCTACTTTTTTAAGGCTTTCACTAAACCAAATAAATCATTTTCATTACTAACAGTAAAAAAATTGTGCATTGGTACACATCAATAAATTCCTTCCTAGTTTATAGAAATGGTCTCCCTATAATTATTGGGACATCTCATTCGTCTACCATTAATAAGATAAATAAACTAGAAGGAAAGATGAATTTTCAAACCATGACTAATGGAACATGAGAAGTCATTAATGGTACATGACTGATTGGTCATCAAGTTCAAGTGAATCTCATGTTGGCATCAAATAATCAAGGCTTAGATTTCTTAATACACTAATTGGAAGGAATTTGATACTTGTTCTAAGATCACATTAGTCATTTTAGAAATTTCATGTTCTTATAGTGTAAGGAATATATAAACTTTTGGCATCTCACATTTTTTAGAAGATTCCTGTGAACAATTTCGATGCATTATTCCATCATGGAAATTACCCCCATATCTTCCATTTTCCTTTTAAATATAATAAATTCCATTATAAATTTCGTGTATGAAATGATCTAAGATATCTCAAAAACAAAGGGGCTTTTTATGTGTAATTTAATGAATATATCTAGAATCATCTAGTATTATCCCTCTCATGTTTCTAATCCCCTCTTATTTTGAGAGTTTAGATGATGTTTTAATGGTGGGATGAAATTTTTATTTTATAATCATTATGGTTCTATTGAATTGGTGATTTTTAATGTGTTTTGATTACATATTTTATTATTGAGTAGATTTATTTTTTATCATCATTATCCTTGATGATGATTTATGTATCTTTTTTGGTTTATTAATGCTTCTCTTTCTCACTCATGAATGGATATTGAAAGCTAATAATTCTTATAATACTAATAAATACATATTTATCCTCCTATATTGGATGTGTCTTAGTATATCTTGGAAATATACCCAGTTATATATCTGATAATGTTTTAGATATTTTTTCCACCAGGTGCTATAGGATGCATAGGGAGACCCTGTAGTCCTATATCTCCATGTCTTGGGCAGTCATACCTTTAAATAGGTTCTTAAGGAATGTGGTGAGCATGTTCTCAAGATTTGATTACAGAGTTGGGTCTTTTTATTGTAATTTTGGAAGAGTTTTTGAAACATTTTTTTGAGCTCTCAGTGGGAAATATGACACCACAAGACATTAAAATATTTCATTTTTATAAAAATATAATTTTTTGTAATATATCTTTATACACCACACCATGTTGATCTTATGATACACGAAACGTTGAGAATAGATTGTTTGACATGAAAAAACCAATTATAAACATAAATATAACCTCTCAAGACATTAATATTTATTTTATTATTTAATATAATCAATTCTATTGAATTTAATGCATTAAACTCTGAGTCATATTTTAGTTACACACAATAATGACATTGTTAGGTAGTTTTCATTACAAGTAAGACCATGTTTTGTCAAACAATAATATAATATTATGATATTATTATTTAATGCAATAAGATAGATCATAGAAATTAAATTTGAGCTTATTTATATGAATAAAGTTTATGAATACATTTCTGGATTCATTTGTAAACAACTAAATATAAAGGAAGATCAAAACAAATTGAATATATAAGAAATGATTCTATTAAAGAACTATTTTTATGATTCAAAATAAATGATATCAAAAGTAATTATAATTATGGAATTAAATTAACAAAATAAATATATTATAAATAAAATAAAAAAATTTCACATTCGTCCAATATATTTGAAGGCATGATGATAATAACAAATCAAATTTTACATATAAAGAATATATTTTTCTTAAAAGAAAATTTTCCAGCTTTTAGTGGTGTCCATATTTTAAAATTTCATTTTGACACATTTCTATTTCTTTTGAAAAAATAAACATCAATTTTGAAATAATATTTTGAAAATTATCATACAGTGTGTTTTATATATATTTTTTAAAATGATTCATTTTTGAGGAATAATAAGAAGTGATAAATTTTAATTCAAAATAGTTTGTTCATTTGATTTTGGTATAAGTAGAAATTAAAGCTTAATTTTTTATTTTTAAATATTAACTGTATAAATTTTACATCAACTAATGTAATGTATGTCTGTGGAATTTATTTCACATTCAAATTGTATATAGAGATATAGAAATTTTTGAACATTTTTACTTGAAAACCCAACATTATAGTTCTCGTTTATGGGATGTTTTTTAAATTATTTTCTAAAAATAATGTAATTGTAATTTGGAAATATTGATTCCATATTTTTAATATTAATAATTTATAATTTACAATAGGATTAATAAATTTGATGACCAAAAATATTTGTGACAATTAATAAAATAAATTACAATGAATAAGAGAAAAATTTGATTAACAATGGTCTAAACCATAAACAGAAGGCCCAAAAAACCTAGAAGAATAAACATAATCCATTTTCTGTTAAAAATTTGACCAAATATTCCCTTTCATATAATTGGTATCATCATTGGATCCACATTACATGTGAAAAAAATGTGAAGAATTCCCATTTCAAAAAATTACATGAATACCACTCCCCCACTATAAAAAAGAACTCAACCCTCCACCTTATTCAATCCTCTAAATCCAATTGAATCAACAAAAATCTACACATGTAAGATCCAAAAATCCATCCCATATAACTAGAATACTCTTCTTGTTTAAAAATGCAACCAAACATGTTTTTTGTCATAATCGGAAATAGTTACCTGAAAATGATGTTTCATTTTTCTATGATGATTTTCATTATATTTCATTATCCACCAACTATAATCTTTTTAATACAGGATTATATATTAAAATTTGTATCCTCGTTATATAGAGATGTTTTATTATATTGTTTTACCTAAAATATTATACACCTTCATCTAATGGGTAATGATCATACCGTTTATGTGCATGGAAGACTACCACCTCATCAGATAATGAGTGTCTGTTCTTGCATTAAAACCTCTCATGGTTGGAATTATGATGTCTATATCAATTTTATGTGTTATATGTTATATTTTTAATTTATTTATGCTTATTTAATTATTATGTTACACATACCTTTATGTAGTCCTTTTGTATAAATATGTTAACATCATTTTTGAATGTTTGGACTACCACCTACTCAAAGAAATGGGATGTGTTTACCATATACATGTAATATAATAGTGATGGTTTTAATAAAATATTTGAAATATGTGACATAATTATTATATTTTTATTATAATATATTTAATATGATAATTAAATTGAATGAGTTTTCATGGTTACGTATGACCTACCATCTCCATGAACGGTGCAATTTGTTTCTTATATCCAATAACTATTTATTATTCTAAATACATTTATAATGAATATATATGATATTTGAACAATTTTTTAAATTATGGGTATGATTAAATAATTATATAATTAATAATGAAAATAAGTAAAAAGTCAAAACATACTAAAAAATATAGGCTAGTAGTACCTGAAATAGTAAAAATAATTAAATATTTTTCAAACCAGTTAATAAGGCAGTTGATGATAATAATATATGTTATTATAAATATAATTATGGTTTTATTATAATTTATTAATAGTCATAAATATATTATATAATAGGATAAATAATATTCACCCAAAAATAAATGCAAGGTAATGGATTCTTGTCTCACTTTTCATTCTATGATGCACACACCATTTTCACCACTTCATTATTTTGGGTGGTGTATATACTGCACATATTGTATTTCATATCATTAATACATTTATATTAATAGTATATTTATATTAATTTTAAATTATTTCGTTCATGTTGATTATAATTCAATGTTTTCCATGTACAAAGGAACTTCATCTCAATTTCCATTCCTTAAGTAATTCTCTGTAATTGTGCATCTAATTTCATATATATGGTGTCTATACATCCACATTGACATTTAATTTCATGAATATATAATTATTTTTATTATTTATAGTTTCAATTTGAATTATTCAATCTATGGAGATTTGATCTTAAAATTTTCAAGTGGTAGAGAAATTTGATCACTCAATTCCTTTTTCCCTGTGTTATATTACTTCCCCATTGTCGTTAAAATTAAATGATTTTGTTTTAATGATTTTTACTATCTATTAATTCACTTATTCTTCATATATGCGGATTTTTATTTGATACACATAATATATTCATTGATTTTATTATCACATCAATGTTATTGTCTTTTCAATGTTTCAGTTCACAATCAAATTTTATTCAAGATTGTTTACACATGAACATCCATTAGATGTAATTTTTTAAATTTTTTTAAATAAAGCCTTTAATTTTATTATCCTATCGTTATCCATGAACTTTTTATTGTAATATTACCATTTTATACTCTTATTTATTCAAAATGTTTTATAATAAAGTTTCAAGAGAACATTGATTAATTTATTTTTTAGTTGGAGAACGTGTTTTCCTATAAAACCCATTTTTTTTAAAAAAATTCATTTTTTTTTCAAATTTACAAAATAATATATTAAATAAATTTTTAACACTTTTTGTTTTTTAAAAATGATTTTAATGGAATCTTCTTTCTCTTTCTAAACAAATCATTTTTTCTATAATTTTTACCCTACAAAATTAATATTCTATTTACCATGGATGGAATGTATAGATTTTCTCAACATACCTTCATAAAACATCCATTTAAATTTTAAATTGTTAAATTTTAATGAAAATGTTTTAAAAAGTTATTTACAAAGTAATTTTTGTTTTTAAATCATAATAAGAAGGATTTTTTTGTTGTGAATTTTCATAAAAGAAATTTTTATAGTATTTTCATTCATCCATGACAATAACCCTTAATTTTTACACCATTTGGGATATGTTGTATTGCTACCATACATATTCATCACGTAGATGGTTTATGATATCTTTTACTTGGGATTTTACTGACATTCACTTCCTTGATTCCTTTTATTTCCCTCAAAATATGCAATTTCTTACGATCATTAGACATTGAATTTCCCCTAATTATCTATATCATTTGTCATGGGTATGATTATTTTGTAAACTGTATATCATTTTTACAATGTTTTTTGATTTAGATGTTATTTTTTATGGAAATATTGATAAATATGTATCCTTTATTCAATTAATATATTTGGTAAGGCATATTTTATATTAATTTAATAGATTTTTCAATATAAGGAATTATCTTGATATGCAGTGAGAGTTGATACCGTATTATCTGTATACACATTATGAGTATATAGGCTCTGATGAGACAAATAATTTATCCAAATAAAAAGGATTCTTACCCATAGTTTTAAAACATCTGTGAATGGTTTTAATGTTATATGTTTTTATGTACTATAGATATGAAGTTGAATAATAATGAATGTCCTTCATAAATATTTTCATTTATTATTATTATTATACAAAAAAATTCATTATAATAATATATATGGAAATATTTCATTCTATGTTTATAGATGAAATGAAATGTGTTTAAAATTTATTACCTTTCCAAATTGATTATGCCTTATACTCTAATTTATATAGAAAGTGTTCTCGATTATATACCTATCACTATTGAATTATTCTTATTGATTAAATATTTATTCCATCAGACACAACCTTACTGATAATTTTATCTCACTCTTATTATGATTCTATGTCTAGGTTATGAAGAGGAATCCATTGAATGAGTTTCAAGGATAGTGAGATTTTATTTTTTTTATGATTGTTTCTTTTCCAAATATGATTTTTCTTTGATGTATGTAATATTGTGTTAAAAACTGCTAATGTCTTGTGTCCCTTGGGATTTGATGGTTGTATCTATGGAAATTTAATAAAATTATACACTTAATATGGTCTTCGGGGGTTTATGAACTACATTTGGAATCAAATTAGGTTTCACAGCAACCATGGAAACAATATTTAGAAAAATCTGATTAGGGAACATAACCCTAATATAGAATGTGAGGATATGTATAGAATAACATCTTAGAATATTGTTAAGGTATATATTATGTTGTTAATTTAAATAATAAGTCCATTTCTAGATACAAAAATTTAACATGGTTATAGAATAGATATAAAATGGGGTAACAACTTCAACATGCAGCATTGGGACTAACTCATGTGTGACCTGGTACATGACAATAATCCATACATCACACATGGATTGACACTTCTGGTGGATACACATAGGTTAATTCAAAATTTCATTACAAAACATTATAATGGATTTAAATGTTATGATATATAGAAAGAAAAGATGATTATGATTATGATATTAGTTATGCACAAACAATTCTATTTCTATAAATTGATACTCCATATTTAGAATTATAAAAACATCATAATTTTATGAGAAAATATACTAAATGCCATTTTTATAAGTGGAACCTATAAAGAAGAATGGTATCATTACTCATGGAAATTGTAGAGGCTTCCCTGTAGAGAAATTTGATAAAATTGGTATTGGAACTGAGAATATTATGGATATATTAGGGAAAATTATTCATTAAAGAACTATAAAATTCCATGTATTTTTTTACTTATTTGGGATTATTATGAATCTGAAAAAATTTGCCGCGCGCGATTCAGATTCCTGGTGGTCCCAGAATGAATTTTTGAACTTCTTTTTATGTATATTCATTAAATGTGTGGGATACATTTTCTATCATTTGAACTACTGATCAGATTAAAAATCTTAGGAAGCCATTTAATCTACAGTGCCAATATTTTCTTAAGAGAGGATTCACTACGACTGCAGTAGGTCGGGATAAAAATTTATTTTTTTGACTTTTTAATGAAATGTAAAATAACAAGTTATTGCTATTTTCTTTTCTTTTTTTCCAACTAATGAGACATGGAGGTAGGACCGGTGACTTGTTAAGACATTTAATGGATTTACTCAGAACTATGTACCAAAACCGTTGTGAATTAAAATAGTTTCATTAAATCATTTAATAAACCTCATTAATTTCTCAATGTGTTACTCACATTCCCCCTATTTAAATATATCTTGGATGGTGTTTAGGTATTTCTACTTTAAGCGAGGAAACACTACCGAATTCTTGTACAAAAATCCACATTGAGGAAAAGATTGGATTCAGTGAGCAGTGACGAGTTTCACCGAATCACGACCTGATGACAAAGTTGAAGGAGGTTTTGTTGATCGTCGTCAGCAGATGTATCATCTATGTATATGTTTTTGTTTTCGATATTATGATATTTTTCCTTTTTCATTATTGATTTATACGAAGAACGTGGATCAACCAACCAACGGGTTGATCCGAAGATCATACTATTAACATGGGAGGTTGATTCAGGGTTACAAGTCGAGATTTATTTTTAAATTATATGATTGTTTCTAACACCACCATTTAAAACGCAAATGTGGAGGGTGTGGGTCAACCTGAACAAGGCCTGCACCCTCCTCTGATCTTTTTCTTATTGTGTTTCCCATGTGCAGTTGGGAAATGTGACGGAAATGCAAAGATAGGGGTCATGTAGTGGTGGTGGTGACCCGAGAGTCTCGTATTGGAAGACGACACCAAGAACGGACCACTAGCGCACGTTCGGTGGACCGCGGAAAGAACCATCAGTGCACCATGCCGGTGGTGGCTAGAGGAGGCCCACGAAAATAGACGATGGTCGGTGGAAAGGAGGTGCGTCGCCCCACGCCATGGTGTCCAGAGGTAGCTGGCCCGAGCCGGCCGTACGGGAGAGGGACGTCGCCTAAAAGTGCCATAGGGGTAGCATTCGTGGCCAACAGAACGCGAAAGGAGGGGGTGACACAACCCCACGCCGGGCCATATCGAATTGAGATCGGTCGACCTCATATTCGACTGTTTCATACGGTGGGGAAGTTCCCCACGAACTGGAGGAAATGGCCCCATGTCCCTAGGCCTCCAGGAGATGGCGTCTGCCTTCAGGAAGACCAGGGAGAACATCGCCCGGCCGAATGGGCTACACCCACGGCCTAGTTGGCATGCGCGGGTGGGCCGAGCCCTACCCGGTGGGACGTGCCAGCCGCAGCTCAGAACTATGAACCGATTGGGCCAGTCCCAATGGGCCGAACCCAGTGAACAGGGCCGCCCCATAATGGGATTAACCCAATTGGGGTCAGGTAGGCCCCATGACTCATTGCGTCGGTCCGGCCTAACTGAGTCAAACCGTCCTCGAACTCAACTAATCCCTGAATAAATAAATGCACGTAAATGACTAAATGGATGTTTTTTAACATGATATCAGTCGATTTAGTACCCCTTTTTGAAGAGGTACCTTTGGCATATTATGGGGGGCCTAACCAAGTCTGGCCAGACTGAGGTGCGATCTCTCCTGTTTCACAAAAAGGGGTGTAACTAACAAATCAGGTGTCAGATCGAAGTGCCATTTAGGGTATAATGACCCCTAAGATAAGGAAGTCATTTGGAGATAAAATAATTGAGTTTTTAAAGAGTTTGAAGTGTGACCTATTTTGGATCAGGCTTGAATCCAACTGGTCCCTTTTACAAAAGTGCCCATAAATGACAGACCAGGCATCTGATCGATGTGCCGTCTTTCACGTTGGGAACCCTATGATGGGGAAGTCCATTAGATATGATTTTTATGGGACTTAATACCTATTGATATATGACCTATCGCTTGAGTAGTAGAATCATCCATAGATTAGGCATGCTACATATGGGAATCTAGTGGCTGGGTGTGACATGAATAAGAAGAGCGACCAATACAAGTTAGCATCAGAAACTCCCTTGTTTGATGATCTATATGTATGTCTGATAACCCGTACCTATGTATCAGTGACCAATAGGGGTCAGTAATAGTGACCAATACGGGTCAGCATTAGGGAACAATATGGGTCAGCACCTACGACCAATACAGGTCAGCACCAAAGACTAATAGGGTTCAACATCTAGCGACCAACAAGGGTCAACATACATTGAACTATATAGGTCATCATAAAGTGACCTATATAGGTCATCATACAGTGACCTATATAGGACATCATATAGTGACCTATATAAGTCAGTAGATGGTTTACTACAGATAGGATGATCTAGCTTTACGACTAGTCATCCCTATCCAAGAAACCTTGAAGTTATACCATTAGAGTGAGCTGTCTCTTTTTCATTTTCATTCATGAATTAGATATTTCTTGTGATATTACCATTGTGGTTTTTCGTGAGATATTTTACTTTTTGGATTACTGAGAGTCATTCAGGGGTCCCATGGTCACCTACTAAGTCTTTATACTCACAACTGCATGGGCTACGCACGTACGTGTGTGTGTGGGGAAGACTACTGATGCTCCGAGGGAGTCTTTGGAGGTTTGGGACTTGGTGGAGCTTAGTGCAACGAGAGTAGTCGAGATACTCTTCTTAGAATTAAAAATTATAGATACTACCCTCCAGGTAGTATTCTAGGGATGATGCGATAGTTTGTTACATTCTTTTCAGTTTCTAGTGAATGTATTTTGGCCCACTGTATTCATTTTACAGTGGTACTTGTGGTTGTACTTTACTATCGTGTTTTTACCTTACTTTTATTGGTTACATAAGTTTCACATTTTGAGTGTGTAAGATAACTATGGAATGTCCTTCCCTATTTGGGTATGGAATTCAGCTTCTAGTCACCAACCCCTGGCCTATGGAATGCAGGCCTGGGGTAGTCTCGTCCAGGCCCTGTGGGACAGGTCATGACAAAGTGGTATTAGAGGGTGGTCGGTTTTACAAAAAGAACTAAGAGTCTACTTATAATGATTCAGTGGTGTATAGAGTCTTGATATCGGTTTTCAGTAAAGGGAGTCTACTGTTGGTGCGAAAACCGTCTTATCCATACACTAGGACCCAGAATTCTATTTTCCGACTTGGAACATGAACGCACCAGTTACTAGTGATTTGAAAAGTTCCCTTGATCTTTATTGATTCATCTCACCAGTTATAACGTATTGACTGTGGAACATCTGTTTATTATAGGATTCCTCTACGAATTATCCCATCTAGGATTTTGGTTAGAGATTGTGATAGTGTCCCACGAAGTGATGAGGCGTCATTACACGGACCACTCACAATGATATCCCCTTCAGGTGGTGTACCAGCAGCACCAACACCTGTTGAGTAGTAGATACTACTAGTATATCATGAACAACAGATATGAGAATTTCATGTGTTCCAAATATAGAGGCCTTCTAGGTTTTGAGGTGAGATAGACACCCAAGAAATAGAGGACTAGATTGAGGTGCTATTTAAGGTATTTCTCTTAATAGAGGCAACCGCCGAGCAGATGGCGATCTTGGCTGCTAGCCTTCTTCAAGGCTCAATAGGTTGATGGTAGAGCTTGATGCTTCAAGTTCTTGTGGATATGACCCTAACCAAGATGGACTTTGAGATCCTTTTCATGGATGTGATCATGCCAGCGACACTACACTCTGTGCGTATTCAGAAGATGCTGCATCCACAGTAGGGAATCCAGAATATGTCTCAATACACGCCGAGATTTACTGACCTCTCCTGATACTCAACCAACATGGTATTAGACCCTTACATAAGGGAATAGACGTTTGAGTAGGGGATCTGATAAGATATCATAGTTGTGAAAGTTTATCTCAACATCCCAACACAGGATGAAGTGAGACATAGATCTTTGATGATGGAGAAATTCCTTTCCAAGAAGGAACAAATAGTGAGAGCCCCTCCTGGATGACATGAACCAGAGTCATCTTCATCTAGAAATATACAGATGACACATAATCCCAGGTGGGCAACACATTCCATAGGGAGACCCCATGTTATAGGGTTAGTGGTGCGAGGTTCGAGAGACCGAGGGAGTCTCCAGTGAGACATGATATTTTTTTCCTAGGGGGAACATGGTCACATAGCATGTGACTATATGACTCCCCAAACTAATTATAAGGAGACAATGGAGAGGCCACTGAGGTAGCGGCAGCGGTAGGATCATGGGTGTCAGTCGGGCGGTAAATGAGGAAGGGGAGCAGGACATGCAGCGGGAGGTTGTCAGTGTCACCATGCACTACCACCACCACCCCCAGGGAATCCACCATGAGGTCAGGGAGTAAGAGGATGATGACATGACCAACTAAAAGTAGTAGAGTCTCATGATCCTGACATCCCTGAGATGATATGAGGTATGATGTGTATCTTCTCTACTTCATTAGAAGTGTCTATTGACATGGGTTTTAGCATTTAATTCGTTACAAAGTCTTAGTTCATAACTCTAATATTTTGTCTGATCTTTTATCCTGAACATTTAATTTGGTTACTCATAAAGGTGGAGATTCATCACTCACACACTGGTTCCAAAAATGTGATATTACTTTCGGAGGAGAGAGTTTCTGATGTGATCCTCTAGTAGTGGCGTTGAAGCCCTATGGTGTCATTCTAGGCACAGACTAAATATCAGCAGTTTTAGCACAAATTGACTTCTTGAGACGTATAGAGTGATGTACATGCAGAGATGGAGGCCAGTTTTTGTGTGTGTGAAGGAAAACAGATCTGCATGAGATGGACTTACTCTCCATAAGGTGCAGCTAATTACATATCAGCAATCTTTCATGAACATCAACATGGTGGAAGAGGAGAGTACAGAGTTTCAAGTGGTGGTGGGTGAGTCGGAGGACGTCTTCCTAGAAGATGTCCCAGTTCACCTCCTTAAAAGAGGAATATTTCTGTATTGCCATTTACCTAGAAACATCATTGATATCTACACCAGTATATTAGATGGCCCTTGTAGAGCTCCAGGAGCTAAGGGTACAGTTGGAGGACATACAGATGAAAGGAATTGAAATGACCAATGTTTCTCCATGGGAATCCCTTGTATTGTTTGACAAGAAGGTAGACGGAGATTTATGTATTTGCATGGACTTCCAGTGCATAAACTAGTTGTCCATTAAGAAAAAGTATCCCCTTCCCAGGATTTATGATCTGTTTGATACGTTGAAAGGAGCGAAGTGGTTCTCAAAGATAGACCTCGGATTTGGAAATCATCAGCTCATGGTACATGATGAGGATGTACTGAATGAAGCCTTCAGATGTCGTTATGGCCATTACGAGTTCTTGGTGATTCCTTTTGGTATGACCAATTCTCCAGTAATGTTCATGGGACTGATTAACATGATCTATCATCCATAACTCGATCTTTTCATGGTGGTCTTCAATGATGACATGTTTGTGTACTCAGCATCTAAGGAAGAGCACACTGTACACTAGAGGATAGTTCTAGATAGACTCTAGGAGCACTAGTTATAAGGGAAGGTATCGATTTGTGATTTCTGGATATAGAAGGCCCACTTATTGGGACACGTCATCTCAAAGGCTGGATTTTCAATGGATCTAGCGAAGATTTAGGAATTAAATGATGGGGAGCCACCCAAAAGTGTTATTTAGGTGAGAAGCTTCATTGGATTAGTGGGATACTATCAGAGGTCTGTATCTGATTTATCCAGAGTAACATCACCCATGAATTCCTTGAATAAAAATGGTCAACACTTCCTATCACTAGTGCATAAAATGTTTTTTACGTTGGTTATTTTTCATTTTTTACGTCGGTTTCTAGCCGACGTTAATACGGGCGACGTTATAAATAACATTTTTGACGCCGGTTATTTAAAAACCGATGTCAAAAACATAAAATCGTGATGTTTATGTCGTTGGTTATTTTAGAACCGACGTGCTAAATAATATGGGAAGAGTTTATCACGATGGTTATTTAACAACTGATGTGATAAAAGGCCTGGAAAATGGTTTATCACGTCGGTTATTAGAAACCCGACGTGATAAAAGCACAAGGAAATGCTCTATCACGTCGGTTATTAAAGAACCAACGTGATAAACCGAAGGGCGGGAGGTTTATCACGTCGGTTATTATAGAACCACCTTGATAAACCCAGGGGGGTTTATCACATCGGTCATTAAACAACTGACGTGATAAACCGGGGGTCAGAGGGTTTATCACGTCGGTTTTTTAAAAACAGACGTGATAAACCGAGGGGAAGGGGGTTTATCACATCTGTTATTATCTAACCGCCAAGATAAACCAGGGTGAGGGGGGTTTATCACTTCGGTTATTAAATAAACGTCTTGATAAACCGGGGGTAGGGGGTTTATCACATCAGTTATTAAATAACTGACGTGATAAACCATTTTCCAGGCCTTTTATCACATCGGTTATTTAATAACCGACATGATAAAACATTTTCCAGGACTTTTATCACGTCAGTTATTAAATAACTGACGTGATAAGACATTTCCCAACCCTTTTATCACGACAGTTATTAAATAACCGACGTGATAAACCCAATTTGTTTTTAAAATAATTGAATGCAGTCATCCTCTCTCCACCAGAATCAACCAGAAAATAAATCAAGAAATCGTACCACAAAAACAGAAGTAGATCATAATTAATCATGTACATTTATAACATATAAAACTTACCCCCTATACAGCCCCCACCCTCATGTATACCCTATGGACAGCCCTCCCCCACCCCGTTGGCGCCCTCACTCTCATGTATACCCCCTGGACAGCCCTCCCCCACCCCATTGGAGCTCCCACCCTCATGTATACCCCTTGGATAGCCCTCCCCCACCCCATTGGAGCCCCCACCACACTCCTGGACTGCTCCCCGACCCCTGGACCGCCCCAAAAACCCCTCGACAACCCCCACCTGCCTGAACAGCACCCCCTCACCCCACTTGACAGCCCCCACCACACCCTTGGAAACCCCCCCCCCCCTCCACCCTCATGTATACCCCCACCCCTAGACATCACTCCCACACCCTTGGACTGCCTTCCCACACCCCTGGACAGCCCTGCCACCCCCCTAGACTGTCCCCCCACCCCAACGGATAGCCCTCCTAGACCGCTGGACACCCCCCCAACCCCACTGAACACACCCCCACACCCTTGGAACCCCTCCCCCAAAGACCCAAATCCATACCAATTAAACCATAAAAAGTAAACCAAAACAAGAAGCAGAGAAAAATTAAACATTCACTTTTATAACATTAAAAACATACATTTTCAACATCAAAGAAACACTAAATCCAACCTAAACAACTACCAAATACACAATTACAACAACAATATTCAAAATTACATTTTACATTACAAACAACTAAGAGTCAATCAAATTTGTAAAATAATTTTACCACTCCACTTGTAAGTGTTTGATGTCTTCAGCACTATAGGGTTTAGGGTCATCAAAAAGCTACAAATGAAAAAGAAAGTAGTTAACGTGTATAATGAATAAATAAAATTTAAATATTATGGAAAAGATTAAGAGGAAATCCTACCAGGTCAAAATTCACAACTGTCCCAGTTGTTATTATTTCATACATAAATATTAACATATAATTTCCAAATTCGATGAGGCCTTGTTGTTCATGAAAATTCTGTTTGAATGAGTGTAAATTCATATATTATTTTTATGTAATAAATCAAAAAGTACAAATTATTAATGGATATTTACCTTCTCATTTACATATTTGATCTTTGCAACTCTTTTCTTTGTGTTTTTTCGAATGTAGGCCCATGAACTGTTAGAAAATAATACGAAGGGCTAAATTTAAAATTCATTATAATATATAAAACTATTGAGAAATTAAAACATACTTTTCCAATATATTCTTAAAACATTCTCGCACATCACCATGGACAGTGCATATCCAATAAAGGGATTTCTCCCTTGGGAAAAAACCCATAACATCCAATGATCACTGATAAAAGGAAATTTGACTTTAGTGGTTTTTTATGTTAAAAGATAATAAACTCTTTGAGAGAAATGTGTTTCATACCTCTCACAAAAATGAATCATCCAACATTGTGTGATTATATTCTTTTCAAATCTTTCAGCAATATAAACCTTTATCTATTCCTCATTCAATGCACATGCTTCAGGGGAAATCAATTGCGGGTCCCTGAATCCATATACTTATGTCAGCTCATTACTTTCAAAAATTTTATAAAGATACCTAATAAAAAACATACATAAGTATACATTTTTAATAAATATAACGCAGGGAAAATGTGTTAAGACTTACATGGAAAAAAATTTCACAATGTTGATACCCATATTATCTCTAGTAACAAGCTCCATGATATTAGTTTTTATAATCCCCACTCTTATTTCACTACCACAAACATGATATTCCATTAGAAAATCATAATAAAACAACAACAAATTTGAATATCTTGAAAATTTTTCAGGACCATTTGAATCTGTATCCGAGGACATAGCCAGTTGTCTTTGTTGTTGTCTATATAGTATTTCTTTAAATTTGAAGTATTCCTGTAAAAAAATTGAAAAATATATTAGTTTTCAAATGATAAAACAAATTTAATAAAAAATTAAAATAAAAGATATAACATTCATACCTCTATGGTAATGAGTCGAAGAAGTCTGGATAGCCAAATTAAAAAATGGCTGATACTCTGTCCAACTATCTCCACCTCATCTGTAGGTATTGGTACCCTAGCTGATCTTTCTATAATATCCTGTAAAGTGACCCTCTGATTCTGTACCTCTAATTGTTAATGATGAACTGTATATACTATAAAATATACCAACCCATATGCTACTATATGATGTTTAGAATCATTAACATACAACTCAGAATAAGTATAAAGATACAACAGAGGCGTAGGATAAAAAATGGGGTCCACAGGCTGAGGTGGGGGAGTGGGAGCTACTGACGGAGGTGGAGGATAAATAATGGGGTCTTTAGGGGGAGTTGGAGGAGTGGGAGTTGCAGTCTGAAATTGTCTTTGCATTTCTACAAACATAGATTGCACCGACTCTCTAATCCTGTCCTCCATCGTCGCATTAATATTATGAACTTCATCCTCCAAGGATTCTATTTTTATATAAACCCCCTCAATGTTAGAAGTTGATAAATGTGGAAACACTTTTCTTACCGATACACCTTCCGGATATCCTCTTACACGACTAGGATGTTCGGGCCTTCCCAATGCTGTAAATAAAATATATTCCCTCCCAGTAGCTATATATGTCCCCTATGAACTCTGCTCCTCAAGAGTGTCCTGTATTATTTAATTGAACATTTCTGTAATGATTGAAATTATATGAAGAAATTAGTTAAATTAAATAAATAAAATAGATATCTTACAATCTTTTCAGCTACGATTCGTGATTCTTTCGAAAGATATTTCCATTTTATTCCCTTCCAAGCTCTCTTCCATTTTTCATGTCTAGATGGAGGGGATGGAGGGGTCACCTCTCCAGAGCTTGAATAATCAGCGCTTAGTTGTTGAAATTTTTCCACCATCATTTGTTCTTCAAATAATGCATACCCTCCCTGAGATAAACAATGAGGCTATAAATTTTTAGATTGGATCTCATGATGATCTTTCCTTATTTTCTGTAATTTAAGAATAAGAAATCATTAACAAAACATTAATAAAATCATTTATATAAGAAAGTTTATAAAAGTTTACATTGCCCTTACTAGAAATGAATCTTTTTTTTCTACTTTCAAAAAACTGTATCCATGTGTATTCATCTATAAAAGGATATATATTACATGGATTATCATGACTCCTATGACCATAAATGAAATCTGATTAGAGGGTTGATTCGAAATCCCTCCATCTCTTGGCAGCCAAAGATAAGCAGTTCTTCCTGACTCCTCCTGTGTCAGGAATATCAAATGACATCTGATAAAGAAGTGGTTAAACATATTATTTATACTAGAAACATTATAAGAATAGTTAAACAATGACAAAAGACCTTACCAAAATCATCTCCCACAACTTAGAGATAATCGCTTTATCCACAGTTATCCAATCATCATACAGAATGCTTACTTTTCTCTTTTCCTGAGTTGCTACAAAACACTTAAAATCTTTTGCATTCGGACCTCTAGGAATATCATCATCATCAAACTCAATGACTATCCTCTGATCCTGCATACAAGCAAGTGATAATTTTGGTAAACGTGGTCACCCACGTTTACCAAACTTTGAACTCTTTATCATAATATGAGCATGTGAATGTTCATCCCCAGAGGTATGACCTGCAATATGATCCTCTATAGAATCATGTGGTTGAACATATGAATGATCTATCATTATCCTTCACATCAAAAAAACAAACTTCAGTTCAAAAATATACAAATTCAAATATTTTAATACTACTATAATCAGAAAGTAGAAAAGTGTACAAAGTTACATAATAGTAAACATTGGTAATATGGTAATCATGTTAAACAATGGTAAAGATGGTAAAGTTGGTAACGATGGTAAACATGGTCAAGATGGGAAACATGGTAAAAATGGTAAACCTGGTAAACATGGTAAGCATGGTAAAGTAATTGTCAATGAACAAAAATAATAGATATATAATTCATGTAATGGTTATAAACATGATAAAGTAAACTAAAAAAACATAAAACAAACAAAATCATATACTTAATTTGTTTTAAAACATGTTTTGATAAATAAAAAACTTACAATATCTAAAATTTATGGAGAAATAAATGTTATCAAGAAATAAACATATGTTACCAGTAATTTTAGGAATGTACAAATGGATTGTTTTCCCAACTTCTTTGGATGTGATCGTTCCTTATGGCACAGACTATGTCTTCAACATGATCGTCATTATGTTCTGTTAATCTTTCCATGGAAGTAGGGATCTCACATAAATAAGCATATTCATCAACATCATCCTCACCAACATATTGTTTTTCCCTTGTAAAACAACAACCCACTGCATATCTGATTGATCTACTACATATAAAATTTGTTTTGCATGTGTTGCCATTATAAAAGAATCAGTTGTGTCTTCCAATCTATTCAAATTAGCAAGTGTCATTCCAAATTCATTGTGTCTGACACTGTTGTTACTGTTAAACCTATTATAGTTAAAAAGGGGAACATTAATTTTAAATTAATCAACCTCCCATATGTCTTCAATCACTCCATAATATGAACTTGATGCGGAAATTGGGTTTTTGTCCTTAGCACTCGAAAAATGCATTGCTTCTGCAAACACCAATACACCACTATTCTGAACTGCACTTCTGTCGTCCTGAGCTTTCGTATGAAATGTATAACCATTAATGTCATAACCGGACCATGTTATCACATTTAAACAACGACCACCCACAATCCATTTTAATGTCTCTGATACATCTGATCTACCAAGAAAAATATTTTTAATCCATGAAAAAAAAGTTTTGTTGTGCTCATTCAAAATCCACATTTCATTATTATTTGGATGACATTGTTTCAACTCATTAATATACAATGTGATATATGGTTGAGGATCAGCTATGTTATTCAAGATGTATGTTTCTAACTTCTTCATTTGTTCACCTAACAATGATTTGACTTTCAAGCCGTGTATCACTTTTCCCTCGTTATTAACTCCTTCATGGCGAGATGGAGGAAAACCTATGTGCTGCATCGCAGCCAAGTAGCTCGTACAAAACTATGATACCTCCTCAGATATATATCTTTCAATAATGGAGGCTTCAGGTCGATATAGATTTTTAACATACCCCTTTAATATTTTCATATACCTTTCAAAATGATACATCCAACGAAGATATACAGGTCCACAAATCATTATTTCTCGAACCAGATGAATCATTAAATGCACCATTATATCAAAAACAGTTGGAGGAAAATATATTTCTAATTGACAGTGTATAAAAATTGCATCCTTTTCCAAAATGTTCATCGCATTCAAATCAATCACCTTGTTACAAATTGAATTGAAAAAATAACACAACTTCATTATAGTCTTTCTAACACGAATGGGAAATATTCCACGCAATGCAACTAGTAGAATTTGTTGCATCATGACGTGACAATCATGTGATTTTATACCTATCAACTTCACATCCCTCAATGATACAAAATTTTTTACATTAGAAGATTAACCTTGAGGCACTTTGGTATCATGAAGACACTGACAGAAGCTAATTTTCTCCCTCATAGATAATGTATGACAAGCTGGGGGAAGAAATGTTCGTCTTCCTTTAAGAGTGGGAGCTAACTCCAAATGTATTCCCATTGTTAGTAAGTCTAATATTCCATTCCACCCATCTTTAGTCTTTCCTTTAATATCTAACAATGTTCCAATCAATGAATCACAGATATTCTTCTCCACGTGCATGACATCAATATTATGTTTAATTTCATGATACCTCCAATACAGTAGCTCAAAAGAAATTTACCTTTTATTCCAAATATGTCGATCATTACCAGATTTCTGTGTCTTTCCCAATGTAACATTAATGTTTTTCACCCTCTCAAAATACAGATCAGGGGATAAAGGTTTTATAGCAGTATGAAATTATTGTTAGCCATTTAATGCCTTTTTTAGTCTTCTATAATGGTGTTCTATATGCAAAAACTTTCGATGAACCATGTACACTGTTTTCCTCCCATGATACAATTGACAATATGACATCTGTTGTTCGCAAATTGGACATGCTTTATACCCTTTAACACTATATCCAGACAAATTTCCATACGCTGGGAAGTCATTTATATTGAATAGAAGCACTACATATAGTCGAAAATATACCATTTTATAATAATCATACAACCTAATACCATTAGCCCATAATTGTTTCAAATCATCAATCAATGGTGACATGTAAACATCAATATCATTACCGGGTTGCATTGGACCAGCAATCATTATACTCAACATGACAAATTTGCGCTTCATACAAACTTCAGGGGAAAGGTTGTAAATTACCAATAAAAGAGGCCATGAACTATGTGTGCTACTAAGGGATCAGTATGGATTCATTCCATCTGTGCACAACCCTAGTATGAGATTTCTAATTTCATTTCCAAATGTAGAATACTACGCATCAATTTTCTTCCATTGTGGACAATCAGTTGGATGACATATTTTTCCATCACATACCCACTCTTTAGCATGCCATATTTTCCTTCTTGCATTTTGTGAATTAGCAAATAAACATTTGGAACGATTAATTATAGGAAGATACCAAAAAACCTTTGAAGGGAGATTTTTAATCTCTACACTAGCCTGTGATTTTTCTTTCACCTTATAGCGCGATGTCCCACATTTAGGAAACTCTGACAGAAATTCATATTCCTTCCTATATATAATGCAGTCATTCGGACAAGCATTTTTTTTTCTTATATCCCAATCCCATCAGGCATAATATTTTCTTGTCTTTGTAATGTGAATCTGGAAAATCGTTATCTTTTGGAAGAATGACTTTCATCAATTGTAGCAGCTCTGTAAAACATTTGTCACTCCATCCATGTTTCGCCTTTAGGTTAATCAATCTTAACATCGTCGAAAAAACTGTAAAATCTGTACAACTAGGATATAATGGTTTTTTAGCATCACCATATAGATGCGCAACTGTCAGTTCTATCTCAATTTTTTCTTTTACAATATCGTGAATCATTTCTTAAATTCCATTGGAGTTACCATCTTGCGAATCATCATCATAAGTGACATTCCGTCCAGTTTCACCAAGCCGAATCCAAGGGCTATAAGTCGGATTAAAACCATGACAAATCAGATGATCTTTTATCTCTCTGCTTTTCAACATCTTCATATTCAAACATTTCAGGCATGGACATTAAAAAATGTCACTACATGGAACATTTCGTTTTGAAAATTCCAAAAATGCATCAACACCTTCCTCAAATTCATTGCTCATTCGATGTTCCGTAATCCAACTTTGACTCATTATTACCTATAGAAAATATCAACATAAAATATATATTTTTAAGATAAGACAAATATATTTTTATATGAAAAAATCATAATTCGAATGTAAAACAATTTAAATTATAAAACAAATCTATGGGTATTTAAGAATATATGCTTGAATATTATTTTTAAAACAAAATATAGGTATATATAATAGTTTTAAATTTCATTGAATCAAAGAAAACCATGACGCCTACAGAGTTGATAGAAAATTGGAGAAAATGGAGTAAATCTAAGAATCACCCCCACCCCCCGGACAACCCCCAAAACCCTCTGGATAGGCCCCCACCCCCTTGGACAACCCCCCACACCCACCCACCCCCTTGGACCACCCCTGGACACCCCCAACCCTCCGGACAGCCCCCCAACCCACTAGACAGCACCCCCACCCCTCCTGGACCCCACCCCCACCCCTACCCCTTCAACACCCCCTGGACACGCCCAACCCTCTGGATAGTCCCCACCCCCCCGATCAACCCCCAAAACCCTATGGACAGGCCCCCACCCCCGTAACAGCCACTCACACCCACCCACCCCCGTGGACACCCCCCGGACACCACCCATTTCAACATCTTTGATATAAAATAATTTTTTTTAAACGTGATATTATTAAAAACGTTTCATGAAATATGATGAAGAGTCCAATCGTATCTCTTATGTAATTTTTCTTACTAGAAAGGGACTTAGTATTGGATAGAATAATAAATAATGTGGAATAAAACAACAATATAGTCATAAAAAATGCATATAATCCAGCTTAAATATTTGAATAAATATGTTTATAATCAACCATCAAATCCAAAATGTGTATGAGAGAACAATTAGAGAAAAACTGGCAATTAGAGATCATAGTCATTGAGAGGGGATGGTGTCAAAGGAAACACAACATTAAATGAACTGAGACCACTTTATGAAGTAATCCATGAAAAAGAAAAACCTACATCAAATAAAATAGTGAAACATCAAAAAACAAACAAATACCCATTTGAAATAGAATCTAGTATATTGATTCAGAAACTCTAAAAAATAAATAAATCACAATCTCATTGATTGAATCCTGAATTTCTAAAATAGAACAATACACTGGTTTCACGTTGGTTGGTGGTGCAATTATTTGTTTTATTCGATCATCAATTATTTTTGGGACATAAAATCAAAAAATCTTGTGAAATACATATAAGTAACATTAATTATTCAAGTTCACATTCTTTTTGTAATATTACCCATGTCTATATTAATATTAATAAAAAACATTATCATTATTCTCAACTAAAATCATGAGAATTGTGATATTCCCATTTTTATAAACATATATTAATGATGTTATGATAGAGTTTATCATAACTAATAATATATAAAATGGTATACTTATCTATATTAGAGTCCTATAAGACAAAATGGATGCACAATATTTCATGACATTTAGATTTTTTAAAGGGATATAATGATGTTTAATACATCCCAAAAGGGTTATATTATAAGGGAGTTTAGTTTCTTCTAAAAATACAATGTGGGTAAAAGTGAATTTGTTTCCATTAAAGAAAACAAATGGTTTATCGTGGATTTATTAGACTCTATGAGGGTGAATGATAAATATTTATTTTATTATGTTCCATTATAACTCATGTGTAAATATTTATTTTAGTTCAATTAATGAATGATAAAAGGTTTACATTAATGTTTTTTGTTTTCTAAAAAAATGATATCTTCAATATGGATGATTGATTCCTATTCTATGACAAGACATGAAAAAAGGATGATTCACTATATATGATGATAATTCCTTTTAATTCTCTAATCACATAAACATTATTGGTTATCAAACTAAAAATTGTTAAATGAACCAGAGCATTAAATGAAATATAGGATAAAAGGAATGGATGAATCAACCATACCTCAAATTTATTTTTGATACTGAAATTCAAACCGGTCAAATCAGAAAATATTCCAAATCTTTCCTTAATCGCGCCATAGTGCTTCATTAAATAACCCCAAATATGTTTCCAACATATGAGGATTTTGAGTCATTAAATGAAAAGTAATATATCAAAAAAAATTTATAAAGAAATAAAAAAACAAGACACTCAAGATAAAAGCGAATGCCTGGTGCCAACGATATTCAAAAAGATGAAATAGGGTTTGAAATGGATGAATCTAAACTAGTTTAAGCAAAAAAATCGCAAAACATAAATATAGATTATCCGGGTAAAAACGAACGAAATAAATTCGTGGAATGCTTAATTGAGTGTTGCGAGATGAGATGAGAGATTCGAGGATAGTAAAGATGATAAATGATGAAGCCAAAATGAGTTTAACGCAGGTCGATCGACGAGCCGATTAGGGTTTACCACGCGAGAGAGACGAGTCGGCGGACTGTCGATCGAAAAAACGTAAATGACAGTCCACGAGACATTAATTTTTTAAATGTTTTATAACATCTGTTATATAATAACCAACGTTATAAACTATTTTTGAAATTTATAACGTCATTTATTTGAAAACCGACATAAAAAACCCCCCACGCATAGGTTTTTTACGTCGGTTATAGAATAACCGACATAAACAACTCATCGCGCTTTGGTTTTGTTATGTCGGTTATAAAATAACCGACGTAAAAATGCCTAGATATCTCATTTTTTACATCAGTTATTTGATAACCGATGTAAAAAAACCCCGCCCTTTGGTTTTTTACGTCGGTTATAAAATAACCAATGTAAAAACCAAACACAAACGATTTGTAACGTCGGTTATTAAAATAATCGATGTTAAAAAGCTACACAATGAATTTTTTACGTCTATTATTAAAAAACCGACGTAAAAAACCACGTTTCACAGATTCTCACATCGGTTATATATAACCGACATAAAAAATGGTGACGTAAATAATGTTTTCTGCACTAGTGTATGGTCAAATACATACCACCAGATCTTTCAACAATTGATGTAGAGTGTGACCAATGCTCCCATCCTGAGGTTTTCGGAGGAGGGAAATAGCTAAGTAGATTTCATTGATCAATCATGGACCCGACTCGGTTGTATCCTTATGCAGGATGATGTAGTGATTTCTTCTGGATCACGACATATGATGCCTTATGAGGAGAATTATGCAACTCACAACTTGGAATGGGTAGTATTATTCATCACAATGATGATATGGAGACACTACTTGATCGGTGAGTGGTTCATTTTTTACTCATACTACAAGAGTGTCAGATATATCTTCATACATAATGATATGAATCTGACACAATGACATTGGCTATAGTCATTCCAGGACTTTGACTTTGGGATGGTTTATACTCTTGGGAAGGGGAACATAGTGGTAGATTCATTGAGCTGGAGATTGATTTTGCAGCTACCGAATGAGGGTTTAGAGCAGTTAGCCTCACTTCAGATATCCTACGTGGATAGATATGAGATAGTATAACCCCAATCAATGGTATTTTCCCCTCCACTCCTTTAGTGAGTTATGGAGTCACAACATGGAGACTACATCTATGAGACTACATGTTCCCAAATATCCTAAGGTTGTGCACATGACGGATAATCTGAATGTGGTGAGTACCCTATTATTTTCAGAGGATGAAAAATTGTACCGGTGGCTCTATTAGAGGGCGGGTTGAGGGAGTTCCATACATCCCCCTTGGCAGTACATCCAGGCATGATGAAGATGTATCAGAAGCACTGACATCAGTACTAGTTTCTAGGGATGTCAAAAGTTGTGGCAGAGTTTTTTTCTAGATGAATCAATTGCCAGCATGTGAAGGCTCAGCACTAGGTAATAGTAGGATTCACCAAACCCCTCGAGATAATAGAGTGGATGTGGGATGGGATATCGATTGACTTCATGATGGGGTTACCACATATGTCTACAGGGACCAATACCATCTGGGTGATAGTTGATCGAGTCACCGCGTTTTCCAAGTTCCTTGATATTAGAGAGAAGGGTTTAATAGAGATCTTTGAACATCTTTACATTCAATAGATCATGTGACTTCATGGGGTGCCTTCAACGATAGTATGAGAACATGACACATGCTTCAAATCCTGTCTATAGAATGGATTGTAGGAGGATTTTAGGATTCAGATTTTCTTGAGAACCGCTTTTCACCCACAGACAGATGGTCAGACTAAGCTGACAATCTAGACCATGGAGAACATTATTCATTCATGTGTCCTAAATTTTGGTCGCAATTAGAAGTACCACCTACGCATGGTGGAGTTTTTGTACAACAACAACCATCACTACACAATTGGTATGCCCCCTTTTGAGGCATTGTCTGGATGGCCATGTAGATCTCCCTTGTGCTGGAAGGATCCAGGAGAACAAGCACATGTGGGCCCAATGATGGTACATGATACCGTTCAGAAGGTGCAATTCATTCGAGGGTAGATGAAGACTACACAGATCCAACAGAATTCCAATTTTTATTTGCGATGGAGACCACTTGAGTTCTAGGAGGGGGACCATGTATTCTTTAGAGTCTCCCCTCGACGGGGACTATAGATATTTGGATGAGAAAAATATCACTAAGATTTCTCAGACCATTCTAGATACTTTAGAGGATTGGAATGGTGGTGTACCGCTCATCACTGCCACTAAAACTTGAGAGGGTTCATGACGTCTTCCTCATATCCAAGATGAGAATATAAATGCATAACCAATATCATGTCATCCACCATGGCGAGCTAGAGATCGGTGAAGAGGATACTTTGGTGATGTACTTGGTGGAGATAGAGGATCGACATTAGTAGATCCTTTGTGCGAGGGTGATGCCTCTAGTGCATGTTTTGTGGCATCACATGAATATCTAGGAGAGCACAGGGGAGTAAGAGTCTCATATTCATGCCCAGAACCCCTCTTTGTTTTTTTAGCGTTGTTTGGAATTTTGGGATGTAAATCCCCATGTTTGAGAAGACCCAAAAAATTCCATATAATTTTTTTAAATTATTTGGGATTCTTATGAGTCTGTAAAAATTGACGGTGAATAATTCCAAGGTCTGTTGTGCCTAGAATGGAATTTTGAAAATTATTAAGGCATGTTCTATAAACACCCGAGAAACATTTTCTATCTTTTGAACTGGTGCACGGTTTAAAAATCCTAATCCATCGATGAATCCTTAGTGCTCAGATTCGCTTAAGAGTGGCTTCACTTAGACTGCAGTAGGTTAGGAGACAAAGTTAGTGTTTGGATTTTTAAAGAAAAGTAAAATAACTTGTAATTGTTAATTTATTTTCTTTTTCTCCAACAGTTGAGTGACGGTGGAATGATCAGTGACTTGTCAATCCATATAATCTCTTGAATCATCTACTGCATAACACCACCACTGTAAATTAAAATAGGTTAATTAATTCATTTAATGGACTTCATTAACTTCTCAATGTGTTACACACATTTTCTTATCCTAGTTTAATAGAGATCGGGGTGGGGTTTTTGCGTGGATTCTTCATGAAAGGAAACTCTAGTAAAGCCATGAAGAAAAATCAACCTGGAGAAAAAAGATATGATTCATCAAGCTGTGGCAAGCACTATAGAATCACGAAATGGAGACAAAAATGAAGAAGGATTCATCGATCGTCGTCAGTGGACATCCCATATAGGCTGGTTTTTGTTTTTGATATTTTGATATTCCTCTTTCTCCGTTATTTATTTATATGAAGAACCCGGACCAACTGACCAATGGGTTGATCCATAGATATTTCTATAAACAAGGGAGGTTGATGCGAGGATACATATAAGAAGTTATTTCTAAATTCCTTGATTGTTGCTACCACCCCTTGTTAAAACGATAACACGGAGGGCACAGGCCAATTCGAACAAGGCCCACACCCTCCTCTGATCTTATTGTTCTTGTGTTTCTCGTTCACGTCTGGGTGATGTATTGGAAAGGAAGAGATAGAGGTCACGCATTGCTGGCGGTGGATTGAGAGGCTCGTAAGAGTAGATGTCACCATAAGAGGACCACCGGAGCACGTCTGGTGTCCGGTGGAAAGAACCACTGGCATGCCATAACGGAGGCGGCTAGCCGCACGGAAAAAGGGTGGCCCGAGCAGGCACTGTTGCCGGCAGTAGTTGCAGCAATCGGGCTGCGGCCGGGGGATGACATAGCGAGGCGCTGCACCACGTCAGTTGGAGACCGGTCGGCCCCCAAGATGGCTATTTAATGCGATGGGGAATTTCCCCACAAGGCCAGATGAAATGGCCCCGCCTTTATGGGGCTAGCGGTAGACAGGGTCCGCCTATAGGTGGACAGGGCCAGACTCACGGCCAAGCAGGCTAGTTCAAGTGGGCCGATTCCAACCTCATGGGCTGGGCCAACTGTGGAACGGACCCAAAAACCACTCAGGCTGACCCCAACTGGACGATACCAGTGATCCGGTCCTAACCTTAGCCTGCCGGAACCAGGCAGGGTCATGTAGACCCTGATACCCATTGTGTTGGACTGACCTGACCGAGTTGGACCGGGCCCACTACCAACCTTCCTCCAAAAAAGGAAATGCTTGTAAATAATGAACCAGGTGTCCATTTAACAAGACATTAGTGGTGTTGGGACTTTTTTGTGATGATTTTCTTTTGGAATATTCTGGATGGCACGAACAAGAAGGGCCAGACTGAGGTGTGATCACCCCAATTTCACAGAAAGGGATGTAACTTATAGATCAGGCATCTGGATGATTCACCGTCTGTGGTATAAGGACACTTGAAACAAGGAGGTCCATTGGAGATACTCTAAGTAATTTTTGACCGAGTTTGACATGTGACCTTAGTTGTATCAGACTTGAATCCAACCGGACACTTTTTACAAAATTGGCCATATCATACAGACCAGGCATCTGATCGACGCATCGTCTATCACATTGGGACCCCTATGACGGGGTGGTCCCTTTGGTATGATTTTTTTGGGACTTTCTACCATTTTTTATATGACTTATGGCTTGATAAGAATAATATTCCTGAGATATGGCATGCTACGTGCATGAATCCAGTGGTCAGTTGTGACTTGAAGAAGAAGAGTGACCAATACGGGTCAGCATCAACATCTCTATAGTGGGATGATCTATATGTATGACTAATTGTAGATAACTTTGTTCTAGCGACCAGTACAGGTCAACACCAGTGACCAATACATGTCAGCACCAGTGACCAATACGGGTCAACACCACCAACCAATACGGGTCATCACCAGTGACCAATACTGGTCAGCATATAGAAACCAATACGGGAAAGCATACAATGACCTATAGGGGTCAGTAGTAGAGTTACTATGGAGAGGATCATTTAGCTTTACGACTAGTCATCCTTATCCCAGTAACCTTGAAGTTATATCGTTCGAGTGAGCTATCTATTTTTTATGTGCTTCTTGATTTAGATCATTATTATGATAATAACTTTGTGGTATTTCTTTTGTTGTTTTTCTTTGTGTATTACTGAGAGACATTAGGGGGTCTCAGGGTCCCCTACTGATTAGTTATACTCACCCATGTAGGGGCTTTTCCCGCACATGTGTGTTTTTTGCAGACTACTGATTCTTCGAGGTATACATTGGAGGTTTGGGACATAGTGGAGCTAGGATCGATAAGAGAAGTCGAGATCCTATTCTTCGACTTCAGACATACAGCTACTACCCTCCAGTTAGAGCTCTAGGGAAGATTTGAAAATTTTTTATTTTCACATAAGTTTTTATGGATTGTTTTTCAGCCCACTATTTTCATTTTTCAGTTGTACTTGTGGTGGTATTTTAATATCATGGGTATACCTTACTTTTTGTTTGTTATTTATTTGAGTTTACCTTTTTGAGTGTGTATACATCTATAAGACAATTCCTTACTTATTCGGGAAAATACTTCAGGTGAAAGTCACCAATCCCTGGCCAATGGAAGAGAGGCTTCATGTAGTCATGTCCGGGCCCAGTGGGATGGGTCGTGACATATTCATGTTATGAAACATTATATTTCTCAGATGTATTAACCTATAGAACAATAAAATTCTCCGATGTTGTATCACATTATGCGATAGAGGCCCTCATAATTTATTGGGACTACTATCCTAGTGGTGGCTGAGAAACAAATTTGGTCTTTGGAGATTATATTCATAGAATTGGGATGTAGAATTTAAAAGGATACACTTGTAGTGTATTTTATCAATGGTGTTGTAGATCAATAGTGGTAGTTTATCCATAATACTTGGGATGAATAAAAAGTAGAACTCAATGAATGGAGAACCTATAAGGAGTCATTATTTGATAAATAATTCCCCCTTGATCAGTAAACTGATATAAAGAAAAGGTTTTTTAGATTAATGAAATATGTGGAATAATGTGTTTTGGATTATGAATCCACCTTTATATGGTCAGTAATGTATGTTACAAACAACATACACAACACAAAGTACAATATTGATCACATCATTGGAGAGATTAATCCTTGTCTTTGTAGGACACTAGTCTATCCATAATTTTCTTCATATGATTAAATATTTTTTGGTGCTATCTGGTTAGAGAAATAATTATCTATGTATTATAGATTCAAAGGTAATAAGAGCAGAAGAGAAACGAATAGAAAAAAATATATAGTAAATAAGGGAAAAATTGATTTTTCAACATGTGATAACTGTGGAAATAATCAACTTGGAAAATGCTAGATATAGATTGGATGTTTGTTTTATGTGCATAGAAAAGGTTCACCATCAAAATACTGAAATGGGAAGAAGAAAGACACTACTATTTATTGTTACAACTTCATAGAGATTGGGATATATTAAAATGAATTACCCAAAATTCATAGTAACTTACGATTGAAGAATCATTTAGATCATGGTTTAGCATATGATATAGACACAACTAAAGTGGGATGTTTAATGTTCTTATATATTTTTACCAATGATATAATTTTTAACTGTTCTTTATTTAATTTTATCTCAACATATGTATTATGAAAAATTTATTGATTGTACTATAGTACATTTTCATTAAGTAGTTGAGATCATATATTGAATGGTGCCAAGAAAATTAATTCTGTAGAAAGATAAGACTTTTTGTATAACAAATTCTTGAGGTAAAGATAACCCTTAATATGTTCTTGATTATGAGATATTGATGTTTGGATAAGGATGTTATTTATATGGATAATGAATGTATTATATTACTAACAACCTAGGAGATAGTTATGAATTTTTATATCATATTACATGGAATTATCGCAAGGTCAACCAAATGTGATATTTATTAAGACGAACTTCAGATAAGGTTTTAGAGGTTATTATATTACATCAACATATAATTAAATCTATCCTATGAAAATAATTTATTGTCCACGTAATTACCAGAGGTTATGATTTTTCTTAATTAAATGTATCAAGTAAATGTATTTACATATATTATTATAGAATGAATTAATTCCTCAACACTATGGAAAAGGGTCTTGAAACAAATGATTTTTCTAATTTTCATCATTTTTATTTGATATCAATGACTTTTATTCACACCTCTGGTTTATGTTTTAGTTATAAAAAACCATCAACTAAACATTTTCCCTTTCACTCTCCATCAAAACATGATAATATAGATTTATCTTCTATATTAAGGTTTTCACTATTTTTCTCATACTAAAAAGTTTATTTTTTGGTGACCTTTAAATTTCATTCTTCTTTTTTATTTTTAACATGTATTATTAACCCTATTTGTGATTTGTGTTTTTCAATAATTATATTTTAAAATATAAAACCCTCAATTATAGAGATAAATTATAAATTTTTAGTGTGCAATTTATTAATGATGGGGGAGAATGTAACACCTCAAGACATTAAAATGTTTCCCTTTTATAGTAAATTAAATTTGTTGTTTTATTTCATTATATGTAACACCGTGTTAATCATACCTATACGCAACAATAAGAATTTCTAGTTAGACACATAATGCAAAGAATAAAAAAGAATATAACCACCTAAAAATTTATGATATATTTATTATTTAAGATAATTCTATTTCATATCTTTTATTCAATGAAACACTTATTTACCTTTCATTACATGTAAGATGATTTTATAGGTAGTTTTCATTACACACAAGATCAAGTTTTACTGAAAAAACAATATATTATGAAAATGTTATTATTTAATATAATATAATATAACCAAGATATTAAATTGATAGTTATAAATAGGAATAAGTAATTTATAAATACTTTTTTTTATTAATTGGTTATCAACTGAATAGAATTGAATATCCAAATGAGTTTATTATATAATAAATGATTTTATAATGAACTATTTTTTATGCTTATAAATGCATTTTACAATAATTAAATACCATTAGTGAATAATATAAATGATATATATGTAAACTAAAATAAATATTTATTATATTAATACAATATATTTTATGGGAATTATATACGAATAATTCTCCTTCTAGGATTACAAATTGTTTTTTTCTAAAAAGGAATGTTTGTCGCCTTTTAATTGTGCATCTATTTTAAAATTGAATTTTACACATTTATAAATTTATTATTTCAATATATACATTATTATCAAAATAATAATTTCAATATTATCATAGGGTAAATTTCTAGTATTTTTAAATTAAGATTCATTTTTTAATGAATAGTAAAAAATATTGAATTTTACTTCAAAATTTTGTTTTTGTCAAACTTATTTATGAGGATAAATTAAATTTTTGTTAGATTAAAATTTTAACTTGATAAATTTACACATATTAATCCAATTTATTCCATTTTAAACTATTTCACATTGAAATTGGATGTAAAAACATGGAAAACATTTGAACTTTTTTACATTAAAATACTAAATTGTCAGCCCATCTACAGGATTAATTTTAAATTAATTTATATGAATTAAGTGATTAGAATAAGTAAAAATAGAATAGATATATAGAAAATATTAATTTATAATTTATAATAAGCTAATCTTATGTTTTGACTAAAAATCATAGCGAATGTGATTAAAATTAATTAGATCGATTAAGAGAAGGATTATCTTCTCAACAGATTATAAATTAAACATAACTCCCAAAATGACATATAAATTTGTCAAAAATAAATCTTATTAACATAATTATACCCTATCATCACTTTTCATGAATTTAGACCATTATTGGATCCACTTGACTTGGGAAAAACATCGGTGGAATTCCATTTCCAAATATTTACATGATTGCCACTCCTTCTCCACTATAAAATGACAATCACTCAACCATTGTATTCACAGATCTCAAGACCTTTGGCTCACCCAAAATAATCTCAAATAATCCCCAAAAATTCCTATCATAAATCCGAAATTCACTCCTTATACATCAAACCAACCATGGAGTTCTTTTGGGATAAACTACAAATAGTATCCTAAAAATGATATAACTTGCTTCAATGATCACATTAATTTTATTTTCTTCTCCACCTTATAAAATATTCATATTAAATTATATATAATAAAATAAATATAATAATTATACATAGATTTTATTATATTATGGTTTCTTTAAAAACATACTTAGACCTCTATCTAATGGTTAATGAACTTACTGTTCTTGTGTGTGGTAGACTACCGTCTCGAAAAATGAAATTGATCATTCTTCCTTTATTATATCTTATTATGGTAATTATGATATACATGTTATTTTTATATGTTATACATTATATTAAAATCATATTTATACTTATTTAATTATTATATAATTCATACCTTTATGCACACCATTTTTGTAAATATCATTTCGTCATTTGTGGACGTTTGGACTACAACACCCTCACAACGATGTGATTTGTTCATGCTATAAATGTTATGTATTAGGGATAGTTTTAGTAAACATATTTAAAAATATATGAAATAAATATGATACTATAATTATAATATTTATATAATTTTATTTTCATTCTTTTAATATAAAAAAATAAATGGAAGTAGTGTGCAAGCGTACGTACGACTTACCATATCAAAGTATGGTTTATTCCATTTTTTATCTCCAAATATTATTGATTAATATAAATACATATATAATGAAAATATATTATATTTAATTCATGTTTTAAATTCAATATATTATTCAATCTTGATCTAATTAATAATATAAACAAGTAACAAGTCAAAACATACTCTAAAAACTAGGCAATTTACACCAGAAATTGTAAAAATAATGTTGGATTGTTAAAAAATGTTCCATAATACATAATAATAATAAAATAAAATATTTTATAAGTATTATTATGATTATTTTATAAGATATTTACATTATTAAACCCATTATATAGTATTTTAAATTAAACTTACCCAAAAGTAAAACAATTGGAAGTGATTCTTGTCTCACTATTCGTTCCGTGATGCATGCACAATATTGACAACATAGTTATTTTTTTGGTGTATATAATATAACAATTTTATTTTATATCATGAATAAATTTATATTCATCATATATAAATTTTCATTTTAAATTATTTCTTTCATTAAAATTATAATTCAAAATATACAATGTAGTATGGGACTTCATCTCAATTTCCATTGCTTGAAGAAAACATTTTTGTTGTGCACCTAATTTAAAATATATTGTGTATATAAATTATTTTAACATTTAATATCATTAATATATCATTATTCATGGTAATTTTACTATAAATTTGAATTATTTAATATAAGGGTATTTGAAAATAAAATTACCATGTGGTAATTAAATTTCATAACTCAATTTCATTTTCATTATGTTATATTACATCTTCATTGTCTTTAATATTATAATTTTATGTGTGTAATGACATTTAATATGTATTTTTGTGATTATGATTTTTATATTAGGAATTTTAGTATATACACATAATCTAATCCTTTATGTAGTCTCAATTCATTGTAATTTTCGTTTTTAAGGGTTTACATTATAATCCCATTTTATTCAGGATTGTTTGCACATTAATTTCCATTAGATAGAATTACTTGATAAAGTTTTAAATAAAATAATTAATTATATTATCCTCTAGTTATTCATGAGATGTTTTATTTAATAGTACTATTTATATAAACTTTTGTGATAAAAATGTTTTTGGAATTGGTTTTAAGAAAACATGAAATGATTTATTTTAATCCTGTTAACATGTTTTCTTTGAAAAACCTTATTTTCTAAAAAAATTAGAAAAAGTATTTAATTCTTTCAAAAATATCTTGTAAAAATAATTATTTACCTCAATTTGTCTTTAAAAAAATTCAATGGAATCTTCTTATCACATTAAAAACAAGGAACTTTTCTAACATATTTACCTTATAGAAGGAATATTCTTTTTAGCAATTATGGAATGTAAATATTTAATTTCATTCATGTATTCAAATAATTCATTGATTGTTAAAATAGTGAATTTAAAATGAATCTATATTAAAAATTTATTTTCAATGAAAATTATTTTCATAAAATTCAAAAATGAATGATGTTTTCATCAAGAATTTTTTTAAACAGTATTTTTATTTTATTTCAAATAATAAATGATAGAAAGAATTTTATTTTATACAACATAGGATATGTTATATTGATTTCATCCTTATTTTTCATCTGTAGAGTTTATTATTTATTTTACTGGGGATAGTATTAACATTCATTTCTTGGATTACTATTAGTCCCGTTGAAAAAATCAGGTTCTTATTAACATTAGAAATTGAATTTCTTCTATTTATCGAGATCATTTATTTTTGATATATTTATTTCATAATCCATATATCATTTTTACATATGTTGTTTAACTTGATAGTTATTTTATTTTTTAGGGAAATATTGATAAATCTTTATCTTTTATTGAAAATTGATATTTAATAAGGAGTATTTCATATTTACTGAATCGATTATAGGTTTTAGGAAATTATTTATAATGTAAGTGACAGTTGGGGGAATGAATTTATATATCTCACCATTGTATCGACTGATTCTCATCAGAAAAATTGGTTGGGAACATTAAATGGGTTTCTACCCCTAGTTTTTAACCATCTTATGAATGGTATTGAAAATATAGGTTTTAATGTGACTTTGACCTAACATCCAATAAATAGGAATTTCCATCATAGATATTTTCAGTTATTATTATTACTATACATTAGGTTTTCCTTATCAAATAAACAAATGATGTATTTCATTCACAGTTTGTTGATTAGAAGTCTGGTTTTTTCTATTACATTCCCTTCTATATACATTATTCTTTATCCAGTTTTTTATATTTCATGTGTTTCATGTTATTTACCTTTCCATGTTGAATTATTCTCATTGATTCATTAATTATTTTGATGTACATACCCTTATTGATAATTCGAGCTCACCCCTATTATGTTTCCTTTCTACAAGTTATGAAGATGAATCCATTGAATGAGTTTTAAGTATTATGAGATTTTATTTTTTTATTATTTATTTATTTTCCAATTATAATATGGGTATCATGTATGTATTAGAATTTTTCCAAACTATTACACTATTTAGTCCCATGTTATTTTATTCTTGAATATTTTCCAATTGAATAAAATAATTAACTACATCCAGTATTCTATGTGAATGTTTTATAGAAACGTTTCTTTAATATTTATGTTGTGGTGGATGATTTGGAATATAATGTGCATGCCTAGGTGTTCCCCAATTCAATGGTGAAACATGAGCATATCTCTATTGACAATTACATTGTTTTGGTTGTTTCACTTGAAGATCCAGAATCTAAATATAATGTGGTTTTTATTATTTCATTTGTTCTTGGAACTAATAATTTCTTTTTTTAATTTATATAGTTATAATATTTTGAGTATCTATAATTCATAACTGGGAGTATTAATATGGTGCAGGCCTCACCACCTCAAACATGATTATATTACCATCACAATAGAAGGTAGGAGTTGTTTCGTAAAATGTATTTGAAAAATTAGAATAATCATTTTACGGGATTTAACCTAGGATTCTAGGATGGTATTATTTTGTACGTGATGGGTTCCACACTGGGGGAAGTACTAAATTACTCTACCATATGATGGATTTATGGGAATCCCCATCTAAGAGTTCTCTACCAACATCTAGAATCTTTATTATGAGCCTTCCATCAGTGGAAGCATAAAAAACAGTGTGTTAAGTCAGTTATATTCATTGGTATAAATATTTCAATTGAAGCCACACATCAAGTCTGTTATGTGGGAAGTTATAGGTTAGATCCTTATGGTTTACCCAGGACTCCAAAGACAACTCACTATGTTCCTAGGCAATTTTATTTGGATAATATTTATGTGAATTTATTTCCATAATTGTGGGAAGTAATTGTTTAATAATTTATACTTTAAATCATGCAATTTCATCATATAATCGATGATATGATTGTTATCCCACGCATGCCTCTATCGAGTAAGAATAATGAAATAAAATATAGTGTTATAGAACCAAAGTATACTCCTTTATTGTGATGATTCCAGGTTTTATTTTACATGAATTCATATTAATAGGATGTTGCATAATTTTGGGTGTCGCACCACTATTGAATGGAAGTCCATAGTCTATAACGCTGTGCTCTTGAAGGAATTTTCACTCTTCATGATGTTCAGGTAAAAAAGATTGGATGATTTGGGGGTGTCGCAGAACACAGATTTTGAGTTCATCAATGTTTTTGGATCAGTATATATAATGATATATATCAATCTATGAATGAAAGAAATATGTTTTTGAGGTTCAAAACATATTGAGAATTTTATAAGATCCTGATGAATTCACTAGGACAAATGAGAGTGGATGTAGGTGATTGCCATGTGATTTTTTTAAATAGGGAAATAAAAGGAGGATGATGAAATATAAGGTTATCAACGAAGGATAGTGTTACAAGGTACAATATTTTCTCTTTCAATGGTGCTAATGTAATACTATCCTTCACGACATCATTTATTAATCATGGGAATTGATTATATTTAAATGTATATTTCTCAATATACATTTAGCTACAAAGGCATGAAAAAATTGCATTTTGGGGCTGAATTCTTAAGGATATATATTTGTCTGTCAACCTAGAAACAAAAACCCTATGGTAGGAGTCCTCAAAATCTCTCTATTGTTTTGGTTTTCTATGAAATATTTAGTTTTGGACTGAATTCATATAAATAGAAGGGATCAGTGTCAATTTTATGTTGTAGGAAAAATATAATCCTTAATCTAGATTTAGATAGAGCTATGACCTTGATCCAAAAGAGGTGAAAAGTTCAATAATTAGTTTGGGTCCAAACACACAAAATTATATAATTTTCATCAATTACTTTTCCTTAAATAGTTAACTAAATAAATGTAGTTTTTTGGATTCAGTGTAGAAAGTATCATTGGTTATTGGTCCAATCTTTCTCAACTCCAATTAGGTTAGGGTTTATTGATTACAACTCATATGATCAGGTTTATGGAAAAGAATGTGATAAAAAATTTATTTTTAACCTAATTACACGCCTCATGGATAAAATGTTTCACATAATATATAAAATATATTTAATGAAACCCTTACTCTCAACCCTTACCCCTTAAAATATTGGACACATAAAAAAAATTTAAAACAATAGTGTTACAAGAAAAATGACTGATATATTAAATAAATCATTTAGAATAAGGAAATCCACAAATATAAAATTAAAATATTAATCAAATACTAACTATAATGAAGGAACAATGAAGGGCGCATCAATAGAATAAATTGAATGGAAATCAGAATTTGATTCAAGTGTCAGAACAGGGAATAATAATGGATGAGTATCAAAATTAAAAGTGGTAATACCCAAATGAATAATGAATTAAAATAAAAGAAAAAAACCATTTTTAGAATAAACAGAAAGGGAAATGATAAATAAAAATAATTTTTTTGTGTTTCCATCTCATTTTCCACATAAGGGGTGAATTTATATTTATGAACCAGATAATTTCACTTTGTGTAAATGATTCACATCATTAATGTACTTTAAGTGATCTCAATTTTGAAATTTAGACGACATGTAAATGTGGTTCAAGTCATGTAATTCAGATATGTTAATTTCTCTAAAGATCTTAGATCCCCTAAAATATATAGCTTGTATGTTTGATGGGATTTGACATTCAAACTTTTCACATCGATTAATTTGTTTATGATGTGTATCATCATCATGTTTCATATTCGTGTCATTTAAAACGTGTGAATCGGATTCAAAAAATGTTCTTTTTTCATGTTATGTAAATAGGATTCATTTCTTGTAAATTTTGTAAGTAGGTTCCCTAATCATTGATTATTCTTTTTTTACATTAGATTAATGACTTTTAATGTCAATTTTTGTTGTTTTTTCATCTCCAGGTTTGAGTTGTATGTTTTTAATTCCAAAAAATACACATCAAAACCTAGTGTTCTATCAAATAATGAATTATTAAACCTTAAATAAATGTATTCTGAATATGTATATGACTCAAACTATTCATTATTCAATTAAAAATATTTGGCATATGGTTTGTACAATTAATTATTCTTTTTAAATGAAATGTGATCTAATTTTGTTACAACTATGGGTAATTGATGATTAAATAAATTGTGTTTTTTTATAATTTTTTTTATAAAAAAATAAATCTCATTCCTATACATTTAATGAAGAAAGAATCAAGGGCCATGGTAGACTATTGTGCACTGCTTGATATCATGACCACCAATGAATTGTATTAGAATTTTGACCAAGTACGTTGTGTTAGTTGAGCCCCATTAATGGTTCTAAATAAGTTATTATGATAACAAAATAGATGAGGCCTATTCTAATAGACCCCTTCCGAATAAAAAAATAATGAATTTGGAAAAGTTTCCTTAGTTGGACTAGTGGAATTTTTTGATTCATCAAGTCCATCAGTACATTGACTCATGATTTTCATATATAAATATAACATCATAATAGGTGAATATCGAAATAATATTTCTAAAACATGGCTAAGGATGGTAAATATTTAGTGTCTTTGGGGACATCAAAAATAATCTTCTTATTTTTGAAAATATATTCATTATTTGTAATAATGATCTTACCACCGAGTATTCTTCTTATATACAGCCTACATAAATTTACCTTTCCCAACATGGGGGAAAAACATATTAATGGTTGAGGCTAGAAGCTCAGTACATGTAAAAAATGGAGATTCAAACAAAACATAAAAATAAGTGCGTGGAAACAGGATAATAACAATTGAAACATATACCATATATATTAATGATCATAAACACAAGTCATGGATTTAATCATAGTAGTTCAAAAGACATGAACTAGAAAGGAAATAAATGAACCTAAACTAAGATAAAATAATCTAATAATAGTAATGTGCCTAAAAAAACTAAGATCATAATAATGTGAATGTGTATAATTAAAGACAGGTTCACTCATTATGTTCATAGAATAAAATCAGGCACTCGCATAAACTTATGTACATGAAAATGAGGTACGTTAATAATCTTATTCCCATGTAAGCATAGTCCCATCTTAATACAATGGACATGAAAACATGTTCATGAATGAAATTATGAACAAGGTATCAAGTTCATGTATAAAATAATTAACTCATTAGTTATCTATCTTTACCAAATACATTAGAGGGGTATATAATTATTTGGCCCACCCATCATTTGTTATAATGTATCCACATTACACACCTATAACATAACCACAATCATTGGATAAAACATAACCAATACCCATTGTTTATTATATAACCACTCATAACATAATTAAATCCATACATGTGTGTTCCATATGATCATAGATCATTTAACGTATCATCACATAACAACCCGTGAAAGGGAATGCGATTCAAAAACATTTTACTAATTCTTCATAACATAACCTTTTAAAATAAATTGTTTTTATAATCATTTAATTATAAAACATATATCCCTTAATAGAAATAAAAATTACAATAACCTTTAATTATATACCTACTAATGTTTATGAAACCACAAAGGATGTCAAAATAGTTGGAAAATTAATTTGAATAATATTTTCAAAAATACCCTAGGAAAACATAATTTCATTTTTGAAAAGACTTCATTAAAATATAGAAATCACCCAAACATTAATGAATAAATATTCATTGAAAATAATATTGAAAATTATAATGGAAGTTTTAAATCACTGGTTTTTAATAAATGAAGAAAATGGCATTCATACAGCACATGCTAGAACAAATATTCCTTTAAAATTTCTAATAAAAATTCAAAGAGCCTTATTCAAACACAAATAACAGAATTGAATTGAATTTTTTTTACATTAATATCTGTGAAAAATATTTATAAATAAACATTTCATAATTTTAGATAAATTATTTATAACCTATTTAGATAAATAGACATGGAGGAAATGACTTTAAAATTAAGATAGAGGTGGTGTGTATTTATGATAAAAACATTATTTATTTCTCTTCGGTTATTAAGGAGAAAATAATGTTAAGAAAACATGTATTTTATAAAAATATTTAGGGCAGAATAAAATTAAAGAGGTTGTTGGGAGATAGATCATAATATTTCATCACTGGAGGTGTAATCTTAAAAAATCATTATATGCATTGAAATTATATCCTCAATACCTTTCCACAGTTCTAATGTAACACCAAATGATTCCATAATAAGTTATTTTCATTAAATTAAATAGCTTCCACCTCGCACATCACCGAGATCGAGCACACGATGACTGACCAAACTAGCCATTAAAAATAAGTTATGAATAATATTTACTAAATTTTGAATTATATATATTACATATAATCTTAACATCCATATTATATGTTTCTTAGAGATAATATGAGAACAAATTTATTTTTTCGGATAAAGGAAGTATTTTTTCGAAAAATGAAATTTTTCCACCTTTTAATGGTAAACCCCTTCTAAATACTATATTTGACACTTTTATATATTCAATTTGAAAAAATAATATACTTCTAATATATAATCCGGAAATAAAAATATAGTTTCAACAAATTTTTGGTGTTTTTCTGATAACATTCATTTTTGGGTGAATAGTGAAAAAATACTAGATTTTAATTGAAAAAAACTTTTTTAATAAAAATAATTTATAGTGTTCAATTATACATTTGAATGGTTTGGAAGTATAATTAGATTATATTCTTACTAGTTAATCTAAATTTGGTTAAGGGAATTAATTTCACTTTGAAATTATATATAAACAATTGTGAATCTTTTGATAATTATTCTTTCTAAAAAACACTGTATTTGTTTTGAAAATGTGATTTAATTTTAAATTAATTAATTCAACTTCAATGTTTTGAATTTCGTAAAATAGACTTAATTTTTGAATTTAGATTAGGGTAAATTTATTGTATTTTGTTTGGAAAACATTCTTTTTTTGATGAATTGAGAAAAAAGACTGAGATATTATTTAAAACTGACTTTTTATAATTATTTATTTTATTTAAATTCATTTTAGGTCAAAATAGATATATAATACCTATATAAATTCAATATAATTCATTAGAGTCAGTTTTTAATAATTTTTTATATATAAAAATGTTATTTAACTTTTAACAGTGTTTTACCCACCTCCAAGAAGCATCAGTAAATTTATATAAAACATAATTTTACTGCTTATGTGATTTTAATTTAGAAAAAAAAAGATACATAGTTATTAACAAGAATTAATATGTGGTTTAATAAGATAAAAATAATATTTTTTGAACATTAACTTTTGACTTTTATTTACTGCGATTAAAGGTAAATAGGGTAATTCAATGTAAAAAGAATATTACAATAAAACAAAATTACATTGACACTTGTACTAACCATATTTTTTGAGTCATGGACAACCATGGGAATCCTTGGGTCGCTCTAGGGACCCCATGAATCCACGTAATAATGATAATGAAACTTTATATTAATTAACTTAAGGTAAACACAAAAATGACATTAACAAATATCTTTAAGTATATCATTTTCTACATGGGGTTATATAAGTCATATTTTCAACTATAAATAATCATTGGAATTTTAAAAAGATTTCCTACATTATGGGAATTTTTTATAAGAAAATAAATAAATTCAATTATATATGACACAATAATTATGTAGTATTTAACTCATTAATAAATGATTTAAATATATATGATTTTTTTAAATAGTTGTGGCCGAAGCCTCATTTTTATTATTAAATCAAAGCAAAGGCCTATTTTAACTGGGTAGAGGGAAACACATTACATAGCTTGAAGGCCCAGTGGGCTTGTAGCCCATTACATAGCCCGTAGGCCCAAATTCTATGGCCAATTCACATTCTGTGAATAGTAACCAGCTGCTACAGTACCGCACAGTATCGTCGCCGCTACAGTGCCCTTCCGCCGCTACATTACCTGCTGATGAACAGTGCCACTGCTGCTATAGTACCACTACAGTACTACGACAGTACCTGTGCCCCATGGGTTTCGACCATGAGTCATCTTATATTTAACTTTAATTAGTTTTGGACCATTAGAAACTGAATAGAACTATATAATAAAATAATATTTTCACACATTCCTAAAGAGCCCACCACCCCCTTATAAAAGGAATCCACTTCTAACCCATTCCACACACCTCTCAAGCCCCTTGAATCATCCAACACCTACCCAAATAATTTCTCAATATCCCCTATTTCTCCTAGAATCATTACCTTATGCATAAGGCACTTCTATAATTCCTTTTGTTTCAAACAAAGTAAGATACCCAAATTAAAGGTAACGCTTTATCTTAAATTATTTGTTTTTATTCTGTTTTATTTTACATCTCCAACCCCCTAAAATCATTTTATTCAGTTATTTTATAGAAACACCAGTATCTTAAATATTCTATGATGTTTTTATTACATGTATTCTAACAACACTTACACATACCTCCATCTAATGGATGAAGAGCAAATTGTTTCTGTGGAAGGAAAATCAGTGCCTCACGAAACGATGATTGTTCGATTGTCTCCTACAACCTTTCATGGTGGAAATTAAGATGTAACTGTATTTATATATGATTTATATATGATTTTTATGATTTCATTATGATTCTGTATTTTCCAATTATATAAATATTTTATGGTTTCCATTATGGGTGAAACGCGATAATTTCATTTGAGGAAGTGTAGACTACTGACCCCTCAAAATGATATGTCCCTTTAATAACATATTTGGGACATATAAAGGATGGATTTAAGGATATTATATATTATATTATACTGTAATTATAATATACCTATGTATCATTATGATTAAATTCCATTAAAATACAAAATAGAAATGGAAGTAGCGTTCATGCGTACGTACGCCATACCATCTCCATGAATGGTACATTTCATTTATTACATCCAACTGCTATGTACTATTATAAATACATATATATATTGGATATATAATATATATATGATATATAAATCATTTATATCATTATGGACAAAAGGGACTTTTTACTACATGGAAAAAAATTTAATTATAACAAGTCATTTTTGACTCATGTTCTGAACATCGATAAAATATCCAATATAAACTAAAATAATTAACTATTTATAGAAAGGTAATAAGTGACATAAAAGGAATAATAAACTTGAAAATATTCTTCATCAAGTAAAAATTAACTTATGTTTATTATTCAGTAATAATATGGAACATACAACACAATTTAGACTTGATTTAAGATGTTTCTTATCTCACTTTTAATTCTGTGATATTTCCATTGTTCACCACTAATTTATTGCATGTGGTGTGTATGTACTATAAATTATTGTATTCCTTGTGTAATATAATTTAATTAATGGGTATTTAAATCATCATTTTATGATCCTTATTTTATGGGGGAATGTATAATAAGTTACCAAATCTATAACACCCAAGATTTTATAGTACATTATTTTTTCAAAGTAATTCAATACAATACACTACATGCTACACTGGGTTCAACCACACCATGACATTCCAAACTAGTAATCCAAAAGCAGTTATGAATAGTATTAAATAAATCTTGTCCTTTATAATCCTTATAATTTTAGAATCCATATTATGAGTTTGTTAGACATACTGTATGAAAGAATTCACTTTTTTAGATAAAAGAAGTATTTATAAAAAAAATGAAATTTACCACATTTTAATGGAGAACCATTTTTAAATATAATATTTGAAACATTTATATATTCAATTTGACAAAATAAACTTTTTTAGAATTGGGACATATGAATTTTTCTTCAATAAATGTTTAGTGTTTTTCTGATAACTTCCATATATGGGTGAATATTGAGAAATACTATATTTTAACAGAAAACAACTTTTTTAATCAAAATAATTTATAGTGTTTAATTATAAATTTTAATGGTTTGGAAGTTTAATTTGATTATATTCTTACCATTTAATCCAATTATGGTCATTGTTATTAATTTCACTTTGTAATTGCACACAAACAAGTGTCAATCTTTTTATAGTAATTATTTCGTAAAAACGGTTTTTGGTATTGAAAACGAGAAATAATTTTAAATTAATTAATTTAAATTATATGTTTTGAAAATTTTAAAATATAATTCATTTTTGAATTTAGAATATCATAAGTAGCTTATGGTGAATTTTAGGTATTTTTCAGAATACTTTCAATTTTTTATAGATAGTGAAAAACACTGAGTTATTGTTTAAAACCGACTTTTTATTTAAATAATTTTTTATTTTATATATATTTATTTTTGGTCAAATAGATATTTAATACCCATATGAGTTCAATGTAATCCATTGGAGTCAGTTTATAATAATGTTATATATGTAAATTTTTTATTTAACTTTTTAGCATCTTTTACTAATCTTCTAGGACAAGTTGCAAATTTACATAAAACATAATTTTAACGCTTCTGTGAATGAAATTTCAAAAATCCAAGAAGAAAGTTTGATATAAGTGAGTAAAATGTGGTTCAATGAGATGAAAATAATTTTTGGTGAATAGTAACTTTTTTCTTTTATTTACCACGGTTGAAATTAAATAAGGAAATTAAGGGTAAAAATGTTATTATTATTACTCTAACACATGTCATAATTCTATTGGATAAGTATAATTCGACTAAAATCAACCGTAGGAATAAAATATGAACCTATTTGGTACACTTGGATTAGATTAGGACACTTATTATAATTTTGGTAAAAGAAGAGTAAAAATAGTTAAAAGAAATGTTTAATAACTAAGACATTTTTATTATATGGTTATCCATAAGATAAATTGGACTATAAATATTTATTAGAAAGATAAAAAGACTTCTTACATAACGGTATTTGTTTTATATTTTTTAAACATTAAATCTTTTATATTATTTATGACACAATGATGATGCAGTAATTACCTAATTAATGATATATTAAAATAATTGATATATGAAATATCCAAATAATTGTAATTTTAGTATTTTTAGGAATTCAAATAATTTTATAGGTTAATATGACAAGTTAGGTTTGGTTATATGAATTTTGTTCGATGTAATAATGGTTTTCTGAATTTAGCAAAAAGAAAATACCAAATAGTGTTAAAATTAACACAAAATTGTTTTTAAAACAAATATTATATTATTAATTGATATTCTATTCCTAAAAATATAAGGATCGGCCAAAAGAGTTATATAGTGATATTTGTAAGATTAATGAACCACTAGGGTTCACTTGGAAGTATATAGTTAGTTTATTAACCATATAATGTAAAAATACAAAGAGACATGGTAAATGTGAAACTATTTAACTAAGAGTTAAATAAATTATATGAAGTTAATATAGTGACCCAAACCTATCTAAATCATATTGGTTACATGGTATTCAGACAATAAATACTTTATATTTTGAATAATCGATTTTTTAACCATTAGAAACCGAAATTGAGTTTAATTAAAACATAATATTTGTAGCTTTTCCTCAGGTGCCCCTCACCCCTATAATAAAAGGGAACTCCTCCTTCTCTATAATTAACACCTTAAAATCCATTTTTCTCAGCCAAAATCGTCCCCAATAACCTATCAACTATCCTAACTTCATCTTAGAGTCCTTCCTTTAGTCATAAATCCATCATACGGAGCCCTTTCTATCAAATCAAAGTGATGAACCCGAAGAAGAGGTAAATATTTAATCACCTCTATCAAGTTCCTTTATTCTTCCACTTTCAATTTATTTCTTGTTTTCATTGTAAAATAATAAATCCACTAGCTTATATATACTGTTATGTTATTATAAATATGTTATAACCATATTCACTATTCTATCCGTCCATTGAATGACATGTCAACATACGTGCGTATGTACGACTTACCATCTCCACGTCATGGTGTAATTGTTATTCGATATATTATTATATGGATGGGTATAATAATGATATGTAATTGATTTAGATAATAAATATAACATTATAATGATTCATTATATATGATATACCATCAAATTATATATTATTTTAATATCAAAACAATGATATTGTCACTCATGCGTACGTACGGATTACCGTCTCCACGAACAGGTTGAGATTCATTCCACATTGTATCAATTCAAGACTATTTTTCATTTTATGATTAAAAATAATGTTTAAAGACTTGAAATAATTCTGGATATGAATGAGACACATCCCATCCATAACAAATATGACTCACATAATAAATAATGTAAAGGAAAATGAATCCATTAACACTCGAAACAACAATAATACCATGACATTATTAACAAAGAAATGTTAAAAGATCATATATGATATCATATTAATGTATATGAGTCTTGTTTAATTTAACAAAAATTATTTTTCCATTATATATAAGGTTAACCTACACTCATCTAAGGAAAATTATAATGTAAGTGTTAATTTCACAATCTATTTATTATCCGAGGTTGTTTTAACATAAGTATCTAATGGGACCTCTTTATCATCCACATCAATGTATCCTAAAAATTTAATCCAAAACATTTTTACAATTTACTAGACTATGCGTAAATTCATTTATACCCATGTTTTACTTTTTATAAAATTGTTTGAATGGAATATTTTCATCATTTTCTAAACAATTAATTTTTGACATTTTTGAAAAATTTAAGGTAAGAATGTTTTTTAACTTATACGGTGGGTGCAGCTATTTTCCACCATTATAACATCATCAATGCGTCCCTTATAAGCTTATAATAATATTTACAAAATAAATGTTCTCTTTTATAATTATATTAATTTTAAAATTTTCCAAATAGAAATAGATATTTCTCTAAAAAGGGGTTTTAAGTTCATCTATGTCAACATCCATTGATGGATTTTAGGTTTATTTAAAGTTGATATATTATGATTCAAAACGTCCATATTATATTTAATGTTTTGTGATATGTTTCACTTTGGATGTGTTATTTTTATACCATTCATGGATTAGGGATACTGTATTGACATTTCATATGCTAGTTTTAATACGAATGTTTTTGTTATGTTTAAACCATTTCATATGAGGTATGCATTGGACTTAGTATGTGACAGGTGGAGCCCACTATAGCTCCTTGATGAATCGATTGATCTAATCAGAAAAACTAGTATCTTGGCACAAGTCCTTGAAAAATTATTTTTTCTATTTTTGGCACAAGGCCTTGACTATGTGGTTATAGAAGTCTGGAATTATGCATTTCATCATTATAAAAGTGGCGATTGATATTTCATGTGATTATTCAACTTGTTGAATATCAATGTGAGTAAGTAAATGGAATTATTTTGATATTATCTTTTCCATGTCATGAAAAAGTTCATGTTTAAAAGGCTTTTTTAGGCTTATACATTACATTAAATGTTTATGCTTATTTGTGAATGTTTATGCTATATTGTTATCCTTACTCAGCATCCAAGCTCACCTATTTCTATGTTTTATTTTCCAAGGATGAGAAGATGTATATTAGGACTGACCTACAGGGATAGTCTATGGGATCACAGTATTGTCTATGAAAACAATTTTGGTGTAGTTTTCCATTTATGATGTAATTTAAACCTTATGAATGTATATTGTATTTCCAAGGCTACTAAACTAATCGGTCTTTCGAGACATGATCTTTTTTTATAATTCCAATGTTACGTAATAATTCAATGACTCTGGGTAACTGGGGTCGGGGCATTATAGTTGGTATCATAGGAAGTTCAGTAAAAACCTTGAAAACTTTATTTAGATAAACAATGATTAGATCACATTACCCTAAGATATATTTTGAGTATTATTATAGAATAAGTTCCTAGAAATTTGGTATTGTAGATATTTTCTGAGTTTTAAAAGAAATACATCCCTGTCTGGATACGAGCAGGTAGTGGAGGCTCTAGCACAGATGTACCTAGGGGTAAAACATGAAAAACAGCTTTAAGCTAGACTCGAACGGGAACCGGTACATGACAACAGGCCTTGCTGCACTCTTGGATATGAAACTCTTGGTGGATATTCTTAGGATAAATCTTATTTTCATTACAAACCATTATGAAGGGTTTATGAATATATATATCATCAAAGAAAACATTTTTTATGATTATATATTATATCCCTAAAATGTTCAATTTATGTTAAGTGTTTTACATGTTTAGACATATGTATTTCGATTCATAAACGACCAATTGTATTCCATTGTATAGAAATGGAACCCAATAAAATGAATTTGAACTCCAGGAATACATATGATCCAAAGAGTAAGAAGGATCATATCTTTCACGGTATTAAGCATACTCATAGAAGGGAAATAGTCTCCCATGTATTCTCAACATATGAAGAAATAGTATCATTTGTTATTAAGATAAGTAAGTAATTCTCTGAGTTCAATGTCTTTGAATGGAAGAAAGTGAAGAAAAATGATAGAAGAGATAAATATGGAGAAAGCGAAGAGGGAAAAGAATAATTTTCCCATATGTGATAGCTACGGAAAAAAATAACCTTGGTAAATGTTTGAAGGAAATGGGAGTTTGTTATAAGTGTGGAAAAAAAGGACACCATGTACGTGATTGCAAGAGTGAAAGAGCGCTGTCATTGGAACCCTCAAATGATTAGTGCAAATTTTGGGTACTTAGGTGGATCAGAGTGGCTGACCAAGGTCGTCTCTCAAAGGAGGAAGTGAATTAAAAGAATTTTTAGAGATATTATAGAAATAAAATAAAAGAGAATAAAAACAACACTTGAAAGGATGTGGGTGGTTGTTTATAGTTTATGAATCTAGAAAAAGTTTTCTGGAAGAAGATTGTATTTTTTTTTGTTTTTAGTTTTGAAATGAAGTTCGATTAAAATGACACAACAAAAATATGTTTTTTTAGAAAATATTTTAAAAGGCGTAATCGATCTAACTATACCTATTAATTCACTTATTAATCATTATCATTTAAATCAATATCCACATAATTATGATCCCTTAATTTGTTATCCCTCAAACCCTACTATAGTTAACTTAACCACAAAGATGAAATTATTTAAACCCTAGGCTAGCTTCGGAACAAGCAATCGCAATACCCTTCTTTGATTGTTGTTCAAATGTTAGCTTATTGTAAGTGGATAATTAGAGCACATATCCATTCTGTAAATGATGATGAATTGTGTTTAGAGATTATATTTGGACTATACAAATTTATCTCATATGATCTTATATTACCGATTAAGATCGCGCACTCACAATTTACACAATTTCCGACCTCACATGTTTTGTGTTAATTGTTCAATTTCTATCTTAGTTTTTTAAAATTTAAAAACACATTTCATGGATAATATTAAATGAATTAAAGTATCTCAATGATTCAAAATAATTAAACGAAGAAGGATAGAGTTCGATCGATTACTAAAAAGAACTACTCTTCCATGGGCGGTGTAGTCATCGTGGAGATGTTTTGTATAAGCAAAGGATTTAAATGGTAGAACCCAATATTGTATCCACTATTAATTCCAACCCAATTAATAATATTAAGAGAAGAATAAGAGGAATGAAAATTGAAGATTATTTGAAGAAAAAATCTAGAAAAAAAATGAAATGAAAGAAATACAAAGAAGAGGTGGGAGAGGAGAGCCTTTTTGGAAGAGAGGTTTTCACAAAGGATTACTTCTTCCAATAGTTTTGAGTGGCTCCCAAGAGACACCCATTCGATAACACCTTCCCAAAGCCTAGAACAGACCTACCAAAGAGTTAAAACCCCCTTTAAATAGAGTTTGTGAGGGATAGGGTTCCATAACCTTTTATTTGTGAAATGAAAAACACGGACAAATATTTTATTCCTTGATTCACCACCTAGTTGACCTCCACAACCCGTGAATTGACTGGCATTCTAGAAGGATGATTTCTTCCAAATCATGTCTCCAAGCTTTCCTCAAAATTTGGGCTCAATCCAAGCCCAGATGAAGAAGATATGACCCAAATATAGAACCCATGTCTATTCTGCCGAGTCCAACCCACCATTGGATTAATGTCCCATTTACGCTATTCAAATTCACTCTTCAGATCTAGTGTCCTGAATAAAAGTTGTATAACATTAAGGAAGGAACACTGTTACGAAATTTCATATTCAAATAATAAATATAAAAATATTTATCTTTGGAATACTACACTGCACTATAAAGTGTAGAACTAGAATTTTCACCAAATTTTCAAGTGAATGATCAAATCCCAAATATAATATAAATTAAAATATTTAAAAAAATGTGAGGAAATTATATAAATAATTATAAATAAAATATTTAACAAAATAGTGTTTTATCAACTCCCCCACACTTACCCTTTTGCACTCCTGGGCAAATCCTCATGTCAAGTAAACATCAATATCAAATCAAAACCAATTTTAAAACACATATCATTGGGATCCATAAATTCTACACCAAGAATCAAAAGATATCATGGCTCATAAAAAACCATATTTCAAGTTATATATTAATATCATTCAATATATTTCCACTTCATTTATCCTCTCATGCACAAAACTCTTACCTCACTTGAATTTTATCTCATCACTCAAAAATCAATTTTTTTTAAATGTCCTTCTCATCCAAACTCATACAAGAGTCACCATAGGCTTGATAAATTCCAACATTGCCACCCGATGTGAGTCAAGGACATATGTTTATCATAAGGACTTTTCAGGGTTGTTTTGTGGCTTTCGGTTGGTAGGATATAGATGTGAAAAATTCTGTGGTTGAATGAGGAGGGCATGACTCTTTTTGAATCAAAATTGCAATAATATAATTTTCAGTTAAATATGGTCTTCTCTTAAATCCCCATAGTATTAATTCAGCTCCATCATCATGAAAAGTCATGAAAAGTTTACACCATTTATCATTTCAGCATAAAAAATGTCAATCTTCTCAAACAAGATTTTATTGAAAGCTCTAGATAGGAACAGCTTTCCACCTCAATTAGAAGCTCCAGAAAAGGCACATCTTCACTTTTCATGAAAGCTACAGAAAAGGCACAGCATTCAATATAATAACTTCCTTCAGCAGCAAACACATCTCTTAAGAATTTAATTTTCCACCGAAAGTATCTCATAATGAGGTAGCACAACACAATATAGCTTCCCCCACACTTAAGCTCAACTAGATTATGCAATTTCACTTGAAGAGTTGGTTGGATAAAGAAAATTCGCTTGTAATGTGGATAACCTAAAAGGATGTGCATGGATTCTATGTGCTAAAAAGATTAAATGTTCAAGGTAGGCAATTATAAAAAAGGATTCTTTGAAGTAGGGGCTTTGATACCAAACAAATGCCTCAATCATTTAAACATATGTAACTCAAACCCTCAAGTTTTGACTGGAATAAATCAAATTCTGGTTAAATCAAGCAAGGTTTGGTTATCTCAAGAAGTGAGGTGAATGTAAAGAATATGAAAATAATGTTTCAGAATCCTCACAGGAATGTGATTTCAAATATAATGACAGTGAGATGGTGCATGGGATTCAAAATTCTGTGTACTTTTCATGAAATTAATAAATATTTGAACTTGAAACAAAGTCATTTTCAGCATGCATTTAAGCTTAGTTTCCTCTGATAAATTGTTTCACTCATTTATATGCATTTCAAAATTGTGATGAGAATTATTTCAGCTCAAAAATTTCAAATACACAAATAAAATTGAAAAATAAACAAACAAAATTTGAAAAAACACACAATTTTTTTATGTTTTTTTTAAATCATGAATAAAATTGAAATTACTAAAGTAAAAGGTTCCCTCCCCCACACTTAAAATATTGAATTTTCCTCAATGTGAACCCACGAGATGATATATGCACATGAAATGGAGAATTTTTAAATAGGAAAAATAATATAAAAGTGAATGGGTTAGGAATAGCCTGATGTTCTCAAGTGATGATGGGGTCATGGAGTGTGATAAAATCCACTGCATTAGTAGGAATACCCTCAATGTATCTCTTCAAACGTTTCCCATTGACTATAAATCTCCTTCCAATGTCCCCTTTTGTGATCTCCACTACACCATTAGGAAAATCATTAGTCACAACATAAGGACCTAACCATCTAGAATGAAACATACCAAGCATCAGCTTGAGCCATGAACTATAGAGAAGGACTTTCTCTCCAACTTAATACTCCCTTTGTTGGATCATTTTGTCATGAGCTTCTTTTGATCATTCCTTGTAGAGCCTTGAGTTCTCATATGATGACAATAGAATCTCCTCAAGCTCTTGAATTTGCAACTTCCATTTATTTCTAGCTTGGGCCAAATCCATGTTGCATTTCTTTACAGCCGAATATGCCCGATGCTCAACTTCCACTGGAAGATGACATGATTTCCCAAAAATAATCTGAAATGGGGACATACTAATGGGTGTCTTGTATGCTGTCCTATAAGCCCAAAATGCATCATCCAAGTGCTTGGTCCAATCCTTCATATTTGGCTGCACAGTTTACTCTAATATTTGTTTCATCTCACAATTTGAAGCCTCATCCTGGCCATTTGTTTGAGGGTGGTATGGTGTTGATGTTTTGTGTGTCACCCCATACTTCCAAAGGAGGGAAGAAAAATTCATATTGCATAAGTATGTCCCTTGGTCACTGATGATGGCCTTTGGTACTCCAAACCTGCAGAAAATTTGAGTCTTGACAAAATCCACTACAACATGATAATCGTTAGTTCTGGTGGCCTTGGCCTCCACCCATTTACTCACATAATCAACAAAATACAAAATATAAAAAATCCAAAATAACTATGAAAAGGACCCATAAAATCAATTCCCCATACCTAAAAAATCTCACAGAATAGTAATAGGTTGTTGGGGCATCTCATGTCTCCCATAAGTGTTCCTAGTGTGTTGCCAATGATATCATGACTTACAAAACACATGGGCATCATGGAATAAGCTCGGACAATATAATCCAGAGTCTAAAACATTCCCAGCTATCCGTTGGGGTCCAAAGTGTCCACCACAAGCAATTGTATGATAGAAATGAAAAACAGACACAAACTCATGATCGAGAACACACCTCCTAATGACCTGGTCACTACACATGAGACAAAGGTAAGGATCATCCCACACATAAAACCTAGACTCACATTTTAATTTTCTGACTTGATACTTCTTCAAATTTGATGGGATTTCAGAGGAAACAATATAATTAACTAAATCAGCATACCAAGGATGTGTACTTGAGATGGTATAGAGATGCTCATTGGGGAAAGTGTCCCGAAGTGGTACATGGTCCAAGGTGTCACCCACTAGTGTGTGAGTAAGCCTACACATGTGGTCTGCCACCAAAATCTTTGACCCCTTCTTGTCCTTTATATCGATGTCAAACTCTTGAAGATGGAGCATCCAACAGATAAGTCGTGGCATTGCATCTGGCTTCTTCAAGAGGTACCTAAGAGCTGTATGGTCAGAAAAAACAACTACTTTAGAGCCCAATAAATATGAATGAAATTTATCTAAAGCAAATATGACAGCAAGAAACTTCTTTTCCGTGGTTGTGTAAATTGGTTGGGCTGAATCCAGTGTCCTTGATGCATAGGCGATCACATGTGAACGTCCCTCCACCCTCTGAGATAATACACTTCCAACCACGAAGTTGGAGGCGTCACACATAAGCTCAAAAGGAATCCCCCACCGTGGGGGCTATATGATAGGTGTAGTGGTCAAACATTTCTTTAGCTCAAGAAAGGATGTCCTGCAAGAATCATTAAACACAAAATCAGAATCCTTTTGGATTAATCGTGACATAGGAAGTGCAATCTTACTAAAATCATTGATGAAGCACCGATAAAATCAGGCATTCCATAAGAAATATCTAACATCACGCACACATGATGGATAGGGTAAGGATGAAATAATGTCTATCATAGATCTATCAACATCTATCCAATGTATTGACACTACATGCCCTAAGACGATGCCATGATCTACTATGAAATGACACTTTTCAAAATTTAATATCAGATTCTTCTCAATACATCACGCAATCAAGGGAGATATTCATTAAATGAGGATCCATACACTGTAAAATCATCCATAAATACCTCCATGCAGGTCTCAATAAATTCACAAAAAATACTCATCATGCATATCTGAAAGGTACCTCGGGCATTGCAAAGTCCAAATGGCATCCTCTGGTAGGAAAATGTGACAAAGGGACAGGTGAATGTAGTCTTCTCTTGATCCTCTGGATCTATAAGAACCTAATAATATCCATAAAATCCATCCAAGAAACAATATTGTGTCTTCCCAGCTAGTCTCTCAAGCATCTGATCAATAAAGGGGAGGAGAAATGGTCCTTGCGAGTGGACTGATTTAGCTTCCAATAATCAATACACACACGCCAACTGTTTTTCACCCTCATTGGAACTATCTCATCTTTCTCATTTTTAACAACAGTAAAACCACACTTCTTAGGCACAACCTGAATAGGACTTACTCACCGACAATATGAAATGGGATTGATTATACCTTCCTCGAGAAATTTCTCAACATCTTTTTTAACAACATCCAGGAGGGTGGGATTTAGTCTCCTTTGTGGCTGTCTCACCAGTTTAGCCCCATCCTCCAAGAGAATCCTATGCATGAAAATGGAGGGGCTAATACCTGATATGTCAGCCAAGGTCCACCCAATCGCCCTGATGTTCTCCCTCAAAATATTCAAAAGATTTTCTTCATGTTCAAAAGGGATATTGTTAGCAATGATAACAGGTAATCTATCATCACTAAATAAGTATGAGTATTTAAGATTTGTTGGCAATGTCTTGAGTTCTAATGAAGGAGGGTGTGGTATGGATGGAGACATTGAAGGAACTGAAATATGTGCAAAAAGAGCATTAGTATTAGAATAGACATCCTCAAAATTATAGAATAAATCATCAAATCCATCGGCATACTCAAAACCCATGTCATAATCAGAGTGAACATGATCAAAATATGAATATGAATCAACATCAAAATCAAATCCAAGATAGGATTATGTATCAGTAACATGTGTGGAAGTGCTCTTAGACATCAAACTCGAACCAATACTCATAATCTACCTAAGCATAGGACAATCAAATTCTATAGAGTTTTTATTTGGTGGTTCAAAATGGGAGATAAAAAATGCAGAATGATCTTATGATGTGTATTTCATGGAGTCCATAACATTAAATATCACAACTTCATCTCCAAACTCCATGGAGAGTGTACCGTCATTGACATTTATGATAGTTTTTGCAGTTTTGAGGAAGGGTCTACCTAAATTTATGGGAGCATGAGAAAATACCTGATCGTCCTCTATGTTAAGCATGTAGAAATATGCTGGGAAGATCATGTATCTTACCAGGAAAAGTACATCCTCAAGTACTCCCACTAGATATGTTGTAGCTCTATTTTCCAACTACACCACTACTCTTGTTGGCTTCAACTGACCAACCTGGAAGGAATAGAATACAGAGTGAGGTATCACATTTATTGAAACTCCTAAATCAGAAAGAGCATCAGAGAAGTGAAACTCCCCTATAGTACATGGGATGGTGAATGTCCCTGGATCCTTGCAGTTTTTTGACATTAATAGAGTTGGTTTAATGAGTGCTGAAACATTCCTTCCAAGATTAATCCTCTCATTTCCCTCGAGCAATCATTTATGGGTGCAGTGTTCTTTTAAGAATTTCGAATACCTTGGGATTTGTTTGATGGAATCAAGTAGAAGATTGTTGATCTCCACATGCTTGAATGTGTCCAAAAACTCCTTTTTCATTGCTTATTCAGCCATATTCTTGGTTTGAAAAACCCTGTTTGAAAAGGGAAGGGGTTTAGGAGAAACATCATCAATCTTTTTCTTACCTTTATCTTTCTCCTTGGATTTTTCATCAATTGGTATGGAATACAGCTTCTCTAGAGTAGAGGTGAATCCCGGTGGAATGGTCGGTACAGATGTATCATTCATTTTTTCCTACTTCTCAATGTGATGGAACTAACATTCCTCTTTGGATATTGAGTGGGTTGGGAAGGTAGATTTCTAGAATTCTTACTCACTTGTTCATGGAGGGTGGTGGCAATCTGGCTCATTTGAGCCTTCAACTCTCTCAGCTCCGAACCATGACACTTCATCTCATTCTAGTGATTAAGAACAATTTGATTTAAAAGATCATTAGTGTTAGATTCTACCTTGTGTTGGAGATTCCCTTGTTGCTAACTCGTTGATGATTGAGCTTTGAATCTCTTTTGGGGTTGTTGGAAACCCTGTTGGTAAGGTGGAGGTTGCTGGAAGATTGGTGGAAAAGGGGGCCTTTGTTGTTGTCCAGAGCCATACTTCATGTCCGAATGATCTTTACACCTTTGGATGTATGTTGGAGAAAATGAATCAAACTTCTTTTGGAGATATGGTTGTTGTTTCTGCTGAAATGGTCTCCCTGTGAATACTGCTGGGCAATCCTCTGTCTCTTGTAGTTGTGAGCAACAGTCAATTGGGTGGCTTGTCTCAGTGAAAATTCCACAAGGCCTTGAAGGTGGGGGTTGGGATGTCTTTTGAGCCAATTCAATCTGCCTCACCATAGTTGTCAATTTTTCCAACATGGTATCAATCAAATGACTTTCAAGAGAAGAAGGACTTACCAGATGTACTCCCATAACATGTGGTGTAATTCGATCACCAAATCGTTGGGAGTTTTGTGGCATCTTGTAGATCAATGCACATGCAGCTACTAGTGTCTTGTCCACCAATTACCCTCATACTGCAGCATCTACCATGCTTCTCTCCATAGGTGTGATTCCTTCGTAGAAGTACTAGATGAGTAGTTGATCACTGATTTGGTGGTGTGGGCAGCTTGCACACAACTTCTTGAATCGCTCCCAATACTCAAACATTTACTCTCCTTGTTCTTGTTTGATCCCTGAGATCTCCTTATGAATATAAGTGTTCCTTGATGCTGGAAAAAATCTCTTCAAGAAAAGACATTTCAAATCGTTCCATCATGTTACATCTTCATGTTGTAAATAGTACATCAAATCCTTTGCAGCTCCATCAAGTGAGAATGTGAATGCTCTTAATTTTATTTGATCTTTAGAAACATTTCTTGATTTTAAGGTTGAGAAAACCACATTAAATACCTTAAGGTGTTTGTTTTGATCCTCTCCAGATAATCCATGAAATTTTGGAAGAAGGTGAATTAACCCAGATTTTAACTCAAAGTCTGATTCGAGATTCGGTTATGCAATACAATTTGGTTTATAGTTAATATAAGGTGCAACCAATTCACGAATGGTTTTATTATGTTCATTTCAATTATTTCCAGCCATTGGTTCCTATTTTATGTTTGAAATTGTAATGATTCCTATTTCAATGCTTCCAGAAGAGAGGAATTAACCAACTGGTTGATTAATGAATCTTCTCGTAGACTGAGAATGTCTGATTCGAGCCCTAAGGCTACGTTCAATCTCAGGGTCAAGATCTAAGAGATCTTTGGGATTAGTTCGTGTCATATATCAAATAAAAATAAAAAGAAAGTGATTGGACCATAGTAAAATAAAAATGAGAAGTTGAGTTGATGGTCCAAACAGAAAAAAAGTGGATGAAAAAAAATGAAAACATGAGAAAGGGGAATGATGTAAGAGAGAGGTGAAGAAAATAATAAAATGAAAAATAAAAGAAATACCTCTAAATGGTTGAATAAATTACTTTTCTCCCTGAAAAAGGTTCCAATTTGAATAAGTGCTAACGTGGGTGCCCTCAAATGATTAGTGTGACTTTCGGGTACTTCGGTGCAGCAGAGTGGCTGACCAAGGTCGTCTTTCAAAGGAGGAAGTGAATTAAAACAATTTTTAGAGGTGTTCTAGAAATAAAATAAAAGAGAATAAAAACTCTACTTTAAAGGGTGGTGGTGGTTGTTTATAGTTTATGTATCTAGAAGAAGTTTTCTGGAAGAAGATTTTATTTTTTCTTGTTTTTAGTTTTGAAATGAAGTTCGATTAAAATGACACAACAAAAAGTTGTTTTTTAGAAAATATTTTAAAGGCGTAATCGATCTAACTCTGCCTATTCATTCATTTATTAATCATTATCATTTAAATAAATATCCACATAATTATGATCCCATAATTTTTTATCCCTCGAACCCTATGAGAGTTGACTTAACCATAAAGATGAAATTACTTAAACCCTAGTCTAGCTTCGGAACACGCAATCACAGCACCCTAATTTGATTGTTATTCTAAGGATAGATTCTGGTAAGTGGTTAATTAGACAACATATCCATTCTGTAAATGAGGATGAATTGTGTTTAGGGATTATATTTTAACTCAACAAATTTATCATGTATGGTCTTCTATTACCGATTAAGATCGCGCTATCACAATTTACACAATTCCCGACCTCGTGTGTTTTGTGTTAATTGTTCAATTTCTTTATTAGTTTCTAACAATTTAAAAACATAATTAATGGATCATATTATGTGAATTACAGTAGCTCAATGATTCAATATAATTAAATGAAGATGTATAGAGGTCGATCGATTAATAAAAAGAACTACTCTTCCATGGGCGGTGTAGTCATCGTGGAGACGTTTTGGATAAGAAAAGGATTGAAAGAGTAAAACCCAATCTTGTATCAACTCTTGATTCCAACCAAATTAGGAATATTAGGTGAAGAAAAAGAGGAAAGAACACAGAATATTATTTGAAGAAAAATTCAACAAACAAACTTGAAATGAATGAAATATAGAGAAGAGTTGGGAGAGGAGAGATTTTTTGGAAGAGAGGTTTCCACAAAGACTTACTTCTTCCAAGAGTTGTGAGGGTCTCCCAAGAGACACCCCTTCTGTCACACCTTCCCAATTCCTCGACCAGACCTCCCAAATAGTTAAAAACCCCTTTAAATAGAGTTTGTTAGGGATAGGGTTACATAACTTTTTAAGTTTGAAATGAAAAACTCGGCCAAATATTATATTCCAAGTTGAACCGCCTAGTGGGCCTACAAAACGCTTGAATTGACCGGTCTTCCAGAAGGATGATTTGGGCCCAATAATTTCCCTGATATTTTCTTAGAATTTGGTCTCAATCCAAGCCGGATGAAGAAGATATGGCCAAAATACAGAACCCTTGTCTATTCTGCTGAGTCCAGCCCACCATTGGACTAATGGCCCATTTACTCCATCCAAATGAACCTTTTAACTCTGGTGTCATGAATGAAAGTTGTAGAAAATTATATTAGGAACACTGTTAAAAAATTTCAAATTTAAATAATAAATATTCAAATATTTATCATCTAAATACTACAGTGGAGTATAAACAGTAAAACTAGAATTTTCACCAAATTTTCAAGTGAATGATAAAATCCCAAATATTTTATAAATAAAAATATTTAACACAATGTGAGGAAATTATATCATTTATTATCAATAAAATATTAAAAAAATAGTGTTTTATCAAAGGGTAAGAGAACAGTTTCAAATGTACAATGCTTCATCTACATGAAGTTGGGACACTATACAAATCAATGTCCAAATAAAAAAAGTATACCCCAAATGTTGCTATTGGATAATAATAATGTTATGATACTATAGAAGATTAATAGGAATAATTACATTTCTTATATTGTTATTAAATTATTATGTCACATGAGTATTGTATTAATGATGTAAATGTTATAAAAATTATTGAGTATATAAAGATTATACTACAGTACTATTTAATTAAGGATTTCAGATTGTGAGGAACCAAGAAAAGTTACTCAATAATAGGTTATTTTTGTAGAAAATATATCTTGAGAGAAAGATAAACCATAATATTGTTCAGATACCATGTTAGTGATTTTGGAATAATTCATGATTTATTTGGATAAATTATATTGGATATTATTGACTACCTTGAAACTGATTAATGATTTGTATATTCCATCATTGAAGGAGTTTAAAACATTTTTGGATCGAAGGATTATATATAGTATTCTATAAGGAATAATGGAGCATGATAGTAATCAATAAGGTTTTATGGTAATTCAGGATGTTGCAGTGTTTAAAAAAATAAATGATGAAGGTGTTCACATTTTATTACATGGAAAAAAAGGATCTTCATTGTGTTTAACTTATAAATTATAGATTGTGAGTTTGGACCGAATTATTTTGGATAATTCTAGTTTGATATAATTTATGTATTTCCACAAGAAGGACAACCCAGAGGCCAGGTGGAAACCCGTCGCGTCCGACAATGCCGCGAAACATAAACCCAAAACAGAAGGGCGACAAGGGTTTATCACCTACTACTGGCCCACATTATGTCCTAGATTGAATAATTTAGTTTTTTTAAATGGTCTGGTAGATGAAATATAGATTCATTTTTTTTCAGAACCCTTTATGAATAGGATAAATAAAATATTTTTTTATGATCTATTATCTTTTAGAGTGAAAGTTGAGTTTTTCTTAGAAATTAGTTAAAGGATGGTACTGTACTTGTCATTATATATTTTATTTCTTATTTTATTCTATGAATAAATTAATTCTTAAACATTAGTTAATGGATCATAAAACTAAAAATGTGTTATCCTAATACCTTATGTTTTTTTAACTGATGGTATTTTAAATCATCATAGATTGATGGGTTTGAGGCCCTAAATTCTAAAATTGTTTATGACTGATGACCTCAATCAGTCCCTATAAATATTTAAATTTTTCCTCCAATTATGTGTATCTAATATTTCCCAATGTTCACCTAATCAAGATCATGATTTGGTGGTGACTTTTTCATTCCCCCTTTCCTATTATTAAGACTAAATTTAATTAACCCAATTTACGATGTCGGTTTTCCCACACAGGTATTTTATTTCTTCGACCTTTTATTTTCAAAAGAACAATTTCAAATTGCGAGGATGCAATTTATTTAAGCAGGGAAGAATGTAACACCCCAAGATTTCATAGTACGTTATTTCATCAAAGTAATTCAATAACTTGCACTAAGCGCAACACTGAGTTCAAGCGCACCACCACATACCAAACCAGTCATTCAAAAGATGTTATGAATAATATTAACTGAATTTCAATCTTTATATAATCCTTATAATTTTAGAATCCATATTATGAGTCTCATAGACATAATGTAAGAAGTAATTCATTTTATTCAGATAAAAGAAGTATTTTTTAAAAATTTAAATTTTACCGCTTATTAATGGCGGACCCTTTTTAAATCCAATATTTGAAACATTTAAATATTCAATTTGAAAAAAAATTATTCTTTAGAATCTGGACTTATGAATTTTGATTCAATAAATTTTCATTGTCTTTCTAATAACTTCTATATTACGGTGAATTGTGAAAAATACTATATTTTAACAGAAAATATATTTTTTAATCAAAATAATTTATAATGTTGAATTATAAATTTTAATGGTTTGGAAGTATAATTATATTAGGGCAGCCAGTTGGTTATTTACTGTGGAGTACCATGCCGATAGGTAGTCTGAACCATAGTATATCCAGGGGTTTTTTAGGGATGTTTTGCATCACCCACGATTTCTTGTTTTTTCTTTCTTGTTTACTCTCAGTTTTCCTTTATAGCTTATACTATTCTACTTTGTGAAAAAATTTTCAAATGAACATGATTTGTTCTCTTTGTGAAAATAAAAACTGAAGATGTAACATTTTTTTCCATTTTAGAATGTGTTTGGCACTAATGAAAATGAGTCCAACTTTTGGAAATAAATAAGGGAAATGATTCGTGTTTTGATTTCAAGTAAAATATTCAGAAAATCATACTTTTATACATTGAAGTTCAAACATGGAATTTATAGATTCTTTATTTATTGGAATGGATTTGGTATTAGTTGTTGGGCTCCCCTATTGAGTACTAATTGTACTCACGCCTATCTTTTACCTTTTCAGTTGCAGGTTCCTTTGTGTACATGTTTTCTTGGTTTAGTCGCTCAGTGTTGGAGCGAGGTTGGTTTTCAGTTCGGTGGTGACACGTGGGGTCCCGTGGAGGTACATTGGTTGTGTAGTTTTTTTGACTATCTTGCCTAGTTTTTACTCTTTTACTTATTTTGGTTTTCATTTGGGCCAAATCATTCCCACCTATTTACTTTCGATGCCTAACACTAGTTGCCATCCCGGGGGGATCGAGAACGCCCCTCAGGACTTGCTGTGGACCGTCTCGGGTGACCAGTTCAGAGTCGACCTGGGCTGATTCCTGACAAAATGATATCAGAGGGGCCCTTGTTATTTAGGTTGTCCGATAGGTGGAGATTAGGACTGTCGGGACTCGAGAGGTTGGTATGGGAAAGACGTCATGAACCCTCTCCCATTCTGCACCTCAAGTCCCCAGGGGTAGTTCGGGAATTATGTCTTTTTCTCTTTCTGGTTTGTTTTGGATCGAGGGATGACAACAGAGTCAAGACGATGTTACATCATGATTTCACATGGATTAGTGACCCATGTGGAGTCTGGGTACACGGTCTAAATTCCTCCTAGTTGTCGACGCTTACTTGGGGCATGGCCCACTACCATGTCGCCAGGTTAGGCGGGACTATCAGTCCCTCACTCCGGTGTTTGATGGAATTTGAGTGTTGTTTTCGTTCTGGTTGGTGTAAGTGCGTTATTGGAAATGAAAATAGGGTTTTTGAAAATGGGACGAATTTATTTTAAATGACATTTAATATATGAAATGGGTTTAAAAACTAGAAGCTTTTTATTTGGAAATCCATTGTTTTCTTGGAATTGGTTGAGAATGGTTTGGGGTACAACCTCAGGTTCTCTTTATGAATGTTTGCACATGTGTCAGAATGCATGGATAGTGCGTGTTGGTGCGTGTATGAATGTAATCTGGATAACGACATGTGCAACAGGTCATAGGATTACCTGGGTGTGTATTTGAAATTAAAGGCTTGGCCTTGTCCTCTGAATTGGTTTTTAAATGGGAAAGTGGTTTTGGGAAGTGACTTTTGGTTTGGAAGTGGATTGGTTTTGGTCTTGAAAAAGGATGTTTTGAAATTTAAAATGGAAAGGGAATTTTAAAAAGGGGATTTTATTTTGGGTTGTGTTTATATTTGTTTGGTCTTTGTGCTGACTGTTTTGATGAAGGAACTTTTATTGATGTTGCTTCGGTTTGATGTTGGTCTTGACTCTGTGTTTTATATGTTGTTCAGAAAATGCCTCCCAGAAAGGTCCCCAGATTTTTCATGATTCATGCCCAGTTTTTGGTCCTTATCGGACGTTGACTGTCCTTCACGGTGATCAGGTTCTGATAGAGACAATAGAGCATTTTGAAGAGGTTTAGCGCATCTTTAGGGTATTGTGAACTCCCGACGCTGTTTGAGTGCATGATGTTTTGAGTCTGTTCGATGGTCCAGATTTGGGACGAGTGGGAGTGGTTCTCATCTCCATCATGATAAGTTACAATGACTTGGGTTTTATCTAGAGCTATCTTCGTGTGATGGTTTATGCTTAAAAATCGGAAGATTAAGAAGATGGAAGATCTCATGTGTGTTTGACATGGCCAATAGGCGTTGAAAGCGTAGGTTGAACAATCCAAGGATCTTGTGTCTCGGTTTCCAGAGGTAGCGTTATAAGATTGATGAAGACTCCTCCCTCCATCAAGGGTCATCGTCCAGAGATCAAGGAGAATGCCCTCACTTTTTGGGAGAATCACTTTTGAGAAGTTGGTGCATGGGGTGTTCTTAGCTGAGTTGGTCTTCGGAGTGCAAATGGTTGGCGATCCGCTATATCCAGTTGATCGTGAAGGTCCCCCATCTGACCAGCAGAGTGTGTCAGGTAAAATATTTTTAGAAGAGTTCTTTACAGTGGCTCTAACTTCCAGTTCGTCGGACCGTCTAATAGTGTATCATCAGTATGGATGTTTATGGCATACGATCCGTCATGTAAAACCCCTCCGAAGACGTGCCATCGTTGAAAGTGTCTGGGTCATCTAGAAAAGCTTTGTAGGAAGCGTCGCCTGAGGAAGACACTAGAACCAGAAGTTTCCAGCGCCTGACTGTGAGGCAGGAGATGCTTTAACAATCAGATCCCCAACCACAGGTCTTGGGGTGATGCTCTACGTAGTCAGGAGTTGTTGGGGGTGTGACGCCTCAGTTCGGGTTTCGTGTTCCGTGTTGGCAACAGAACATTTAAAGTCCTTTCGTTCTCATCCTTCCACTGTTAATGTTTTGGCATTGTTGTAGGTTCTTTTTTTCCATCATGAAGTTGGGAAGGACGTGTTCATTATAATCCAAACAGTCTGGTTTGTCTGAATTATGATTCTCTAAATCGTACGTTTTTTTAAAGGTGTGTTTGGATCTTGCGTGAGTTGATCTCGGTCTGACTATTTTCGTTTGGAGATGTAAGTTTCCTTGGGAGAAGAAATATTGTGAGAATTCTTGGGTTTACTTTGTGGGTTAAGTCTTCTTAGAGTTTTCTTTTTCCCTTGTGTTTGGGGTTTTGGTGTAGGTCCAGAATTCCATGTTTTAGTGGATGTTTTTTTTTCTCAGGATATAAAGGTTAGTTTGGGATTTCCCACGTTTCCCCCCCCCCCTTGATGGGGTGTGTTTGAGTGTCAAATTTTCACACTAGTTGAAACCTTGTGGTGGGGAGAACCCTTTCGTGTAATCCCGTTCTCTTGTACTATGGTTCCCTTCAGTTTCAGTCGGGCATCGATTCTTGCCTTGTCTATCGTTCAGCTGAGTGACATTCTAAGGGCAGAAAGTGTTTGTGGTGGGTAGAATTTTCACAACCTCCCTTTTCTATTTATTTTATTTTTACGATTATTATTATCTTCTTTTATTTTCATGTTTCTGAGTGTCCGCACCGCAGTTTGGGCTGTGCCCCGGATAAAAACATTTGTCATTTGATGCTTTTTCTGGGTTTTCAAACCCGTGCGGGGTCGCCGCACAGTTGGTAGTCGCCGCGCAGTTGTCCCGGGTGTCGGGCAAGTGCTCTCCTATATTTTATTTTATTTTATTTTTATAAATTTTTATTTTTTTAATTTTTTTTAAATTTTTTGGCTCCTGTTATTATTAAATGGTGATTTTTATTAATTTTTATTATTGTTATAATATTATTACTATTTATATTATTATTATTATGGTTATTAATTTATGGTATTATTATTATTAATATTGTTATTATTATTATTATGTTGTTGTTATTAGATATATGTATATATATATTTTACACCTAACCCAAAAAAAACCCTCCCCCGTACCCCCTCTGCGCACAGCCCTCCCCCTCCAACGCGGCGGCCCTCCCTGCGCAACGAGCCCCTCTGCCGGCGGCTCCCTCCCCCCCCCTGTCTGCTCCGGCGTCCGACGACCCCGCCTCGCTCCAGCATTAGCTTCTCTCTACTCTGCTCCGACATCCGGCGACCCACACTCTTCCTGCTCCGCTCTGATCTCCGGCGGCCCGCACCCCTGCCTCCGTCCCGACCCCCCGGCCTGTGCCGTTTTCCGACCGCTGCCTGCACCCCCGGCCTCCAGCATTTTCCCCGCTATCCCGACCCCTGCTTCCACTTCGCCACGCCCAGCCGCCCATGCCGGCCTTCACGCGACCCTCGGACTCCGCCGGTCTCCTCCCGGTGTCCCAGCCTCTGACCGGCCACAGGCCCACCCGACCGCCGCGCCCCGGTCGCCACCCCGCCTCGCCCAAGGCAGTTCCACCCACGCGGCCCCTAGCCTCCGGCTCCCTGCTCCCGCACCCCCGCTCGACCCACCTCCGGTGTCCGACACTGTTCCAGTGTTCCCTTCCATGTTCTGGCGACCTCCCACCATCTTCCGATGAGCCCTCCATCGGCCAGCGACCTCCGGCAACCCCGCCGTTGTTCCTCATCCCTGCTAGAACCCCTGCTTCGCCCCGGCACCGCCTGACGGCGTCCCCCTGCTTTTTTTTCGGCACTCCGTTGCACCCTCCGGCTCTCCTTCCGGCGTCCCAGGTTCCTAGGGTGTGCCTGCGCTGCACTTCCCGACCGCCACACCTTCGGTCGGTCGTGTTCCGGCTTTCCGCGGTCTAGCCAGTCACCACCGCCTTGCGCCAGCCAGAGGCGCACCCGATGGTCGGCACACGACCCCGGTGGTCTTCCTGTCAATTTGCACTGTCCATTTTGACTGGTGCGTGACCTCGTTGGTCGAGCACATCCCTACGCTGAGGTGATCTCATGTTGGTTATCTGTTTGTGTTTATATTTATGTCGGTTGGGCTATTTTATGTGTTTCTTCTTTATTGTAGTGCATTGGCTGAATGATTCCGCGATGCAGTGATTGTCGGCTTGTGTGTGCACACGCGCCTACGCGAAGCGTGTTCCTTCGTCGAGTTCGGATGACGATTTCAAGGTAGGTCTTCTCCCACTACACATGCCTTTAACTTTATAATTTATTTATTCCTTTCCTTTTTATTTAATTTCAATAAATTTAAAGTAGTATTAAATAGTATTCTTAATGCGGTGACCAGCTGAAAATGAAATCTGTTTAATTCTTGCATTGCACTGGAAGCGTTTTTCTTGGAATTAATTGTGTGGTTTTCTAGTGATATGGCTAAATGAGTATTTTTTGAAATGTGTGAGACATGTTGAGGTGTGATTGGAAATGGTTTTGGTGTGTGTAAAATGGAAAGTGTATTGTTTATGGAAGTGGTGTTCTCATAAAACATTGAATAGAAAAAATGCATGTTTGGACTTTAAACTTGTTTTTGGAAACTTCAAGTGTGGATCTTTTGATGTTGAAAAATGTTTTCCTTTGACACGTGAATAAAATTTTGGATTTCATTTGAGAAATAGTGTTCTCTCAAAAAAATTGATAAAAGGCTCGTTTGGATCTTGATAAAATTGGCATGCATTAGGATTTTGGAAAATGGTTTTACTTGTGACACCAATGTGTTTCAGTTCTAAAATTCTGATTTGAGTTTCTTAAATAAGTTTCTAAGTGTGTACTAGTTTTCAACGTGATGGCGTGTGTTGCGTCTGTTGGAAATGTTTTGGTATTACATGGTTTCTATGGCCCAGTTGGCACTTTTTGGAATGTGAAGTGATTATATGTATATATATATACATACTTATGGGGAATCTCTACATGGGGACTTACATTTGAGGGTTGTCGTGTAGTGGTGTCCGTTTAAGGGGTTGGAAAGTGCAGTGAGGTGAGTCACGCATGCAAGGGCCTCCCACATACATAGTATTATTAAAACCACCGTCGGTTCCTGGGCGTCTTTTAGAGAATCGAGTGGCGGTTTCTGGATAACCTCGATTAGATGGGTTAGTCCCCCCTTGGTAGGTAGGCCTTGTGGGGCGTGCCACTTGTTGTCTTTTAGGGCGGTCGGTTGGTTATTGACTGTGGAGTACAATGCCGGTAGTTAGTCTGAACCCGAGTACATCCAGGGTTTTTCTAGGGATGTTTAGGATCACCCACAGTTGCTTGTTTTTCCTTGATTGTTTACACTCAGTTGTCCTTTACAGCTTATACTATTCTACTTTGTGAAAAATGGTTTTCAAATGAAAATGATTTGTTCTCTTTGTGAAAACAAAAAATGAAGATGTAAGATTTCTTTCCATTTTATAATGAGTTTGGCACTAATGAAAAGGAGTCCAGCTTTTGGAAATAAATAAGGGAAATGATTCGTGTTTGGATTTCAAGGAAAATATTCAGAAAAGCATACTTTTATACATTTTAGTCCAAACATGGAACTTATAAATTCATTATTTATTGGCAGTGCTTTGGGATTAGTTGTTGGGCTAACCTACTGAGTAATTTTTGTACTCACACCTATCTTTTACCTTTTCAGTTGCAGGTTCCATTGTATACATGTTTTCCTAGTTTAGTCACTCAGTGTTGGAGCGAGGTTGGTTTTCAGTTGGGTGGTGACCCATGGGGTCCTGTGGAGGTACGTTGGTTGTGTAGTTTTTTGTTTTTCTGTCTTTTCTAGTTTTTACTCTTTTACTGATTCTGGTTTTCTTTTGGGACAAATCATTCCCACCTGTTTACTTTTGATGCCCGACACTAGATTCCATCCTGGGGGGAGTGGGAATGCCCCTCGGGACTTGTCGCAGACCAGATCGGGTGACCGGTTCAGAGTCAACCCGGGCTGGTTCGTGACATTCCATCAACTATTCAAGTCTCAAATCAATTATATGACATTTGTAAGGGGATCTTAATTAAAAATTATCTTTTAAAATTATTTTTTAAAAAATTAAAAAGCAATGTTTTTTTTGAAATTATTCATGTTGTTGAATATGTTCTGGTTCTAGGTCATTGATCATGATGAAGGGTGGGACCTATATCTCCCTTCAACGCATTGTGTATGATTATGATGGAGGTCAACTATATGGTTACTTCAAGTGTAATAGTGATTGTTATACCATAAGAAAGCCATGAGGATTATATTTTAATGTTGTCATGTGGGATACAAATCATATGGTAGCCATGAGGGTTATAATATTAATTAATTAATTCTCTAAGATACCAATATGATTTATTTATTCATTTAATGCTTTTATGGGAACCCATATTTTTTATATTTATGTTATTAAATTTATGTTCATAGGGAAATGGTTAATAATTATTTATATACTAATGGTTTATTTACTTTTCTTTATAACCCTTAATTATATTTTTTTTCTCATACCAATTTATGTAATATTTTTCACATGATTTCTTAGAAGATAATATGTACAATTATATTGATAATGTAAATTTATCTAATTAGTTATTTTGTAATATTTTTTGTGAACTTTGATTCAAAGTATGTAAGTTGTTGTCTAATTTTCTAGATCCTAGTGGAAAAAACGTCTTCGTTTTTATAATGTAATGTGTATTCCTCTATTTCCTATTATAAAAAATGCAAAAAATCAGTACTAAACTTGGAAGTGTGGGTTCTGGGCATTATAGTTGGTATCACATGAACAATTTAGAATATTAAGGTAAATTATAGTAAATTAATATATATATATATATATAACATTCGTTTCCTATGTGTAAAAATGAGTGCAGGGACACAATTCAAATAAAGGGGGAGAATATAACATCCCTAAATTTTTAAAGAAAAAATTATGTACTAAAAAGAACATTTGAGTACTATGTGGAATTTATAATCAAGACATTAAACACAATTTTTCCTCTTCTATGATTTTAATTTTGAAAATGAAAAATACACTGCTGTGATTAGTACATTATTCAGAGTTTGACATGGAAACAATTATTTTTTATTAATTGTAACATACCCCTATAAATAGTAACATACATGTATGGATAGTAATATTCCCTTATGAATAGTAAATCTTGTTATTATTTTATTTTCTTAGGGATATAATAAAATGATATCTTGATTAATTTTTCAAGGTGATATAAAATGTGTTATAGTTTATAAAATCTAATTTTTTTCAAATGAATTATTCCTTTACATAAAAAATAAATTAATCATATAAATAAATTATTTCCTAAAATGAGTTTATTTTTAAATTATACATGTTGAAAAATGGTTTTTGTAAATTATTGGTATTTTTCTGAAATTCATGAATATTTTATGAATTTTGAAATATAGTAAAATACCCTATATTTCAATTATCAGTTAATTACATAATTTTTGGAATCATGGTTGATGTAAGCCAACTATATTCAAACTAACATGATCTATTTGCTATTTAGATCATAATAAGGGTGAATATTCATAGTCATCAACAATAAATATTAAAATAATGATTAAAATAATGTAAAACCCCTCCTCTCCTCCTCTATAAGTACCACCCACACCCCCTCTTCCTCGCACACCTCTCAAGACATGATCATTTTATATATTCTACCAAATAACCTCCCCAAGGCCCTTCCCCACGTACTAGACCATCTAGTATACTAAAAATGCCAAAATCAAATGCTTTAAAGTGGATCTAAAGGAAAAGATATCTATAGGTAATAATCCACTTTCAATTTCCTGTCTTTTATTTTCAATTCCATTGTTTTTTATACTATATTTTTTTACCCTTATCCATGAGATATGAAATCCCCAGAAATTAAGATACCCTCTATGTTATCATGTTCAGGGAAAAAATTCATCATCATTTTTCTCTCATTTTCACTTAATTATAAAAATAAAAAATACCATCCATGAAGTGATGATTTACAAAATTCATGTACGATGTGTTTTCAATTTCCATTGCCTCTTCAAAAACTTGTTATATACACATTTTATTGGTATTTTTTTTTATAATGTGTATTATATAGAATATCATTTTTTCTGTAATTAACATATATGTATAATATTATTGGTATATGATTAAACTATTTCATTATTATCAAAGCACTGCCAAAATGATCTGAATGAATATCTCTAATGATTTATCTAGTGATTCATCCTTATAAAATATAATCAAAATAATTTATAAAATCATTTAATATTTTGGAAATTTTTTAAAACCATTTCATTCACCTTATGGAGAATCACTTCCATTACAAAACAAAACCCTTTATGAACCGACCATGGAAATCAGGTAAGGGATGCACCCAAAACAACTGAAATAACAAAAAATTATTAATTAATGTGTAGAATGTTGTTATAAAATTATCATATTAGTTGATATAAAAATGAATATTTTTCTTTAAAATATTAGTAACAGTCTTTTAACCTTTATAAAGGATCTTTATACATGTTTTTTGTACGATTAATCCTTGTTATATAATTCTTAACCATATTAAAATTTTTGGTTAACCTTCTATTTCATTTATTATGTGGCATTAAAATTGTTTTGGTGAGTAATTTTATTTATATTATGTTTAACTATGCGTATATACCATGTATATACATATCCATAAACTCTAATAATTCACAATTCAATTATATGATATTTTTATATGGATTTTCTTTTAAAATCCTCTTTTAAAATTCTGTTTTATAAAATTCAAAAGCAAGTTTCTTATGAAATTATTAATGTTGTATGATTAGGTTATGATTATTGGGAATTTTTTACGATGAAGGGTGGGACCTATATCTCCCTCCAATTATTTGTTTATGATTGTGATGGAGGTATACCATATGATTACTCAAAGTGTAACTGCGATTGTTACACCATAATATAGTTGTGGGGGTTACATTGTAAGGTAACTATGAGGGTTAAAAATCATATGGTATTTGTGAGGGTTTTAATTTTATGTAAATAATTCCCCAAGTTATAAATATGTTTTATTTATATTTTCAATGATTTATGGGTACCGGTTCTTTTCATATGTAATGTTAAAAGTTTATTTTCAAAGGAAAATGTTTTATAAGTGGTTAATGACTAATAGTTCCATACTATATATTTATATCCCTTAATGATATTTTTATTCTGATCCCATGTTTTTATATTTTTTTCACAGGATTACTTATATATTAAAATTGTAAATACAGGTGTTAATGTAGATGAATCAAATTAGTTATTTTGTAATTATTTTTATAAACACTGTTTCAATGATTATAATTTCTAGTACATTTATCCAAACCCTATACTGGAAACGTTCCTTATTTTTCTAATTTATAGTGTATTTTTTATTACCTATTATAAAAAATTGAAAAAAAATGTTTTAGTACTAAATTGGGAATTGTGGGTTTTGGTTTTTATAGTTGTGTTATCATAAAAACATGATTTATCATTCCAAATACCATAATATTTCGAGTCTTAGGAGGACAATCATTATAATATCTGTTTTATTTATTATTAAAATAGTTACTTCAGATTTTATCTTGTGAAAAAAAATAAAAAATATTTGCATCATAAATATGATGATTGTGTGGAACAAGTAATCTTGAAAAATTTTCTTATAGGATCTCTAAATAAATACTTTATGTTAATTCTTTGACACCATATGGTTATCCTAGGTCATTAATTATCATTACTCAAGTCAGTCATGATTTTTCTCAAGGAGTTTGTGATTTTCTAATCATATCCCTTGTGAATGTATAACCAGATGTGCATCAAGACCCATTATTTTGCCCCAAGTGATGATTGAGTCCCGCTCAACAAACCTTATTCAGAGATATTACCCCATGGTATAATATTTCTAGAGCCACATATTAATGTAGTATCCATAAATGGGCATTATAAATCACAAACCACTTTCTCTATCCTACACCAAAATTCTAGGTTAATTTCTTATACATATATTTTACCATAGGCTCATCCTTATACATATCCTTATATATACTTAAAAGAATCATAAAAATATAACTAAAGTTTTCTCATCTAGATTTAAAAAAATTAAACTTAAAATATCCTCTCATACTAACTATAGCGCCCTACATTTTGAAAACCTAAATATTACATTTTTAGATGTTTCTATCCTTATCATTTTAAAAAAACATTCATGTTGACTATAATGTTTTAGTTTCATTCATAATAATTCATACAATATTATTTTTTATTGAAATATCTTCTACCTATTCCATATATGTTTTCCCACAGTGAACTATTTATAGAAATATCTATCCAAAAAAATTTCATTATAACCTATGGAAAAGAACAATAATAGGGGGGAACTCAAATTATTTGAATGGTTAGTGAATGAAGTTATTGATACTAAATAAAAGAATGGTATGATAACACAAGATTAGCATTTAGAAACCATACCCTAGATTACATAGATCCCAAAATAGAGGTAATGAATAAATATTTTTAGCACATAATATAGTAATCACAAACACAAATCAATGAATGTAATATATGAGAGATTGATCTAACAAAAATAATGTGCCAAAAAATACCATGGCATTTTTAAAATGTATAAATAGAGATAGGTTCACTCATTTGGGTAAGGACATGACATAACTTCATCACATAAACTAATAAAAAACATAACTAATTCAACGATTATTATTATAGACATAAAACCTTGACAACACTTAATTTTATGGAAATTAGAATTAGGCCAATGCATGAACTTGTGAACATGAAATCAGGTCCACTCATAACATAAATAATTCATGAGTTATATATATTATACTAATTAATTTGAGGTGGATATATAACTATTGTTCCACCCATATCAAATTATAATGTGACCGCCCTTAGATATAATACATCCAACCTCCTAAGTTATAACATAAAACCATGCTTGGTAATATTCTAACCATAATTATTGGTTTATAATCGAACAAAAAATATCATAATAAAAAATATATAAATTTGTTCTATAAGATAGTAAAACATTCCACATATAATCACATTTTAAACCGTTCAAAGTAACAGGTTTCATAAAAATTTCCTAAATCTGTCATAGTCTAAGTTGTGAAATTAAATGGGTTTCAAAAACATTTCATTAGCATAATAATAAACCTTCTAGGGAAATAATAAGGATGAAACACATTGATAATATCCCCTAAAAAAGCACAAGTGTTATAAAAGGCCATAATGTTAGATTGAAACATATTTTAAAAGGTATCTTGGAACATATCCTGAGAAAAATATCATTCTATTTTTAAAACACAATCATTAAAATATAAATATTTATCAACCATTGATGAAAATAGATTCATTGAAAATGACCTACAAAAATTATATGGAAATCATTAAATCATTGAGCTATCAGGACAATGACATGCACCATTCATTATATACAAGTTTAAAAAATATTCAATTTTAATTTTTAAAAAAATATAAATAAAGGATTATTAAAAAATAAAAATAATATTAATTTTAATATATGTTGTAAAAAAATTGCATGGGAAATATTTCATTAAAAAATCAATGTAAAATTGTATAAGCTTTCATTAAAATATTTTTAAAAAACATAGACATTAAAAATAATGTATTTTCTATAAAAAATATAGATAATGTGGATATTTCAACAAAAAATACTCATATAATTAGTTTTTAAAGGGAGTGAATGAAATTAATTCATGTATTTTATATAAATACCCATATATGAAGAAACATCATGTGATTATTTAGAGATAAATCATAATATTTCCTCATGAGAAGAATAATTATAAACATTCTTTATATATAATGACAGTATATCTTAGAAAAAATTCAAATCTAGTGAGTTTTGAATCAAAATCTCCCTAAAAGAAATAACATTACATGGATTTTTATATCACATAATATTAATGGAAGGAATAAAAAATTAAATTCATATATAGTAAATACACTAATCAAATGAAACAAGTGGGTAATATGGCTTGTGTCCTATGCAATTAATGTGAGACAAAAATCACATACCTCAAGTCTTGAATTTTATCCACACACAATCAAACCACATATATAAAATATATAATTTTATTTTAGATATATTTGACAACAACAAACACATATATTATACCATATGGAATTAAATTATGACTTTTTATTATTTTTTTATCAATAATTAAATGATAAAATTATATCTTGTGTAATAAGTAATTTTTTTTTAGGAAACGTTTTGTTCAGTACTTTCACAATATTTACATTAATTGTGGAAAAAATATAATTTTTTTACCATGATATAAATATCATATAAATTTATTTTATATTTAATTATAGTAATCTATAATATTTACGGAAACAAAATTAGTCACAACATTATTTAAGGCGGTGGGATGTACCTATACAAGAATGATGTTTTCATTGTCTTATTGGATGGAAAAGAAATAATGATAAACAATATATCACCACTATAATTTTTTTTAATTTCATATATATATTATATATTAATTAAATATATCCTTAGTACAATACATGTAAAATGAATAAATAATGTATCAAAATACTACATGGAATCAGTAGTCAGCACATAATCACTAGGGACGTTATCGTTTCCCAACAAATTGGAATGTATGATGTAAAATTTGATATTATAATTTTAAAACTAAAAATAGGTAATTATTTTCATATTAATATGTTAAATCCATCATTATCTGCATCAGTTATGGGCAGTGGCGGGATATGAATTACATTACTTGATGAGGTGGTAGTCCACCGTACACATGATTTATGGTTTCATGTAACATTTAATGGTAGAGGATAAAGATATTATATTTATAATTAAAAAAATAACATATAAGTATATAGTATATTATTTTGTTACGATTTAATCAATGTTTGAGTATATTTTATAGATTTTTTAAAAAAAAAACAAAACAAAAATTATTTGTAAGGAACAATACCACTTCTTCATAAAACGTAAATAGGTTTAAAGTAAAATACATCATAAGTGGGTTTAATAACAAAAATAATACCTATATGAAGTGGGTATTGATTTAAGGGAGATATTTGATATTTTATTTTCAAAAAAAACCTCTTAAGTGTTAAGAGTACATGATATGGGGTTAAATTTTTTATGTGGTGCAGAATACCCACAAAGTATTTTTTTGATTATTTAATGTTTTCCCCCATTATATAAATGTCAAAATGCTCAAAAAAATTCATTCACAAACCATATATGATATAACGTTCAAATACTTACATTAAATAGTCTATGGAAATGTTTTTATTTATATTTACCCTTATAATTTAATTTTAACCCCGGGTAAATGTTTTTTAACCATAAACATGGGAATAAATTTTCCTTATTTTTACTTTTCAATTTGAACAAAAAATAAGTTCCAATTTTTATAAAATACAAATTATTTTGACTAAAAATATGAAATCTATTTTTTCCAAATACGATTCAATGAATAAGAAATTTTCAATTTAATAGTTTACCCATATATGTATTGAATAAGTGGTTTCTCAATGAGAAACATTTCAGAACTATATATCATTTTAATATCAAAAACCAATACGAATTTGATTCTATAGAATAAAATTATTTTAAAAATAACATTACTGAAGTAATTTTATTTTTAAAATATTTTTCTACAATATTTAACATTTTAATTTTTTCCAAAATATGACGTTGTTAATAAAAATAGTATTTTGTAGTATTCACTAAAAAATATATCATTAAAACATTATAAAAAATTCAGTTAAAGATAATATTGATATTTTGATTCCAAAATTGAAGTTATTATTTCCAAAATAATTTCATAAAATTGTTATAAATGTTTTTTATTATTCGTTCAAAACATAAATAAAATTTATTTTATGAAAAAATGTTTTGTTGTATGAAAATAAATGTTTTACTAAAAATTTTGTATTATTTATAAATATATTTTCTTTATCTAAAACATTTACACTTATTTTTTAGAAATATATATTTTTATTCATACATAAAAATTTAAATTCTAGTTTATAAATTTCATGTTTATTTTATAATATTAATAATACTTAATGATGCATTATGACTTAGTGTTATGTGTAACAAAATGTATCAATGAAATGGTTTTTATTTGATAAGAATCATAAAACTAAGGGTGTTACATTAATGATAAATGTGATGATATTAACATTTATATACGTAATGGACCAAGAAAGACTCGTTTCTATTTTCACCTGGGTTGGGATTGGTGACAGACTAGTTTGGGTTAGCCTTGTGTGTTTCTATAGACCCATGGAAACAACTAACTAGTATTGAGAAGCAAGATCTACTACATTGAGTTTGGTATGAGGTAGAGTGTGTATTACCATTAAGTGTCAAGTTTTAACCATTTAAATGGGATGGTTAGTGATTAATTTAGTTTATAAGGATTCATAATACATCACCAATTATTTGATACATGAGATAAATATTTAAGACTGAATTAATGAAATAGGTTAAATTTGATTATTATTGTTATTTTATTGGGGGACCTTGGATGTGGTTTTTAGGATCTAGTGCGTACATTATTATAATGTGGTTTAGGGAACATGATGTGATTCCTGGGATATGGTATTCACATTATTATGATTTTGGGGAACCATATATGTGTTTCTAGTGTCCCAGAGTGCATGTTTGCATTATATAGTCGAGGAACACTAATGTGATTACAATGATATGGTATTCACTTTATCATGTAGTTAGGGGAACATGGTTATGGTTCCATCGTTTAATGTCCCCCTTTATGTTATATAGTTAAGAACCCTTATGGTTATTACAAGGATCTAGTATGACCATTGTGATTATATTTTATTTCGGGACCTTGGATTTAGTATTTGAATCTAGTGTCCTTGTATGTGATAAACATGATCATTATGATATGATAGATATATTAGGCACTATATGAATATAATATAGATGATACTGAGTGTCACATTTAACATGATGATAATTGATGTTCATTTATTTATTATTATAGGAGTAAAATATTATATATTTATATATATTGGTGATAATGTCACTTATAGATATCACATCTTTTTTTGGTAATTTATGACACCACATTGGTTGTTCCCAACTAAATTATGTACTCAGACCCTTACTAGTAGTCTAATTTATTTTGATTTCAATGCAGCTTACATTGTTAACATGTTCTGTATAGGCATACATCTACACTATCATTACTTGAAAATGATTGGTTTTGTGGGACTAGATACTATGATCAAATATGGATTGGGATGTGGTCAAGACTCAGTGTGTTTTTGTTATTTCATTATTATTTTTATTTCTGACCCACCTGTTGGGAGTTCAGTTTATGGAATGACAATATGATTTACATCATTAATAACTATTAATGTATTCTATGTATTTTTTCCTTCATTGTACTATGATGTTTACTATTTTGGTTAACATTTAGGTAGGTCCCATTGATATTTTAACATAGATTGGAGTGTATATACTCTCTATGATCACATTGAATAACTTTAATGCTAGTTTGAAACATCTTATGTAATGTGAGGTTCACATGAAGTCATGTAGCGAGCTAATCTGGTTACTATTGAGTGTAAATCATCTGGGGAGGTATATTTATTGTGTAATTTTATATCATGTTACTACGATGTTTATTTCATGATATATGGTGGAAAAATATTTTGTGAGGCTTACATAATGATGGTATGTCCATACCTAAAATAAAATAATACATATATGGAATTTATCAACATTTATTAAGGTCATTTTCTACACTAAAATAGTCTTAAAGTTATAAAAACCTTTAAAATATAGGATCTTTTATTAGATCACGAAATAGCACTGATAAAATCACACATAATCGGTTCTATAAAAATAACTAAAAAAATTACCCTTGGTTAGCCATTTTTTAGTTCTCATGTAGGATTATTTATTTATGTATATTTTTAAAACTAAAAATTTTAATTGTATCCCTTCTTATTTTAATGCTAATTAAATCCATTGGTTTTTTCAATGTCCCACATCATTTATAACAAATTTTAGAAACTCAATAAATATAAAATAACTACATAATTACAAATGATCTTTAATTTAAAATAATAAATGAATACTATATTAAAAAATTAAATACATTGTAATGACATTATTTCGTAATATTTGTTACAAATATTACATGTTTAAATGAAATGAAATACACGATGGGTTCTGATACTGTTGGGACCCCATTATCAATGATTTAAATTGATCATCATATTTATGAACAAAACACCCAATCATTAGATCAAAATAACAGTTTAACTATAATAAATAACATTTATTTTTTTAATTATACGGTAAATATATAAACAAAATACAAATATGAAACATTTCATTAAAAAAATGTCAATTTAAAATTAAAATCACTAACTTCATGTCATATCAATCACACTATGTTTCTTGTTTCTTGATTCATATATGTAAAAAATTATTTATGGATTTTTTCATAATGTAACAAAAAAATACAAACATTTTTTCTAGGTTTTGAATATGGGATACTCATTTTTAACATAAATGTTGCTTTCAAACTGAAAACATGAACTTTTAGTCATATCAGTTACACTGGGTATCAAATTGGTTTGAGGTTTATTATTACATGTTAGAAACGTCTTATGTATCATTTTACAAATGTGTAAAGACAATCCATGTGTGTTTTCATTGTTTTGTGTATGTTAAGGGTGTAATGTACTAAAATTTACATTTTGAATATTAAAACCCAATTTCAGTCATACCTACAACGTCGTGTGTTATATTGATGTGTGAATGATTCAGAATTTTTAAAAAATATTTTTAGAATTATTTCTTAAATTATAAGAAAAATTTGTGTGTATTTTTTAGTTTTCAGTGAGTGAGGAATGTTTTGAACTAAAAAGTACCTTTTAAACTAAATTAATTGACTTAGAGTCATACAGGTCACACCATGCGTCAGATTGTTTCACAAAAAATTTATTAAAATCAAAAATTACATATAGATTATTTTACTAATTTGTTTATAAAAAAATATCGGTTTACATATTTTTAATAAGTGATGCATGTTTTTGGAAAAATTGTCACATTGAAAATAAAAATATACAAATCTAGTCAATCCATGAACACAATATTTCAAATTTACATTCATCTATATACTACACATAAAAAGAATTGTTGATTGTTGTCATATTGTATCAAGAAAATCCACATGTGTATTCTCAATTCTGAGTATTAGATGTGTTTTTTACAATATAATAAATATTATAAATAATAACATACACTTTCAATCATATGGACCAAACCATGAATTATATTTATTTATGGAATGTAAAATATATCATAAATGACTCATGGATCATTTTACTAAATTATCAATGAAATATGTTAATTCCTTCATGGTTTTTAGTCAGAGATACTTGTTTTCAACTAAAATATTACTTTTGAATAGAAAAATATTACATCAATTCATATCAGGACCATCATTTATACGATTCATGTGTTAATGATATTTTTAGGTAGAAAATGACATATTTATCAATGTAATAAATTATTATGATGATGAAATTTTATTGTTAATTATTTAATCCTTAGTGGATGATTTGATTAAAAATGAAACATAAACTAAGAACATCCACTTTCAATTATATAAGTCACACCATTTGTTGGATTGAAAAGTTCCTAATTCATACACATCACAAATTACTTTTAGATCATTGTACAAGGGTATCGATCAAATATGATTATTAAAACACATTTTTAGTATATAAATTGTATTTTTACCATAATTTTGATTAAGAAAAACATATAATTTCAATCATACCAACCTCATAATGCATCCAATTCATATGTGAATAATTATTAAATATCAAGAACAAGATATGTATAATTTCACTAAATTATAATGACAATACATGTTTTTTATGGTTTTTAGTCAGTAATGTTTGTCTTGAACTAAAATAATTGTTATAAACTTTAATCATATACTTTGAGTAATATAGATCACAACATGTGACAGATTTATGTGTGGCTAATTACTATACATCAAAAATAACTTTAATATTTCCTTATACATGTATAAATACAATCCAAGTGGGTTATATATATTTTCTTTATGTGATGTTTGTATTTACTACAATGATGATTATAAATAACAACAAGCACCACCAGTCATAAAAAACTCATCGTGTGTCATATTAATTTGTGGTCAAATGTAAATTGTACGATGACAACTTATGATTAATTTTCTTAAATTCTCAAGAAAATAATAGTTCATTTGCTCGGTTTATATAATATTAATCATTTTTTGACATAAATTGTTTCATTTATACTAAAAAATATAAATTTGAGTCACACCACACATACCTGGTTTCATATTGTAGTATGTTGGATTACTGGTGGCTTCGAAACATCCACCTCCACATAGAGCCGCAGGTTTACATTATGACTTACAGATGAGGTGAGAACATCAGAGTAGAGAAAACGCCCAACCATATTCTTTATCATACGAATTATATCTAGATTCTGAAATGGAAAAGGGAGATGGTGAAGACATACCTAGGTTGCATTAGAGGGTGAATCCCGATTCATTCAAAGATAAAAAGTTCATAGAAGGAGAAAAAAACAACAGCCACTGCATTAGTGAGGAGCTCTAGACCAAGCGCACGCTAAATCTTCCTCTAAGGACAATCGAATCATCAGATGATACTTGTCAAGAAAACCCACCACCGTGCAATCCTGTAGGTCCCATTTTATAAACGCGAATCTATCGAAAACATCAAATGAAGTCATTCATTGAATGAATCGAGTGAACAGGGTCATCTTCAGATGGATCGATGCCTTAGAGAACTCCGAGAGTGAAATGGAGAGATGAGGGTCCCCAAGATACAGATATAAAACCTTCAGGCTCAAGGAAATCAAAGAAAATTCAAGGAGAAATCTAGGGTTAGAGAAAGGTAAAAAAGCCTCTTGTATTATAGAAGGTTGTGGAAGAAGAACCCCCACCCCTTTCCCACCTCCAGGAAGGGGGGGGGGAATTCATCCGTGCACATGAGCTGAGGTTCGTCGCCAAAAACTGTCGCCGAGATCCATCTCTATCGCCATCGTCGGGAGACATCCTCAATAGAAACCCTAAAAATATCACCTTATTTTATTTATAATATATTAATATTATCAAATAAGTCACCAATATATATTAATTTAAATTATTTATATTAATATATATTTTATCCATAAAATATTTTCAAAAAATATCCTTTATTTTCAAATGTACAATATTTTATTATCTTACTAATTTATATATATTGAATTTCATTTATACATATTCTTTTTATAATTTATTTATTTCAATGAATACACTCAAATATAATCAATATGATGTAGATATAATATTAAATAATTATATTTTCTTAGTATAGCATGGTTCGTTAATCCTGGTGATGTATAAAAAGAAATCTATATAAGAAATAAAATTTATTTAAAGGTAAATATATACATAAAATACAGGTACATAAATTCTACCCCCAAATTGAATTCAACATTTAAATTATGTAAATGAAGTGAAAAAATTATGATATCCCTATTTCATTATATCCTGTGGATCCTGTATAGTTTCATCAAATTTATGATTCATCCATGGAACCACAACAAGATAACATGTTTTTTTCTCTTCCATTGTGTTTCTGTAGTCTATGATTTATACTTGGTGTTCATCCTAGTAAAATACATGATCAATTGATATAAACATTGAGTTTATTATATGTGAAGGATCATGTTTATATTTCCCGTAGATAGATAAAATTACCACATTTTGAACATGATAGAGGTTTGGTGGATGTAGAAAGTGATATGGTATTTTTCCTACTCAATTAAAAATATAAAATAGGAGAATATAACAATGGAACATCATTCCTTTTTATATGAATCTCATAACCTTCTATACTAGATAAATTCCTAGAAAAATCTTCCCACCATCTTTTAACTCTATATGTCACTGATAATATCACCACTATGTTTCTATAAACTCTGTGTAGCTTTCATATACTACTAAATAACCATAACAGTCTATGCAATTTCATTAAATTGATCATGTCCCTATAGATTTCTTTCTAAAACAATATTTTAGAACATTATATTCATACACTTTATTCTATATAGTAAATAAAAATGATCCTTCTAAATTCATGAGAGAAATCTATTACTATAATTAATCTCAACTCGAATATGGTTTCGATCCCAACTAAATTTTAAATCCATAGAACAAGAACATAACATATCCTATATAGATTGAATGTATCTCATAGACTAGAAATATACTATATGAATTCTTAATGCTTCCTTAATGTAAATTATGAAAATAAAATAAAGAGGTAAATAGTACTTATTATAAATTATGTGTACTGAATTTTTAAGGATATTGATTATAATCCAAATAACCTTATGACACATAGCCATTTTAGAGAGACTTATGTAAATAATCCATAGTGATGTTTTCCAATTTCTATTATGGTATGGGTAATGGTATTAAAATCCACATAAAATTATATCAATAAACCTTAACTTTTTGACATTCATCTTCTAGGATACATACAATTTAATATATATTATTATTATATCAATCTAGAAAAACAATTTCCTACCACATTACCTACTTTGAGGATGAAAATACAATGATGAAATATGATATTTGGGAAATAGAAAATTCATTAAATCTAGTATTGATGGAACACATAAAAATTTACTAAATATTATAATAATTCAAAATTAATATTTAACTTGGGAACATTTCTATACTTGTTCAATAGTTCCACATATTCCATAATTTCCTCCTTAACCATCTCATGGATTGATGGTTAAACACTCATTTTTGAAAGATAATATATCTAAACTTCCTTCAATATTTTCAGATTCATTATTTGAAAATATATAAATATTGGATATTTTTTATCCTTATCAAATATATTCTTGAATGACCCTTTCTAGTAAAATAACATTCCATCAATTTTATTTTCTTGGGTGGTAATGTATTGAGTAGTCATAATCATTAATAAATACCAACTATAATCTCTAGAACATATTTAGATATTTTTTTGAAAACATGTACCTTGAATTTTTTGTTCAATATATATATATATATATATATATATATATATATATATATATATCACACTATTCTCCATAAATATAATGTCTACATATCATAAATGATTAAAATTCGATCGATAACTCAAAATCATTAGTTTGGTTATTTTTTCTCATAATCCGTAGACTCTTATGAGTCTTAAGCTATCACTATGTCATTATACATCATAATGAATCCCCATAACATCTTCAACGAATCAATATAAATTAAAAAAGTATCTCCATTATTGTGTAATGTATTCACATATGTGCGGAGTAACCTTTTTTCAGCTCTTTGATATTTTTGACAATATCTGTTATCCAAAGGGACATAGATCCCTTATGAGTTTGCTTGATATGTTGATTATAATATTGTGATAAATTATCAACAACATATCCATAATATCCTTCAAAAACACTAAAACTATGGATCAAAATCATAGTGGTTGGAAGGGGCCAATGTACAATAACATCCATCATTGATGGCTTCACAAATATATGCTCTATTGAGATTATATTATCCAAAATGAATCTTTTTGTACAAAAAGATGCACATTTTAAAATTTCCATACAAATTCTACTTTCTATGGGTTATTGGTACAATCCTCAAGTTATCATCTTGATCTTCCTTTCCCTTTGAATATATATTAATATCTATTATAAAGGCTAATACAAACTGATCAATGTAATATCTAAAGTCTATATTCTTTAAATCCATGAAGATATGGAATTTGTATGACTATGTGGAATTAAAACATAAATATAGTGTGCATACATTGTATGGATAAAATTCTTAGATAAATTCCCCTTTTTACCCTCAATGAATGATATCTAAAACAAAGATCATTCATGGAGGTGTATTGAGCTTTGTACAGTTTATAAAAAATTTCACCAATACAATAAAAATGATACATATTATTGATTGTGATCATGTAAATTACCTGATAATAAATGTAGTGTATCAATGAAACCTTATTTATTCTTGAGAAAAAAAAATATTTGAACCCTAAAGTAGTGAACGTAGATGACTTATTCCATTTTCTAGATTATTCTACAGTTTCTTCTTTAATTCATACAACACAATCAGGGTCACTCGATATGGGGTATTTGAAATATATGTAGCACTAAATATTTGTTATACTATGAAATAAAAAACTATTTGGTACAATATAATAAAACTCTTAGTTAAATACATAGAAACTATATCATGATAGTTATGTCATCGATGCCGAATTGACCCCCAACCAACTGAGATAAATACTTTTTTTGACTAAGAATCAAGACCCACAAAATGGATGAAATTTCAATTGGATGATCATATAGTGCATTTAGAAAATAAAAAATTATTTATGATCATTTTAAATAGATGAATTCGTCATATAATGATATCATATTGGTTCCCAGGATAATAAAAACAATTGTAACATTTTAGTCCGACTGACTACGAAACCCATAATCGGACCAGTCACTACATGGTATCTTGTGTGACTCTTTATATGGAAGAGGATACCAACTTAAAGTGAGGGAATAATAGTGGTAAATTGGGGAGACGATACACTCATTGTTAGAGTAACGCAATGTTATAAATAAAAATTAATTATATAATATTAGCATAATAACTAATACTAATGAAAAAAATAATGGAAGATAAATATAATAACTAAATAAACATATAAAATTAAAAATATACAATGATTCTTTTATATCAATGTTGTTATTAAAATATAAAGTGTATGAAACATAAAAAAATTAGATAACATAAAAAATATGATCCAGATAAAATTATCTTGACTATTAGCTCGGTCATGGGCTACTGAGCTCAAATTTACAATGAACAACACATGTAATAATCCATAGACCTGCCAACATGATGTTCGATTAGGTTCCGCAGTGTAATGGATTTCTGAGAAGGGTGTGAAATATACTCAGTAGTCCACCATAAATTATGTAAAAATAATCAAGTCTACTCATATAATATATTGTATTATTCATTGAACATAAATAAACAAAAGTAAAATAAATTAATAAATTTAATTGGTTGAGATTAGGTTCCTCAGGGACACCTAACCAACCATACAAACATCAATCAATGTCTAAATGTTTTTTACTAAAAATATATAGATTAGTATACAAATATATGAACTACAAACATAGTATTTCTTATAGCCTTATATATTGATTCATAGTCTTAGATATTTCATGAGGCATAACATAAAGAATCAATGAATAATATTTATAATAAAAATAATGGGAAATCATGAGGGTAATGATGCGACTTCATTCTCATGGATCAAAATCAATATAGTTCTCCATACAGTTTATCATGAATATAATGATGTGGTTTATGCCCAACCTCATGCGCATGGGGACATGGAATGTCATGCCCAACAACACAAGTGATGTAAACTTTATTCCACCAACCTCGAACAAGGGGTGTGGCAAGAAATGGAAAATGACTATACTCGTGGTCCCTTTTATCATAATATAGTATTGGGTAAATGGTTTTCCCTAAAATCAATTAGCTCAAAATTATGTAAAATGGAATCCAACATTGCTTAAGGAACATTGGCTAATTTTAATATAATTCATTTAACCATTAGACTTTTTATATGTGTTCATCCATGCCATTAACAAACATCATTTAAAAAATTATATTTTCTAATGTAATTCATAACATAATGAAAATTCACCAAAATGGATCCATGAACATTTTTCATTTCTAATATAGTACATAAGGCCATGTAACTCAAGTATTCCATTTCATATATAATTATTCTCATCATGGATTAATTGTACTCAATGCACACAATCAAGAATTGTTCAGAAGGCAGATTTGGATCATTGATGTTGATTGACGATCTTCCATATTCATTGGTTAGTGTGAAAATTTGATGTGTTTGTGGTATACTATATCTATATATTCTTTAATTGTTGACTAGATTCTAAGATCTACATGGTTCATCTTCCCATGGTTGTAGAAGTGTACCATGCTATTTTTATTGTGGAGATTTTTTCATTATACCCAATATATAACATCATGTTTTGGATAAATATACAACTAATTGTTTCTACAGTCTAAATACATCCTTATATGATGGTAATTTATATGGTTTTTAGATGTGTATTTAGAATGATGATATCTCATACTGACGTTCTGTGCATTTGAGCATGTCCTCTTGTGGTGATTTGATTTTTGTGTGTTCTGATATATGATGGCTGGTAGCATCCCTATATCAATGACCATGACTTGAATCATGTGACAATAAATAATTAACATCATCTTCAATAGATCAATGACTTATTCATTCATATAAAAGAATATAGTTGGTTCTTAAAGATAAACATGTGGTCTAGATATCATCATAAATGGTTTATGAATGAGAATATACAAAATAAAACCTTTTGATGTCATCATATGTATTACATGTTCATTTTTATTCCATTAATTGTGATGAATTATATAGTAGTTTTCAAGGTTTTAATGAATGATGTGTTCTAGGAGTACCGAGATCAGTTCATTTTGGTTTTCATCAATGTGATTCTTATATACTTTTCATATAATGTTGATTGCACTATGAATCTTTTGGTGTTTTTAGTGATATATTTCATCAACAGCTATCTGGAAATATATCATTGTTTGATTTATAGGGTAGTTATATATATTTATACATTTCATGTAATATCATATTGTAGTCGCATATACTTTTATGGTTGAAGTATTTGTTTTCTTGACTATCATATATATTGTTATGGAGGTGAAAAGTTTCATTTTTCTTTCAGGTTACTTTTAAGGTCTATACTTGAATTCTCTCTCATTATGACACCTCTTAAAGCCTTTACGTAACGGCCCAAGATTTTATCAATGATATTCCCTTTATGAATAAACTATTGAGTCATAAATAGTAATATAAAATTATTAAATTCACACACACCAAAAGATAATACAAAAAATATTAATTATTAGAATCTTAATATTACATTTGGTGAATAAAATTGCCCAGAAAATTTGAATTATTATAATATTATAAAAATTAAACAAATACAATAAAAACAATAAAATGTTCATCTACTCGCTCCCATAGAATAATCATACTCACAAACAACACTATGGAAATAAATAATAATTCTAGTCAGGATATATATTTTTTGAAAAAGAATATATTTATATTTATACATATATAACTCAAACAAAAAATAAAATTGAATGAGTAATGAATGAAATATGATTCATTTAAATGATTTAGGGTTCCAATATAACCGTTAAAAATATTATAGTTTGAATAGTAATCTTACCATTGAAATAGAACTTATACCATGGGAATATATATATATATATATATATATATTAGGAATAGTAACATTACAATTAAAATAGTAACCACACCTATGGTAATATAAAATAATATTTTGGTATCTTATGAAGAAACATGACATAATTTTATTTGTATACAAGTAATTAAATGTATCAAAAATGATTAAATCTTTTACTGTAATTTAATAAAAAGTAAATTATTTATGTATTTTTCTAATATATACTGTTATAAAAAATATTACATTCATAAATTATATAAATTGATCAACAATATGGTCTATTGTAATGATGATAAAATTTTATCATACATTGTTAAATTTTTCATGGGGTCAAAAAATTTCCCATATTTTTAAAATTAGTATTTCTTTAATAAATGATGACTTTATTTAAAATTTAAATATAACATATAAAAATTTATTCTTATAAAATAATATTATTTGTTTCAATCTACACATCGAAAACATTTTTTGGTGAATTTTTTGATATTTTCTAAAATAGTTGAAATTTGGGTGAATTGTGAACTACGGTAAAATATGGTATTTAACATTATAAGGTAAATATAACAATATTTATTCATGTGTGATATAATCCCCCATTATTTCAAACTGAAAAACAAATTTATTTTTATATATTTACACTAATCCATACTATTGATATTATTGATCCAAAATAACAATCTAATGATACAATTATTAAATTACACCCCTCTACTCCAATTGTAAATATCACCCCTCAAAACCTCAAATCCTAAAACATTTAAATCCATGTAGATTTAAAAATTTCTTCCCAATTATATTCTCTATATTCTACCCTATTTCAAGTTCTTCTATTATCACTGAAATGCCAATTCCAATTTCCTTAATGCATCATTAAATGAGATGACATTCAAGATGTAATATTCTCAAACTGTCCCTTTTAAATTCATTTATTCATCTACCACCCCCTCCCCTAACACGTCCAAAATTTCATAGTAATTATAGTGTCATAGTTATATTGGAATATTATAGTGATAATCGATGATCTAGAAACGAACCTCTTATATTCTCCTTTTATTTTAAAAACAACATAGTTTTCTATATTATGTCATTTCGCCACCTCTCTGGATGCTTATTTTTCATTTAACATTAAAAACATAAAGTATTTTCTGAAAAAAATACATAAATATGTTTAAATGAAATTAAAATAAGTATATTACCTATTATTTGATTATTTTCAACAATTATATAGAAATTATGTTAAATTAAATGAATCTAGTTTGTGATGGTCAGTAATCCTGGCAACATGAACTAACCACATCATGATAAAAAGTTTACTAATTAGATCATCTCCATGTTGAAACAATAAAATATATTCTATATCAATAAATTTTATTTATGGAAATTAATATCCTTTCAATTAACTTTTATATTAGTCTTCTTATTTGAAAATAGCATTCATAATTAGACACATGTGGTCCCACCATGGAACTAATAAATGAACACCCTTGACTATTGAAATAATAAATTTCATCTAATTGATTTTTTTATAAATGAACATATAAATTGTAATAAAAAATATTTTATTTATTTTATTAATTATATAATAAATTAATGTAATTTTATTATATAGTAATTTTAGTGAAATATCAAAATGATTTTGGTATATAAGACGAGGCCTCCCTTTGAACCACTAATTTATTTTATATTATGACCTTTATCTATCAAACTCAAATTATATATATATATGATAATTTAAAATGATTATAAATTCTAAATATAACTATAATATATAGAAACCAATCTTAGTGTCCCTTCCTTTGATGGTGTAATACATTCCTTAATATTATTTTTGAAATTCATTTTTTAAAACCAATCCCCATTCTAGGGAACTCTTATTTACCTTAATGATTTTATGTAGTAATAATTTAAATTATATATGACCATTAATTATTTCATTAAATAAATGAATATTTTATGTAGAATAATTTATTTACCTCTACTTTTAAAATAAAATTACATAAATATTTATTCTCTAAATGTACTTAACATATTTTTTAAAACACTACATTGAATGTTATTTTCAATACCCAATTTTATACCCTTTCCATTTTAATGTTTTTAAAACAGACACCATGTTTTGTGGAATATTATAATTTATTCAGTTATGAATGTAGTAAATATTTAATTCCTTCTTCTATTTTGAATCTTTATGAAATAACCATTGATCATGATATAAGTAAATATTATGAAACTCATTTCATTCCATGTGTAATTATTACATTTATTGCTTATTATTTTTTTAAATTTTATGGAGAACATAATCATGTTCATGCTATGAAGGTTGTCACCATATTGTTCTCTAATGAATTCCATAATGATTTTTTTTCACATGATCTGTCATGTGTTTGATTATGGAGTATATATAATTAATGACGTGACTCTTTAAACCATGTGATGTTGTCTTCTAAGTTAGCCTTTACATATTATTATTTCATTTTTTATGTTGTTTCTACATTCATATAGTCTCTTTTCCTTATGAGTCCATTTTTTAAATTTATTAATGAATTATATTATTTATGATCCTTGGATATAATTATATCATGTCAGGGATTTTGACTCATATATTATGATACATTTTCCTATTAATTATTTTACTTGGTGTTATATATCAACAAATTATTTAATATATTATTTATGTTATCCTATGTAGTTTTAGGAGATCAGTGTGATTTATGATCTTATTATAGAGAATAAAATAATGTATTTTTATTTTGTTTTCTCTTTAAAGTATTATTAACACATTCATACAAGGACTCTAGGCCTCAATATTATTGGGATTCTATTATAAGTTGTTTAGTTTAAAAATTAGGTAATAATGTTTTGGTAAATATACTGGTCACAATTTATCGTAACTTTGAAAGGTTGGATTTTTTAGGAATTTGGACTATAATACATTAGTGAAAACACTAAGGATACATCCATGTGTCTTAAAATATTCTTATTTTTTCATGTAAAGAGTGAGTAGTTTTTTATCAATTATGTCTTTATCTAGAAACTATATGTGGATGTTGATATAGAATAGTTTTACCTAGGGGTAATAACATCATATAGGTTTAATTTTCTATTACCATAATCAAAAGAATTTTCAAAATAAAGAGTAATTTTTATGAACGTGGTTTGTAAATCCATGGGATATGCATTAGAAAAATCAAAAACTCTATATGAACAATTATAACTAACGTGAAGAGGTTTTCATGTTATAAAAATTAATCATATCCTTGGATAATCATGATAAGAAAACTAGGGACTGATAATTTTGTATTTGTGTATATTTTATAAGTTATTCAATATATGTTCATAGATTTCATTCATACATAATTATTTTTTCATGTATTCTCATAGATTGTTTTATTTTATTCAATGTTATAAAATCTGAGGAATTGTCCCCAAAAAAACATGACTAAAAATGTTATGATTTCCATAATTATATGATTACCCTTCAGAGAATTTGGGTTAATAGATTTATTATGGAACTGGATCAATTGGAATATGTGATTTATAATAAACTATATCATGAGGAATTCCTTAATTATTGTTAGAAAAAAAATATGTGGCAGAATCCTTTATATGAAAAAGTCTTACTAACATTAGTAGATCTATCCAATCTATCGTCATGGAGAAATGTATTAAATCTATTGACTTGATATGCTCCATATATCAATGCTAAAAAATAGACACAATTGTGTCGGATATATATATTCTTAAAGGAGACAGTGATTAATGGACAACATAGATTCAGAATATGTTGTCCAATGAGGAAATTGAATCCCTGGAATGAGAATGATTATTGAAAAACAAATCAATAAATACTTTCTATCATATCTCTGTATTAAAATGTAATAGCACTTATGAAAACTAATGTAATTGGAATATGAGTCTATCAATGTGTGCAAGGAAAACATTAGAAGGGCTACACGATACAGATCTGTATTTTCCATCAACATTGAATGTTATGTGGACCATTTTGTTAGTTTGATAATATGGACTCTATTATTTTATTTAGTGGTTTAAGAATTTTAAAATTATGAAAAGATAGTAAATTGTTCCCATAAGTTTGAGTTTGATATTGGTGACCCTTGATGGTTTCCTATGCCTGGAGGAAAAATCATAAATATGAATATATTTTGGATAATCAATGGATAAAACCCATAGATGAATGAAAACCCAAAATCCCATATTTTAAAATTTTGAATCGTCATATAGACATCATCAAGGGAACAAGGAGATTCTATAAATTTGAAAAAGAGGGGTATAAGGGTATACAATACTAAATAAAAATGAATAAAAACACTGATGTAATATTGAAAAACATGGTTCATATCAATTATCAATATGTGGTCCTCTGTTTCAACTACAAGGGAAAATGGAATTATATAAACAATTCCCTAAATAAATGGGTTTTTAATAAAATCAATGATAACAACCATTAAGGCCTGGAGATAATGGAAGAGAATATGATACCACTTCAGAAGGCATGGACTCTAAAAATGATGTGCTGAATGGTATGCATGTTATTTAGTCAAGAATAGGTAATTCAACTTTTCATTTTGGTTCTAAATAATCTTTTATATCATTATTTTTTTAGAACTATTCCAACACCTCCTCAAAACAAAAGTATTGATCTATCTATGAGAAAAATATATATATAATGTTAAAACCAATAAATATAAATATTCCCATATATTTTCTTAGACTGACCCTCTATGAAAATTTTATACTACTTCATTTAGTAGTTTTTTATTTCATATTTGGAATGTAATTATTTTCCTCGTATAAATATCACATCAACTGTTGGGAGGGGGATATCACTTATGACAACCTGAGTCATCCTAAAATTCTATTCATGTGAGAGATGATGATGAATCATTTTTCGAATCCTTTTATGAAGTGTGGATATTATTTCCTTATTAGAAATCATTTATAGCTCAAATGATTTATAAAATAGAGATTTTCATGCCTAAAGACCTGAATATTTTGAAGGTTTATACAAATTTATTCCTTGAATAGTTTTTTTCATCTGATAAAAATGATTAATTATATATTAAAATTACTATTGGATCTCTATCTATATCTAATTCACATTATCAAATGCCAATTATTGCTTTGTAATAACTAAGGAAGATATTACAAGAAAATCTGGACAAGCTATTTATACACATAAGTACTTCATCGTTTGGTGTGTCATTCATCGTTTGAAGAATATGGCTAGTTTATTGAGGATATTCATTGATTATCATGAGATTAATAAAATAATGATAGTGAGAAATTATCCCCTTCCATGGATTATTTACTTTTCTAATAACCTATGCGGGTACATATATTTCTCTAAGTTGGACCTTAAATTGAGATATCACCAATTAATGATGAATAAGGAGAATATTATCAATATTGAATTTTGAAAAAGGCATGGACACTGTGAGTTCATATTGATTCCATTAGGGCTAAGTAATTATCTAGAAATATTTATTTTCAAAATGAATAATGTGTTTAGATATTTCCAATGAAAATTTGGGGTATTATTTATAGATTATATACTGATATACCCTAAAATAAAGTTGGAGTGAAATGATAATTTTATTATTGTTATAAATGATTTCTGAAAGGATAATATATATTTTAATTATGGTAAATATATGTTTAGGGTAGTGGAAACACCATTAATGTGGAATTTTATCACTAAAATGAATATTAGTAGACCCTTCAAAGAAAAAAGAAATTGAGTAGTGAATTAGTCCATCAATTTTCGTTGATATCCATAATTAAATTAGAAAAGACAGATATTAATTATTATTTCTGACAAATTTCATGTGATTATAAAACCATATAACCAATATAATGATGAAGCGAATAATGTTATTATGGACTAATGAATGTGGAGATAGATTCAAGGAATTGAAAATTTGGCTTATCATACATCCATTTCTCTGGCTTCCCTCATCTACGGAACATTTCATGTAATATAATAATGGACCAATGATGTTATTTAGAGACATACTGATGAAAAATAAAATGTCGATTTCTAACAGATCTATGTAATTGAATGGGCACAATCAAAGAAATACAACATATTATCTTGTGATGAAATTGGTGTTCAAAATGATGAAAATCAAAAATAATATTATATTATGTGGAAAAGTGTTATATATATATATAAATATAAATAGGCTCAAGTATATATTAACAGAAAAGGGGTATAATATATAGAAGTGAATATTGTTAGAGATGATTAAGTACTATAACTTCTCAATTCACTAAAATCATATGAATGAATATAAAGTGTCCTAATTTCTAAGTAGAAAGAATATTGTAACATTATCAATGATTATAATTGAAAAGGATATAGTCTTTAAAACATGAAAAATATGGGCACTAGGATCAAAATGAATGGACCATCATTATTCTTTTCAAAAATTATTTCTCAACCATCCCATATAGAATTGACTAATGAATTTAAAAGAGATGATGTGAAAATATAGAATAATTTGGAAACTATAAGAAAAGATAAATATTTAGAGTTCAAAATTAAAGAATAATGATTTTTATGATCTGATTCATAACATTGTGTACAATAAAAACATGATATGAAGAAAGAAATTTCGAAGGATGTACTCAAATACACCTTGTTCATCCACCTTGGTAGAAAAAATTCAAAATATCTGATGTCACTATTCATGGGACAATATGAAGAATGATATCAAAAAATATATATATATAAATTATTTTTATGTTTATAGGTGAAGGATGGGAGTAAAAAGAAAGATAGAATGGTGCACCCATTCCCCGTACCTATAACAAAATGGGAAAAATAAATATGTACGTTTTAAAATGTATTATAAATACTTCAATAGGATATACTTTCTATGGGATATGGAATATTATCTTATAAATAAATGAAATTTCATTGAAACTATAGAGTAATTCTCACTCAATTAGATTTTAAAAATAAACATCCATGAATTTTTGAGGCTGTATAGAAAACGAATATAAATATTATTAGATTAAGATCCATGGTTTAACTCCATGTAATGTGAAATTAATTAACATTATCTAAAAATTGAATTGAACTTTAGAATGACTTACCACAACCAAATTGATGGAAAATATGAGAAGACTATCTAGACACATGAAGTCGTGTTGAGATAACGCTCTACAGAAATCATATGAGGAAGGAATCTATATCTTCCTATGGCCATGGTATCATAAAATAATAGTTTCCACTCATGAATCAAAATGGTATAACATGAATAAATTTATGGTAATAGTTTTTTAACACCTATACGAGGGTATTTAGTATGATAACACATGTTAATGTGACCGTAAATGGTTGAGGAAGTGGTAGAAAATTTCATGACAATTCCATGGAACAAATATTCTACTCAAAGTGGATATAAGAAATATTCTACCAATAATTGCTGATACTTATTGTTTGGTGGTGGATAATGTGTGTTCCTCTACATATCCACATTTAAGGAATACATGATATTTTCTAATAAGGTTATGTTTGGTCCAAGGTACATCCCAACATTTGAGATTCTAAAAAGCATAACAGCTTTAGCTTGTCGACTAGAACTCCCACAAACCTTGGTGAAGTATATAAAGTAATCCATGTAACCCACATGAGAAAAAATATAATCAACTCCTCAAATTTACTAAATTATATTTTGTATATCTATAAAATTATCCCTCTAATGTGAAAAACTTGGTGAAGATATCAGACTATTGAGATAATGTTTTACCCAACAAGATGACTCAGTAGTGAAAGTACTATTGAAAAACATATGTATGGGGGAGTGACATGGGAACTATAGGAATAAATAATAAGAAGTTTCATATCATATTTCCACTTTATACTTTACACTTTATTTTTTTTGTAAAAATTTCTTATGGGGTTAGTGTGAAATAGTCGTTAATTTTATGAAAATAATTTACATTCAAAATATATATGTGTATCTTACATTGAAAAATAATACTATATAATTCACATACACCACATGATAAAACCAAACTTAATTATTATAATAAATTTAAAATTACATTTAATGAGTAAAATGGACATCAAAATTTAAATTATACCAATGGAACAAATAGAAATAAATAATCATAAAAATATTTTATCTTCTTGATACCCAATTATAGTCACACTAATTACAAACACTATTGAAATCAAACACATTGATAGAGGTACAAGATTTATTTTGAAAATTAAAACATATATATATTTTAATTATTAAATTGATTTTAAGGAAAATTTAATGAAACCTGATGTATTTATAGGATTTTAAGATCAAATATAATCCTTAAAAATATGATCATTCGAAATGTGATCTAATCATTACAATAGTAATATTATTGATGGAATAGTATTGTAACCATTAGGAGTAGAAACCATGTAGTTATTGTAGTTAAATATATTATTTAAATGTAAAATAATATTCAGGTATCTTATAATATTAAAAAATGGTATATTGTATCATTATAAAAGTAACTAAATTTTTTACAAATGTTAAACAAATTGTTTGTATTTTTTATTTAACAGTTAAATATATTATATGAATTTTGTTATAATATATAATTATTTAATAGAAAGTATATTTTAATATTATGGGCTAAAAAATAACATTTTAGGTATCATTATAATGATAATATATTTTTATGAGCCCCTAAGTAATTTTTCAAAGGTTCGTAAAATTGAACAAATTATTAAAATTAGTATTTTTCATATAAATAATGAATTTATTTAAATAAAAATCTCAATTACATATAAAGTAATTTTTCAAAAAATGAATATATTTTCAGAATATTATAATTGATAAAAAATTGTTAGGGTGATTTGTTTTTTATTTTTCTAAAATATTTGTTTTTCTAGTGAATATTGAAATTCAAAAAAACATATGGTAGAAAACACTATAAGATAAATACCATAAATATTGAGTCCTAGATTATGTAAAACCCCATTAGATTTAATTAAATTACTTCATTTAATATATGTAGTCACAATAATAATCATTTTAGGAAATCATGAGCCAAAATTAAAAAAAATGATTATAATATACACAAAAAACCCTGTCCCCCATTTATAAATACAAACCCTAACAACTCATTCACCTCACACCATATATTCCTAGTAGCCTTATAAATATATAACCAATTATCGTCCTAATCACATCCCACATGTCTTAGTGCTACTACTCTCACTAAAATTTTACTTCCCAATTTTTTATGGTGTTTTAAAAGGAGAGGACATTTAAGATGTTATATTCTAAACGGACATATTTTATGTTCTTTTTTTCTATGACATTGTACCAACCACCCTCATCCAATATGAAATAATAAATATATTATAACATTTATAATGTAATGTTAAAATAATAATGTAATATATTATATCCATCAACATTTCTAATCCTCTAATTATAAAAACATTATCCATATTATGTCGGTTCATCGCTTATGTGATTCATATGTTTTTGTATTCCATTACCACATTAATGTGTAGTAATAAAAAAATTACTATTCATAAATAATATTAGGATAACTATATTATAAATGCAATCATTTTTTTGATTCTATCTATGAACATAATATTATTTGAAATGAATCTTATTCTTGATGGTCAGAAAAACCGCCTAGATGAATTAACCACACAATCTTTACGGTCATAATAAGTGGATCATTAATATATCAAAACAAAATGTTTATCACAGACCATTAAAAGTTTTATAATGAAATTAATATAATTTAATTTCACTTATTTAGTTGTATTTTCATTTTAATATATCATCTATAATTATACACATGTTATCTTACTATGGAACCAAGAAATAAATGTCATTAAAAAATTAATAACTACAATTATTATCTCATAGAAATGTTTATAAATGAAAATCATAAAATATTAATAAATCAGATATAGATGTAAAGGTTTCTATGTAATATCATTAATTAATTTTATTTGATTATTAATTCCATTAATATAATGTATAGAATTATTTTGAAACGTAATGTAAGAGACCTCTCCAAACCACCATTTTTTGGGTTATGAAATTTCTCTACCAAACTCATAATAGCACTTTATTTTATGGTATTATATGATTATAAATCCTGTATATATTTCTATGAAACATATTCTTATCTTTTTCCCTTCCTTTGATGGGTAAATACATTCATGAAATTCATTTGTCAAATAATTTCGTTAAAATCAAAAATTATTAATGGGAAAACATATATCCATGAATCGATTTTTGAAATGACATTTTAAATTATTTATCCTCATTCATGATTTGAATAAATAAATATATATTTTAGGTATAACAATTATATTCTACCTCATGTTTTCAATAAATATGTCTTAAATATTATTTATATAAAAATCATTACCCACTTCATTACAACACCATTTTGAAAGATTATATCAATACTAAATTCTATTCTGTTTTTCATGATGATTTTTTCTGAGTGAACACCTTTTTTGAGACATTTTCTTATGTAATCAGATTTGGCTTCCAAAAATATTTTATTCATTATTCTCTTTGGAATCATTTATAAATATCCCTTCATTATGTTATGTGAAAAAATTGTGCCACTCATTTCCTTCCATAGGAAATGTTTATGATTATTTCTCATGATTTATTTTCTATTATGGAACTAATAAGCATATAAATGTTATTATGGGAGCACCCAAATATAAATCCAATGCATAGGGTAATATTTTTTAATCACAATACGTTGTGTTTGGGATTTAGGAGAAAACCTAATCAATTATGGGATTCTATCCACAATTTAATGCTTCTATACTAGTTGGCCATTACTTATACATGTTTCATATTTATTTTCTATACATTTTTGTGCTTCCATGATCTAATTATTATATTTTATTTACATTTTCCATCCATATTATTACTCATGAGATTTTTCTTTTATGATGACATGATTTACCTTTTAGATCAATTTTTATGCCTCGTTACCTTTTTTGTTCACATACTTGGCTTTATGGCTCACCATTTTTATGTATTACATTGGATGTCCTATTAACGTTTTTTATATTAAATAGATTTAGAAGTTCATTATTGATTATAAAATAATTTTTTTTTATTTATTGAAGTTTTTGGAACATAATATTAAAAATAAACTAGGCCTCGCTATATTTTAATTTTTTATTTCATATGTTTGTTAAAAAGAATGTAATCATTTATGTAAAAGGGATGGGTTACTAAACATGTCCAAAGAGAAAAAATAAATATTAAAGACTAACTCATGTTAGATAGCTTTTGTGTACTCAAAGGAAACATCTGTCAATACTCCAGTTATTCATTTTATAGGAGAGTGTTTTCAGTTTGAGTTTTTTTATGATGGTTCATGTCATGGATTTGTTGGTGTCTTGACAAATTATATATTGGTTGATTATTTTGGATCTCGGTAGTTATATACCCATTAATATAACTATTCCTATAATTATCTCATGTTGTAATAAGTTTTATTTGACTGATTTTGTGGATATACTACCCCATCATTGATAATTTTATAGGTTTCATCAATCCCAAGTTCCTGTGGTATTTATTATCCCATCATAAACTTATCATTTGATAGATATAGTGGAAGAAATTCTAGTAGTATTGTTAATTTTGGATTTCATATAGGTTATTTAAAGGGAATATTGTAGCCTATGATCTGAGAAATAAGTCACAATATGATTTCATGTGTGAATTAGGATATTCATAAATAGTGGGGGATGATCACAACATGATCTATTATGACATAGCAAAAGGAGGAGGAATAAGAATTAATTTACATGTTATTGCGAAATCATCATTGGTGTAGTATATGGAGGATTCCCTATTGGGGGTCCTAAGGTAGAGGTATGGAGAGATCGATTTTCCTATGCTGATTCCACTAATAGTTTTTTCTGGGGAAAATTAGAAAATTGGGTTAATTTAGGGGTGGATTTTTATCCTTTGGTGTTATGATATTTTATTCTCCATGATTTTAATATCTCTCCCTTGTCTAAATATCACATTTTTAAAAATATCTATTCTACACTAATAGGATAGTTTTTATGGAATTTGATTAAGTATTCGGTTTTAGACTATTTTTCTTGATGTTTAGACTACCAAAAGTTGAAATTCAAACAACGTGTTCCTGATGGTTTTCTTTAGCAATTATATGTTCCTCAGTGGATGTGGGTGAAAAAATAGATGAACATTGTCACATTATTACGCTGATCTTAGTGATAATATGATGCAATATGTGTGATATTGGGCTATTTGATGACATCTTATCAATCCTAAAAATCATATTCGAGATTAGTAGTGGTTTTTTTGAGGTAGTATATGGAGGAGGTGGTGAGATACATGGAGTCCTATGAAATATAATCTCTCATAATGATCCTTATTTTCCCCTTAAGACATGGAGAGTATTTCAGTATGATTTTTTCTACTTGTTGGGCCTCAAATTTAAATTCCATCAATATATAGACAGTCAATTAGAAAAAACTCTCCATAATCCTAATGTGTTGGTGAGCTCTGCTGTCTTGGATTTTAGAGGTTCATGGATGAGGTGTCATACTTTGGTCGTGTTCTCTTACACAAATTTTTATCACTCTTCAATTGCTGTGATTTTTTTTGAATATTTATATATCTATAATTTTCGTTTCCCTTTTTAATGAACTAGGATGTGTGAGTTTAGAATTATCATGTAAAAAAAATGAAGAGAACTGTAAATATGAATCATTTGATTCTCGAGAGGTTGAAGGAATCGTGGGATGATCAGAAGTCCTATGAAGAAAATAGGAATATTCTTATGGAGTTTTATGTCAGAGGTCTTGTTTTCTGGAATGTGAATATTCATCATGAGTAGTGATGTTTTTATTTTGGAAGTATGATTTCTCCTCTTTTTTTAGGGAATTTCAAGGTTTTATCACATTTTAGAGACTCTATGTATTGGAAGATACTTCCCATGTAGATAATATAGTAACATGACATCTTCCATGTTCCATAGATTCTAGATATCTTTAGGATGAATAACATTTCATTGATTCAATTGTGGTCAATAGTTATCATGATGTGAATTTAATGCAATAACCTATAGAGATCCATTAATTCATGGATAATTAGTTCACATGTGCGATATTACATTAGTTAGTATCTTATGGAGATGTTTTGGTTTAAAGGAGAGAACATTGGAATGTGATTAACAAAAACATAATTACTATCATGAGTTCGTAAATGCTTGACTCTCTCTTGTAGTGATTCTTATTTATTTGTTGTTGAATTTTATCAGAGTTTTGAAATAATTTTGTCTTCTTATTCATTTTTATGGCCATACTCTTTATTGAGTTGTATATCCCCTCGGTGAGGGTTTGGGAGATAGATTTTAATGGTGTAGATATTTTCAAATTATTCCTCTAATTGAGGTGTTTGTGCTCATATGATGGGAACATTCATGAAAGTTGTTATGTGGGCGTTAATTTTAGAAGAACAGTATTTTCCCCCTTTATCTGCATATTGTTATTAATTATATTAAATGGTTGATATGAAGCGAATATTACGGTATAGATGTTTTTGTATATTTATTTTATTTTTAACATGTATTAGGGGTGTAGAGAGGTTGTTTGGAGGTGATCAAAAGGCTAGTGAGGTCTTTTTCCTATCAAATAAAAAATATTCCCTAGATTTGGAGATAGTGGTGTTGTTTTTCAGTTGAGGTATTATTTTAGATGACCATGTCTAGAAATATGTATTATCAATGTATTAAGATAATTTTTTATATTTGGTGTCTTCATACTCAAAATGGATAGTGCCCAAAATAGGTGGGTGAGGGTGAGATGATTTGTTTAGAACCATGGAGGACCACCTATATAAAAAAGGCGTAGTGGAGAAAAAAATTTCATAGTCATGTACATGGTGAAGAAAATATTCCTTAAATGTTGGAATCATGTCGTAGAACAAGATGTATTGGGTTGAGGCCTTTATGAACACCATGACTATAATCAGTCCATGGAAAAATCTGTTGCGGTGGTCAGGATATTTTTTGATTAATTTAAATGAATACATATCATCACATATCATGACTAGTTTAAAATAGAAAATATTTTAAGATTTTACAGGGTTCTCAAATGAATTTTAAGGCCATTATTCCCTCTATTACCTAATCAGTGCTACTCCAATTGATCCGTTTTGATTTATAAATTAACATGATAAATTATGGAATTCTTGAGAGATCACCTAAATCTGAGCCCCATAAATGTAAATTTTTGTTGGTTAAGTGTTCATTCATTCCATTCTGGAACCCTATGATCAACAGATTTTGGGTTTTATTCCAAGTATCATGGGGATTAGAACACTATCGTATTTTATTATGTTTTCTTATTATTTTATTTCCCATATTCATAGATTTTTTTTCTACAAAGAGAATAGAAAAAGGAGTCCCATATTTCCGATGTTTTATTATAATAGAATGATGGTGGTTTTTGTGTACAACATGCTTTAATGTATTAATCTTTGTTGGTGGTGTTTCATCTATTTTTGGATGAACATATTTTAACCTTTCTTTTCTAAATAATGTTGAGCTTCTTTATTAACTTAGCAGATTCATTATTTATCCAATTATTATGGGTGAAAACAAACATTTATCTTGATAAATATATTTGGATTATATAGGAATTAACCATAAGGAATATAAAATTTGACTAAATTAAGAACGTTAGTTTTTTTCATAGTTATTTCATGTGTTTTTATAGTTATAATGATTTGCATCTTGTTTTTATAGATAGTGTTATTTTGTATATTTTTGTGCTTTGGCTTATCTTGATTATTATACCATAGTTTATAAAATTTGATTTAATAAAATTGGTCAATGGACATAAAGTTGGAATTGATTGTTACTTAATGAACATAGATGTAGGTTCTAATAGTTTATTAATAAAAATAATGGAATGGTTAAAAAAATTTCCTTACAATTCAATAGAAATCATATGTATATTGACGAATTTTTAAAAAATATGATCTTATTTTAAAAACAAATAAAATACATATTAAACTAATAACAATTATTAAATAATTCATACCATTATATTTTTTATGCCTTAGGATTCCTATGGTTGTAAAATGAGATAAATGGATGAGTTATTTTAACGGAATAGTGAACAAGTTGTTTGATAGTGATAAATGTTAGGGCTCGAGAGAGCCTATTTTTTTCTAAGGCTGGGATCCTTTGATTTTAGGACCTATATTACATATTGATATTATTTGTTGTTTAATAATTCACATTGGTAATTTCTCTTGTAATGATACTTTCTATGAGATTAAATGTGGACTAGGATGGCCAAGGGATTATATGACAAGGGCCGGGTGGCTCAAGATTGTTGTCATAGTTGATAACTAATATGGAGGGATGTATATTTAATTGAATGGTGGAATCAGAAATAGAACTATGACTGATTGAGAAGTTTAATATAGGTATTCCTAGTTATTATTGTTATTCATATTGGGATACTTATTTTCATTAAATCTACCTAATGTTTAGAGGTCAGGATTCTTACTTAAATAATTTTTCCCCATTCGTTAAGAGAAATATTTATTCTCTTTTTATGCATCACTTGTATGGAAACTTATGATGAGTTAACTAGTGCCTAGAATTTTGGAATGATAGTGACTAATAAATTTTTTCATCAATGGTTTTGGTTTAGAAAAATAATATTGATAATAAATATTGAGGAATGATGTTATCAGTTTGGTTCATCATAGAGGGCATAGATTATTGATGGATAGGCTTAGGGGGATAAGAATTAGTTTCTGATCATGTATATAAATGGTTAATGGTTTATAATAAATTATTGTAATGTTAAATATCTAGGTTGTAATTAATTTAATTTATGTATCTTGACATGTTTTAGTGTTTATTGGATATCTATTACATAATAGTGGTAGTCAAGTGTCTGAGTGATGATATATATAGTTGGGTATAAGGATTGGTTATTGGTTGTAGTGTAGTTGGGACGAAAATTGAATCATTTATGTTATTTGATTTCATATACTACCCCACCATTTTTTATAGGGTGACTGACACCCAGTGACCTATAGGATGGTGTTTTCCCCAATATCATTGTTGGAGGGGAATATATGGTTGGCTACCCCATCATTCCTTTATCTCTTATCTTGTGAGGTTTTATGCATCATTATGCGTAGTGGTTTTCTTTTCTATATATGTGTGTGGATATTTATAATTTTTTATTGTAATATAAATAAAACTTATCATCAGATATAGTCTCTTATATTTTATTATAGGAATGTCATTTATCGGTTGTGATTCATTAATGTATAACACTCAATAATGTGGCTCTAAAAAACCACTAAATTACTATCTCGAGAAGTGGAAAGGGATTATGAGAAGAAGTGATGCATGTGGTGTGTGGTGTTTGATTATGTGATGTTATGATGCATGATTATCATGGCATGATATAGATTCCTAGGTGTGTTTGGACAAGTATATATTTTGATAGAGACAGATCAAGATGTACAATAATCAAGTCGAGTGGAAAACCAACGTGAAATATATATCTAGTTACCTTCTTGATATAATATTATATATTATATGTAAATTTGTTTAATATAAATTTTTGGATCCATGGTGAGGCCAGAAACATGCTATACATGTTTAGGTGACTAGTGAGCTTCACTTATTGTGCACTAATATTCGGTATGTTTTCATTATGTTTTGAAAACATTCTCTACAAAATATCCTACTAAGTATAAGTTTTATTCCCAAACTATGTATATAAATATTTTCCTAGACTGTAGGAGCTGATTTTCAACTAGCTTAGACCTTATAATATCATGCCATTTTATTATATGTTCTCAATGTTCTGGCCATTATCGAAGATTATATTTTAGAACCAATAGATTCATTTTCATTGTTTTAATATTTATTACATTAAATTAATTTTTTCATAATTTTTATTACCTTTTTTACGTGTATTTTTTTGGTGGTTTGGTCTTTTCTAAAATTTCTCATTTTCATTAACAAGTTAATACCTCCCAATTGTGTTTATGTTGCAGTAACATCCAAGGAAAATAAAGAATAAGGTATTTTCATATTTTTTCAATATTTGTGAATTAAATATAAATTTTTCTTTAAAGGGGATTTTATGTTCGATGACGTACCCGATACGCAACAATGGGTTTCTTTTAAATCTTACGTTGCACACTAATAACATAATAATATTATTTAAAATGGTAGTTAAAGATGAGCCATTATATAGGAGGGAATGAATAGAACTAACTGTAATATTATTATACATGTTTGTTAGTTTTTTTTACATTTACCTAATTAAAGTTATACAATTAAAATCTGAAATAATCTATTTTTAATCATAAATATTCTATTATTCTTTAAAGGGTCAATTTACCACCTTTTGATGGTGAACGCTTTTTAAATCTACTTTTTATAACTTTTATATGTTCTATTGGGAAAAATTATTTTAATCTATAGAGTATCGACACAAAAATTTACTTTTTATGAAATTTTGATATTTTTCGAATAATGATCATTTTTTTAATGAATAGAGAAAAATGTTATATTTTTATTCAAAACAACCATTTAATATAATTTATTTATATGGTTATATTATTTTCTTAATTGGTTTTAATGTTTAAATATATTATATTTTTACCATTTAATCTAATTTTTTCCATTGGATGTAATTTCACTTTGAAAATGGACATTAACAAGTATCAACATTTTGATGGTTATTATTTCATAAAAAGACGGTTTTTTTTGTTTTATCGAACAGAATTAATTATAAAATTAATTAATGAAAATTTTATATTTTTAATTTGGTCAAATAGACATCATTTTTTAATTTGTAATATAAAATTTATCTTTGAGTGAATGTTTGGTATTTTTCTAAAAAGATTCAATTTTTAATGAATAGTGAAAAACAATACGTTATTGTTTAAAACCAACATTTTATTTAAATAATTGTTTTTAAATTTAAATTTGTTTTAATGTAAAAATGGATACATAATTCCTATATTAATATAATTTAATTCATTGGAGTCATTTTATAATAATATTATTTATATAAAATTTTATTGATCTTTTTAACGTCTTTTTACCCACCTTCTAAGTGCTTTTACAAACATGAATACAATGTAATTTTACCGCTTCTGTAACATGAATTTAAAAACCCTAACATACATGGTAGTCATTAGTAAGTAAATATTAGTTCAATGGGTTGAAAATAATTTTTGGTGAAAAAAAAATTGTACTTTTATTAACTGCGATTAAAGGTAATTAGGGTAATTTAAGGTAAAAATAATATTATAATAATTTATAATTACCTTTAAAATTATCCTAAAATTAATTTATGAGTCATGGACGTCCATGAAAATCCATGGGTCAATTTCTTGGCCCAATGGAGCCACATGGGTAAGATAATGACATAAATAACTTTTTATTTAAAGTAAAAATAAAAATATCATTAACATATATTGTTTTACTAAAAATTTTAATTTGGGGTTATATAATTTATATATTTAACTATAAATATTAATCAAAAATTTAAAATTATTTCCTACATCATGGTAATTTGTTTATAATTTTTAGACATCAAATAAATAAAATTATTTATGACACAATGATAATGCAGTGTTTCCGACATTAAGGAATGATTTAAATAAATAAGATGATAAAAATGAAAACGATATCAAAATCATTCAAAATTATTATTAGAAGATTAAATTTATAACATGGGACTCCTTATCATTGGAATTAATCATTTTAGGAACTTTAGAATCCGAAAATCAGTATGTAATAAAATAATATTTTCAAACTTTCCAAAAGCTCCCCTCTTTTTCATTATAAAAAGCCCTCACATCATACCCATTTGTTTGACTTCACAAGACCTTGGCTCATCCAAAATCTACTACAATAAGCTCCCAAGATCCCTTTATTCATCCGTGAAGCATTACATTAAGCATAAATCTCTTAAAGAAACCCTTCAGTTTCAAACGAAAAGGAGTTACATGATTTAAAGGTAACGTCTTCTCTTAAGTTCATTTATTTTATTTTACTTATCCGACCCCATAAATTCTTTTTATTGATTAATTTTATAAAAAAAACATTATAAAAAATATACTAGGATGTATTTATGAGAATTATTTGATATACATTTACATACACCTCCATCTAATGGCTAAAGAACATACAGTTTCTATGGATGTCGAACTACTACCCCATGAAATGATGATAGTTCAATTATCTCCTACCACCTCTCATGGTGTCCATAATGATGGAACTATATTTATATGTGATATATAATATATTTATATTTTTTCAATGCTTTTTTATTTTTCATTTATAATATACATTTATGGTTTCCATAATGGGTAAATGTGATAATTTCATTTGAGAAAGTGCGGACTACCGCCCCATCAAAGTGATATGACTCATTCATTCCATACGCGGAATGTTTAAAGGATAGAATAAATTAACTTATGTTACAAATATTACACTTATATTATACTGAAATTATAATATAACTATATATCACAATTTTTTATTCCATTAAAATAAAAAATATAAATGGAAGTAGCGTTCATGCGTACTTACGGCTTACCATCTCCATGAACGGTGCATTTCATTTCGTATCTCCAAATGGTATGTACTATTATATATATATATATACTAGATATATATGATATATATGACCTATAAATGATTAATATAATTCTTGAGATAATGTAATTTTGACCACATGGATAATTTATAATTATAACAAGTTCATTTTTTACTCTAGTACCAAATATCAACAAAACGACCATTATTAACTTAAATGATTAAATAAGGTTTATAACACTGTAATAAGTGTTATAAAAATAATAATAAACCTGAAAAAGGTTCATAATCAATTATAAATTAACTTAATTTTATTATTAAGGAAGAATAAGGAACAATCAAGTAAGGTCGGACATGATGTAAGGGATTCGTATCTCACATTTAATTTAGTGGGATTTCCATTGTTCGCCCCCTATTTCTTGAATATGGTGTATTAGGTACTGAAATTTGTTATATATTATCATTATTCCCATTATTTTCATGGTATTCTATAATTAATTGTTTGTTTATTATGTTTTGGTCTTACGGCTTGATTGATTACAAAATGGTAAGGGGTTTTCATCTCACATTTTATTCCCGTGAGATTCCTGATATATTTTCCACTATTTTATTTTGTGTGGTGAATGTACTGCCCATGATTGTATTCATTGTTTTTAATAAAATTTTATTTATGTTTATTTACATCTTCATTGTATGATTTTTCACTCATGTGTTGTATGTTTCATAAGTTACCAAATCAGTAAGGGATCCTTTAACCCTCCTATTTTTAGAAGACTTATTTTTGTTATGTATTTTAATTTACATATTCTTAGGATGGTATATGTTATTCCATATCCTTATTTCTGTAAATATTTTTTTCTTGTGATGAGATACCCGTTTTCTATCATCAACTAATTTTTTGAATTTTAATGTGACGTCGTTAGGTTGTCGAATTTCTGTAAGGGAGCTTCATTACGTAATTTCACTTAATTGTGTTAAATTTCTACTTATTAATTATGTAAAGGTATGAATATGTGTGAATATCCTATGATTATTTTACACTTAATATCCTCTTTTATTGTTTTTCATTATTTTTTCCACATAATTATGTCATTGATTTATTCTTAATCTAATAATACCGTCATTATAACGGATTGCCTCTCAATTTAAATTACATTTGGACTTTATTGTTGTTATGAACCAATTCAATATTATATTCTGTATATACAATCCTTTGGCATATTATGTAAATAATTTCTTTATTCTCATGATATTGTTATATTCTGATTAAATGTTATTCCTCAATTATTTTTATTCAATCGTCTCTCATTTTGTTAAAAACACTTTTATTAAAATATGTTATTAAATGTTTTAAAGATTTATTCTTCTAAATCATTCTCAATAATGGCCATGTTTTCAAATTGGTTTTAGGATTTATTTTCTGGACATTAATGTTATCAAATGTTATTTTCGTTAAAAGTTCCAAAGTGGTATGAGACACTTTGATTAAAAAAATATAATTATTAAATGTTTTAAATTGTTTGGAAAATGGTTTGATAAAGCATTGATTATGTCAATATCTTGAAATGATATATTTTCATTGCAATGTGGAAATATTATTTTCCCTTTATGCTTGTTTTTGTGTTATGAGTATGTTTTGATTATTGGGAATGATTTCTGTATACGGGTGGTTCCATGATAAACCATGGGCGGGTGAGCCTGAAATATCTCTCCAATGCATTGGGTAATGTGAGAGAGGTAAAAATTAATTTTTCTCCTAAGAGATTTAGGGAATATACTATTATTGATATTCCAAATGTTACGCCTTATTTAGTTGTGATAGATACAATGTATGTTTGATATTGATGCCAGTGGTTACCATTATGATTTATGATTTCTTTGATTTATTTCATAAATCTTATGATTTTTTAATGTATGTTATGATTTGAAAAGTATTTGTTTAATAGATTTGTATTTATTGATGGGATATTTTTTTCTAAACATATTTTATATCCCTTACTATGATTTTTATGCTCATCCAATGTTTTTGAAATGTTTTCCACAAGACATAAAATGAATAGGTTCAAGGATGGGATCATGGAAAGTTATGCGGTCTAAAACATGGAACTAGACATGTTTCTTTTTAATAGTTTTTAATTAATGAAATGTGGATACTGAGTAGTAGTGTCTATATGTAATATTCACGTTTTTATATAATAGCTATGGCCTAATAATCTAAAACTATAAACTTGAAAAGATCATCAATGTGATTTCATGACATAATTTAAGATTATGTAATGATTAGGGTCGAGTCTTTATAGTTGGTATCATAGGCCAGTTTAGATAACTTTAGAGGTTAGGGTGTTATTTAAGCATATGATATATAACCATAAATGGTTAGCTTATTAGAAAGATTCATAATTATTTTAGAGGTGATAAATGGATATTACATTTGGGATGAAAAATGAAAGGTATTATATAAACATTATTTTTAAAATATGTTATGGTTATTTTTGATGAATTTTTATTTTTTTTGGAATGTTATAAAAAAATATATTTTTAGAAAAATGACAACCCGCGGGAAGGGTGGCAACTAGTCACGTACGGCAAGGCCACTGGAATCAAACCTGCAACCGAAGGGCGATAAGGGTGCATCGCCTGCAATTGCACTAAGTGAAGTCCCGGGTTAGTATGACTAATTATTTTTAGTTAAAAGATTGTATGGATCAAGAATAAGTTGATTTGGGATCTTATGTTTTATTAAATGGACAAACTTAGTATAGTTAAATGATTTGATTATTAATATATAAATGTTATTTTGGAATACATTCTCTCTTTGGGGAACATTATATACTAAAGGAAAATAGAGTACTATGGGATCTCATTTGTGGGGGAATGGTTGAAATTTTTATTATATTAAAATATATGTATTTATTTTGGACTTATAGTGATTTGGGTTATTTATTGGAAATGATTAACCTAGTATAAATAATGTGTGATTATGATAATTAAAAATTTGTATGAGACTTTATGAGTAGTCAAATTTATTTGGAGATAAATGTTAAGATTTATTGTGGAAGACTATGTGATAAAATTCTTCTAGGTTTTGGGTTTTATTCATAGTTTGGATTATATAAAATAATTTAAATGAAAATTGTGTATTTAATGGTCTTTCTTAATATTTGGGTACTGTTTTTTGATTTTAGAGATAAAGAGTAGAATTTCTTTTTATAAAGGATTATCCTTTTGGGGTATTATCTAATCTCATACTATCCATTTTTGGTATTGTTAAATTTATAGATATAGGGGAATTATATATCCCTTTTGTGGATTATGTGATTCCTTAGAAGTTTATTCAATCTATTTTGATGCGAACTAGTCATCTTGAATACTAACCTTTGGGAGAAACGTTGAGTTTGAGGTTAAAATTTAGTATAGAAAGAAATTTTACAGAACAAGTAGGAATTCTGTATTATGTTTTTAGTTAAGCTCAAAAATAAATTCATCACCTTTATGAAATATCTCTTTAATTAACAACATTGTCCATTATATTTTATTACTTGGGAATCAATGACCATTTAACCCATCACATTTTTTGGATTTTCTCATGGTTAACTTTCTACTAATCATTTTTTTATCACTCTCCATCAGAACATGATGGATTATTTTCTCATCCATATCCATGTTTTACTACATTGAATCCTAGTATGGGATATCTCGGGTGACTTTCTTACTTATTTTTATTTCTTTTATAGTGATAGTTTTATTTACTCTTTTTACGATGTGGGACTTCCAATGAAGTTTCTGAGCCCAATTTTTATTAAATTGGGAGGACGCAATTCCAAAAAGGGATAAAGGATGTAACATCCTAGGAAAATAATGAATAAGACATTTTCATATATTTTTTATATTTTTGAATTAAATATTATTTTTATTTTAATGTGTATGCTATGTTCAATGGTGTGCCTGAAATGCAACAATGGGTTTCTTTGAAATCCTACGTCGCATTCTAATAATATAATAATATTATTTTAAATGGTAGTTATTGCCGACCTGTTGTATTGGAAGGAATGAATAGAACTAACTAAAATATGATTATACATTTTTTTAAAAGTTTTTATATTTACCCAATAAAAGTTAGTGAATTAAAATGTGAATGAATCTAATTTTAAGTATAAATACTCTAATATTTTTTTAGGGGTTTATTTAACGCCTTTTTATGGAGAACACTTTTATAGTGTAGTTTTTTTCACTTTAATATGTTATATTTGAAAAAATTTATTTTCATATTTATAATATGGAGACCAATATTTTCTTTGGATGAAATATTGATATTTTTCAGACAACGTTCATTTTTTAATGAATAGTGAAAATGTTGTATTTTAATTCAAAACAACATTTTAATCTAATTAATTTAAATTGTTAGATTATATTAGTAATTGGTTTTAACATTTAAATATAATAAATTTTTACCATTTACTCCAAATCTTTCCATTGGATGTAATTTCACTTTGAAATTTGACATTAACAAGTATAAATATTTTGATGGTTATTTTTTCTTAAAAACAAGATTTTTGATTTGACAAAGACAATTAATTATAAAATTAACTACTGAAACATGTATGTTTTTAATTTGGTAAAATATACATCATTTTTGAATTCATATTATCAACTTTATCTTAAAGTGAATTTTTGGTATTTTTCTAAAAAAATTCAATTTTTGAAGAATTGTTAAAAACACTGCTTTATTGTTGAAAACCAAATTTTTTATTTAAATAATTATTTTTAAATTGAAAAAAAAATAATGTCAAAATGGATGAATAGTACCTATATTAACACAATGTAATTAATTGATGTCATTTTATAATAATAATTGATATATAAAATTCTATGTAACTTTTTAACATCTTTTTACACACATTCTAAGTGCTTTTACAAACCTCCATAAAACGTAATTTTACCACTTCTGTGAATTGAATTTACAAAATCCTTCATACATGGTCTTCATTAGTAAGTAATATGTGGTTCAATTGGAAGGAAATAATTTTTGTTGAATAATAACTTTTTACTTTTATTACACGCAATTAAAGAAATTAAGGTAATTTAATGTAAAAATAATATTATAATAATATAAAATTACCTTCAAACATGTTAAAACCTTATTGGATGAGTCATGGATGACGAAGAAAATATCTGGGTAAATTTCTGGACCCATTGGGCCATATGAGTAAGATAATGACATTAATAAATCTTTATTTAATGTAGAAATAAAAATGTCATAAACACGTATTGTTTTACTAAATTAATTTTAATATGGGGTTATATAATTTATATATTTAACTGTAAATATTAATTAGCAAGATAAAAATATTTCCTACATGATCGTAAATTTTTTTTTTAATTTTTAGACATCAAATAAATAAAATTATTTATGACACAATGATGATGCAGTGTTTACATCATTAATGAATGATTTAAATAATTAATAAGATAAAAATAAAAATAAATATCCAAAACTTGTACAATTATTATTCTATGATAATATTTTAAATTATGGGCCACCTTATTAGTGAATGTAAATATTTTAGGACGTTTAGAAACTTAAAATCATTATATAATAAAATAATATTTTTAAACTTTCTAAAAGACACCCTCCCCCTCCTTATAAAAATCCCTCACTTCCAAACCATTTCTCTCACTTATCATGCCCTTGTATCATCCAAAATCTTCTCTAATATTCTCACGAAATACCTATAATCATCCTAGTAGTATTACATTAGGCAGAATCTACTTCAAGAAACCCTTTTGTTTGAAACCAAAGGGAGTTATCAGATTTAAAGGTAAGGTCTTCTCTTAAGTTATTTTGTATTATTTTACTTCTCCAACCCCCTAAAGTATTTTTATTAATTATTTTATAAAGAAAATATCATAAATATACTAGGATAATGTTATGATATGTATTAATGCTTCACTTACACAATCCTCTATTTAATGGGCATAGAACATACAGTTTCTGTGGACGGCGAAGTACTGCCCTACAAAACGATGATTGTCCAATTATCTCCTAAAACTTCTAATAGGGGACATTAGGATGTCACATTATTTATATGTGATATATATTTTATTTATATTGTTTCATGTCTTCTGTATTTTTCATTTATAGCCTACCATTATGGTTTCTATAATGGGTAAACGTGATAATTTCAATTGAGGATGTGCGGACAACCGCCCCTCGATGTGATATGACTCATTCATGACACATGTGGAATGTAAAAAGGATAGAATTTATGAAATGATGTAATAAATTAGACACATATATTATACTGAAATTATAATATACCTATTTATCACTTTCTTTTCATTCCAATAAAATATGAATTTAAAATGAAAGTAGCATTCATGCGTACATACGGCTTACCGTCTCCATGAACAATGAATTTCATTTATTATCTCCAAATGGTATGTACTATTATAAAAATATATATATATAATTGTTATATATGATATATATTAAATCTATATTATTAATATCATTATGGAGATAATTGAATTTTGACCACATGGACAATTTATAATTATAACAAGTTCATTTTTGACTCATGTACCAAATATCGACAAAACAACCATTATTAACTTAAATGATTACAAAATTTTTATAAGATTGTAATAAGTGATATAAAAGGAATAATAAAATTGAAAAATTTTATTAATAAATTATAAATTAACCTAATATAATTATTTCGGAAGAACAACGAACAAACGGGTCAAGTCAGATAGGAGGAAAGAGATTCTTATCTCACATTTCATTCAGTAGGAAATCTATTGTTCGCCCCTTATTTCATGAATGTGGTGTATTGTGTACTTCCATTTGATATTTATTATCATGATTCTCTTTATATACATGTTTTTATATAATTAATTTGGTGGGTATTAACTTTTGGTCTTGCGACGTGATTGATTAAAACGTGGTAATGGGTTTTCATCTCACTTTTTATTCCCGTGAGATTCATGTTAGATTTTCCACTATTTCATTTTTTGTGTTGTATGTACTAACCATGATTTTATTAATTTTTTTAATAAAATTTAATTTATGTGTATTTACATTTTGTTTTATGATCCTTCTTTCATGGCTTGTATGATTCGTAAGTTACCAAATCGGTAAAGGAACCTTTCACCCAACTATTTTTAAAAGACTTCTTTTTTGTTATGTCTTTTAATTTACATCTTATTATTATGGGATATGTTCTTATATATCATTATTTATATAAATATTATGTCCATTATATTAGATACCCTTTATTCTCTCATCAACTCATTTTTTGAAGTTTAAAGTGACGCCATTAGGATGTTGAATATTTGTCAGGGAACTTCATTACCCAATTTCAATTATTTCAGTGAAACTAATACATCTTGATTATGTCATGAAATGAATATGTGTGAATAACCTAGGATTTTTTTACACATAATATACACATTTATTGGTTGTATTTATATTTTCACACATAATTATGTCATTTATTTGTCCTTAATCTAGGAATACCGTCTTTATAATAGATTTCGTCTCAATTTACATTCCATTGACACTTCATTAGTGTTATTAACCTATTCAATATTATATGGTTTATATACTATCCTTTTTCATATTGAATCTTGAATTACTTATTCTCATGATATTATAATGTTTTGATTAAATATTCATCCTCAATTATTTGTATTCAAGCGTCTCTCATTTGGTTAAAAACACAATAACTATAATATCATTTTATATGTTTTAATGATTTATTCTTCTGAATCTTTCACATTAATGGACATGTTTTCAAAATGGATTTAAGGATTTATAAATATGGACATTAATGTAGTAAAATTTTAATTCATTTAAAATTTCCATTGTGGTATGGGACACTTTGATTCAAAAATATCATTACTAAAAGTTTTAAATGTTTATGAAAATGGTTTTATAAAGCATTGATTATGTCAATATCGTGAAATGATAAATTTTGATTGTATTTTGGAAATGTTATCTTTCATTTATTACTATTTTATGTGTTATGAATATTTTATGATTATAGGGAATTATTTTCATATAAGGGTGGTTCCGTGATAAACCTAGAGTGGGTGAGCTGGAGAAAGATCTCTAATGCATTGGGTAACATGACAGAGGGAAACATTAATATTTATCCTAAGAGATTTATGGAATATAGTGTGATGGGTATTCCAAATGTTACTCCCTATGTATATTTGATAACTAAAATGTAATTTTGATATGGGTTCCACAAGTTACCATAATGATTTATGATTTCTTTGTGTTATTTACTAAATCTTATAATTTCTTAAGTTATGTTATGATTGAAAAGTATCAGTTTCATTGATTTGTATTTCTTGATGGGATAATTATTTCCTTCCTTATTTTATAACCCTTACTGATCTTTTTATTCTCATGCCATGTTTTTGAAATGTATTCCACATGACTTAAAGATGAATAGGGTCAACGATGGGATCACAAAAAGTTATGATGTCTAAAACATTGGACTAGACATGTTTCTATTTAAGAGTTTTTATTTTATGAAAAGTAGATACTAAGTAGTAGTGTCTACATGTAATATTCATGTTGTTATGTAAAAGTTATAGCCAAATTATTTAAAAAATTGACCTAAAATTATCCACAATGTGATTTCTTGACACAATTCAAGATTATGTAATGTTTACGGTTGGGTCCATTTAGTTATCTCTTCATTCGTATTCACTAACACGTTGCCTTTCTGAGGAGTGGTTAGGGTTTATTAATCTCTCAACTCTCATTGTTGTCCTGTGAGGAATACGTTTTGATGGAGCCATTCATGATAATGGATGGGGATAAATAACTCTAAAATACCCTAGTGTTATATCACTTCCAATGTAAAAAAATTAATAATTTATATTTTAGTATGGGCGACCCTAATGGATTTTCATTTATTATTTTTCTTATGGTTTTTTACCTATGCATAGACATATTAGTGAGTTGTCAATATCTAATGTGATCTTCCTGATTCACTTTTTTGGTAACCATAATCATTATGATATTGATGATGGTTAATTAGAATAATTCATTAACTCTATTGGGGAATGGTTTTAGTTTACTATTTATGAAAAGAATAATATATCATAAAATTCACATGATTATAAACAAAAATTGATAAATAATATGAAAATAAGAAATGAAAACAAAAAAATATTAAAATACGAATATAGTTTTATAAATAAATATATAAGACTATGATAAATACATATATAATATGGTTCTGTTATAAAATATATCTCTCTTGTAAGTATAAATGAATTTAAATGAGATCTCAAAATCGTCATTGACATTAATTCTAAAAATTAATAACATAAATGGTATGAATTTTCATATCTTCTATATAAAATTGAGATTCACTCTCAAACAAGAATAGATATTATATGTAATAAAATAACCACCTCCAATAAAATCACCCACTAATGAATTTTGTCATGGAAACAAGATTACTAAACTATACATAAAAATTAATATCAATTCATTTTTTATGTTATAGGATCATATATTTTATAAATAAAATTGAATTTATATATTCTTATGGAATGATAAACAAAATAAAAAAAGTTTAATTTTGAACAAACATAGAATGATTCATGTGTCACATCTATGAAATTTTTTAATTTATGTAAACACATGGGAAACTAATTTCCACACATATACTCAAAATAATTATCTATATTGATTATCTAGAAATATTAATTGTATAGGTTCGATTTCTATATTTTTTGTCGCATTATTATTTTCACCTATATGTTTCATATTTATTATTATATATTTAAAGAACAAGTGAAAACATTTTCCATTATCTTAATAATTATTATAATCTTTGTGATAATCTAGGGAAGTTTATTATCATGTTATGTGATGATATAATAATGAAATAATTTTCACATTTTTCACACAAATAAGAAGGATATAGATAGTCCACTCTAACTTCAATAAAATAAAAATGTTATATAAGAAAAGAGATACATGTTTTCATTATGGTAATATGGGATATTGGAAGTGTAACATCATACAATACCAAAAGGATAATAAAATTTAAAATTGAGAATCTACATCTAATAATTATGTTTTAAAAACTAATTCTTCTCTTTTTGAATGGCTTCTGAACAAAACGATAATTTTTTAAATAGTTTTTCATTTGTAAAACTATCAAAATATATTGAAATGTTAAATAAAATAATAATAGTTTTATTCCAAACATATCATGATATTTTTATTCCATTAATGGAGTATTAAATTGATTTGGGATTTGGTTTATGACTAATGAACTCTATTTATATTTTTTTTCATCATATCATGTGTAATTGAGAATGATTTTTGACGAGTAAAACAATGGTTTTTAAGCATGAAATAATGAATCATTTGAATCACATTCCTCCTGTTCTTATAATCTATTCTAAAGATAATATTAAAATCAATATATAGTTAAACGTATTTAATTTTTATAAATATTAAAATAAAACAATATATATATATGTATAAATTTTCAAAAATGTCATTATTTTAGTAATATTAATATATTATTATTATATACTGAAATTATTGAAAATTACTTTTTATCACATGATTTATTCTTTTTAAATTAATTTTCGAAAAATAATAATGAAAAATATGATTTTATTTTTTTTGAAAATTATTATTTTTTTGTTTTGGAAATGTATATTGTTTGAAAATATATTTTATAATATCCTGGTTAGAGTTATTATTATAAATTGAAAACATAAAATTAAAATAAGAAATTAATATTAAATTAATTATAATTTATACATTTCTAATTTAATCCAAAAATAATTTCACAACTTAAATCCTAAATAACTATAAATAATTTTAGTGTAATATTAGTAAAATTATATTTTATTCTATGGGTTTCACTAATTTTTATATAAAATCTAATTTATGGTTTGTATTTAATAAAATTCATATAAAATATTTTAATTATAATGTACATAAAATAATATTGTGTTTAAAATAAAATAAAATGTTAAATATTTTAATGTAAAAATATTTGATTAAAAATTCATGCGTTAAAAAATTCAATTAAATTTTTAATCTCACTATAATAAAATTTTTAATGTTTTGAGGTTTTTATCTCTATTAATTATTTATTTGAAGGTTTGATTTTTCATATAACAACATTGTAACATAGGAGATATTATAAATTTATTTAACATGTTTTGAAAAAAATAATAATAACATATGGATATTCAGTTTCATTCTAATGTAATGCTTCAAATGATGTTTTTTATTTAAAAAAACTATAAAATTGTTTAAATTTATATAGATGTATCATATTATACAAATGTATTTCCTATTTTTCAATTATTCACATTAAATGATTAAATTATTATTCTGGAATGATATGTAATGTCACGACCCGACCCAACAGGGCTCATGTCGCGACTCCCCAATCCCGCCTCCAATAGGCTAGGGGCCGACGTCTAGCGCTGAGTAGGCTATCACACACATGGGAGGAGTTATCCTAAGGTACCTATACACACACAACCACATACACCTCCATGAAATAGTCCAGAGATATATAAAACTGAAAATAAAATTCATGCATACAACTACCCCAAACCAGAGTGCATATGAGTACAAAAGGGAAAAACTATGCCCACCAAACGAAAACAGCAAAGCATCAAACCTACTTGGAAGTAGGGTGTACGCTGCAAAGCACCACCGAGAAGCTCCTCGACACAGCTCCGGTAAGACTCCACGGTCAGTCCCACTCACCCAACTCTGCCTTCTCCAGGGCCTCCTAGGACTTCGTCAAAAGGCTTGTGGTCTTCACAAGACACAAACATGTGCTGGAAAATACCGTGCTGCGGTAAATATAAAAATACTCAGTTGGAACCCAAAAAACACAAAACTAAAGAGATAAATTGAATGGCAACAGTCTGATCCTCTCAGCCATATTGAACCCAAAAGAGAGAGAAACTCCATCTCGTGACGATCCTCGGCTAAACATGACTAGTCATATTCACTCAGGTGTATGCCCATACATACACCACAAACAATCTAGATATACTCAGATCACACACCAAGAAACAAGAGGTACCCACCACATCACCAGCAACGGTTCAAAATCGTAAGAGCGCACTCCATGATCTCTATCACCCCAAATATCACTCGTCCGCGAGATACACTCCATCAGATGCCACAAAAACATCTCAGACACTCACCTGAGAGATCATGCCCATCGATGAATGTAAATGAGGAAACCTCGCTGAAACAACATAAACACCAAACTCCTCGGATAGAAGATCGATCCTAGGGACTTCTAGGGGATACCAGAACCCACATCGCTATATGAAGATCTCACAGATAGGGGATCACTCCTCGGTTCCACTAGGAGAAACCACATCCCGATTTATCATTCATAGGTCTAATAGATAGGGGATCACTCCTAGGCTCCGCTGTGGGATACCACAACCCGATCTGGCATTCGTAGGTCTCACAGATAGGGGATAACTCTCAGGATCCACTGAGGGATACCACAACCCCGTTTGGCGCCTGTCAGTAACATCTCACTCAAATAGAGGATCGTCACCTATGTCACGACAGTCACGACGATACTAAAACCCTATCTTGTACATCACGTGCTATTGGTGATCGATCTGACGATGTCGTAGCCCTAACAAAACCACGCTCTGAGTGGGGGATCATATAACCAATGATACAATAACCTTACTATAATCCTTATGCTGAGAATGGGACCGTATAACGATCAATGCCAAAACCCTACTGAGCATGGTCCACCGCGTAGGGGATCATATTCCTAATGATTCCCCAAACCCTATGGAGTTAACTTGCTATATAGGGGATCATCTCCCATGTATAAGCGGTCACAACGATTCCAAGAACTCGATCTAGGGAAACGAGGCTAGTGGATCTATCTCCGGGCCCACCAGAGGGATGCCACAACTTGAAGAGATTAAACATCCCATCAAAAGGATCACAAACCTATACGAAGGTTGTGATGTCGTGCAAACCCTCATAGGAACGAACCTGGGAGTACCCTCAACCACTGTTGGTCCACATATCACTAACCTGAGCGACCCACCACACTGCCACACCGCGCACTTCTAAGGCTGATACTGAGGCCACCATCATGATCCACAAGGAAAAACATGAAGGATAGGCTATTTACTCGCCCTAAATAGAAAACTGGTGAAAAGACGCTATTCACCATAGCTGGCCCGTGCTGGGCCGTCACAATGATCCCGAAACTAATCAAGTGGATCAGACCACTATGATCCCCTAAGAAAAACACACGGGATCCACTACTCGTTCATATCAAACAGACCCCTGAGAAAAATGTACTATTCACTGAAGCTAGCCTGGGTGGGGCCCACTCCTCAATCTTGATACTCATCGAATGGATCGCACCATTTATATCCTCTCCAATGAACACACAGGATCGACTTTTCATGTGCCAGAATTGGACTCCTGGTGAGAAAGGTGTGTTTCTCAATAAACGCCCAAACCTGGCCTCATGGGGCCCGCACCATAAACTTGATCCCAACACATGGAAACCAACATGAAAAATTTGTCATGCCATCAGGGCCTCAACGTCTCTGACAACATGTCAATAAGACCCTCCTGATAGAAGATACAATGACCCGAAGTCGAATAATATTAAAATATTATTATTTTATTTGGCATTTCAAGCTCTCAAGCCACGATTCCGATACATTAAACTCCCAAACCCCCACCGATGGGTTCGCCACATCGCTAGGGTCACGTTGCCAAAGATGAAATTAATAACAGACACCCGGTTAGAAATCTAGGGGGGTTTAAAGAACCCCCAGATGAAGACTGGGCCAGACTGGCCCCACCTACCCGTCCGGCCGGCCTGAACCGGCATGTTGCGGCCCGAACCGGTCCACCCCATATAGTCTGACCCTATTCCACCATGTGTGTCACGCTGCCTCCCCTCAGGCAGTGGCCGCCGCCATGCCGTGTCGGCCTGCGGTGGCCGGCTGCCCCTTGTCGGCGCCTGTGCCACGCGTGCGAGGCTTCCGCGGACCACTGGGACACACCAGTGGTCTGTTTTTCAATTCATAGGTGTATGCATGACCCTCGAAACCTGATCATCCCTACTACAACAAAAAAATGAAGAATGTTTATGAAAAAATGGGATTAGGGATCAAAACTCAGACCTACTACCTAGATGGCGAAACACAGAAGCTTTGGGTACAGAACGACGCCTGTGACACCTTGAAGATCGATCCACTGACAATCGGTGCAGAAAACAAACGATTACTGCTTTAATCGGTGAAGAACGATGGGTGAGGGGGTGGGGTTCGTCGCCTGCATACCAGGTGAGGGGGGGAAGAGTTAAATGGGTTTTGTTTTAAAAAAACATGATTTTATCTCCCCACCAACACTCCTCTAACCCTACACCCAACGTCGACTAAAATGATGTCGCGCCTAGGGTAAATATGGCATTATGATCACAACAGCGCACTCAGAATTGCGATCTGAGACTTTGTTCAGAAGTTATTAGAGAAGAAACTCATAAATTATCTTTTCCACTTATTTTCGAAAACGCCCCTGATGGCTTTTCTCACAGCAGGCCCACACCCACAATGTTTACACCCCTCCTATGGTAAACCACACACTCCTGACACAATCGTACCCTCAGATTCCCATTCTGAGTTACTGTTTAGGAGATAACACACCCCCTCCATGTGCATAGTATAAAAATAATTAATATTTTTATAAAATTAATTCCGAGCACACCGGGCCTCGGAATTGCACGTCGTCTTCAGGCCAAGCTCTAGAATTATTCGAAGGAATATTCCAATGTATGACAGGGAGAAAACACAAGTCGCTAAATCCTCCCAACGTTAGAATTTTTCACCCCCGAAAATGAATAATCACAAGGAATGTGACTGGACTATCAACTGAATCTCCCACACCAGTGAGTTTGCAAAGAAACACACATGCCTTAATGCATAACTCAGTGGGACTCATCCACCACACCTCAATACGATCCACTTTGGCAGCACTGTCTCATCTGCACAGTTTTAATCGCGTCTCGGTGGGAGAAGGACCCCAAATTCTCATTAATTCGACGCACGCCGAACAACACCCACGTAGGATCTTAACAACACCCTAAACAAAACATGATCAAGCAACGAAAAGGAAGAGTACCGCTAAATAGTTTCTAGAAAACTATTGTAGAATGTAGAAAGCACATAAGGCATACCTCGATCAATCCAACGAGCCTCCTAGTCAACAACCTCTAGGCAATACAACTTTCCTCTCCCTCGGCCACAAGATTCTTGTGCCCGACGTGGAACACCTGGGGGTGGGGTTGGTGGCTACTGATACCACCTACCACCTCCTGTTGTTGCACCAGCTCCGTCCCCACGTCCACCACCTTTCGGATCTCCTTGATCGAGACGCTTCCTCTGTCAAGGTGTTTTGTAGACTGGCTCCCTCTCAATAGAATGATGGGTTGGAAATCTCTAGAAATATGTCCTCGACCGTCACAAGCGTAACACTTCCTCTCCTACATCAGAAACAAACTGTTCTGTGAGCCCTGTGAGCCCTGAGCATCAGATCGTCCAACTTGGGGATGCCTCCTGAAATTTCGACCATGCCCGGACCCCCGAGACGGTCATCGAATACCAGATTCTGATTTGATTGATGAGGTCTCAGTTCTCGCTTTCCCAACACTAAGAGGTGTGATCTGCTCAGCTAGAAAGCTCTCAACCACCAATGCTCGCTCCAGCACTCCAGCATAGGTGGGCAGGCACAAGGAAACTACACTGGCTTGGCTGTCCCTATGTAACCCATGCTCTAATGTCCGAGCCCTAATGAATGGGTCTCGAACCATATCCAGGGAGTAGAGTGACATGTCTGTAATCCTCACTGAGTACTCCGACATGGTCTTTCCCTCCTGCATAAGATGTAGAAGCTCCTGAATATGTACTGACCACATCGTCACTTGATAGAACTCTTCCCTGAATTGCATCTCAAACTCTACCTATGTGAGTGTCTCCTCATCATGGTTCTAAATCCCCAAACACCACCATCACCTGACTGAACCTTATAGAAGGCTTGCTGCTAGGACCACCATCTAATCTGGGGGTGTCCTCACAAGGCAGAAAACATGGGTGACTGCTTCGAGACTGTCATCTGCTACTTGATGGTCTAGATCACCCGTAACCTCAGAGGTTTCTACCTTTGGAACTCGTGCAGCACACTAAGCCTGTGTGCAACCTCATCCTGCACTGCCGGCACAACCAGCTACTCGACAGGTGGTCGATCAACTGGAAGACCACCTGGAGGTCCAACCTCATAACCTGCACCCTGGTCCACTGCCTCTACACAAGGAGGTTCTTCACCACAATCCTTCTAAGGAACCATGGCTGGCTGTCATCGTGGACGCATCCTGAAATACAAGCAACTCGCACAATGGTCAAAGAGTATATCTGGAGAGATGACTCATGAAGGACAAGGAAAAAACCAAAACCAGTCTTATATGATGCATGTCACATTATGTCCTTGAGAATAGTGTCTAAAAATCCTGAGTCGAATGTCAGATTGTTAGATTCCCTGTAAATGGATAGGTCGGCCGCCACACCAACACTAGAGTCCCAGTCCTGAAAGACGAACTCGAAATATCATAGCACTACCTCTATGAAACCCAAACCAAACTCATAGCTAGACTAGCTGCACTCTAAGATCCCAATGGTGGAACCTCCTCTGATACCACTCTATCACGACCCGACCCAACGGGGCTCATGCTGCCACTCCCCAAGCCCACCTCCAATAGGCCATGGGCTGGTGTCTAGCGTAGAGTAGGCTTTCACACATATGAGAGATATTATCCTAAGGTATTTTTACACGCGCAACCACATACACCTCCACGAAACAGTGTAGAGATATAAAAAACTGAAATGAAAATGTATTCATACAAATATCCTAGACCAGAGTGCAACTGAAGTACAAAAGGGCCAAACAAGGCCCACCAAATGAAAATTGTAAAGCTTCCATCCTACTTGGAATAAGGGGGTATGCTGCCAAGGCACCACCGAGAAGCTCCTCTAAACAGCTCCAGTAAGACTCCACGGTCAGTCCTTCTCACTCAGCATCACCTACTCAGGGTCCTCTAGGGACTCCATCAAAAGGTCTGTGGTCTGCATAAGACACAAACATATGCGGGAAAAGCTCGTGCAATGGTGAGTATAAAAATAATCTGTATGCACCCAAAAATCACAAAACAAAAGAGAGAAACTGAAAGACAACAGTCCGCCGATCCCATCAAGAGGGAACCTATATGAGAGAGAAACTCCATCTCATGACCATAGTTGCCTAAACACGACTAGTCTGCTGAGCTCAGGTGTATGCCCATACATTCACCATGAACAATCCAGATATACTCAGCTCACGCACCAAGCCACATGAGGTACCCACCTCATCAACAAAAATGGTTCAGAACTAAGAGATGAAACTCCATGTTCAATGTCATAGATGACACTCGTCCGGGAGATACACTCCATCAGATCCCACACAAACATCTCAGATGCTCACTCAAGAGATCACGCTCATCGGTGAACATCACTAAGGAAACCTCTCTGAAACAACATAAACACCAAACTCCTAGTATATGGGATCGCTCATTGGGTCTACTAGTTGATATCTGAACCCACATCGGTATACGAAGAATTCACAGATAGGGGATCACTACTAGGGTCCACTGGGGGATACCACTACCCCATCTAGAATTTGTAGTTCTTAAAGTTTGGGGATCACTCCCAGGATCCGCTGGGGGATACCACAACCTGATCTGGAATTCGTAGGTCTCACAGATAGAGGATCACTCCCAAGATCCGTTGGGGGATACCACAACCTGATCAGGCGCTCTTCAAGAACACATCACTCATATAGAGGATTGTCACTTGTGTCACGACAGTCACGATGATACTGAAACCCTATCTTGTACAACATGCGCTATAGGGGATCGATCTGATGTTTCCACAACCCAACAGACACCAAGCGCTGAGTAGAGGATCGTATAACCAACGACACCGCAACCTTACTTTAACCCTAATGCTGAGTAGGGGATTGTATACCCGACAATTCCTCAACCCTACTGAGCACGGCCAACCGTGTTGGGGATCATATTCCCAATGATTCCACAAACCCTATGGGGTTAACCTACTAGATAGGGGACCACCGACCATGGATAAGCGGTCACAATGACTCCAATAACCTGATCTAGGGAAACGATGGTAGAGGATCCCGCTCCGAGCCCACCGGAGGGATTCAAAAACTATAATAGTTTAAAAATCTTATCGAGAGGATCTGAAACCTCTATGAAGTTTGTGATGCTGCGTGAACCCTTATAGGAATGAACCAAGGGAGTACCATCAACTACTGCTGGTCTAAACATCACTAACCCAAGAAAACCGCCACAACACCACACCGCGCACCTCCAAGGCTGATATCGAGGCCACCATCGAGATCCATGCTGAAAAAAACACCAGATAGGTTGTTTACCCGCCCGAAATGGACAATCGGTGAAAAATGAACTATTCATCATATCTAGCCTGTGTGGGGCCCACACAACGATCCCTAAACTCATCAAGTGGATCAAACCAATGACACCCCCTCGTAAAAAAACATGGGATCCACTACTCATTCATCCCAAATGGACCCCCGGTGAAAAATGTACTATTCAACGAAGCCAGCTTGTGTGGGGTCCACACCGTAATCCCAAAACTCATTGAACAGATCACACCATTGTGATCCTCTCAGAAAAACACACTGGACCGACTATTCATCTGCAAAATTGGACTCCTGGTGGGAAGCATGGGTTTCTGTATAAACAACCAAACCTGGCCTCGTGGGGCCCGCACCCCAAACTTGGTCCCTACACCTGGAAACCAATAGAAAAAGTCCAATGTACCATCTGCGCCTCAACGCCCATGGCCACATGTCAATCAGACGCTCCGGGTAGACGATACAACAACCAGAAGTCGAATAACTATAAAATATTATTATTTTATTTGGCGTTTCAAGCTCTCGGGTCACGATCCCGAATCATAAAACTCTCGAACCAACACTGAAGGGTTCTCCTCGTTTCCAGGTTCACGTCGACATAGATGGCACAGAAAACGGACCCCCGGTTAGCATACTATGGTTGATTAAAGAACGCCCAGATGACGACTGGGCCGGACTGGCCCCACATGGCCGGTCCGGCCGGCCATAACCGGCCTACCATGGCCCGGACGGGCACCCCCAGCCAGCCGATGGTCTGCCCCGGCTGAAGGCCCTCCACCGCATAGGGCGGCATACCGCCACACCTCAGGTGGACTATGCCACCGCACAGGGCGGCGCGCCGCCGCACCTCAGGCGGTTGCCGCCGCCGTGCAGCACTGGTCTGCCGTGGCCGGCTTCCCCTCACTAGAGCAGGCGCTGCCATTCCAGGACTACGCCAGTGAGGCTTCCGCAGACCGCAGGGACCACCCTGGGGGTCCGTTTTTTGATTTGGAGGTGCCTGCGTGACCCTCGAGACACGATCATCCATGCTACGACAATAAATAGTAGAAATTAGAAAAAAAAAATTGGATCAAGGGATTAAAACTCAAACCATCTATCTCGTGGGAGAAACGTTAAAGCTTCGGGTGTAGAAGGATGACCGCGACACCCTGAAGATCGATCTGCTGACGATAAGTGCAGAAAATAGATGGTTGCAGCTTGAATTGGAGATGAATGGAGGGATATGGGGAGGAGTTTGTTTCCTGCGTACAAGGTGATGGAGGGGGGAAAAGATTATTGGGGTTGTTTTTAAAACATCATTTTATCTCCCCTCCAACACGCCTCCAACCTGACACCTGATGCCGACTAAAAATATGTCGGGCCTTGTGTAAACACGGCCTTCTGAACGCAACGACACACTCAGAATTGCAATCTGATACTCTGTTCAGGATTTATTCGGGCTGACGCTCGTAAATTAACTTTTCCACTTATTTACGAAAACTCCGTTGATGGCTTTTCTCACATCAGGACAGCACCCGCAACGTTATACCCTGCCTAGGATAAGCGACATTCTCCGGAAGCAACCATGCCCTCAGATTCCCATTCTGAGCTACCAATTAGGAGATAACACTCCCCTTACTCCTGCATAGTATAAAAATTCTTAATATTTTTATAAAATTAATTCTGAGTACACTGTTCCTCAGAATCGCACGTCGTCATCACGTCTAGGTCTGGAATTATCGTAGGAATATTCCAAAGTCTGGCAGGGCCAAAACCCAAGATTCTTCATGTAACCCCATGGAGATAATTATTTTAGTTTCCTTATTAGACCATCTTCTTAGAGAGACACATTACTAATGATATGTTAATATCTACATGAGTATGACCTTTTATGTATGTACAATGTTCACTCATGTGTCATGATTATGATTTATTTGGATTGAAATTATTTATTGTACCACATTAATTTCAAATAATGTTTCATTTCTATGAATAGGGTACATTGTTTGTATAAATCATAATTATATGTGGATAGTAAGTATATACCACATTTGAGCCTTCTACCTCAAATATCATTATTATCTAATCGTAGTATTTATGAAAAAATATTGTATGATAATGGATTTTATGAATCATGGAGTGGGTTTTTCTTACCAAATTTGGGATAATTCCTCTTGTATGAAAGAAAAAAAATCCCATGATGAGATTGGGTAAATATCTCCATGTTTATAAATAATTGATTACATTGTGATATAATCATCCATTTAGATGATCAATATGAAATGTATTCATTCATAAAAAAATATTATGAGGGATTTATGTTTCTGATTCAATCATTACATAAAGAATAAATAATTTCAGAGTTTCCCTATATAAGATTGAAATGAGAATTTTTTTATAGGTTTTGAAATGTTTTATAAAAAGGTATTATAATAATATTGTTAATTAAAGGTGTTCATATGCTATAAATTTTTTTGGATATTCATTTTCTGATTAATATCATGTCTATTATCATTTTATTAAGAGTATAATTTATTAATTTCTTGGTGATTCACTTTTCCTATGAATATAATTTACGATTTCTTAGTCATTATGAGTTCTAAAAAGGAATGTAGAGTCATAAAAATTATTATGAAAATGTGAATTTGTTCTGTTATAAATATCTTTTGAAAAAACTAAGAGAGTTATTTGATATCATTTCTAAAAGGGTTTTGAGTATATATAAAAATGATTTACATATGGTTTAAAAATTAAGAATATAGGATATTACATAAGATGATGAATTTATATATCAAATAATTTTTTAGTGAAATTGATATATTAAAATATATATGTGCACTAATTCTATATCATGGACTATTCCTTAAATATATTTCTACATTTGATATAATTGGTGTGCCATATGATATAGGAATATAATATATAGTTTCGTAAATGATATGGGTTATCAATAAATTACAAATCATTTCCTCCTCCTATATTATCATATATGTGGTAGAATATCAATAAATTATTTTCTATGGAAAAATAAAAAATCGTTATAACATTTTAGACAAGAAAAACACATAGTAGCTATTTTTGAATGAAATAATATTTATTTCAGATGAACATATTAGTAGATAATTATTAATAATATGATTCTTCTTTTATAATCATGGATCAATCAAGGATATCGATATATATATGATTATACTACTATAAAAATAGTTAGATTGATGTGTGGTTACATGTAATTTATCTCTCACCATATTATGATATAATCTTAGGATAATCTCATGTCATGGAGTGTTGTTATGTCCATTAAAATATTTTTTGAATTATCAATTATTGTAGATAATAATAGGGATAATAGTTTTTTATAACCTGATTAATGGGGTTCATAAAATCATATATTATATAAAATAATTTAATAAATAAGTGAAAAAAGTAATTTAATTATAACATCCTAGAACCAACTCTCAACGATTCTGTGACAAAAACTTAAACTTTACCTTTTATAATTTAATGTCAATAATAGTGACGCAACTTTTTTCCATCTAAACCAAGGAACAAAAAAATGAAAATTATATCACATACTACCTGAAGGATCATTTAGTATTATAGTTTTGGAGAATTTGGAAAAACCCTTAAATACAGTATTTCAATGTAATGAAATAAAAATTTATCAAATTCATTCTAGATATTTTTAATTCACATTAAGTCATCTTCATCATCACTATGAAATACCTTATATGTATAATTATTTAATCCCCTTTTTTAGAAACTGGTGAAGTGGATAGATGAGACGGGTGATGTCAATTTATTATTAATTTAATGCATAATAATTAATTTTTTAAAATTCATCAATGAGAATATAAGTTCATAATTGAATAATGTCATAATTAGATACCCTGGGTGAATTATAAAATAATTTATACCCATTAATAACTAGGTCATAAAATATGATTTCATTGAAAATGAAAAGTTTGTTAGAATCAATAACCATGATCCATGTCATATCAATATCTATAATAACAAATATTATAATCCAATATAAATTAATTAAAACTATTTTTTGGTAACTTATAGAATTATATTCATAAAATCCTTTCAAAGAACTTTTAATTTGAAAAACCATATTAATGTCTTCTAATATAATCATTACCCAATTAATTGGATAGATATAATGGGGATCACCATTTATATAATCTATATCATGCTCAATAATGGGATATTATGGTGATAAACCCTTTATATAAGCTATACCAAGCTTACCCACTTTTCATGGGATATAATGGGGATAAACCATTTGTATAAGTTATATCAGGCTCACCTGTGGGATATAATAGGGTTAAACCACTTGTGTAAGTTGTATATATCTCACATGATTCATATAATTCCCAATTACCATATAATGAATAAAACATTTTAATCATAAAGAATTGGATAAAATAATATACTCAAAAGAATCTCATTGAAAAATTATTAACCCATAGAAAAGTGATGGGTTCCATAACAAACTTTTTGAAACTATATTTTTTCATCAAAAAAAAATAGGTTTAGGATATCATTAAAAATATCAAAATTGTATCATACATAAACAAAAGGTGTTTTATATTTATGAATTTAAATTTCATTAAAATATCACTAGGAACATTCTTTGGTAAAATATCCTTTTCATTTTCAATATTTATTTTTTAAAAAAATTGAAAATAAATTTCCTTTATTTCCATCTTGGAATAAGATATCATATTTCTTTAAATCATTGGAAATAATTCATGTGAAAAATTTATGTTCACCTTTGAAAAAAACAATCTCAAATATATTGTAAAACATTTTTCGAATACATTTTTATTAAAAGTACATATATCCGACCAAAGAGAGTAACATATTAATATTTTATTTCTGAAATATCATAAATTATTCTAGAAAAGAATGAGTGAAAAAATTGTATTATTAAATTAAAATATTTTGGATAATTGTAGGAATAGATTATTCATGAATGTTATATGATTTCATCATATAATAATTAATCTTACACCATCTCGATAAACGTTGAGATTATAACAAAAAATATTGCCCCTTTTATAAAATTGAATCATAAGCCCAATGAATGACTAATATTAAATGAAACTTATTATACCATTTACAATATGTTTATTAAGGATATAACATGTTATTGTGGCAGTGTGTACACCTTAAAAAATAAGATTGGTGAAAACATAATAATCATCACAATGAAGAAAAATTGTGACACAAATCCCTTACCCCTATTGGAACATCGAAACCATAAACCCCATGATAGTTATATAATCAAATGGGTATTTAAATACCCAAATAATTAATCAAAAAATAATACAATACATTCATTGGAAGTTTATACAGAAGAAAATAAAATTAAGTGGTCTATATTGCATATATATCATCTATGTAAAAGTCAGATAAGAAAAAACATGTTCCTTGAGTCTGATTCATCATGCTCATCCTTTATCTTCATGAATAATTAAATTATTTTAAATAGTAAATTTCATGAAAAAAATTCCATGTTTTTTATTTCCTTTCTATCACATATGTAAAAGTAATTTATTATTACATAATTAATTATGTTTATGTTGTATGTTTTGACCTTATTTATCTTATGTGTCAAACATGATTTTGGTAGGTTCCATATGGTCAAAAAGATGATTATTTAAAAATATAAAGAATAATAATCCTGAAATAATTTTCATATTTATAAATATATTATAATTTTAAATCCGATCATGAAATATGGTTATGAATAAGGAACTAATGTTACAATCATGGAGATGGTAGGTCGTACGTACACATAAGTTACAAATCAATTTGTCAATGATAATTATTGAAATAAGGTCATTAATATTTTATTTTTCAATAATGAGCATAATATCATAAATACCATTATATTTAATTACATATCTACTGCCCAGACCTCAGAATCCCCGAATTGCTACATTATATTAATACATTGGAATGATTACAAGGAATCATGTCCCAAAGGACCGAGCAGTCCAGCAGTCTTGGAAAATAGATTACATATATGAACGCTACATTACACATTCAAACATAAATCACAACATAAATAATCCTTCTAAAACTTCATTATTCCCTAATCATAACCCTGCATATCAATCACAATGCAATTCATTGAATTGTGGGAAAATAATCCATAATAAAGGGGTGAACTCATATGCTTAGTAAGGGTAACTAATTTAGTGGAATATATAAACTTTTATGAAAAGATGTGTAATAAAAACAGAAACCTTTAAAACAAAAACATGAACATAATATGGAAAAAATAAATCAAATATTTCCATATAAACATGCACAAGGATATTCTACTAGTCGAATAATCACATGTAATAATTAATTTCATAATGATGGAATGCCTAACACTAGACATCATTACCACATAGTCAAGGCCTTGTACCAAGAATAAAAATAAAATTATTGTCAAGGCCTTGTTCCAAGACATTAATTTATCTCATGAGACCTACCGATTCATCAGGAATAAATAGAAGGCTCCACCCTTCACATACAAGGTCCACTTTATTCCTCGTATAAAAATTATTAAACATAACATAAACCTTTGTACAAAAACTAGCATACGAAATGCCAATAATTCAAACATAAACCATGAAGGTTATAAAAATAGAACATCCAAAATAAAAAAATTTCTTAAATCATTAAATACAATATGGAATATTGTATCATAATAAATCAACCTTAATCCAGAATAATATCCAATAAATGATGCTGACATAGTTGAAAATGACTAGTACAACTTTTGGGGAGAAATATAAATTTTTGTGAAATAATTAAAAAACCACATAGTTATAAAGAAAAAAATTTAAATGATATTTTTTAATAAAATTGTTCCATTCCACTTTAAATTTTTTGAAAGGAATTAATATTTTAAAACAATCACTTTCATATAAATAAATCCTTAAAACCAATTTGAAAACATTGAAATTAATAAGAAATATTTAGAAGAATAAATATTTGAAACATTTAAAATGATTTTTTAGTTAATGATTACCTTAAAATAATATGAATAAATTTCTTTTATAAATCATGGACATGTATAATAAATATGTCTCAGAAAATACTTACACATATACAATCTCATAGATTAAAGTGATTGAGGAATTATCCCACACCTTACTCTTTCCTTTGGTCGAGGGTACATTTTACCTCCTCTATAATTACAATAGTATTTCATTAAATAATACCAGAACAATATTCATATTTATTATATCGTACATGATTCATTTATTAATTTATAATACCCATTTAATAATGATTTCCATGTTAAATTAACATTTCAGATAATAATAGGATTCTTTATCATACATGTTTTAAATTGTTATTATTGATCATATCATTTAGATCATGATTTAATTAAATATAAAATATTAAATATTATTTATATATCATATATATTTAGAATATAAATATTTATTATAAATAGATATATGAATTGGGAAATACCGGTGATGGAGATGGTAGGTTGTACGTACGCATAATTGTTTTTTTCGTTTTCATATCATATTGAACAGAATTAAGTGAATAATATATATACAGGAATAGAGAAATATATAACAACAATAGAATTATTATGTCATATATTACACAATTATTAATAATATATATTTTTATAATAATATTTGAATGGTGAATGTGGAAATGAATCTCATCGCGTTGCGGAGATGGTAAGCCGTACGTACACATGAGCGACAATATCATTTCACTAATTCTTAAATAATGTGTAATTGGATAGTATATTAATTTTATAATGAAATTTCTCCATTTTTTCATTATTTATATACATGTTACTCATCATTATATCCATCCAAATAACATAGTGTTGAATAGAAAATTACACCATGGTGTGGAGACTGTAAGTTGTACATACAAACAAATGGTGACATTATCTTTCATAGGATGGATAGAATAATGAATATGGATATACCATATTTATAATAACACCAATTTACGTATAAGGTAATGGAGTTATTATTTTTGAATATAAATAACAATGAATGTGAATATAGATGAAGAAAATATCTCTGAAAGCGGTGATAAAATAAATATCTTTTCTTTGGGTGTTTCATTTTGATTTGAATAGAAGGGCTTTCTAGGATAGATTGATGATCATAGTAAGGCCTCTAGGATAAGTTTAAGGATGTTTGGATGAGATTTGGGAATGGTTTTTCTGAGCCAAATGGCTTTGGGTGTTTGATTTTGAGAGATTGGGAAGTACCCTTTTACAAGAGAGGTGAGGGTCACTTTAGGAAAGGTTTGCAATAATATTTTATTATAAAATCATTTTAGGTATGAAAATGGTTCCAAATTGATTTATTTATACTTAAAAGTAGTTATGGGTCGCCATAAAATCGACAAATAGGTTTTAGAAAAGATTAGGTCACCATATTAACCCCATCCTTTATATTTAACTATTAGTTAAAAAGTTTAACTATTACCACGTCCTAATGTATTATTATAATAAATGGATAATAAACACACTATAAAAATCCAAGAGATCCTCATGTGGATCTCTAAGAATATATATATCTTTATATAGGACCTTTGGCCGAGCCTTATATTTTTAGGATTATTATATCATTATATAATATAGTATTTGTTTTAAAAACTCATTTATGAAAATTTTCACCGTATTAGGTATTTGGTTTTTTTGAAAGTCATTAAATGATTATTACTTCAATACAAATTTATTAAATAAAACCTATCCTATCATACATACCTGGAATTTTTTTATTTCTTCAAAAGTCTCAATTTACATTTATTTTGATATTTATAATATAAATTATTTTAATATTTCATTAATAAGTTAATTACTCCATCATCATTGTGTCATAAATAAATTTAATTATCTAATTTATAATAATTTTAAATAACATTACCATAATACAGGATATATATTTATTGTTCTAATTAATATTTATAGTTGAATTTATCTTCTGTATAACCATATATAAAATATTGTTTAATTATTAAAAATTGAATTTAACACTTTTAACTCTTATTTAAATAAAATAATAATAAATGTTCTAATCTAATTAAAGTGGACCAAAAGGATTATATTTTATTCCTAATTTTTTTTTATTGAAATAAGCTTATCCAATATAATTTGGACGTGTTTCAAGGAAATTATAATATCATTTTTACCTTTAATTACCCTATTTAGTTTTAACAACGTTAATAAATGTTAAAAGATAATATTCACAATCAAATTATTTTCATCTTATTGAACCGAATTTTACTCACTGATTTCAACTATATCTCTTAGATTTTCCACATTAAATTCACAAATGTGGAAAATTTATGTTTTAAAAAAAATTCAAATCTGCCTAGAAGGTGGGTAAAAGACGTTAAAATGTTCAATAACAATTTATACATATAATTTTATAAAAAATTAATCCAATTAATTAAATTGAACTTATATAGGTATTAAATATATATTTTCAAATAAAATAAATTTACATAAAATAAATAAATATTTAAATAAAAATATGGTTTTAAACAATAACACAATGTTTTTCACTATCCATCAAAAATTGAATGAGTTTAGAAAAATACCAAAAAAAAAATATCCGTAACCTAATTTTGATATTCAAAGATCAAAAATGATGTCTATTTTACCAAACTAAAAACATAGAAGATTCATCAATTAATTTAATAATAATTCCTGTTGTCAAAACGTATTTGATGGTTTTTAAAATGTAAAACCTATCAAGGGACTGACATGTGTTAATGTAAAATCTAAATGTGAAATTACATATAATGACATGAATTATTTTAAATAATAAAAATATATGTTATTATACTTCTAAATCAATCAAATATATAATATAAAACTATAAATTATTTTTATTAAACAATTTGTTATCAATTAATATTTAGTATTTTTCACTATTCACCAAAATGCTAATGTTATCATAAAAACTGAAAAAATTTATTGAAAATAAATTTAATGTCCTTATAATAATGAATAGGTTTTTTGTCAAATTTCATATATTAACGTGTCAAATATTATATTTAAAAAAGGGTTCTCCATTAAAAGTACGTAAAATTTCTTTTTCTGAAAAATACATCCATTATCTGAAAATTTGAATTTTTTCTTATATTATGTCTACAAAACACATAGTATAGATGTTAAAATTATAGAAAATATATATAAATCAAAATATATGTAATATTATTAATAAAAAGCTTTTTGAACTGCTAGTTTGGTAATTCGTAGTGCGCCAGAACTTTGTGTTTCGGGTAGCATAATCTATTGAATTAATTTAAAGAGATAACATACTATGAAAACGTGGGGTTTACATTATACCATCATTCAATAAATTACTTCCTCAAAATTTTAGTTTATTTTTATAAAAAATAAAAGGTTTAAAATAGAAAATACCTTCGTGGAAAACCCACATCAGAAATACAGTTCGTATGATTTAGTCATAATAAGAGGGAATGTGAAATGAAAAAAGTCACCCAAAAATTAGGGTTTCAAATAAGAGAACATTTGTGGAAATTATAGACACATAATTAGAGTAAAATATAAATAATTATAGGGAGTGATTAAGGTCATCAATCACAAACAAGTGTAAAATACAAGGCCTCAAATCCCGCAATCTATGATGATTTAAAATACCATCGGTTCAAAAATACATTATAATAACAAATTTTTGGTTTTAAGATCCCGTCCCAAATGTTTAACAATTAATTTCTTCAGATAATAATAGGAAAAAAATATACTTGAGAAGTAGAGTTTCAAACTTCAACTAATTCCATCCAAAAACTCATCTTTCACTCCAAAAGATAATAAAATTAAAAAAATACTCGATTTATCCTAATCATATAGGGTTCCAATAATAATGAATTTAAAATTAATTAGTCAGATTATTTAAAAAAAATGCATTATACAAACAATGATATAACGTAGTCCAGTGGTAGGTGATGCACCATTTGTCGCCCATCGGTTGCGGGTTCAAGTCTCCAGGCCTAGCCGGATGCGATGTGTTGTTTCCCAAACACCTGTTTGTCCTTTTTAAAACAATGAAAAAATAATATCAAGGAATTTTTTATCCATAAAAAATAGAATCCAATGTAAAATGTAATTCATTCCATCAATTAGAGTTGTCCAAAATACTTCTATACAAACTCAATGTCCAAAATATTAAGTAAGGTAAAAATTATGAAGATCACCTTTTCCATTTAATAACATCGGAATAACTTCGTCATGTATTGTTTTAAAATATGGTAAAACCTTGAATTACCATAAAATATTAATAATTACATTCTTGCTACCTTATTCATTATAGAATACTATATAAACACCTTATATCCAAAAATGTTGTAAACTCCAACAATGATGGAATAAACAAATAATTAAATAGTTCCATGGTAGTCAATAATATACAATATACTTTATCAAACTCAATTATATCTTATTACGAAATAATTATATCAGTTTCAAAAACATATTAAGGGTAATTATTACCCCAACCATATATTTATTAAAATGTTTAACTTGAAAATGTGTCATTTTACATTGTACAATAAAACCTCAAATCCTTAATGAAAACGTACTACAGTAAAATTCTTAAATACATTATAATTCTAATAACTTATACATATTTAATACAATACTCAAATGACACAACTCTTTAGTAACAACATAACAACACTAATCATTATTCTTAATCTTCGTTAGTATAATTACATTATTATTATCAAATAATAGCATTTGGGGTATACTCTTATGATTGGGACATTGATTCGTGTAGTGTCCCAACTCAATACAGATGAAACATTATACATTTTAATACTTTTAATTACCCTTGAAATCACATATATGGTGTCCTTTTTAACCACACATATAACAAAATATTTTCCCCCATTAATTTATCATGTTTATTCATTCCATAGTTATCACATATAAGAAAATTCTTCTTTCCCCTATGCCCTTTATCCATTATTCTCACTAACATCCTTTTTTTCATTCTTACAATAAAAAACATAACAATCAGAGAATTATTAACTTATTTTATTATTAAAATTATACTATTTATTTATAAAACTAGAATGATGAGAGAATATTTCCCTTCTAAATAATGTATTAATACAATGAAGGATATGATCCTTCTTACTCTTTGGATCATGCGTATTGCTGGAATTCTCATTCATTCTACTAGGTTCCATTTATAAAAAATAGCATAACCTTGGTTAGATTATGAATTGAAGTGAATATTTGGAAACATGTAAAATCACACATGTAAATTGAAAAGATTATGCATATAGTCTATAATCATAAAAAACTTTCTTAGTGGAAGTATTTATTCATAAATACTTCATAATGGCTTGTATAGAAAATGTGAACTATCCTAAGAATATCCCCCAATAGTGTTGTAACCAAGAGTGTAGCAAGGATCGTTGTTATGTACCAGTATACCCAAGGTCAAACCGGAAACACTTTTTCTGTGTTCTCACCACTAGCTATATCGGTTCCAGATCCGCCTCTACCTGGTCGTATCTATACATGGATGTATTTCATTGAAAATTCACAAAATCTATTCATTACCAAAATTCTAGGATGTTCTTCTATACTAATCATCAATGTTTATCTTAGGGTGAGGTTCTCTAATCATAATTTTTCAAAATCTATATTCCAAGGTTTGTACTAAACGTTATTTAATACCGACTCTAATGCCCTAACCCCAGAAGCCCGAAGCACATGCATAACTTTAACACATTGGCATGATTACAAGGAATCATTTCCCGATGGACCGATTAGTTTGGAAGTGTTGGAAAATATATTACATACATGAACATTACAAAAAAAATAAAATGTAAACACAACATAAATAATGCATTTAGAATTCCATTATTCCCCTTGCATAACCCTAAATATCAACCACAAAACAGTTCTTCAAATCATGGGAAAATAAAAAATAAGAAATGGGATAGCTCGGATGCCTTGTAAGGGTAAATAATTTAGAGGAAGCTATAAAATTTAACGGAAGATGTAGAATAAAAAAATTAGCCTTAAAGAATTGAACATTAACATAATATAGAGAAAACAATTCAAACATTACCATAAAAACAAGCACATGGATATTCTTCTAGTCGAATAATAACATGTAATAATTAATTTCATAATGAGGGAATACCTAATGTCAGAAAACATTACCATGCCTCTTTCCAAGACTAATGTTTTTTTGTCAAGGCCCCATCCCAAGACACTAATTTTGTATCATGAGTCCTACTAATGCATCAAAGATCTATCGTAGGCTCCAAATATCACATACTATTTCCACTGCAATCCTCATAAGAAAATGTTGAACCATTACATAATCATTCGCATTAAAACTAACATACGAAATTCAGATATTTTAACCCTAAACCAATAAGGGTATAGAAATATCACATCTATAGTCAAACATATTACAACTTATTAAATACAATATGGAAGATTGTATAATAATACATCTACCTTAATCAATAATAATATATTGTGAAGGATGCTGACATAGTTGAAAATGATCAATAAACAATTTGGAGAGAAATATACGTTTTTCTGAAATATTTTAAAAGTCTCAAATTTATAAAATAATTCATTCAAAAGAGAATTTTAAATGAAATATTCTCATAACACTTTGAAAACTTTTAAATGAATTACCATTTTAAAACAATCATGTTTATATAAATAAATCCTTAAAACCGTCTGAAATCATGGACATTAATGAGTAAGAATTGGAAGAATATATATTTAAAACATTTAAAATTATGTTTTTTGTTAAAATGTACCTTAAAATAATCATTTTTAAATATCTTTTATGAAACATCGAGATGGATAATAAATATTTCCATGAAAATACATACACATAAACAATCTCAGAAGATAATGTGATTAAGGAATTAACCCTTACGTTGGATTTTTCTTTTGTCGAGGGTACATTTAACCTCCTTTACAATGACCATAGTATGTTATTAAATTATAAAAAAAATCATATTAATATATATTATATCATACATTATTCATTTATGACATTATACTACCATTTAACATCTGTTTTCAGGTTAAATTGACATTTTGGGTAATAATCGTTTTCTTTATCGTATGTATTTTATCTTGTTATTATTGATCATATAATTTTGATCATGATTTAAATAATTTAAAAATATAAAACAAGATTAAATTTTTATATATATTTAGAATATAAATATCTATAAAAGATAGATATATGAAATGGAAAACACCTTTCACGGAGATGTATGGTCGTACGTACGCATAGACATTATTTCCGTTTTCATATCATATAAAACAGATGTAAGTGGGTAAGATATATGTAAGTACACAGACACACATATATATATATATATCTAGTTGAATTATTATGTCATTTATTACATAATTATTAATAATATATATTTTTATAGTCATCGATAATAGTGAACGTGGAAATGAATCTCATGACGTCGTGGAGATGGTTAGCCATACACACACACGAGCGATGATATCATTTTCTAAATGATTAGAAGGTGTGTAATTTTATGGAATATTAATTTTATAGTGAAATTATAAAGTTATTTTTATTATTTATATACATATTACTTATCATTATATCCATCCAATTAACATAGTGCTTAAAAATAAAATTACTCCATGGTGTGGAGAGAGTAAGATGTATTTACGCAAGAATTGTGACATTATGATTCATATGATAGATAAAATAATGAATATTGTTGTAAAATATTTATAATAAATCACAGAATGTAAAAGTTATGGGGGTTATTATATTTATTTTGAAATAACTAAGAAAGAGAACATGGAAGAAGAAAAGAACATTGAGAGAGGTGATAAAATAATTACCTCTTCTTTCAGCATTTCCATTTGATTTGACAAAAAAAGGGCTCCTAAGGTTCGATTTATACTCAATGTAAGGCCACTAAGTTGAAGTGAGGGATGTTTGGAGGAGATTCGGGCAGGGGTTGGCCGAGCAAAATGGATTTGTAGGTCTGGTTATGAGGGAAGACGAAGTACCCATTTTTAAGAGAGGTGAGGGACACTTTAGGAAAAGTTTGTTATATTATTTTATTATAAAATAATTTTCAGTTTATAATGGATAAAAATTGATTTATTTCTAAAATAATGTGTGGGTGGGTTGAACTAATCACAACCAATAGTTTTTAGAAATGTTTAGGTCACCATATTAACCATATCTTTTAGATTTAACTCTTTGTTAAATAGTTTAACTTTTTCCATGTCCTCTTGTATTATTATAATAAATGGCTAATATCTAACTATAAATATCAAAAAGAACCTAAATGGTACCTTAATGAAATTTATATTAATATTTAGGTCTTTTTTCCGATCCTTATATTTTTAGGATTATTACATCATTTAATAATATAGTATTTGTTTTAAAAATTCATTTATGTCAATTTTGACACTATAAGGTATTTGGTTTTTGTGAAAGTAATAAAAAGTTTATTACTGAGATAAAAATACATCAAATCAACCCTAACATGTCATATTCACCTATAAAATTAGTGGATTTCATGAAAATTCTCAATTTATATTTATTTTGATATTTATAATATCGATTATTTTAGTCATTCATTAATAAGATAATTACTGCATCATCATTGTACCATAAATTAATTTAATTATTTAATGTATAAAAATTATAAACAAACTACCATGATGTAGGAAATATGTTTTTTTCTAATTAATATTTACAGTATAATTTAACTTATGTATAACCATATATTAAAAAAGATTAAGTTATTAATCATCGAATTTAACACTTTTTACTTTTCTTTAAATAAAATAATAATAACTATCCTAATCTAATTCAGGTTGACCAAAATATTCATATTGTATTCATATGTTCATTTAGGGTCTATATACACTTATCCAATAGAATTATAACATTTGTTATGGTAATTATAATATCATCATTACATTTAATTATCTTATTTACTTTTAACCGTGGTAAATAAAAGTCAAATTTAACTTTTCACCAAAAATTATTTTCATCATATTGGAACAAATTTTAATCAATAATTTCAATTGTGTATCTCATATGTTTAAAATTAAATTCATAGAATTGGTAAAATTTCTATTTATACAAATGTGTAAATGTGCCTAAAAGGTGGGTAAATGACGTTAAAAAGTTCAATAAAAATTTATAGATCTAATTAAATTATAAAATGACTCAAATTAATTATATTGAAATTATATAGGTATGATATATCTATTTTGACATAAATAAATATAAATATAGTCAATAATTAATTAAATAAAAATTAGGCTTCAAATAGTAACGTAAAGTTTTTCACTATTAATCAAAATTTGAATTTTTTCAGAAAAATACAAAAAATTTACCCTAAGATAATTTTGATATTAAAATTTTAAAAATGAATTCAATTTTACCAAATTCAGAACATATAATTTTCATTTATTAATTTACAATTAATTTCCGTTGTTAAAACCAAAATGTGGGGTTCTAAAAATGAACAACTATCAAAATATTGACATGTTTTATTGACAAATTTAAATGTGTAATTACATATAATGAAATAAATTTGTATTAAGTAATAAAAATATATTCTAATTATACATCCAAAAAATTCAAATTTATAATTTAGCACCATAAATTATTTTTATTAAAAAAGTAGTTGTCAATTAAAATTCTGTATTTTTAACTACTCACCAACATATTAAATTTATCAGAAACAGAACAGAAATTTATAGAAACTAAATTTTTATGTCCTGATATTATATAAGAATATTATTTTGTGAAATTAAATATATAAAAGTCTCAAATATTGGATTTAAAAAGGGTTTTCCATTAAAATTCGGTAAAATTTCATTTTCTGTAAAATACTTCCGTTATCTGAAAAACAGAATTTGTTCTTATTTTATATCTAAAAAACACATAATATAGACTTTAAAATTATATGGAATATACCAAATCCAAAATACAGATAATACTATTCATAAATGCTTTTTGAATGGCTAGTTTGTTTAGTTGTGTTGTTCTCAAACACGGTGTTTTGTGTAGTGTAAGCTATTGAATTATTATAAAGAGATAAAGTACAATGAAATCTTGGGGTGTTACAATATATTCTTATATATATCATTCATGTGATGTAAAAGGAATCCCAGCACTATGAGGAGGTGGTACTTTGTATATCAACAAATTACATTATCACTTTTTTTGGTGTGTCAAAATGTAATAAATGATATGATATATTATATTTACAGAAATATAGTGATTTTATTAATTTCATAATTATTTCATTTATATCATATATATATTAATCATTGTTACCATTATTACCTTCAATGTTATGTGCTAGTGAAAAATGATTCACATTGCTTCATGAGGGAGTAGTATATTTTAAACATGATCGATGCTGTTGTATCACATGATGTATGGAATATACAAAACTTTATATATGATATGATGAATACAATTGTAGAGTTATGTTATACAAAATTCCTATAATATTTAGATCCATCACTATTACCATCCTCCATATGTGGTAATATTAAAAAGAATAACATCGGTTCATGAGGCGGTGGGTTTTCTTACACATGAAGGATGATTATATAACCCATTTGATTGATGTGTGTATGGTTTTAGGTTATACGCATGAAATAAAAACAAGTCATTAATATTTATTATACTAATCTTATTATATAGGCATGGTGTAATAATAATTTTTGGGATGGAGAAATTAATAAAAAATATATTCTTGTTGATGAATATTGCCTCTTCTTTGAGTAACTCCTTTTGGTTTGAATAAAAGTTATTCCCTAGATTCATTTAAACGCAAATTGAGGCATCTGGGATAACATAAGGTAACTTTAATGTTACTTTGGATGATTTTGGAAAATCCAAATGGATTGAGAGGTGCGAAAAACTGAAGAGAGTGAGTTCCCTTTAATAATTGATGATGAGTGGCATTCCTATAAATACTCAAATGTTTTAAACATTGGGAGGTCAAAATAACATAAAGTAGCTCAAACATATAAAAATAATGTTTTTATGGATTATATAATCGATAAAAACATCACCTTTAAAATGAAAAACATTTTTAATAATTTTCTTCCATAACTCTTATGTTTCCTTATTTTATTCATGTTCGATTTTCATTAATGTAACAAGTATTATAACATATAGAATTTATACATTTTGAATATAATATAGCAAGACATATTAGATAATTTATAACCATGTATTATATGTATTAAATAGAAAATTTCACATAAATAATTTATTTTGGTTAAATTTTTTTATTTACCAAAAGAGCAGGAAATGTGAAAATCATTGTTTTAACATTAACTCCCTTATTATTGTTTTATTATTAGGGGATCAATATGCAAATTATGAATGATAAAATGGTCCACATATGGAATATTTTCTATAATTGATGACATTTAAAAATACCTTCATATAATATATAATTTCTTGTAATTTTAAATCATATAATAAAATATCATTTATTATAAAATTGCATTAATGATAATTTCAACATTATTATTTTAAATTGAATTTTAAAAAATTGTAATGAAAATTATGGAATTAAAATATAATATTAAAAAACCTTTTTAAAATAATATATTCATCTAAAAAATAAATTTAAGATAATAATACATTTATTTTACGGAATTGTTAATATTTTTTTATAATTTATTTTGGTTATTTATTAACTAAATAATTAATGTGCTGAAATTTCATGAGTATTTAATGTAATTAATTCATCTAAAATAAATTTTAAGAAAATATCATCATAAAAATCTCACTTATAATTAAAAATAATATTTATATCCTAAACTATATTATTTTTCCCAATACAAAATCATTATAGAAATTAAAAGTAAAAATGATCTCTTTATCTAAATAATTATTTAAATATATTATATAAGTTATTTTCATGAAATATTATTCCCAATAACTCTTAAAAATATAAAATTAAGTCTAAAGTGTCATTATAATACCATAAAATGCATTTAGAAAAATATTCATGGTCATTTTTTCACTTAGGATAAAAGTTTAATCCCTTTGTAAACTCATATTTTCATTAATCATTGTAATTAAATTTATATTTTTTCACTGATCAGATTGGAATAATAATTAATTTATACTTATTATAAATTATAAATTATATTTATTATAATTATTTAATCCATTTTTTCAAATTCAATTGACCTAATTGGTAAAATTTAATTTAATTTTAATCTTGTAGACGCGGAGAAACAATCAGTAATTAAGAAGAGTGTGTTTTTAGGGAAAGTCGATTTTATATTAACAAAATGATAAATAATAATAATTTTATAAAACCTAAATAGTATTTAAATATATATAATCTATTAATTTTATTTAAAAACTTCTATTGTTGGGGTTATTTTAATTAATTAAATATAAGAAACATTGTAAATTTTAAAATAGTTTTATATAAACCCCATATGAAAACAAAAAAAAAACAAAAATTATACTAAAAAAAATGTAAATTTGATTAAAAGTAAATAAGTGAATTAAATATATCACAATTTACTTCTAAAAATACAAAAAACATGTTTTTTATTTTTAAATAACTTAATTTATTGAAAAGTAAAACTTTTTCAAAAAATCAATATTTATTATTATTCACTAAAAAATCAATTTTTTTTTAAAAATCCCAAAATGTCACCCTATCTAAATAATAATAATATAATTCTAAAAATAATTTTATTTATATAAAAAATTATTTAAAAAAACATCAAAAAAATATATTTTCTATAAATATAAATAAAACCAATTTAGGTGGTAAAATATTTTTTATGAATAAAATCACTTTACTAAAAAATCATTGTTTGTTAAGTAAATATTTCTCAATAATTTATATTGAGTAATAAATATATAAATAAATATATATATATATATGTATATATCAGAAGGTATGTTATACTACTCAAGCCCACCTATTCAATGGCTATGTAATAATTATAATATATATATCAAGGGTCGTTTATATTTTGTTTGGCATGCTGAATACACTATTGAACATAAAAATATATGGGTTAGGTATAATGACAGATAAAATGAGTGTTGTTTGTAATGTAATATTAATTAATTTTTTTCATGTAAGAAATATAAACTCATTATTATGTGTCTTCTAGGGCATCGAATATAGTATTTCTCTTTAAAAAACACTGGGTGTTTCATCCTCCCCCATTGATAAATTGCATCATCACAGTTTTAAATTCATCTCTGTAATCAAATTTTGCAAATTTAAAAATAAATTTTTTATAAACAAATATCATAAAATGGTTAAATAAAACATCATATTAATAATATTATAAGGTAATTATGAGGTTAATCTAGAATATCCCACACTATGTTTCCAAATATGAGAACATTGGTTGGAAGTGAATATTCAAAACTAAAGAAAAATGTAAATCTCAAATAAGGTTATAGAGTGATAGAGATGATATATCATTAAAAAGTGAATAATTAAGATAAATTTACCATTTATTTACTTGAAATCCCAATAAGTGTGTAAAATTTCATTATTACCATTCACGAGGTTGTTAATAGGATAATATTTATGTTTCAAGATACATTTTATTATTTTCTTTTGTAGACATTACACCTAGACTAACAGAATATAGAAATATAAATGATTGGTATAATTTATTCCATTAATATATTTTTAGGAAAATATCATCTTTTTCACCAAAGGATGTGTATTTAAGTTGAATTTTTAATCCCTAATGAACTAAATTAAAATTTTATAGGACAATATAATCCACAAAAGAATGACAAGATTTTTCTCATGTCATTGGTCATTAAACCAAAAAAATATTTATAACATGCTAAGATAATTATAAAAATTATTAAACCATAATATGAAAAATTAATTATAAAAAATATATTCTAATATCCAATATTATAACCAAATAATTCCATAGATAACTATACTTAAAAAATATCAAACATTTACGGAGAATGTTTGAAACTCAATAATTAGAAGGACATGAACATATTTTCCACCAATATAAATCAACCATTATTCCTAAAATAAAATCCCATATTATTACATAAGAAACATAATATTAACCTATCCAAATTTAATACTAATCAAGAAATCATGTAGTATAGTGGTAGTTTTGAAACTCTTATCATACCTCGGCCATGGATTCAAACCCCACTGCCTAGCCGGATGTGATAGGTTGTCACCTAGTATACATGTTTTCCCTCTTTTTCCTTTAATACTAATATATAATTACTCCCTTGAATCATATAATACTGATCCAATGGCTTACAAACACATCAATCAAATAAAATAACTCCAAAAATCTCCTTAATAACGTAAAAAACTATACAACTTAATACATTCAAATGAGGTTCCATTTACGATGAATTAATGATCATCATTAATATTATACACCTATGATAATATCTGTAACTTTTAAGATAACCTCACTTGAAAACATCTTAATCTTTAAATTTATCTAAACTAAACATTGATGACAATTATAACATTCCAAAACCCCCACTCCTGAATTCGATTCTTAAATCATAAAATTTTAATTTCAGGCTTTGATGATAATAATAATGACCTAACATTTCCATAAAAACCCAAAAGTATAAATTTGATCTCTTACAACCTCGATTACTTTTTAGCTTTATCTTTTAATTTAATTATGAGAAAATCATAGATAAACAATGATAATTTCATTTAATAAGCATTTATCCAATTTTACCATTGTTTTTGTATTTTAAATTAAATCATCGTCATCTTCTATTTGAAATCCCTTCTTTCATAATTAATTCAACCTAATTATTTATAATATATAGAAGTGGAAACATAATAACGGTGATCTAAATTTCTATGTAAGGTTAAACAAAAACATTAAAAAAATTAATTTCATCAATTATCAAAATATGTTCCTATAGTTATGACAACATATTCAAAGGGAATGATAGAATACTAAAATAAAACATACCCATTAATACCTACTATGAAAATATAGAAAACATAAAATCCAAAGAGTCATAGAATAAATATTAATGATCCATTTAATGTTAATATCTACTATAATAAAAATTAAAAATGCATAGAATGAATTTAAAACCATTATTTGTATCTTGGAGCATCATATACGTAAAACCCTTTCAATACTGTTTAATTACAATAACCATATAACCTATATCTAAAATAATAAATATATAATTAATTGGATATATATATAAGGGGGATCATACTTAATATAGGTTATATCAATCACACCTATGATCTATGATGGGGATCAACACTTCGTATAAGCTGTATAAGGCTCGCCTATTTTTCATGAGATATAATTTAGATCAAAACTTCATATAAGGTATATTGATCTCAAATATTAGATATAATGGGGATTATACAATTGTATAATAAGTATCAAGATCAATCATTTCATTTAATTAACAATTACCATACCACTAATAAAATTCATTCATCATAAAACCATTTGATAAACTCTTTTAAACTCATCTCAGTCTCATTGAAACAATATTAACTCATGGAAGAGAAACAGGTTCCATAAATATCTCTTTGAAACAATATTAATCCATCAATGGAATGAAAGAGAGTATTATATTATAAAAATATCTCAATTGTGGTATAATTAACATCAATGGTTATTCACATTGATCAAGGGATATATCATTCAAATATCACTAAAAGAATTCCTGAGGAAAATATATTTTAGTTTTATAAAATATCTTTTGAAAACATAAAACATTTTCAAGATCCATTTCAATGAAAACCTTATTTGAATAAAATAAAGTGTTTTTAAAAAAAAATTTAAAATGTATCAGGATGAAAATTTCCGTTCATATTTGAAAAAGACTTTTAAATTTTTTTTTGGAAAACATGGTTTTGGAATATAACTTAAATTTCATCTAAAGGAGAAACATTATTGGATTTTATTAAAAATATTAAAAATATTTTTCACAGTACTAATGACTGCTAAAATGGTACTGTTACAAGAAAGTATATTGAATACATAATATATAATATTATTCATGAAAACGAAAAGATTTAAACTTTGTATACTTAATCATAAACAATCCTAAAAAATGATGTGATTATATCAAAAGTATCGTAGAACATTTTTAAATTTGAATCGTAATTCCCATGAAATATTGACATTAAATTAAACATTTAATATATTGAAAAATAATTATATTTTTTATATAAAATTTAATATATGGTGTCTATAAATAATATAAAATAATAAATGTGTATTGAATAACAATTTTTAGAAAAGAAGGAAAACTACGACAAAAATCCTTTACCGCTCGGGTAACATTGAATCTATAAAACTTGTAAAAGTGATATAATAAATGGGGTATGAGAATTTCAAAAAATTTATTTTAATAAACCTAAAATAAATTCAAGGATATTATATACACTCCAAAACAAAATTATGTTGTGAATATGTCATATATCATACAAAAATAAAAGTGAGACGAGAAAAAACTGTGAAATAAAGTCTAATTTTCTACAGTTGTTCTTTATTATCTAGATTAATAATAAAATGTTAAATAATTAATTTATGGATAATATTTTTCAACTTCATTATTAATTTTATTTAGTTTATGAAAAAAGTATATATAATTACTTAATTTTTTTAGTTCATGTCATCTATTTTGGACATATTCGTCTTCTGTGTCAAAAATGGTTTTAGTAGGTTAACTGTAGTAAACTTTTACTTTATATAAACATATATAAATAATTATATGGTCATAAATATAATATATATATATATCAATAATAATTTTTAAACCAATCAGGAAGGATGATTTTGAAAAATGAACTAATGTTGTGATCACCATGACGGCAGGTCGTATATTAGAAAGAATAACGTTTCTATTTATCAATGATCATTACAGAAATAAGGTCTGTAATATTATAAAATTACATAATAATAGTAATATCATAAATACTTTGATAATTAATTATATATAATTATATATATATATATAATTCTTGTGTCGTAAAACTAATTGAATTGCTTTGAGGATGTGGTAGTCCATATGTCCTCGAACGACATTATCACTTTTTAAGTGTGTCAAGGGGTAATAAATATAAATGATATATTGTGTTTTTTAATAGATATTTATGTCATTAATATCATGTTTTTATCATTTATATGATATATGTTCATTATTTTTTCCCTTATTTCCTTCGAAGTAACGCATTAGTGAAAATAATTTACATCATTTTGAGAGGAGGTAGTCTGCAGTACACACGAGCAATGTTATTGTATCCCCTATGGTATGAAATATATGAAGGGTATATATTATATAATTAATCCATATGTATAATTATTTTTATATATATTTAATATAATCATTATATAAATCAATATCACCCACCTTGAGAGGTGGTATTTGAAAAAATAATGTCACCAGTTCACAGGGAGGTACTCTTCCGTACACACGAACGATTATGTTGTTGACAATTTGATGGAAATATGTGAGATTGTATATAATAACATAAAAATAATAATATATTGGTAATTTTAGGATTCATATTTTATCATATATGTGTGGTGTAATAATAATTTTAATCGGTGGATAGAGAAATAAAACATAAATTCTCATTGGTTAACCTTACATATTCTTTAGGTAATTTCTATTGGTTAAAAAATGAATTCATTGGTTTGAATTGTGACCAAATTAAGGATTATAGGATTATATGAGGTTTTTTTTTTTGAAAATATTTGGGAATATTTTTTTGATAAAAATTTCAACACTGGTTCTAATATGTTTTAAGAGTGAATTCCATTTTATAGATGAGGAGTATAACTCTTGTAAATACCCAATTTAATTCACTATTTTTAGGTAACGATTACATAATTTTAAAAAAAAATATAAATAAATATGTTTAGGGATTATATGTTTGATAAAAACTTCCATCAGATGAGCAAACAAATATTTTAAACATTTTTTTCCGTAACTATTACTTTTAATTATTATTTTCATTTTTTTTCATTAAGGTAACTAGTTTTCTACCCTATGTAATCTATCCATTAAGAATAAATTAAAGGTATTATTATTAGATAATTTATACCCACTAATTCGAGGTATTAAACCTAATTTCCTAAATAAATATTTATTATGATTCAAAAATATTTTTTAACAAAAGCGCAAGTAATGTGAAAAACAATGTTTTAACATTTACTATGCTAACATAGATTTTAGTAATAAGGGGGTCGATATTTTCATTATAAAAGATATATTGTTCAATTAATGGACCAAATTTTATATTTATTATCAATTAAAAATCATTTTTTAGAATATAATATTGTTATTAATTTAAAATCTTTTCATAAAATATCATTTATTATAAAATAAAATTTATGCTAATTTTGACATTATAAATGTACATATAATTTAAAAGAAATATAAACACAAATACTGTGTTTAAATATATTTTAAACCACCATTGTGATATGATATATTCATAAACAGAATTAATTTAAGATAAATATTAATTCAATTTACTCTTTATTTTATATAATTACTATCGTTTATTTTAGTGAATTGCTAATTTAATAATTATTTCATTGTAATTTCGTATGTTTTTAAAGTAATTAATTCAACTATAAGAAATTAAAATAAATTATCTTGATATAAAATATAATTTATATTTCAAAATTATTTTTATAACCAAAACTATATTGGTTTTCCCATAGCAAAAATTTGTATAAATCAAAAGGAGAAAATGTTATTTTTTGAATTTTTTTATACTTAACTTATTATATTAATTGAATTCATAGAATATTGTTCCCAATAATCAATAAAAATAAATCATATTGTTTTAAAGGTCTAAATATTTCCATCCTATTAATTTTTTACATATTTCTAAGTCATTTTCCCATATATATTACATTTTAACCTATTGGTAAACTCGTTTTTACAATAATCATTTTAATTACAATTACATGTTTATTGACCCAATTTTTCTAAATTCAATTCACATTATTATAATAATTTAATGTAATATTGATTCTGCAAATATAGTGACACAATAGGTTTTTATGAAGAGTATTTTTCATTAAAAAATGATTCTATAATAACTTAATGAATAATCATAAAAAATATATGAAAATAAATTAATATTTAATATTATATAAAATATATATTTCATATAAAACATTATTCATATAGATCATTTTAATTAATTTAAAATGAGAAACAATATACATTTTAAATCAATTTTTCATAAACTCGTTTTTACCCCAAAAAAATAAACTTATAATAAAAACCAATATAACAATGATTAAATAAAATAAATGGATCATATTTAATAGGTTTTAATATATAAAATATTAAATTGGTATTGTGACTAGTAAATTACTTAATGTATTTCAAATAAGTATCCGTTATAAAAAATTGGTAATTTTTTACTGTTCACTGAAAAATTAAAATTTTCTAAAAGTCCACAAATTTCTCTAAAATTAAATTCTGATATATTATTTTCAAAAATTAATTAAAATTTATCATATAAATTTTTTAAAATTTCCAAAAAAATATAATATTATTCATTTATAACAAATGAAATAATTTTTATAAAAACCTATTTTTGAAGAATAAATTTAAATTACTAATAAATTGATTGATTTTTTACTAAAAAGTTAACAATAATTTATATTTATTAATTCATTTTCATATATATATACATATTATTTATTTATTTATATATTTCATAAATTAGTTCCAATTATTCATACCTAACTATTTTATGGAGGGGTTATAATGATAATATATATCATGGGTTGTTTATGTTCTGTGGTTAATCTTGAATACAATATTGAAAATAAATATATAGGGGTTACATGAAAAAAAATATAAACTTATTTTTTTATAACATTATATGAACATATTTTTCCTGTTACACAATATTAACTCATTATTTTATTTCTTTTACACTATTAAATATAATTTTATTATTTTAAAATCAAATGGTGTTATAATATTTTTTTAAAATATCATCTACAATATATCATGAAATGATCTAGTTAATCTAGATTTTAATTATACTACAACACTCTTAAATTTTTAATGTCAATTAATATCTAACATTAATTAAACCTTAAAAACTAAAATACTTTATTTTTTTAACATTAGCATATGATATAATATTATAGTGTTTATTGGTATCATCATCATTTTCACTTTTGAAAGCCATTGATTTCTATACACCATAAGTAATACATTAACATTATTCACCATAAGAGTGTCATGGTCGATGGAATCCACGAATAGATAAAATAATGGTAATATATTTTTAGGTAGAAGCTATATTATTTTTAAAATATATTTCATGTTTGCCATTATATATCAATGATAAATATTTTCTTATTATATCATTGAATTTATAACAATCTTCATATATTGATTTGTTGTATTTCTAAAAAAATCACTATATCAAATAATATAAATTTTTAACTCAATCTCAATGACATTACGTGTTTCCTTTTAAAAAATACTATGTTTGTCTAAAATCACATAGGTTGTACAACATGTGATATTTCTATTTAATTCATCATCAACATAATTAAAATCAATAATAATCATTGATTTATAGTTTTTATTATAAATATACCAAGTAACATAACCAAAAACATTTTTAATGTATCTTTTGTTTTCTATAAATATCATCCATTCTATTAAAAATATAAATGAATGAAAAAGTATCTTGTATATCCATTTTAATATTTCTTCTATTTATTTGATTCTATTGAAGTGTGGAGTTTTATTTTATTGATGGCCGATATATTTAGAGGATTTATTCTTCCCATGATATTTAATTTCAATTTTTATAATTTAGAAAATGTTATGATACATATGACACCAAATGTTATCTGATTAGGTGTATATTGTTCGTGTGTGTGTGAATTGATCATTTAAATGAAATGATGGGATGTAAAATGATAAATGTTAAATAAATATAATAATTTTTTAATAAAAAAAAATTTGAGAAAAAAATACATAAAAACATATTGATATATGTAAATATTAATTGAAACAACTAGTTAGTACTCAGTTAAATATATTTGATAGTAAAATAGATTTTTGTAATCCCATTTAATAAAAAAAATACAATACATAATGATTTTTTTGTTGTATAATGAAAGATATGTATTATTTTAGTATAATACATATCATTAATATACCTAAGGATATATAATATTGAGCCTATATATATTTATATTATAGGAGGCTCTATGAAATCGAAACATTCAACTACATTGAATGATATGTTTTCCAATATAAATATATTGTAACTCTGGGATCTTCATTTTTTATAATATTATAATATTTAAATAAGTAATCATGAAGGTAAAACAACTCAAACACTCAATGTTTGTAAAAGAAACAAAACATTAGAGCTTAATGTGGGATATAACGGTTGTATCACACATTATAAAATAACATGTATACTATCAAGCATAGAACAAAACATTGGAGATACTCACCATTTTATGGTATAAATAATTGAAAAATACATTAAACTAATGTTACTATATTTATAAAAAATAATGAAATACAATACAAAATACTATTCTTATACCATCAAAAAAACTTTTTTGTAAATGATATCATTCTTTTTTCTAAACTTATTACATAATATGTAACAACTTGTGAAAATCTATCCAAATGACCAATTGGATATCCTCTATAACACCTTTATGTTATATTTCAATGTTTATTATAAATACATATAACTAAAAAATACCTCATTTATAAAACCCTTATGAGTGACCACACTGGATTCAATGGTGAGAAAAATTATAAATTCTGTAATCTTTATTTTTAAGAAATTAGTAAATAGTAGTGAAACACGATTTCTGTTTAAGATAGATAATAAATTTGAAATATTTCTATCAAAGAAATGTTTTTGTATATCTACATCGAGTAGTTTTATAATATATAATTAATAATAACCTCATAACCTCTTTACATAATACACTATGGGACCATACAATATTTAATATATCATTCCCTTATATATCAATCATATGTTATCAGCTCTCCATCTAAAAAATACTATACTGATTAATATATCATATGTCATCCACCGAAGAAGAAGAGGACATAACATTCCTCTAAACCAAATAAATAATCCTATTGTATTTACCATATCATGGAATGGATATTAAATTCTTTAGTATATCCTATATAAGGCTCAAATATCATAAATTTCATATGCCAATATAATTAATATCTTTGTTAAAACTCAATAAATAACATGATTAACAATATACCCATCAATACCCTAATTAGACCAGCCTCAAGGCTAGCTAAAAAATGGTATCAAAGAATGTTGGTTCACATGGAAGATATACCATATCAACCAAATGTGCATTGATCCATTATGAAATAAGAACACAGAGTATAAAATGGAAATAGTGTATTTCTCACCATGTGGTGCTTATTGTGAGTCATCTGTCTAAAAAATATCTTTTCATGGGTCATGAGTAAATAATCTACCACTATATAAAACCTACAACATATTAATATTAACATATCATCATAACCTAACATAATCATGTTTAATGGTTAGTTTTAATGAAATTAATATTGTACTTTTAATGGTCAACTGTCATTTCCCATCATGAAAAATATGTAACCAACATGTGAAAAATGATAATGTGTATTTTGTGTTTTTATATAATGATACAATTTATATTCATAAAATCCTTCTATAGATACATAAAAACAAACATAATTTTTAGTATAACTATATCATATTTTATATAGTAGTGGAAGACACTTTTTTACTATATTATTATATTTTTTTAATAATTATATCTCTTTGAAATCCATGTCACATTGTTAAGGGACTGTCAGATAAACGGTGTCTGTAAATTCCATTAATGGTTTTTTCTATAAATAAATATTAATTTACTAATGGTGATATTGGATTCATAATCCACATGTTCAACACATTTAATATACTATCCAAAAGTATTTTTATCCCTATATAAAATGAAATGATGTTCATTACATTTTTTTATCAAAATTGTACTATTTCTAAAATCATCATCACTATAATATAATATTTTATCTAAACATTTAATTTTTATCATTATTTAATTAAAAATGTTAATTGTATTAATATCATTCATTACCAAAAATTCAAGAATCTTTTAGTATATAATTTTTCTATCCCATTTCATTCAATCAGTGATTGCCATTTATTTTTTATACTTTGATAAACACTATGTCAAAATATAATCCCACTATAGAGTTGATATATATGTTCTCTCTCATATATATTTCTTTGAACCCAAAACACCAATGAGAGGAAATAACACAAATATAATTAGGTGGAAATATTATAAAAAATATATTAACTCCAATATATGATGTATCATTTTATATATTCTTTAGAAACATTTGGAAAATAATTTTACCTAATTTAAATTAGACCCATATATCATAGTCATGTTAGAACACTCATATTTTCATAAATATATTGTGTTAAATATTTTACCTTAAATAATATTTTTAATATTATATTCTCAATGATTTTATTAAGTTAGATCAGTTATGACCATGTATTAGGACATCGTCATGGATAATTTTTAACAACCGTTATAAAAAAATTAATTCACTTATCACATAAGAGAAAAATATGATAAAAATACAAAATCCTTATTATGATCATCCTAGAGCCATTAATGCATCTATCACATAAAACTTCTTGATGTAGAATGCTTCTTTTTCATTAATAGGTATAGATTTGGCACAAACCATCAATAATAAAAAAATTATAATCCAATACATTTTAATAACACATTTTTATTATATATTTTGAATCATATACCATTAAAAAAATGAAAATTATATATCATTAATACATGATATGGACTCTCTATAATTATTCTTGTAACCCATTTAGTATTTTTTTAGTTTCTTCTCTAGTGAAAAGGTTCAATAGAATAAAAGAATCACCCCTTGTTGATAATTCATCATTTCCATTTCAGTGACTGATATTTTCTATTATACCCTTAAATATTTTTATTCCAACATATACCATTACCCTTTTATAATTTTATTATAGTGGTAGAGCTTGAACCTCCCATATCCTATAATATAACCATTTAAATATTGAGTATATTTGGTAAAATTCTATAGTTATAAATTATATTATACTTTATAATTAATTTTTGGAACCTTTAGGAATTTATTGTAGAATGACCACAATATAAAGATAAATCCTTAAAAAATACCCCATCCTTTCGAGGAGTTGATATATAAAAAATTATAATGATATAATTAAAGAAATTTAATGTTTCTTTGGTCATATATATTTTTTTCAATTCCTTCTATACTTGATTTATTCCTTTTCTATGCCTCTTTTTTGGTGTCCATGTCCATTTGATGAATAGAGTGACATGTTGACATATTAATAAGGGGTTTATCTGATGCATTAAATTTTTCAACTTAAATAAGAATTATTTTTAGTTTTTTGGTATTTATATAATTCATAACACATATTAAACAAGTTCAATAATTTGAATGTAATCTGAAGATCATATAGGCAATTGAATCTAAAATCATTCATAGTTTAAATTTGGAAAAACATTAAAAAGTATAATTTATTTCAATTATTAATAATAGAACTTTTATTTCACATTGGCTATTTTATATGTCCTAAAATATATGAACATTTAAACACTATTACATTTAATTACACATCATGGACTAATATTTTTTTAAAATGTTATAAATTTTCAAAAGATATAACTCTAAGGAAAAGTGCACAATAGGGGTATACATCATAACACTAAATTCTCCCATTAAAATCACTCCTTCCATGAATATTGTTGAAATAAATGAAATAATTATGAATATCATGGAAATTATCATGTTAAGTGTAGAAATTATTTATGTTATGTAGGGAATAATAATGATAGATAATTGTGTACATTATATAGTTTCTAAACGGCAATGTGAACATTGGGGTCTAACAATAACATGACCATTGAAACATGACATATTATGATTGTTTATCATTTTCATTATTAGTAAATATGACCATTAAGAATTACGACAATTGTAAATACAACCATTACATGTTTAATTTTAGAATTATAGTTTATAAATTTTAATGAAAAGGGTTAGATAATGTATTATGTAAAAACTATTTCCTTAATTAGTAAGAAAAACTCCAATAATGTTAATTTATAATATATTTGGAGATATGTGTATTCATTTATGGTTTACCATTATAAAATACCAAACTAATCGTCAACAATAAATAGTCAATAGGAATCATTTTTGGAATAATTTATATCTAGTAGAGATCACTACCGTATAAATTTTAGCTAATATATAACATCAATGTACCATAATTTTACACCATACCATTTGTGAGAATGGTGGTGTGATAAGGAAGAATATATCTCTACCTAAAATCAGAGATTATGAGTAAGTTTCTATGTAATGAAATAGTGATAACATTGATCCTATTTGTTTATATCACCCTTTTACATATGATAAGATGTAAAAGATTGTAGGATAAATGTTATAAAATTTATTTTTGACATAAACAACGCATTATTTAATTTTTGGAAAACAGATATGTATGGATTTAAATAAAATTAATATTTCGAATAAATTTATTAATTTGGAATAAAATTATATTTCATAAAAGGAATCTAAGAAAATATTTAGTTACATAAAAATTTTATACAATTACATGTATTTTTTTCAAAAGGTTATATATTTGATCACATGATAAAAATGTTTATTATAAAATTAAGGCATATTTTATTTGAAAATTAAACTACTCATACAAAAAAATATTAGGATAAAATATATGTAGTTTTTGAGATCAACGTATAAAAATTAAACGACTTTTTTATGTATCAAAAATTTATAAGAGTTCCGAAAATTTCGGTGTGATTTAGAATATTGTGTGGGTGGTAGGTATTACCGAATCATAATGAAATAAAAATGATGTATTAATTAATATGAATGATTCCTCAACCCAAAATGTATTTTTTCAGTAAAATAATGTTTTCTAACAAAACAAAATTTGTTTTCCCAACCAGTAATTAATATTACAAATCTTAAATAATATTTTATGATTTTAAATTAAATTATTTATAAAAATGATTAATTTCCATATCAATAAAAGATCATTATTATCGTATTTCATTTAATAAACATTAAAATAATAAAAAGCAGCACCAAAATTTCATATAACATGGGGTTAATACATGGGAACAACAATAGGTGTCTATTTATCATAACTTAGACACCATAGGTCATTGTTTATAAAATGATTCTCAATGAATGTTAAAATTCAATAATTAGCCACCCATTATCTAATTCATCCCCACTAGAAATCCATTTAACATTAAATCCCGCACATTCTATATTTTAGTTGTCTATATGAAGAAATAATAACGTGTTAATGACCTCTTATCAATTATTATGAAGCTACCTTGAAGGCTAAGTGTTTTATTTCTCATTCCAACTCTTAATTGAATAAAATTCATTTATAATATTACTTTTTTATTTTCAATTGATTTGATTTTAATGTACTTAAAAAAAATATTATTATTAAAATATTTCCCTTTTTAATGTGTATTACATTATCCTTATGTAATCACATTCAATATTCCATTATGTGTAACATTTATGAAATCAAAATAATTATTTGAGTTTTCATGCCATAATTTGATACTAAAATTTTCCAACCCGACATTCATTCAATTATATTCATATATATATATATATATACCTATATTTCCTTCATTATGTACTTTTATATTTGAATCCCACATTCACCACTCAGGAGTTAAATAACTAAATATATTCTTAGTATATATGATCTCTGCAGAACAAAAAAGGTTTTCATGTGATGGGTATTCCCTAATAGCATACCAATGCATTTTTTCAATAATTAATGTCTTGATATGACATGTTTATGATATCATGGAATCATTCCACTGTAATATTTCATGAACAATTGGTGAAAACCCCATGTTATAAATTTTATAAAACCCCAGAGATGAACATTGGTTACATGCTCATGTGTTTCTCATGTTTATATTTTATCCACATTACCATTTTATTCCTAATATACTCATTAATATTTTCTAATGTTATTCCTCATTTATAATCTATAATGATCACATAAATTCTATTTTTTTATCAACTTATATGGAGTTAAGCTCAAAATTTCATTTGCATGTATTACCCCAAGAAAAACATTTACAGCGTGGTGGCAAAGGATGGAATAAAATTGGTGTTTTTTAAGAAAATTATATTTTTTTCATCTATACAAATTATGTATTATGTACTTGGTTTCTGAGACACTACACCTCAAAAGAACATATGATTATTTTTAATTCATTGTTTTTTCAAGGAAACATGTTTGAAAACAAAATATGAAAATTATGAATCATTATATTTGGTGTCACTGTAAGGATTATATATTTTAAAAAATTTAAAATAAAAAAAATTACTACAAATTCATGGGTTATTTTAAAACATAGAAAAATGTCATAAATATTTGTAATGTGTTGATAATGTGAATTTATATAAATAAATTTTTTATATGGAAAATAAGTGGATATCATTTGTAGAACAGATGTACCTAGGGATGAAAAACCTAAAAAACGTTTGTTGGGTTTTAACACAATGTTTACGTATTATAGAACAAGTTGGCTTAACTACACAACAATTTTGACCCTGTTGTGGAATATTATTTTGGTGATTCAGATGTTTGTTCCAGATAACAAATGACTAATATATAGATAATGTAATGATTTATTTATTTATAATATATTTATGTGTTTCATCTAATAATCTTGAAACGTGAAAATTATATGATTAATCAACCCATTTTAATTTTTATCATTATAATACTAATAATGTTAATTTTCTCATTTATTTTATCTTTTTTATAAAAATTATGATAAATAGAATGTACCATGTGAAAAATATATGACATAAAACACAATTAATACCTTATAATATGAATGAATCATGATATAAAAACATTATTATGATGCTAAATTATTTATATTTGGTAATGAATGGCCACATGAGTCATGTAGAGCATCTGAAATCACTATTGAGGGAGAAACTAGTAGTTGAACCTTTCATAAAACAATGACCTCCAAATTTTAGTGACCCTATTATCCTTTTAAAATATAGAAATGAATCTAAACTATACAAATGATATTTTATAATCTATATTATTCTATGTAAGAGAATTATGGAAGAGAAGTATACCCATTAAAGATGATTTCAATTCCTGGTGAAAACAGGTAAAAAACATGAATCTAAAGGAATATGTTCAATATAATCACTTGAAAGAGTTTATGAAATACTATTATGGAAAGAATTTTCCTTACACAATTTTAAAACAAATAGAGACGAAATTATTTGAGGTAATGAAAAATAATAATGAATAAAATTAATGTAATAAAATTGATTTTAAAAGGATTTCAAGACACAATTCAATCAGTATCATGGATTTTTTTAGAATATGGATAGATTATTTTGTAGATTAGGATATCATCCAAGGATGGGAATAGAAATTTAGGACATTATGTTTTTTTGGAGATAGTTATGTGTTATCTCAAAGTAGAAATAGATATTGGATATATACCTTAATCTCATTAACGAAATTGTAAGAAGGGAATGATGGGCTAAAATATATGGAAAAACTATAACCGTGAAACTGAATGGAAGAAATGTACCATTCCATTATTAAACAAGAATTGGAATAAAAATTATGAGAATTTTCTAAGTGGGTGTGGAAAGTGTTACATGTACTGAAAGGATGACCATATAGCACAAAATTTACATGGAGACATAAAACCTAATAACATAAATTTAAATTTCAATGGAATGTTGGTGAAAACTCCACCAACATTGAAATGATTCATTAGTTTTTAGAAATGAAAATTTTAAAACAAATTTCCAAATCAAATGACAGAGGACGTAAATTACCACCCACCACAAAAGAGGCCAATGGGGGATGGTCTTACTTTATTATTCACGAGTATTGAATTTTTGGATTTGACTGAATTTGTAATAGGTACAGTCTCACGGAACACAAAAATTGTAATTATAAAATTTAAATATAATTAGAGGAATTTATTGATTTCATTATTGTTTTTGGAAAACTCGGATTTATCCTTGGATTGTTGTAATTGTTTTTATCAGTTAAAAATATTAGTGGTTCTATTCTAGACTCAATGATATATATATATATATCCTAATATTTACATTGGTGATTACGATCTAATCAAAAACCAAGTGGTCATTCCAATGGTTGTATTTTATGAAAATCTAGGGATATATTTCCTATCAAATTATTATTCTAATATCATATACAAAACTCTAGAAAATTTAGTTTTCTTGATGCCACAAAAGTAATTTTTTTAAAGGTGAAATATCAGTGACTAAGATTTTTCATAAACAAATTCATGTAGCCTTGACTGTAGGAATGATTTGTGAAGAAAATAAATAATTTTATTGTAAAAAAAGTAAACAAAACTTCCCACTGTTTCATAATACACTGATGTGGTTAAAAAAGAATTACATATACATGCCCTAGAAATGTTGACAGATTTCTCAATTAAACTCACACCTAGAACTAAAAAAATATCAAAGACCCTAAATAGAATTGAATTTTTGAAAATAATTATTCAAATTGGAAAAATAGGTTTTGAATAATCATTTTATTCAATATAATGTGTCTCCATGGGATGTACGTATTCTATAATTAACTCCATAGTATGTATCACTGAGGATATGTATTGATTATAGGGAACTTAATGTAATCATAGTACCGAGAAATAACATTTTAATACCATTTATTTATTCTTTCAATTGAATTATTTGGGTTAATTAATTTTCAAGATTCATATTAGATCATGGTATCATAAAAAAGTGGGTGGAGAAATAGGATATCCAAAAGACGGCTTTACACAAAATATATGATCATTTTGAGTACACTATTATGAAATTGTCATAACTAATTCTCATTCTTTATTTATATGTTTCATGAATAGAATCATTTTTGAATATTTTGATAAATTTATGGTAGTATTTATTGATGATATTTTGATATATTATATAGGTTTTGAGGAGCATGAGGATAATCTTAGTTTCATATTTCTTGTTCTGATGAATGAAAATATCATTACTAAATTCATAAGTATGTGTTATCATTATAGTAAGTATTAGTCATGGGACAATTATAATAGGTGACATCATCTTAGTTGATCTAGTTGATAAAAAATCTTTATAGGTTTGGCCTCAACCCAAAATAATTATTGAGATTCTTATTTTCCATTCTCTAATAAGATATGTTACAAGTTTAACAGAAAAAAACATTTATTTTTAAAACACTATCCATTATTTTTTTGGAAGGGAGTTAATTTTAGATTGGGAAATGATTTTGATGAATGTTCCCATATAACAATGATTAGTTTTTAATGTGCACCTATGAAGATCTTACCCTCAAATGGAGAAATACATTCCATATAATGGTATTAATACATGAATATAATTGGATTTATACTCATAGAGAATGAAAAGGTGATTGCATGTTCATATTTATATGTAAATCCTCCTGATATGAATTTTTATACTTGTGATTTGGATTTAGCTACAATATGTGTTACATTAAATCAATAGACATTATATTTATGTGTAAGAATGTATTTTATTGACTAAAAATAAAATTATAATTTATATATTAACACAAAATGAATTCAAAAGGAGTCAATAAAGATAGTTGGAGATTTCTAGTGACTATGATTATTCTACACATACTCACAAAGAAAAGAAACCAATATCACTAATGTATTAAGTAGGGATGATCATGGAGTTCATTCAATGATTTTGATTGATGGTTATCCGTTGGAAATGACTTATTAATGATGGAAAACGTAATCATAAGATAACATATATCATAAATATTATCCCAAATTTTTTATTAAGTTTCATGAGTGGAGAAAATTAATAATTCATAAAAATATGATCCTATATCAAGATTTTTTATAAAGTATATCAAAAATTTATTCTCTCTTATGTTATATCTTGTTCAAGAGGGATTCATAAGATTAATTACATGGGTATGTATCCCACCTATTCTAGATGAAGATCACATCTCGTTGTTTTCTATATATTTTAGAATCACACATATTTATAGATATATAAATGATAAATATTGGTGGGATAAAGTGAAAAGTGGGATTGGAAACAATTATCCAATAATTTCTTTATAATAGTAAGTGAAAAAAATGAGGCAATATTTCAAGGAAGTTTTATAGCTGCTAAAAAAATTGAGAGAAAAGTGGGAAAACATATCTCTAAAATTTTTCATTATAATATTTTAAAATATCCTAGAGAAGAAATTGCATATGAGAAATTATGGATAGACTAACAACACCGTCACATTTTATCACTATATGAGAGGACTTATCAATTGATATCCCAATTTATCTTTATATTAAGAAAGTGGTGAGATCCCATGTAGCACCAAAATCAATTATTATGGATCATGATCCAGTATTTACTTCATTATTTTGGAGGACCCTATAAAATTATTTGAATATTGATGTAAACATAAGTAAATACAATTTTCCTCAACCTGTTCAGAAATATATGAGGAATTTTAAAACATTTAAAGGCATGTTTAGGGAATGGTCACAAATTTTTTAGAGAGATAGGAAAAAAAATATTTCACATATTAAATTATTATAAAAAAATAGTTTCAATTTGATTATTCAAATAGCTCATCATTAATCATTCTATGGGAAAAAATATTGGTCTCCAAAAACATGAGATTGAATTTGAGAACTAAAATTGTAGAGACTATAAATTTTTAGAGATACTATAGAGATGATAAAAGTGATATAAAATCATATCAAGGCTAATTAGTAACAAAAAACGAGATATATGGATAAAATAAATAAGGAAATAAATTATAATTTATGTGCTCATATATTCCTAAAAATATCACCATGGAATAGAGTAATTGATTCCAAAATAATAGGAAATTGAGTCCACAGAACATCAGTCCATTTGAGATCATAGATCAAACTATAATATTTGATTATCTATTATCACACCCCTCAAAATATTCCAATCTCCAAGATATATTCCCCAATATCCAATTATGATATTGTATGTTAGTCCAAATTCATATAATTTAAATAAATTATTTTTAATTTGAACATTTCTTATATAATAAAAAAATTCCATAATATTTATTAAATTAATCAATTTTTATGATATATATATCAACCAAATCCTTTTATAGATATTATTACCTAATTTTTAATCACCGATAAATAATAAGTAAAACTGAAAGAAAATGAGGTTTTGTGTCATTTCTTGAATAGGTTCATTATATATTGAAAGGAAACTAAAACATTACAACCTTTTTTATTCTTCAGAATGAGATATTAAGTCCATATTACCTTTTAAAAATTAATAGGACAGCCTGAGTAATACATAAATGAATTCGGTGAACTAAAAATCATGTTAAGTTAATTAATGTGATACAAAAACATATCATATGGGTCTAAGGTATAAAATTAAATCATAAAAGTAACGTCTCACAAGTAATCACATAGAATAATAACATTGTGAATTTTTTTTTAACAAGATCATAGAAAAGTCAGAAATGTGGAACAATATATAACATGACATAACCATGAGTCAAGACGAACTACATAGATAATATCACATTGTGGGAAATGTCCCAAAATATAATATGTTTACTCCCTAATATCATACATAATGTCTTATGAGATAAAATATTTATCCAATTATTGGAGAAGTATATAGGTTCACCAATTATAATATGTCCAGTCATATGATTTCCCTAAAATAAAATAAATCATAATCCATAAAAATATCAATTACTCATGTAATGTATTGGGACGTATTTGTGAAAAGAACTTATGGAATTTATTTCCCATTAAAAGGAATGGATAAAAAACTAGGTATATATTTGTGAGATATATATAAATATTTCACAAACATTCAATGATATTTTATGGATAGATAATCTGGGTTAGTGCGATAATGGTAATAACCTAAAAATGGAGGGATTGAGAGATCATGGACCTCATTACGAACTTAAAACTTGAAATATTTATATTTTGGGATAAAATACATATTTTAATTACAAATGAATTTCATTTATCACACTATTTGGGTCAGTTGAATTATTGGGGATCTCCAATAACAAATCCAAACATGAGTTCCAAAAACTGAGACTCATGAAAAATCATATATATGAGATATTCACTATATTAAATATGACTACAATGTAAATAACTCCTAATCCATCATATTAATGTGCCCACACCACACACCTTAACATTTGGTCTTTTTTTGGTGTCATAAAAGATTACATATATATACATTATGTAGTATTAATCAACAAATTATTTTAGAAATGTAATATTGTTGTCTTATCTTATTTTTATATATCCCAAATATAAAATATAAAACAAACATGGTTATATGATAAATATTATCAAAAATATTTTTTTACATAATTATAATAAAATTGTATTTTTTTTTTAAATATTTAAATGTCTTCAATAATTTTTTTTCTGATAATGTTAGTAGTTTGTAATATTATTTAACTATAATTAAAATTTATAAATCATTAGTATTTATTTATATAATTAATTTATGTAATCACATGTAGTTTATTTTAGGTGCATTAAATTGATCTTGGGATAAGTATTATTATTTTTTGTATTCAAGGATTTTATAAATAAAATTAATTATACTAAATTATTAATAAACTTACTTTGTAAAAAATAAATCCATTATTAAATTATATCATCAAAAATTTCGAATTGTATATTTAACATAATTTTATGAGAAAATAAATTATTATATAAAAATTATAATATGGAATGTATTTAATGTAATAATTATGTCACCATAATGACATAAAATGATGGAATAAGAATTATATTTAATTGATTATGAAAATGAGTTATAATAATTTATATAACTAAGATAATGTAAATAATTAAAAATATTAAACCTATATTAATACATCTGAAACCTATTGTATATTTAATGAATTAAAACTCAATTTTTTATGAACAAAAATATTTTCGACATAATTTTTTTTATTTTAAAGGCTATTAGTTTTTAAACATAATATTACTAATAAATATTCCATACATTTCTAATATCATGATTTAAAATAACGGGAAGGCCAATGGTCTTATTTTTTTAATACATGGAGTCATAAGAACTAGTTTTTGTAATTAATAATAAATTATTCTTTTTCCATATAAAACCCCACCCATCATCCCGTTACACTCCACAAATACTTATTTTAGAATGAATTACCACTCATTATTTCATTCATGAGTCTCTCACTAGAGATTCTATGGTTCAAAATAGAACTTCTCAATCATTAGGAGTCCACCTTTCAAGGTAAGGTTTATTTAACTCATTCCTCCTCTCCATTAAAGTACATCCTTTATAATTAGAAAATTTTTGAATTCATTATTTTTTATATGATTAGGATACGTGATTTAGTAACCAAATAATTACCTATTAATTAGGGGATACCATTCACCCTTATTAATCCCATCTATAATGGGTTATATATAAACTATAATTCCTTGAATTTACATACCATACATTTGGGTTATAAACAATCAACCCTACATTCATTCATGGTTCATTATATATATATTTTATAGTACTTAATTGAATTTTTACATCCATGTATAACACGTATATTCCCTATAATGGTTTTAAAATTATCAAATACATTATTATGGTATATGATTTGTGCAGCACACATAGATCTATGCATAGGAATTGTACTACATGATAACACTCCAGGGAATTGGTTAATGAATTAATATCCAGATATATCATTATTCATGATATCTAATAAGTATTTCTTAATAATGTTTCATGATACATTGGTGAACAATATTGGTAATATATTTTATGACACCATATTGATTTACCTTGGTTGTATTCTTATGAATCTCACATTTCTAAATTATAGGAACATTCCCATGTTATATATCATTCAATCATAATTATTCATTTTTATTTTTCCCCATTGTTTTTTAATTATGATCACATACTATGAAATCCTAACTTGGGTGTCACACAAATGTTCCCCGAGTTAGTGGGACACCTGGCCTTAAGTGCACATCCCCAAACACCAGATGTTGTAATTAGTAGATAATCCCTATGGTGTGTCAATTGTGAAACTATTCCCTCATTACCAAATTGAGAAAAGAGGTTATGATGATAAGGTAAATAGATTAAGCTTGATAATAATGAATAGATCATTAGAATCATACATAAAAACCCAAGAAATATAAATTAATACACAATAGTAGGAAGCTGAATCATATAGAAACTAATGATAATTTGTGTATGGTTTATATGAAAAAGGAAATTAGGTAAACATGGAATTATTAAATAAATTATATATAAATGAATCAAAATTAGAAAAAAATTATTTTGTATCCTAAGAATTGTCTCAATCATCTGCTTCCAAACTCTATATTATACCATCAATCATGATCTGGGGTCCAAAGCGGGGTTCTTCCCCTAGTACACACCAGAATTTATATAATATGTTTGTGTACCACATTTTTCCTAGATACTCTGTGATATGAATCCTTGTAGGACAAAATTAATGGAATCCATACAAACAATCATGTGAATATAAACAAAAAAATTGTGTGGGTATATAAAAATGTAATGAAATTCTATAATGATAATTGATAACAAATTTAGCCTCATATTATAATTTATCTAAACATGACATAATTTAATTAATTCATTTATTTTTATTTCTTACAGATATGTTGGTTGAGGTGTCATGTAACTTAAATTAAATCATATTAATAATAATTATAAAGTATGATCCAATGTAGAACCAAGGAATCCTATAATTATGACAATAGTGAAGCAGATATAAGGTTATAACCAAGGAATAAATAACCTCTAGGGTCGAGCCAAATCATAATAATAACCTAAAACCCTACTAAAATGTTTTTTAGTGTAATCAATGGGGTGTCTATGAAGTCATGCTAATATAAAATATTCTAACCAAGTCCCAGAATCTCCTAGATGGTAAGTACATTTTAATCATGCCTAAGCCCAATGGATAGAATCTATGGATCCACATATTTGTAGACATAAATATGGATCCAAATTGTGTATCCATATTATCCTTATATATAAAAGATAGTGTATAGATCATAATGTATCATTTTAGTCATCAAATATTATAAAATAGAAATATCTAGTAGTGGGTATCTCCATCGGTAGTTGTCTCTTTGAATTGGAATGGAATCTTCTAAGTGATCAAGTCATTCCCAGAGAAATACAAGGCAAGATCAAGTATGACCACTCCAATAAAGATTAAAAGTTCCATATTCAATAAGATCCCTATACATAAATAATTATTTAGTTTATTACATTTAATTCACATACCATTTAATAAGTTATTTTTTCATTCCATTATCGTCCATTAGTTTTCCAATGTACATCAAGGTCATGCTACCATTTATAACATTCATTCCATATTATATTGTTTACTCCATTCCATCACCTTCGATAATCATGATTAGGTGGAAAATTTCATGCAAGAAATTATAATTCAATGCAATTAATTATCCCAATTAATATATATGTATCTAATATACACATTCCATTTACATCTTGAGGGATCATTTAGTAATTCAAAATATTATGTTATGAGGTTCAAGTGAAAAATATACATGTGATTGACATTTAAAATTCATAATAAATTTTATTTAATATGGATTTCAATTTTAAAGGACAATATACACACTCTAACATTGTATCAATAAAACTCCATGGGTTTCTAAGGAATAATAATGGAAACACCCTACTTAGGGTGGAATTAATTGAGGTTATAACCACAAAAAAAGAGAGGATATTATATATAAAGGTATATATAATACGATAATGAAGATTATAATCCTATAATATGAATTTTGAAATTAAAACATGATGATACCTATGTGCACACAACACCAAGAGTTTATCAAACAGGGTGACTTGAGTGATGATTCAAAGACCATCTACGGTATAACTGTAAGACATTCCTCATCTAGTATCGAACTTTTGTTTAGCCAAAATCAAGATAAATTTGAATAAATGACGAATTTCGTAGAAATAGTTCATATTATCTAGCACCTAAATATAATATTTTAAAGAAATATGAACATGGAAATGAGCCTATAGAATAGAGATCTTACATGGTGGAATCCAAAAAATTTAACAGAATCTGAATGTTAGATCAAATGGAAGAGACCTTCCAATATTTAACTTTTGTCATGGAAGGGGGTTTCAATGTGGGGGGGGGGGCATTATGAGTGGGATAAATAAGAATAGGGTTCACAAATTATAATTCCTCAAGAGAAAAATGGTAAATTTCTACTTTTTAACTATGAAACAGAATTTGGACCCCAGGGTTGGAAGAATAGTGTGCTAACCATGTGCCTCAGACTGCCTAAGGAGGGAACCTACATGGTTTTTCCCATAGAGATTTAGAAATCATTCACTATGTATGTTTTGTATATATTCCAAAAACTGTGCACCATCCACATAGGTGTGTGACTCATGATACATTGATTGCTAAAACTATGTGGAATCCTTAATACCACAACACATCCCTCACACGATTAATAAAACTATGTGGTTTGGGGTGCATGATTTCTACTGACCATGTGATATTGTTTCCTTTGGGAAGCACAAACCCCCCAGGCTCTGAACATGTTTTGGGAACCCCAAAGACTCTTGTGACTAAATTAGGAATCCATAAAATTTCCAATGTAAATAATTTGGTAGAAATTAAAATGATCTATACCTCATTGAAAAAATAGTACTTCCTGTTGTCCCCACATTAAGGAACCTATCCCTAAGATCACCATCAAATGGTAGAAATACATAATATTAGAACAACTCTTGCCACTAGGCATGTACGTCAACATCTTGTTCCCATGTCCTATCTTGTACATATTCATGCCTCCAATAGACCTACACTAACAAGAAAGAAAAACCATATATAACATATATTCTATGATCAATGATGTTTTTAGGATACTCCTAAAATAGTTTTTTATTATATAAAACCACATCATAATGATAAAAACGTTTTAGATGAGTCTCCATGATAACGGTTAAACTATGAAATGTGGATGTTTTTGTACATGGATTGATTCCTTTGAAGTAATGTCAACCGACAGGCTATTATCATAACTCTATCCAAAATCAAAAATATCTCGATGTTATGAGGAGAAACCTTCCATAGAAATTGTATCCATATATTCCAAATCCAGGGAGTTACTCGTAAGAAAACATGATCCCCAACCATAATTTCCATAGGGAATTGATGGTGATCAGAATAAGATTTATTTATAGAATTGGTAGAATGCATACAATTCTTGATCATCTGACCCTACTATGAAGTCTCATGCATGATAAATGGACCTATTATCCCTCCCTCTACTACAGATTTCCATTATAAGGTTGAACAACATAGAATAATGTATAGGGACTCAAATAGATCTATCTGAATCATTAAGTAGATGCTATTATTTTTATTAAAATCCATGAGAAGGAAATGATTCTCATTGGACCATATAAATTAATGGAAGCATTCCTGGACCATGTCCTGAAAAACATGTAATGTCTATTCTGACTGGCCATCAGTCTGAGTTTGAAAAGAGATGCTCTGAAGAACCTATGTACCCATACCTCTCTACAACTCCTACAAGAACATTGATGTGAAATGAGTGTCCCTATATGATATTATTGTACATGGGAATCCATGTAGCCATATGATCTCACAGACATATATTATTCCCAAATCATTGACATAGAAATTTTCCTATATAGAATAGCAGTGGGATACATTATTCAATAAATCTTAGACTACCCAAATAACATCACTAGATTAAGGTGACCTCATTATGACAACAACAATATTCATGGAAATATATTTCCAATTCAATAATGCATTTATATATGTCTATAACAAGCCACCAGTTCAATAGTGATCCTCATTCACTTACTAAAAGGTGGAACACCTAATAATAAAACCTATGATATGATGATTCATCATAGGACACAAATACTGGCATCACATATCTCGAAACATATTATAGATGATTCTCACTTAGTGTACTCAGAATGATATATTGTTTCATAGCATGATATTTCCTTGTATGAGAATACTCTAATTTATTATCCATAATGACCCCAACGAAAGAATCTAGAGAGTGTTGGCAAACCATATTCATCAAATCCATGAAAATTATATTTGAATTTTTAAGACTGAACATCATAATGAGATACACATATAAACCACACAACATTCAGAAATTCATACATGGCATATCTAATGGCCTAACATGCAACTGGTGATAGCTGATCTCACGTTGATAAAAAAAATACCAGGGCTCCTTATTGTTTTTTAAAGATATCATATATAAAACATATTTGATACACGTTAATAACTGTATCATGGTTTTATCTTCAATAATACAAAAATAGTCAAATGGTTAAATCCACCTTCTTGGAGAAAAGAATGGGTGCACTTAATAAGATGTATAAGGCCTGCTAAAAACATTAGACTATAGATACTCCAACTCTCTCAAGAGCACATGAAGCTTAGTAGGTTTTATCCAATATGGATGAATGGAAACTTGAGTTGCTCCTGAAAAAATCATAATTGTAATCTCTACTTCTCTTTTAGAAGATAATCTAGAAAAACATTGGGAAATACATCCCTGAAATGATCTACTACTCAAAAAAATCGATTTTATGTATTCCATAGTCCTCCATGAAAGTCTAGATATCTGGGAGGTTGCTCCTCTAAGACCATGATAATCAGGTCCAATTGAACCTGCCTTGACATTTTACCCTATTTGTGTAGATAAATTCTGTTCTATGGGGATGTAAACAAACCCCGTTTGTGATATCAGTTCACAAATGTGTGATATGTAACCAACCAATCATTTTTGATAATTAAATCAAATCATATCATCTTGAGTAAAAAGAAATCCCATTGAAAGATATGACTATCTACCTCAACGGAGAAGTCTCTACATTAGTATATGCCCTCCGACCGCAAACTAAATAACATTTCTAGTGATATCATACCATAGAAGTGCTGAAATTAAATCCTGAGACATTCAATTGTGGATAATGAAATGAAAGATTGAGAGGAACATTTTTTTAATAAACAAGATACAGTAGTATATGATACTAGAATAGAACCTTGTATAGTCAACAGACTGGCACCCTAATCCTCTGGTATTGGTTCAAAATCATGCAATTCACCTAATCCATAGCCTTATATCATAGCTAAACTAAGATGATCATGGCCGCTCTGTTGGCACTAATAATTAGAAGTCTTGTTACCCTTGCCACAACCTCCTCCCTGGCCTCTCATTCTTGTGATACTCAAACATCCTTCCTGATGTGGCATAAAATATCCTTCACCTGAAGGTGGAGTTGGTGTGAAGCCTTTTCCAATATAAGTAGATGGAATGGTGAAACATAATATTTGATGATGACTCATATGTAAGAAAGAACAAGACTCTAGAGGGTCTCTATCACACTGAGGAGTCAGATTCCCCTACCATCCACATAGATGGAATTTTATAGAGCTTCTAGTATGAGTAAACGAGACACTATTACTCCGATGAGAATCCTTTAGAGAAATCCTCCTATTATTATAATAAATATTTTCCATCCTTGGTTCTGAACCTCTATTACCAAAACCATCTCCATCACTCAAGTTTCACTCAATGATATGAGACTGATTAATAATCAAAGAAAAGTTAGGAAGTTGAAAGACATTCACCTGATTGCATATGACATACTTGTACCCATCCTCAAAAAATCACACTCTTCACTAGACAACCCTATATATAACGAGTGAAAAGGGTTTTTTCTCAGTGATTTTTTTTGAATAGTACATAAAGGACATGTCACCCTACTCCAGGTACATGAAATATTTGGATCATCCATCTCTCAACGACTAATGGAAACATCAATTCAAAAAGTCTCTCTAGAAGTCCATCCAAACCATTCTATGATGACGACCAACCTGGGTAATCATATCACAACCACTCTTGGACGTATCTGGTGGAATAAAGGTCAAAATGTTTCCTTAATTTATAACTAAATTTTCAAATTCTCAATGATTAATAAAGTGCACTCTATCCTGGACTTAGTATACCAAGTACAACCAACCCCATTAAGATGGATGGATATTGTTACTGGAACTCATGAGTCAAATTATCCATAGTACATGCAAATTGTGGAACACCCTACATGGAGAACAGCAGACATTGAAAACACTCACAAAGTTGAGTTTCAGTGTCCATTTAAGGTATAGTAGGCAGTTATTCAAGTGTATCTCCTGATGGTAAGATTGGAATCTCATGGTCCACCAACATTGAACTAGGGCCATCATTGCCCTCCAGGAACACGACTCGAGGAAGTCATGTTTGAATAGCTCTAAAAATTGAAATCACATAAAAAAATATTTATTTTTAGATATATCCATTAGAGGAATTATATCACACGAATAAGGGATCAATACCCAAGATACTATCCAAATTGTCTTCGTATAAGGCTAGGGTACTAGCAAGGGTTAAAGTTTAACTTACATGGGATCTATTTAGTGAAGGGGTCAATTTTACTTTTCCTCATCCATTAATGGATTACATTTAATTTTATATGTTAATATTTTCATTTAGAGTTTTCATTTTATTATATAAAAATACCAATATTCAGCTAAATAGATCACAATTACCTTCAAATTTAGTCTCATAGACTATATAACTGAAAGATACACCCATTTAGTTTTCAATTGATCCCCATATATATTTAGTCTCATATGATAATGGATGAAATACAGTGAATTAACTAAGTAATTTTCCATATATTATCCACTAGGACCCATAAACATCGTGAATTGGAACTCTTTGTCACTCAATCATATCCAAATATCAGCTCATGTAACCAGAGACACATATCTAGAATGTTTATAAACATGTAATTCAATATTCCACCATCAACTTCTCTAGGAAATAACAGATTATATTAGTTGTAAGGATTTAAATAACCAATTTAAATAAAATTAACTAGAATTTAATAGAATATTAATATATAGAACAATCATGGAAAACACAAAAATCATAGTCTACAAAATATTTAAATGAAATGAAATTCACCTTTATGGCCTGGCATTTACATGGCATGTGATTTCTAGGTGCCTATTATTTTCCGTGATTAGTGATTTATTCACCTCATCTAATTAGGGTAAGGATAAAATGAAATCCTATATAATAATAATACTAATATTAATAATAATAATAATAATAATAATAATAATAACCCTCACATAGCGTGTTTGTCACCAAATGGTGGAAGTCTAACAATTGTAATAAGTGAAATACAGTTATTCAATCTCACAATCAAGAAAATCCATATTAAACATGAATGTTGATTAGATACATCCAATAATGGGTTATAACCATGTCTCAACCCATTTACAATCACCTTTCTATTTTCTAAAAATACGGATCCAACAAAAGATATATCTCATACAACTTTGGGACATCCCGACTTGGGTGCCACTCAGAGGTGCCCCGATTTGAGGGGCCACGTGGCCTCATGCCTGCCTCCCTGAATGCGTGAGGCTACAAAATAATAGTGAGGGCATAGTGTTTTACCGTGGGGATACTGTTCCCTCATTACCAGAGTGTAATACAACATATGTAATAAGTAGGTAAAAAGAAGAATCATGATAATGAGGAATATCATAGAAAAAGAACACATTAACAACCAAGAAAAAATATTATTACACAACATCTTAAAACAAAATTATATAAAAAAAATGATAATGTATTTAATGATTGTATAAATAATGAAAAAAGGTATACATTAAAGCATGAAATACATGATATAAAAAATAATCAAAATAAAGGAACGAAAATACATCTTCCTATGAACCTTATCGGTTATATGCAACCAAGATCAATACTATTAAGGAAATGAAGATCTGGTTTCCAAAGCATGACTCCTCCCCATGTATACACCTACATTCATATATCTTCTTGTATACCATTGGGGGATTGGTTATGTTGTGAGATAAATTTCAGTAGGATGCAACAAATTGCGTATATACAATCTAGTCTGTCAGTATAGACTGAATAAGATTGTTGGTGTATATAGATGTAATGATGTTCTATAATGATAATATATTCTTTATTCAACCTCAGCTGGTAATTTCTCTAGATGTGAGATTAATAAATTAATTAATTTATGTTCTGTTTATATATATAACTCACATGAGGTGTAATAGAAAAAACACAATATCATAATAATAATTATAATAAAGGAGGATCCAAGGGATAACCAATGAATTCTAATAATGATAAAAATAATAAAGAGGATGGTAGTAACCAAGGCATCCTTGACCTCATGGGTCAAGCCAACTTATAGTAATAACATTAATCATAGCTAAAGTGGGTCTAAGTGTAATCAAAGGGGTTTATTCCAAGTCATTCCACAATAAATTATTCTAATTTAGTTCAAGGATCTTGTCTAAGGTAATCATTTAATATGCATTACCGGTCCCATTGTGGTGATTCCATGGTACCACATTTCCAATGACATCAAGTTGTGTCAAAGGATTGTATCCAAGGAATCCTAATATCCAGAAGATTGATTAAGGATCCTACAGTATCATGTCATGTAACATCCCAGGTAAAAAAAGAATAATACATTTTCATATTCATTAATATTTTCTAATTAAATATTAAATTTACTTTAAAGGGGTTGCTATGTTCGATAGCGTACTCGATACGCAACAATGAGTTTCTTCGAAAACGTACGTTGCACACTAGTAATATAATAATATTATTTTAAATGGTAGTTAACACGTAGCCTTTGTATTGGCGGGAATGAATATAAATAACTAGAATATGATTATATGTGTTTTTTAAATGTTTTTCATTTTTCTAATAAAAAATAAAGGCCTAAAATAAGAAAAGAGTTCAATTTTAGGCATAGATACTCTAATATTCACTAAAAAGTCGAACCATCGCCTTTTGATGGAGAACCCTCGTTAAATATAGTTTTGGTCACTCTTATACATTATATTGGACCAAAAAAACACTTCTTTAGAATCGGGACAACAAAATTTACTTTGTGTAAATTTTTGGTATTTTTCGAATAAATTCAATTTTTTATGAATAGTGAAAAATGTTGTATTTTAATTCAAAAAAACTTTTTAATATAATTTATTTATATGATTAGATTATCATTTGAATTTTTTTATAGTGAAATTATAATATATTTTTACCATTTAATCCAATAGTTGTCATTGGAATTAATTTCACTTTGAAATTGGACATAAACTAGTGTCAATCTTTGGATACATTTTGTTTCAGAAAAACACGCTATTTGTTTTGATAGCGGGAATTAATTATTAAAATAATTAATGAAAATTATATTTTTTTAATTTTGTAAAATAGACATCATTTTTGAATTCATAATATCAAATATATCTTAGGGTTATGTTTTGGTATTTTTCTGAAAAACATCAATTTTTGATGAATAGTGAAACGAGTAAGTGGAACATAAAAAAACTGATTTTTCGTTTAAATGAAATCTTACCACCTCTGTGTTTTGAATTTAAAAATTCCGACATACATGGTTGTCATTAAAAAGTAAAATGTGGTTCAATAGGATTAAAATATTTTTTGGTGAATAGTAACTTTTACGTTTTTAATTGTGATTAGAGGTAATTAGTGTAGTTTAAGTTAAAAATAATGTTTTAATAATATGAAATGACCTAGAAAAATGTAATACCATTATTTTATGTGTCATGGAAGACCATGAAAATCCGTGTATCATCTTGGGGACCCCATGGACCACTTTGGTAGGAAAATGACATTAAAAACTTTTTATTTAATGTTAAAATAAAAATGTCACAAACATGAAATGTTTTACCAAAAAAATTTTTAAGTGGGGTTATAAAAGTCATAATTTTGTCTATAAATATTAATTATAATTCTAAAAATATTTCCTACATCATGATATTTTTTTATAATTTTTAGACATTAAATAAATTAAATTATTTATGACACCATGATGATGCAGCGATTACCTCTTTATTTAATGATTTAAATAAAATGAAACGATAATGTAAAATATAAGACCTACACATGTCAAAAACCTATTGGATGGGTGGATTTTGAACCCTTATCACCTTATACTCTAAATATATAATTTTGGGACCTTTATTATCCGAAAATCATTTTATAATAATGTATCCTTTTATAACATTCCAAGAGTGCCCCTCCTCTCCTCTTATAAAAGTCCCCCACCTCTACCTCCTTACCCACACCTCTCAAGCCTTTGTTTTGGCCAAGCTATGCTCATTTTCTCTCTCCAAATCCATCTATTACTCCTAGAAGCCTCACTTTGGGCAGAAGTCTTCCCATGGTATCCTTTGAGCTCAAATAAAAGATAGTTACCCAATTTTAAGGTAATGTATTCACTTGTGTTATTTTGTATCATTTTGCCTCTCCAACCCCTTAAACTATTTTTATTTATTTATTTTTTAACAAATCCAGTATCTTCAATATACCAGGATGTTTTTATAAGAAGTATTAGAGCTACACCGACACACACCTTTGTCTACTAGTTAATGAACATACTCTTTCTGTGGTTGGCGATTTTCAGCCTCGCGAAATGATGATTGTTCGATCTTCTTTTAACACCTTTCATGGTGGCCATTAAGATGTCACTATATTTATATATGATATATATTATGTTTTTTTCCTTATGCTTATGTATTTTTAATTTTTGGTATACCTTTATGGTTTCCATTTTGGGTAAACACGATAGTTTCATTTTAGGAAGTGCGGACTACCGGCCCTTCAAAGTGATTTGATTCGTTAATGCCTATGTGGGACGTATAAAGGATGGAGTTAATGTTATTATATATTATGTTATACTGGAATTATAATATACCCTTATATCATTATGATTTCACTCCATTAAATATGATATAGAAATGAAAGTAGCGTTCATGCATACGTACGGCTTACCGTCTCCATGAATGGTGCATTTCGTTTCTTACCCCTAAATGTTATGTACTACTGTAAATACATGTATATGATAGATATATATTATATATATGATATCCAAATCATGAATATCATTCTGGATATAATTAACCCTTGACCACATAAATAACATGTAATTGTAAGAAGTTCATTTTGACTTAAGTACCAAATATCGACAAAACAAACTTTATTAAATTAAATGATTACATAACATTTATAACAGGTAAATTAGTTATATAAAAGGAATAATAAACATGAAAAAGGTTCTAAAGAAAGTAGAAATTAACACTAGTTTATTATTCAGGAGATTAAAGAGAAATCAAGTCACGTCGGACACGAGGTAAGGGACTTCATCTCGTTTTCCTTTCATTGAGGAATATTTTGTTCTAATGCAAGGATTTCTTTTATACAGTGTATAAACCCCTTTGACTTTTAATTTTATATAAAAAGAATCGTTTTCTACACAGCGTTTTATTAAATGACAAACATGAATGTTTCTTTTAATGTATGCGGTGACAACGACCTTTTCCGCCGCAGCAAGTATTATTTGGTCTTTGGCTTCCTCAACAAGCCGTAATATTTTTAAAATGAAATAAATACCATATACTCTTTTATGTATTTTGGTATTGAAAATGGATTTTATAATGGATTTTCTATTTCAATATATTTATGAGATATATTTTGATCAAATGGTGGAAATGATTTCTATCCATTATATTTGTTTTATGTCTTATGATTTTATAATGGTACTTGGACATTTGACGGGTGGTTACGTGATAAACCATATGATGGGTGGTGCCGTGAATACAAGGATGGGTGGTTACGTTATGACCTCCAATGCATTGGGTATGGAAGTCGGCCGTATGGCTATTCTATTAAGTGACATGTGTGGAAGTCGACCGTATAGTTATTCCATTTAAGTATTTTTATGTCCCATGTTACCTTTATATGTTATGTGACCATTATATGGGATTTATGGTAACCTTTTGGTTACAAAATGGAATGTAATGATCTTTTATTAAGTGAAGAGTTTTTAATACTTCATAAAGGTGAAAAGTATTACTTTGATAAATTATACATGTTTAACTTGTTGTTTTGAAAAAATAACAGTTTTCATTCATTGTGAATTCCTTAATGAGCTTTTTATGCTCACCACATGTTTTTCTGAAATGTTTTTCACAAGACTTAATGTGGAATAGGGACAAGGATGGGATCAAGGGAAAGTCATGCTATCTAAAACATGGAACTAGACATGTTTCTTTTTATGAGTATTTATTTTATGGAAACTTAGTAGAAGTGTCTACTTTATAATCTTTTGAGATGTAATTCTCTAAAACTCAAAACCTGAAAATATCCTCAATGTGAATTATTCATTTAATTCAGTATTAAGTAAGGTTTAAGGAAGGGGCCTTATAGTTGGTATCAGAGGTCGGTTTAGACAACTTTAGGGGTTCGAAAATTGTTAAATATGGTATGATTGAAATGATATAGCATTTAAATATTACCATGTTGCTTCGCCAAATATATTAATGTGTTTAGAATGGTTTTATGCAGAGGAAACAAAGTAGCTATATTGGGACGACATCAGGAGGAGAACAACCTTCCAAATCAGTAACCTCAGATGGTCATAATTGGAACTGAATAGTTTGTTGTAGTGATGGCACTGTTGACTCAGGCTATAAATGGTGGTGGTATCCATGAACGAGATCAGCCAGATCAACCACAGAGAAACATGTCAGTGGTGGAACATTTCATGAGGCAACATCCCCCATCATTTAGAGGATCATCTGACCCTGTGCAAGATAAAGGGTGGATTAATGCATTAGAAATGATTTTTGATGTCATGGGGTGTTCAGAACATCAAAAGGATAGTCTTTTTGTTTACCGTTTTGAAGGTGAAGTTGATCAGTGGTGGAAGATGGTTAAAAATATCAGGGATAGTTATGAGATTGATTATCATCACTGGGATGAATTCAAAGGTATGTTTATTGAGAAATATTTTCCTATGGTGGTTCGTCTTAGGATGGAAAAAATATTTCTTGAATTGAGGAAAGAGGATGACTGAGTGGCGGCTTATGAAGCAAATTTCACTTGACTGGCAAGGTATACTCCAAACTTCTTATGAGATCTTGATATTAAAATCAACCATTTTTACTCAGGTTTAAAGCCACGTTATCGTAGGGAATTATCTTCTCATGAGTTCAAAAGTTATGAAAAACATGTTTGATGTGCAGAGAAGGTGGAAATGGAGTTTGCCGATGATCAGGTGTTCTTTGACAAACAACAGAATAAGAGTTCCAGTTGATAGGAAAAGGGGATGAATTCATCAGAGAAGCAAGGAGGTTAGAATCCCAAATATCCATCCTGTGAGAAGTGTGGTAAAATTCATCCTGGAGAATGTTTATCCATGTCTGTAAAGTGCTTTCGGTGTGGTAAGTCTGATCATATTGCTCGTAACATTAAAGAAGATGATCAAGAAGGGAATTGAAAGTCAGCGGTAAGATGTTTTTAGTGTAATGAAATGGGTCATTATGAAAATGAGTGTCTAACGAAGAACTCAACTGGGGGAAAGCAGCCAGACTACAAGTAAAAAGGGGTGGTGAAATCCTTTTCAACTACATCAGTAGATGTTGGGCCATCGAATGAAGTAGTATCAGGTACACTGTTTGTTTGTTTGGATTATCCCAATGTGTTTTATGATTCAGGGTCTACACATTCTTTAATTTCTGAGACGTTTTCTACTAAATTGTAAATTCAATATCAAGATATGAATCCTGAAAATATGGTAAAAACACCCGGAGGGAACGTTGAGACAAAAAGAAATTATAAGAACCTTCCTATCCTTGTGTTCAAAAAGAATCTGCCAGAAAACCTTATTGTTTTTCCTCTAGTAGAGTTTGATGTTATTTTGGTCATGGATTGGATTTCATTTTATCATGCTATGATTGACTGCAGAGCTAAAATGGTTTCTTTTCAGAAAGATTTTCAGTTTTTGTACAAGAATGAACCCTTTATTTTGATAACATATCAGGAAGTTGAGAAACTAGTTAAATATTGAAATGAATATTACCTTGAAAATATTGTTGAAAATAATGGAACTATTCAGATTAATGATTTTCCAGTGGTAAATGAGTATGTTGATGTTTTTCTTGATGATTTTTCTGGTATTATTCATGGTCGGGAAGTTTTATTTATTGTTGACTTAGTTCCTGATTCTATGAAAATTTCAAAACCCCCTTATCGAATGGCTCAAGTTGAACTTTTAGAGTTAAAGAAGAAATTTCAGGAGTTATTAGATAAAGGTTTCATTCGACCTAGAACATCACCATGGGGTTATCCTGTCTTGTTTGTTAAAAATAAAGATGATTCAATGAGATGTTACATTGATTACAGATCCTTGAATAACATTACTATTAAAAATAAGTATCCTTTGCCTCATATCGATGATTTGTTTGATCTGCTCCAAGGAGCTCAGTATTTTTCGAAGATTGACCTGAGGTCAGGGTACCATCAGTTGAAAGTAAAAGGAGAAGATGTTCCAAAGACTGTGTTCCGTACTAGATATGGCCATTATGAATTTTTAGTTACTCCTTTTGGGTTAACCAATGCCCCTGCTGTATTCATGGACCTTATGAATAGAATTTTCCCGGAGTTCTTGGATAACTTTGTGGTTGTTTTCATCGATGATATTTTGGTGTTTTCTAAAAGTAAATAGGATCATGAAAGTCATTTAAGGGTTTTATTACAAACCATAAAAGAAAATAATCTTTATGGAAAATTTAGCAAGGGTGAGTTTTGGTTACAACAAATTCCATTGCTTGGTCACATTGTTTCAAAAGATGGAATAACTATTGATCCTGCTAATACAAAAGTTGTTGAAGAATGGCCAAGACCCACAAATGTAACCGAGATCCATAGTTTCTTTTGTTTGGAAGGCTACTACCAAAGGTTTGTTGAAAATTTTTCACGGTTATCTACTACAATGACTAAGCTAACTCGGAAGAGTGTTATGTTTTTCTGGACAAAATAATGTGGTGATTGTTTTCAGGAGTTGAAAATAATATTAGTGAATTCTCCAGTTTTGGCACTTCCTTCCAGGAATGGTGAGTTTGTTAACTACAATGAAGCTTCATTGAAAGGAATTGGATGTGTCCTTATACAGAATGATCATGTAATTTCTTATGCTTCACGTTAGTTGAAAACTCATGAGGTAAATTACCCTACACATGATTTGGAATTAGCTGATGTTGATTTCTCTTTAAAAATTTGGAGGCATCATTTGTATGGAGTAAAGTGTGAAATATATACGGATCACAAAAGTTTAAAGTATATTTTCACTCAGAAAGAGTTGAACATGAGATAGAGGAGATGTCTGGAATTAATCAAGGATTATGATTGTACAATTCATTACCATCTGGGAAAAGCAAATAAAGTGGATGATGCTTTCAGTAGAAAAAGTAATGCTTTATTAACCATGATATGTTTGGAACGAGATCCTTTGGGTTTTGATTTGATGAAAATTGGAATGGAAGTTGTTTGTGCAGGAAGTCCTTCTGTTTTTTGTCAGGTATCGGTGAAATCTTATCTATCAGACAGAATCAAGCAAGCATAGAAAAAACATAGTGAGTTGAAGAAAATGGTAGAGCTGGCTCAGAAGGGTAAGTTTCCAGAATTCAACATTGATAATGATTGTGTTTTGAGGGTTGGGAAGATATTATGTGTTCCTAGTGATTCACAGTTGAAGAATGAGTTGTTATGTGAGGCTCATAGTTCCCCATTTTCAGTTTATCATAGCAGTACTAATATGTTAAGAGATCTGCGGGAGTATTACTGGTGGGATGGAATGAAAAGAGATATTGCTGATTTTACTATAAAGTGTTTGACTTGTCAGCAGGTTAAAGAAGAGCGGCAGTTACCAAAAGGGATGCTTCATCCTTTACTAGTGCCAGAGTGGAAATGGGAAAATATATCCATGGACTTTGTTGTGGGATTACCGAGGACATCTCGAGATAATAATGAAATCTGGGTTATTGTTGATCGATTGACTAAATCTGCTCATTTCCTTCCTATTCGATATACTTTCTCTCTAGATCATATTTCTTTTTTGTATCTTAAAAAGATAGTCAGGATACATGGAGTTCTTCTATCCATTGTATATGATCATTATCCCAGGTTTACATTTAACATTTGCAACGGCCTTCAAAAGTCATTGGGTACTGAATTAAATTTTAGTACAGCTTTTCATCCTCAATCAGACGGGCATTCAGAATGAACAATTCAGACTTTGGAGGATATGCTATGTTCATGTTCTATGGATTATAAGGGATGTTGGGACCAACATATTTCTTTGGTTTAATTTTCATATAATAACAGATTTCATTCCATTATACAGATGGCTCCGTTTGAAGCATTATATGGTAAGCGGTGTCGAACACTAGCTTTTTGAGATGTAGTGGGTGAAAGGAGGATAATTGGACTAGTGTTGGAAGATGAGATGGCAGAAAAAGTTCAATTGATTCAGAAACACATGAGAATAGGTCAGAGCAGGCAGAAGAGATTTGCAGATAACCGAAGGAAGGATCTAACTTTCAAGGTAGGTGATCATGTTTTTCTCAAAGTTTCACCATGGAAAAGTGTGATGCGATTTGGTAAGAAAGGAAAGCTGAGTCCAAGGTTCAATGGACCAAATGAAATTCTGGAAAAAGTTGGATCAGTTGCTTACAGAGTGGCATTACCTCCGAGTTTATCTCAGGTACACAATGTTTTTCATGTTTCGATGTTGAGAAGGTATATGCCAGATCCATCTCATGTTTTGAGCCTAGAGGTAGTTCAGTTGGAAGAAAATCTCTCTTATGAAGAACAACAAGTCCAGATTCTTGACCAAAGAGAGAAAGTGTTGCGAAATAAGGTAATTCACCAGGTAAAGGTTCTGTGGATAAACCATATGGTTGAAGAGGCAACGTGGTAATCTGAAAATGCTATGAGGGATAAACACCCCTACTTATTTTGATTAGTGAATAAAATTGCGAAGACGCAATTCCAAAAAGGGGGGAAGGATGTAACATCCCAGGTAAATAAAGAATAATAAATTTTTATATTTATTAATACATGCGAATTAAATATTAATTTTAGTTTAAAGTGGTTTCTATGTTCGATAGTCTACTCGATATTCAACAATGAGTTTCTTTGAAAACTTACGTTGCACACTAGTAATATAATAATATTATTTTAAATATTAGTTAACACGTAGCCATTGTATTGGTGGGAATAAATAGAAATAACAATAATATGATTATATATTTTTTTTTAATGTTTTTACAATTTTCCAATAAAAGATAAAGGCTTAAAAAAGAAAAGAGTTCAATTTTAGGTATAGATACTATAATATTCACTAAAAAGTTGAACCATCGCCTTTTGATTGCGAATCCTCTTTAAATATTGTTTTGGTCACTCTTATACATTATATTTGACCAAATAAAACTCTTCTTTAGAATCGGGACATCACAATTTACTTTGTGTAAATTTTGGGTATTTTTTCGATAAAGTTCAATTTTTAATGAATAGTAAAAAATGTGCTACTTTAATTCAAAACATCTTTTTAATCTATTTTTTATATGATTAGATTATCTTTTGAATTTGTTTAAATTGAAATTAGAATATATTTTTACCATTTAATCCAATAGTGGTTATTGGAATTAATTTCACTTTGAAATTGGACTTAAACTACTGTCAATCTTTTAATACATTTTGTTTCATAAAAACACGCTATTTGTTTGGACAGTGGGAATTAATTATTAAATTAAGTAATGAAAGTTATATGTTTTAAATTTTTTAAAATAGACATCATTTTTTAATTTGGAATATCAAATATAGATTAGGGTGATGTTTTGGTATTTTTCTGAAAAACATCAATTTTTGATGAATAGTGAAACCACTAAGTGGTACTTAAAAAACTGATCTTTCTTTTAAATGAAATTTTACCACCTATGTGTTTTGAATTTCAAAAATCCATCATACATGGTTTTCGTTAGGAAATAAAATGTGGTACAATGGTATTAAAATAATATTGTGGTGAATAGTAACTTTTATGTTTTTAATCGTGATTAGAGGTAATTAGTGTAGTTTAAGGTAAAAATAATGTTTTAATAATAAGAAATGACCTAGACACATGTCCTACCCTTATTGGATGTGTCATGTCCGACCATTAAAATCCATGGGTCAACTTGGGGACCCCATTGAGCTAAATTGGTATGAAAATGACATTAATAACTTTTTATTTAATGTTAAAATAAAAATTTCACAAACATGATATGTTTTACCAAAACAATTTTTAAGTGGGGTTATAAAAGTCATAATTTTGACTATAAATATTCATTAGAAAGATAAAAATATTTCCTACATCATGATATATGTTTTATAAATTTTAGACATTATATAAATTATATTATTTATGACACCATGATGATGCAGTGATTACCTCATTATTTAACGATTTAAATAAAATGAAACGATAATATAAAATCTAAGACCTAAACTTGTAAAAAACCTATTAGATTGGTGGATTTTAAAACCATCACCACCTTATCCTCTAAATTTATAATTGTGGGTCCTTTTTTATCCGAAAATCATTTTATAATATAGTAACCTTTTATAACTTTCCAAGAGTGCCCCTCCTCTCCTCTTATAAAAGGCCCACACCTCTACCTACTTACCCACACATCTAAAGAATTTTTCGGCCATTATCTACTCATTTTGTCTCTCCACATCCCTATCTTACTCTTAGAAGCCTCACATTGGGCTTAAGTCTTCTCATGGTATCCATTAAGCTCAAATCAAAGAGAGTTACCCGATTTTATGGTAATGTCTTCACTTGTGTTATTTTGTTTTATTTTGCTTCTCTAACCCCATAAACTCTTTTTATTAATTTATTTTGTAACAAATACAGTATCTTAAATATACTATGATGTTTTTATAATAAGTATTAGAGCTACACCCACACACACCATTGTCTAATAATTAATGAACATACTGTTTCTGTGGTTAGCGATTTTCTGCCTCGCAAAACGATGATTGTTCAATCTTCTTTTAACACATTTCATGGTTTCCATTAAAATGTAACTCTATTTATATATGATATATATTATTTTTTTGTTATCATTATGCTTCTGTATTTTTCATTTTTGGCATACATTTATGATTTCCAATGTGGGTAAACACGATAATTTCATTTTAGGAAGTGCGGACTACCGCCCCCTCAAAGTGATTTGATTCATTAATGCCATATGTGGGACGTATAAAGGATGAAGTTAATGTTATTATATATGATTTTATACTGGAATTATAATATAACATTATATCATTATTATTTCAATCCATTAAATATGAAATAGAAATGAAAGTAGCGTTCTGCGTACGTACGACTTATCGTCTCCATGAACGGTGCATTTCGTTTCTTACCCCAAAATGTTATGTACTACTATAAATACATGTAAATGATGGATATATATGATATATATTATATCCAAATCATTAATATCATTATGGATATAATGAAACATTGACCACATAAAAAACATGTAATTGTAAGAAGTCCATTTTGACTTAAGTACCAAATATCGACAAAACAGACATTATTAAATTAAATGATTACATAAAGTTTATAATATGGAAATAAGTTATATAAAACAAATAATAAACATGAAAAAGGTTCATAAGGAAGTATAAATTAACACTAGTTTATTATTAAAGAGATTGAAGTGCAATCAAGTCACGTCAGACATGAGGTAAGGGACTTCGTCTCAATCTCCTTTCATTGAGGAATATTTTGTTCTAATGCAATGATTTCTTTTATACGGTGTATAAACCCCATTGAATTTTAATTTTATACAATAGGAATATTTTTCTATGAATCATTTTACAAAATGAAAAAAAGGAATGTTTCTTTAAACGTACGCGGTGACAAAGACCTTTTCCACCGCCGCGAGTATTATTTGGCCTTTGGCATCCTCAACAAGTCGTATTGTTTTTAGAATGAAATAAATACCATATACTCTTTTATGTATTTTGGTATTGAAAATGGTTTTTATAATGTATTTTCTATATCATTATATTTAATTGATATATTTTGATCAATGTGTGAAAATGTTTTCATTCCACTATATTTGTTTTATGACTTATGATTTTATAATGGTACTTGGACATTTGACGGGTGGTTACGTGATAAACCATACGACGGGTGGTTCCGTGAATACCAGGATTGGTGGTTACGTTATAACCTCCACTGCATTGGGTATGGAAGTTGTCCGTATGGCTATTCCATTAAGTGACTTGTGTGGAAGTCGACATTATGGTTATTCCATTTAAGTATGTTTATGTCCAAAGTTACCATTATTTGTTATGTGATCTTTATATGGGTTTTATGGAAACCTTTTGGTTACAAAAGGGTATGTAATGATCTTTTATTCAGTGAAGAGTTTTTACTACTTCATAATGGTGAAAATTATTACATTGATAATGTATACATGGTTTACTTGTTGTTTTGAAAAACTAATAGTTATCATTTATTGTGTATCCCTTACTGAGCTTTTTATGCTCACCCCATGTTTTTTTGAAATGTTTATCATAGGACTTAATGTGGAATAGAGTCAAGGATGGGATCAAGGGAAAGTCATTCTATCTAAAACATGGAACTATACATGTTTCTTTTTAAGAATTTTTATTTTATGGAAACATAGTAGAAGTGTCTACTTTGTAATCTTTTGAGATGTAATAGTTTTGTCCTAATTTTCTAAAACTCTGAACTGGAAAAGATCCTCAATGTGAATTATTCATTTAATTCAATGTTAAGTAAGGTATAAGGTTGGGGCCTTATATGTCATGTATCCACTAGTTGATTAAGACCATGTTCCCGGGTGGTTATCTCACATGGAAACCAACTCCTCAAAGTGGAATGTCATCCTCTAAGTGCTCAATGAATTCTCTTAGAAATCCAAGCCTGTATCATGTTTGACCACTCATATAAATATTAAATGTTCCATCTGTAATAGAAACCTTATACATATTTCATTATTTAATTTTTTCCATGAAATACTCATATTGATAAAAATTCAATGTTTTATTCCGTTACAATTATTTAGTGTGTCAAGGTATAATAAGGCAATGAAACCATTTATTACTTTCATTTCATATTCAAATTTTTGGATCATTCCTTAACATTCATAACCATTCAAATGTGGGATAATGAAATGCATCCAATTAGAAGTCAATAATTTTAACAATTCCATGATATATATATTTTATAAACATTCCATTTACATCTCAAATCATTAATTATTAATTGGTAAAATTACCAATAAATGGTATAGTGATAATTATACCTGTGATAGCCATTTAAAATACTTAATTCATTTGATTTAATAGCAATTGTTATTAATAGGGTCAAGTCAAACACAAGAATGATGTCCCAAAAACCCACATATTGTACCATGGAATAATTAAAGAAACACCCAACATGGGGTTGAAGGAATTGAGGACATAACATATAATTATGTGATGATCATATATTGAATGTGATATAGTATACATGAACAATGATTATAATCATTTAATATGAATATAATAAGAAATATCCTATGATACTGATGTGAACATTATGAAATATGTTTATAAATTTGTGAGAATTTAGTGATGAGTAATAAACCACCTACCTTATATACATAACACTCTACTGATCTTATATCATCCATTAGTTTGGACTGGATCACGTGAAAATGGAAGAATAGACGAATACCCTAGAAATAAGGAATATTTTCTTTCAAAAATATAGAGAATCATATAGAAATAAGAATAGAACAATGTGCCTATGGACTGAAGAAATGATCTGGAGTAATCCAATAAGACGAATGGAATTCGAATCTAGACTCAGATGGTAGTGATCTTGCAAATCATTTCTTTTGGCATGGATGAGATCATCAATGAAGAGGAGGAACAATGCGTGGGAAATAAGAAATTTTGTTAAAAATTATAAATCCTCAGGGGAAATGAAATAATTATTACTTTTTATCTAGGGAACATGGATTGGCCCAAATATTTTTCCAAATATTGTTCCAGCCTTGTTCTCCCCACTATATAAGGTGGTAACCCACATGGTTTGTCTTGCGTTGTACGAAACATCATGTGAAAACCATGTTACGTGGTTCTAAAAAACATCAGACCATCTGCATGTGTGTATGGATCAAGCATCATGATTTCCTCAAGATTTGTGTCCTCCTTCATCCCAATTCCCATCCTCAAAATGAATAATCATAATGTGTAGACTAGGTCTCACAATTAATACTAACCATGAAACCGAGATTTGATTCCATGAACTGAGCCTATGTGGTCTGAATGAGCCCCTGGATCTCATAAAACTCTCATGACATCAATGGGATTCCATAAATGGTCCAAATTAATTATTAATACCTAAATTTAACAGATACATACATCCTAAAAAACAAGTTTCTTACATGTAAATTCCAATTCCTATGTCTAACTTCTTATAATGATTTATTCTCACCCATTCCTTTTAATGTAACTCCTTAAGAATTCATTTATGGTGAGGTAATATGGGAAAGAATAATAAAATTGTTATTCTTGAGAATTATATTATGTTTTTCTATATAATTGATTTATTATATACCATGTTTCATTTTTTGTAAAACTAAAAAGATCCAAATTAATTTTTTAAATCCCACTATTTTTTAGGAATTATGGTAAAAATCAACTCCAAAAAGCATGAATCATCATAAATACCAATAAACATGATTATAACTTATACACATTCTTCAATAACATGTCCTTGTTAAATATTTAATAAAAGAAACCAAATTAATCCTTCGTTATTGGGATAAGAGACATATGGTTAGAAATAATTGAAATGTAAAAAAATCATAAGATCAAATGGGTTATGGGGGCCTCAACCTCATTATATAGTCCTTGAGGAAAAACCTAAAACTATTATATAGGTTATAAAAATATTGTATAATGATAATGAAATATCCTTATTTACAAAAAAATCACAACCAACGGTCATATATGAATTCATTTAAATAATAAATTGATTTAACTAATTTTTAATAGGATTTCATCATATGAAATTTAATAATTAATCATATCCATAAAAGGAGGGAAGTAAACCAATAGCAATTAACATTTGATGACATATGAGAATCATATAATACGAATAACTAATATCATATCATCTCTGATATTGGTATATAATTGACTCTGATGTAGATAATTTAAGTGGTTTGATATCACTATTTCACGCCATACAATATACCTTACCAGATTATAAGATATTTCATAATTACTTATATAACATATAGTATGAAATAAAATATATAATACAATAGGATATAGTCCAAAAAACTCATATTAAATATATTCAAAATAAAAATTTTAATTTATAATAATCTATATCACGTATCACATCATTAGAGAATATTTTTGAATATCAATAAAAAGTAATTTTTGATAATCATTAAAACACTTAGAGAACTGGTCTGCCAGTTTTTCAAAATGTATATAATTTTTTTATTAGGTTCATACATTATTAAAATTTTTCTCAAGATAATTATTAATGATGATGATTCCATTATTCTGAAATGGGTGATTACATAATATAACATCATTTTTTACATTTATATAAAAAGAGTTTTTTTAAGAAATTTCCCCTCTAAAATGATAACCCCATTAAATTATAGAATATTCATTAGTGATCCATGATCAATTGTTCATTATATAATTATTTATTTATAATTACTCACATGAAATATATGTTTAGGTATGCAATTATTTTAAAATTATATTTTATATATCTTTTATAATTTAGTACAAATTATATTTCTCAAAACAATCTTAGGGATTAACAACACTATATTCTTCGATTATGATATCTCATATTGTTTCCCACCTAAATATAACCAAAATATCAAAAATATATAGTTATCTAATTCCCATGTTTAGTTATTTCCATTATTCCTTATAAATCATAATCCATGGGTACTCTACCTTGGTATATCATACCTAGTTAAATTATGATGTCCATTTCTTGTGTTTACATTCTATTGTATCTAATAATTAAAATTCATTGGTTAATTTAACATCACATAATATTATCTCTTATATTTCCATTTCATGTAAGAATGGTTATAATTTTTCAGTTTTGATTCACTTTTCCTTATACCAAATTACGGTCTCTAAAAAATATTTATGTGTAACTCTTTGGATAACACATATCTCGTGTTACCTAAAATACTATAGAAAAGTATATTAACAAAAATCCAAATACACCACTAGAAGATACACATGAAAAAAATTTATGTAGATTCATAAAATAGTATTTTCCCAAATATCATCAAGGTAATGTATGGTTATATAGGTATCTAATCTGTAAAAAGACATGACCCATGGTCCCATGACCCATATAAATACCAATGAGAATTTTGAATTCCAATAAAAAATAAAACATAATATCTAAAAACTATAATTAAATTTTGAACTCAATCTTCTAACTCATGAGAAAACCAATGTAAATATAAATGAAAATTGAACCAATTATTATATCCTGTATATAACCCCATAAATGCCTATAAGATAATTTAAATAAGAAGTTTTAATACATTTAAAAAAAATTCATACATCCAAATTCATCATATAAATAGTTTATCTCAATTAGTATAACATAGATTAAAATAATATAAATGAATATTTTATATATTTGGGAATAAGATTAATATCTATGAATGATATTTATATAAAAAAATTATATACACTTCATAATTCAATATCCTTTACAGATATTCCACAATTAAACAAATATAAATATTTTATATTTATTTATAACATTAATTTAATAATGTTATATTTCTATAATGTATTTTTTTACATGTTATATTAAATTCAAATATAAACATTTATATATTATATAAAAAAAACACAAATTATATAAACATCATACATAATAAAAACATCTGAAATTTAATCTAATTTGATAATTGGCCATGTCAATTATCAACACTATTATTAATATTATTTAAATAATTTAAATAATAAGCTCATCAGTTTGAACATTCTAAATTTATGAAATATAATTATTCATAATTTAATATGAAACCTTTTACATTTTCTATGATTTTGTAATTTATAAAAAATATATAAATTATCTTTAAATTTATATATAACACTTTTATATGAAAATTATCATTCCTACCATATATTATTTTGGTATTTAATATTATTAAGTTATATTAGGGATATTAATTTTAAAACTGTTTCAAAAACATTTAATAAATAATTATAAAACATTAATTAATAATTATTTTATAAAAAATTTATAAATTAGATTAATATTTGAAAAAAAAAATTAAAATTTTTGAATAATTGATAAAATATCTAAATTAATTTATAAATGAGAAATTGGATTATTTATCATCAATATGCTTCTAATGACTATATATATATATATTATAAAAAATAATAATAATCCTTCATCGATGTTTACTAGGGTCTCATATTTCCATTGATAAATTCTCCTTGTGTAATTAATCATAAATTATGATATACATAATATCATCGGTCACTGCATTGTTTGTGAATAATATTGTGCATTATGATAAGTGTATAGTGGCATGTAATATAATCATTCTACATCAATTATTTTTGTTTTTGGATTTAAATTATATGAAATATGGTGCACTATTTTTAAACAATATGAACAATTAAAAATGTTTTGTTTATATAGTACACTCCCCCTATCATACATTATGATACATCAAAACCAAATGGTTTAAAATCGATAATTTTTTATATTCTTTTATGTTATTCGGCATAGTCTAGCCACATATTATTTTGACATATACCATAAAAACACCAATACTAAAAATTCAGTATCTAATTTAATGATATTGAATACTATATTAGTTTACAAAGGAAAACATATAATACATGTTATGATTTAAAATAGTATTTCAATTATTTATTTATTTCAAACAAGATTTTGTGAATTAATACTGGTTAACATTGCTATATTAACATAGATAACAGTTATAGTAATCAGTAACACATATTAGTAAATGAAAGATATAATTAATCAAAAGTTTTAGATTTGAACAAAAATGGGTACATCATAAAATATGAAATACCATGATCAAATTCAATGATATTCAGGATTTGGTTGTTATATCATATAATAAAATTGTATTTTAAATTATGATTTTGAATTAATAATTTTCTATGTTGTAAGTTATGATTTGCTTACAATATTAATGTATGGGGTTTATGAACCTATAATGATCCACCTACATAGTTTCATTCAGTTTTAAATCCATTAGTATTAGATATTGCATTGTGTCCATGCCCCTTTAATTGGATTAATATATACTCTATATGGAATAAACTGAAATGATTTGTTATAACTGGAAATCAAAAATTTAATTTAAATATATGAATCAAGTATCACAATATAAGGGATACAATACCTCTAGTTGGTTGGGGTGGTGATCAGTAGTTTCATGAAAATATTTCTTCAAATTTATTCTCTTAGGTTAATTATTTATCCCTCCACAATGAAGTCTTTATCACCACATTGATCATACAATAATCCTCATGTTATGAAATGGGATCATTATACAATTGTAATTCCCTTAATGGAATGAATTAATTTAATACTATTCCATTTATTTTTATGTTTCTTACTTTATTGAATAAGAAGAAAAAGGTAGTTTTTATCACATTTCATGTACATTTTTCATCATAAATTCTTTTGATGTTGAGTTTGTGATAATCGTAGAAGAAATTAAATGGGATGCTTGAACTGGTAATCATTATAGTATGATAACCTAAACACCATCAGTGGTATATGATCCATTTTCTTAAAGGATAAAAAATATTTAATTCACTACTATACAAATAAATTATGTATCATAATTCATATGGTTTTGTATCGTGAAATATAATAGAATAAAAATATGTATCTTCTATTAATCTTAAGATGTGACTATTTTTTTCAAAAAGTGTGATATTGTGGAAGTACATCGTTTTGAACTAAGAATTATTTGACAGTACAAGATATGAAAATATATTTCTTGGTTCAATGTTACTATAAATGATATGTGTAGTGTAATTATGTTATCATTCAAAATAGTAAAAATTATCACCATTTATATGATATAGCTTTTCTATTCTGGGTCTGTGTCATAACATATGATTTAGGAATATTTTATGAATGACTATATATATAGAGTACACACTCTTTTGTATTGGAAATATTTTATAACTGAATGTGTGTCATTATATTAAAAATGTGTAATAAAGTAAAAATCTTCATGATATTTTTTATTATTGTTTGATAAAACATTAAATTATTATTATTAGGCATTATAAAATGGTATTATTCATTCCTAAATAGAATATACTATTTTTTTTATTATATTTTCATGATAATAAACTAAAATAAATGGAAAATTTATTAATTTATTCTTTTAATATATTCGTTTTGGTTAATTATTCATAGAATGTTAATAATGTGATTGATATATTTATATGATAAAATTTCATATAAGTTATACATTCATGCATTTAATTCTTTTTAAAATTCCATAATTTTATTTTCATATACCGTGACCATAGTCCGAATTTTTTTATATGATTTATAATAGTTACTTAATATATATTTTATATATTGGTAATTACGCAAATAATAAATTGAATTATATATTGTTTACAGTATCCCTAGTGAGTGGTACATGGTATCAAATTACCCTCTAGATGATAGAATTATACCTTGAAAATAAAATTTTTAGTTGTAGGATATTTATCACTCTAGTATTATTAATGTAAAGACTCTCAATATTTTATAACTATATTCCTTCACATTAAATGTTCTTTGATAATATATTTGAGGTGAATTCAACAATGTTTTAATATGTTTGGATTTTAATTTTGTGTGGATATCACAAATATGTGGGCTGTTTAAAGCGATTGACATTAATATGGGGTAAACACATTAATTTGTTGGATTTAATAGGGACTATAAAAATATATTTAAAAAACTCTTATATAAAGAGATAAATGTTAAGATAATAAAGGTATCATGGGATGTAATAGATTTGGTATATATAAGATGTATATTATATTTGTGAGTCATTTACAAGGAGATCCCATTAAAGACTAATAGTTTTATTTTGTACAAATTGAAACTTTCTAAAATATATATCATCCAAACTGGTAGGTTCTTCCATTTTAGGGTCTCTATAGATTATACTTTATACGGGAAGCTAGTAATAGCTAAAAATGGATCATCCATGGGTAGGGTCTACTAAATCATGATTCCATTGTTTTTATTTTTATAGAATAATCGTAAAATTTTCTTTTGGATACAATAACGAGGAAAGAATCGGAGTTAGACCACCAAAAGAATAGAGTTGATTCTATAAATATAATGAATTTTGGAAACTATTTTCCAAATCAAATATCAATGAATAATAATTTTTATAAATGGGATGATTATATACATAAATTAAAATGTGTTGAGAACAAAAAAATGTTGAATAATTACATAATGAACAATAGATATTTTCTCAATAAATTAAAATTATATATGATGTCATCTGTTTTACTTGGATTAAATTAACTAAATATACATGAAGAGGTGTATCAATAAATTATACTAGTATATAGATATGTATTTTGTTTATTATATATTATTTAATTATAATAATATTGTGATAACTCATATTTATTACATATAGAGATGTTATATATTTGTATTTAGGGTTCATATGTGTTCATAACAAAAATAATTTCATGATTATGAATGTTAATGTAATAGAGATAAATTCCTAAAACATTTACTCAGGTCCATTAGATATCAAGTGTGCATCACATATTTTTTTTATAAATATAATATCATTGATATGATGTAAATAATGATGTGTGATGTATATATATATTATGTTAATGTAATAATAGTTAGTACTATAGAATTCAACACTTATGATTTGACTCTTCCATGTTGATTGGTTCTAGAAATGGAATACTGTTATTATGTCCCTCCCGAAAAACAGAAATAATATTTTATTATCTAACCACGGTATGAATTTATTTTTATACACTAATATGAATACATGTTTTTTAAATAAATGATTTAAATTTATAATGGAACTGGGAATTTGAAAATTTAGTTATACATTATTGATATTGATAAACTATTTTATAGTATTTAAAATGCGTTGTTTAGGGTTGATTATAATCCCAATATTATTTTTATTTACTCATTATGAATAAAAATAAGTTATGAATTAAAATACTCAAAATAAATGAATTATTAGACTATATTTGTTATGAATTATTTAAAAAACTGATTCATTTTAAAGTGGAAAAATGAAAACAATTAAATTTTTCTAGAAAAGGGTCAAAGGGAAAATAAAAAATTAGATATCATAAATGGTAATGTATGTGGACTAATTATTACTTATGTTTTTTGTTGTTTTAGGAAATTTTTTACTTTTAGATGTAATTTTTCTTAGTATGGAATATTTTTTATAATGAAACATGGGTATGAATCATATGAAAAAATCAATGTTTTTTCAAAATATTTTATAAAATCAACTAACATGTGTATTAAGATTCTCATATCTGATCATGTTGTTAAATTATTCATGCATGGAATCACTGATAATCTATGGGAATATGGAATTTTTATACCACATATTCCCCTCAGAACCTCACAATTCAATGGTGTGTCATATTGGATGAATAATTCGGTGGTAGAATTTGTTTGATTGATAATGAGTCACTATGACATTATTATTTAATACTGGGTTTATACTCTAGAGACTGCAATATTTATACTATGTTTTATTCTATATAATTTTGTTTTAAAAAAACTATGTATATATGTAAATGGGTACATCCTGTTTTTTATTTATTGTTATTTGGATATATAAATTTTTTATAATACATTTGGTTTATAAAAAACATTGTTCTAAATCATAAAAATTCATATATATTAGTTTTCCAAATTATAGTAGGGGATATATTATTTATAATTATTCAATGTAAAATGTATTTTGGGAATTATTTTATATGTTTTATATGAATTATTTTATAAATCTTAGAGTTATGGGTAGGACTATTGAACGTGTATATGTTCAGGACCAAGAAATAGAAAACATTCATATGATGGTAGTAGAGTTGATGACATAAAGAGTTATATAAGAGGAACTAACTCAATCAACATGAAACCCTTAAAAGTATGTCATAATTCTATAATAGATCATTATAAATGGATGTATCCTTTAAAATTATGAAAAATTCAAATTCATAGGCGATGAACATACCACTACTGGAAGGATATGTGGATTTTTTCCTTTTGTAAATGCATTAAATTACATGGAATTATAAATATATTTCATGTGCACCATCCAAAATTAAAACATTAATGATTCACTTTAATTGGTCACTATATGGTTAAAATATATTTCAAGTATGAAAAATGGAATGGATAATCGAGTTATTATATAAAATCCATGTTTAGTGAAAAACTTTACTTGAAAATCCATGGTGTTTACTCTAAAGAAACCCATTCATATACTATAATGAAAATTTCCTTTCAAATATTTACTTCTATGGTGCCTAATTTTTATTATATTATATAAATAATTGCTGTTATACATATTTCAGAAATTATTTTTTATTTTAGGATTTTTATTTTTTATGGATTTATGTTATTTAAGTGAAAATGATATTTCCAAGTCATGGAAGGTGCAAAAATCCATTTAACGACTTATTTAAGATTATGAAATTTTTAATATCTAATTTTATAATTCATTCAAAGTATTCAGATTCAAAAAAATATGTATTATTTTCATACATATAAATATATTTTTTTAGTGTTGGAGAGTTTCTTTCATTTTATGTTGAAGAAATAATTCTTATAATAAAGGACAACCCCCCACATTACTCTTTGAATGTTTTTCTGGGTGAACTATTTTCAATAAAAGTCATGTGTGAGGATAACTACATATGAGGTTGGATGTTTTATAAATAAATAACTATTGATCTACTATTACTCAGTTAGGACACTCATATTATCAATTTTTCGAAGTGTTTTAATATAGAGAACTTCAACAAAGGTTCTTTACCAATGTTTCATGGTATGAATATTAAGAAGATTCAAGATCATTCTAAAGAATTTGAATGGAATGATAATATTCTTATTCAATCAACCACATGTTCCACAATATATTAAATATTGTATATATTACATGATTTAACCTATGATATTATAATTATTTCTAGATACAGATATACTCATATTTAGAGTTAATGGATTTCAATGAAGACCATTCTTAAAGTACATGGTATGGACTAAGGATGTGTTGTTTACCATTAGAGGATTGAATAACCTCTTTATAAAGGGTCACACATATGTATGATTCCAATATTTTTGATATGATATGAAATATAGATATATTTTTTTGTTTTTGTTTAATGTTGGAGCCATCAATTGGAATACTTCCAATAATCAAATATATTATACGAGGAAAAAAAAGCATTTGACATTACTATATAAAATAATATGAAGTTTTATGTTATGATCAAGATGATATTTTAAAAAAAATAGGTGGTCCCAATAATTGATGTAGTGATTTGGATTTAATATATAAATAATGAATTAATTTATTAGGAAAAAGATCTGCAATCTCATTAAAGGACCAGACACATTCTTCTAAAATAACATTTATGAGATATAACTGAGAGGGATGTTGTAATGATCTATTCAGTTGATGTATAATAAAATATAGTAGATCCACTAATGAATCAATTAGAATGAATATCTTGACTATAATTTAGTTTATCATTCTATATGATACATAATATATTGATGTAATGGGTATATAATGTATCACGTTGTTATAATAAAGGCATTATATTTTTATCATTATTTCATGTGTGAAAGAAACTATGTTACACAAACATTTTAATAATAATATATACTCAATGTGAGACTATTATTTATCCCTAATAAAATATCATCATGTTGAATAAATTGTTATGATGATATGTTAAGGAAAACATGAAAATATTCATATACTAGTTGCCAATGGGGGTATATGAGATACAAGGAATATATTTATGATGTAATTAGTAGAAAATTATTACATGGATTGACCCAAAAATTTATATGGATTTTTTTTGAAAAGACCATTGATATACATAGAGGTTAATACTTATCAACAGTCCCATTACCTGGTGATATTGATATACCTATAATTAAATACTTCATATATTTATTCTAGTATTATAAAATATGTAAAGATATAAATATAAATGGGTTCTTTGGTTTGTAACTGATCATATCTTTAGTTAGATTGAAATCATGATCGCATATTTCCACTTATATCACATGTACTCATTTATCCCTTTATTTAATTAAAGTAATCAAATACATGGTCATTCTTAGATGGGTCACGTATTAATTGTTTGGACACTTGTATGAGGGACATGTGATTTAATTGTCTACTATATGAATAAAATATGTTGTATTCAATGAAAACCTTATTTTTTCACATAATCAAAAAAATAAGATATGGTCTATATACTATTGAATATCATCCAGGTCTAATGGTACTCAATGTCCTTAGAAAATGGACTCAATGAGTATAAATATGATGTATATGATGCATTTATTGGTTGAAATGTTTCTATAAAGATATTTATTTTTTTGATATAGATAACACCCCACCACATAGTAGATTGAGAAAAAATGATTCATTTTGATAGGTTTTCTGGACTTGAATTTTTTAAAATATAGATTTCATTTTTTAATTCAATTAAGGGGAACGTGGTCGAACAATTTGAATTGTCGGTATGGATTATGTTTTGAATTCATTTTTTCTTCCAATTATGAAAAGTGTTTTATGAAACCACTTCTAAAATGATATTTGTACGGATTCATAATGAGTTGTGAGAATATTATTAATCTTTTATAAGATTTATATTCTAGTGGAAAATTACTAGAAGTGTACTTAAATGGGGTACATCATAAATTCTAATAAACTTGGATTATATAAAATGATTTCCATGAGATGGATATTATATACTATTATGGACTTGAATCATTAATTATGATTTTAAATTTTCTAACTCTTATATCATATGTTATAATTATCATACAATTGAATACATGGGATACATGCATCTGAAAAAATAACCATTCATGATTTCCTATAGTTTCATATAAATTTTGATTTCATTAAACACAACTGGTGATTTAATTTTTTGTGTTTAATAGATCATATAGTAGGACGAAATTCACATAATGCATTACATGGGTATGATGATTTTTATATATAATATAATTAATGATCGATATATAAATGATATTCTCTCTCATATTATTTTGGGAATGGATCATCCCTTTCATGAAAATATATATAACTATATCATCCCCAAGATGATGTTCATTATTTCTTAGTGGAAAATCTAATATCTCTTCAAATATACATAATTCCAAAAGTTACAAATTTGGATCCATATGAAATATTAATCCTCACATAGTAATTGAGTCTTTTCATATCTATCCATTAAACATCATCAATTGTACTCCAAGTAAGAATAATACTAAGGCCACATAAAAACATATTTTTCAGGGAAAATAATGTAACTCCCCCTAAGATATTTTATAGATTTGGAAAAAACTCATTTCAAAAAAATATTATATGATCTTCTTGCTAAACATAACCCAAAACGAGATTTTGGTAAATTACTCCACTTATTAAGATTCTATGGTGTGCCCAAACCTTTATATTTATATCATATAGACATTGTCCATGAAATCATGTATTGACATCCAAGTCCATATAAAATTTTCAATGAATGAAGATAAAATATTTTGAAAAATATATTGGTTTTAGTCATGAAGGCTTGGTATAACATATCATGAATTACTAGTACCAATCAAAAATTACAATCAGGACTTTAATAGTTATAGTAAAAGGGATTTATCATTGTTCAATAAGCATTATTAATGTTGGCGATGTTAAAATATTAGCTTTAATAGCACTTGTAAAAAAACACAGTTAAATGATCATTTTAATAGAACTAGAAAAATGGTGATAAAGGGTGCCTTTATCAGTTTCTTCTTAGTGTAGTTAAATACCACCTTTATCAGCACAATTTTGGAAATGTATAAGGCCACCTCTATGAATTCTCTTTTTAGCACTGATAAAAGTCCCACTAATAAATGGTATAAAAAAATTCCACACAAACCCCCACCCCCATTTTATCAGTTACCCCCTTATCAATTCTTCCCACCCCTTTAACAGCACATTAAATAATACCACCCTCAACATGACCCCCTTCCTCTAGTGATATTCGAACATCAGACCTTCAACTTATACACCAATTCCATTTTTACAACCCTATACTGTTTTTAATTTTTTTTGATATATCTATATTATTATATTTATTTCGTTATATTTTTTTTCTATATATATATATAATATTAAATAATAATAAATATATATATATATTAAAATCGATATTATCTCTAAAAGATCTAAAAACACCTATAATATAAAAAATATTTAAAACTCCTAAATCCCTAAAATATCACTAAATGACCATAAATTTTCATTGTGGAGTCCTTTTTAGATCTGCAACATGTCAAATATAATATTATAAAACCATATTTGATATGATATTTGGTACAGTCTGAAAAGACACTCAGATCAAATGTTATAGAAATTTGAATTTTACGAAATCCGGGGCAATGACAAGTAACATAGTTTTAGAGGACTTGTAGGCTTTTCAGTGGATGAAAACACTTGACTAACTCCTTGGCCTCAATATTAGACACTGTGAGTCATATATCTCATCAAATTTGTTCGATTTGATATGTGGTAGATCCTTAACGGACAACCGGATTAAACGTTATGTCATTTTGGTGTTTGAGATCAATTTATGACTTTTTTGAAACAATAATATATTTTATTCCTTTTCTTCTTAAAAAATTTAAATTTCATTCAGTTTAATCTCATCTTATAATCTTCAATGTTACTACTTTTGGACCTCAAAACACTCTCATATCGGATTTCATGATCTTTTCAGTGTTTTTAATGTTTTATGTTTTTTGGGATTAAAGGTGTATTTAAATTCAATGACCATAACATATGAACCAGGTTCCTATTTTTCCTCTACCACATATAAAATAGAATCTTGAAATGATATCTATGCTATAGTGACCCACAAAAACCCTCAATCCCCTCCATTGAGGATAAAATATATATAATTCTTCTAAGGGGACTTAACATTTGCTACGTGTCTCAGTTAATGAAATATAGGTTTTTAAAAATAAAACTTATATCAGTGCAAGTAAAAAAATATTGATAATGTGGGGGTATTTAAGCAGTAATTTTTTAGAAGCACTGGTCAAGAACCCTGCTTACTATCACTTTTTTAGAAGCATAGGTAAATAAAGCCCTTTATCAATGCTTTTTAGAGGCACAGATAAAAATCTATTTTATTATTGATTCTTTCTAGAGCTATTAATGGTAACGACATTATCAAAAAATTATTACAACCACGGATAAAGGTCCCACTTTAATAGTTCTCTTTTTGGCCTTATAAAACCCATCTTTAACGTCATTTTTTTCTAGTGCTAAGAAATTGGGGTTTTAACAGCACGTTTAGAAAGTTCTAGATAAAACATTTTTTATAGTAGTGAAATTTGAAGTATCCATGTAACTTTTATCCTAGATACCACCATAGTATTGATATTTGAAACGTTGAAACACCAAAAACCTTCATTTTGAAACATGTAATTCATTTTTAAATAATAATTAATCATTTTCATCTTATCTATCTATTATATAATAATTAATTAGAGGATTCATTATTCACAATAAATAATGTATCACATACCATAGTGAATTTAATACCATTAGCATGGGTCTATCCGTCCTATGTTGTATGTCTCTCTTGAACCTATGTTTTCCATATGATCTTTTGGAACATGTTCATATGTCAACTATTTGTGCATCTTTAGCATTCACAACTGATGTCCATTTTTCTCCCACTATCTCAAATATAAGTGTAGACCCTTTCATAGAAATATAATATATCACATGACTATAACTATTATATATTTTCCATTTCTATAATATCCTTTGAAAACACATTGAATAATTATATTATATGATCATTGTGTTTTTCTACATGTATGTATCATCTGAATAGAAGTCATTATGAAATAATGCATTTTTATCATACTATAACCCTTGTGATATCCATTTTTTATTATAGATAGAATATGATTATGTGATATTTAGGCTATTCTTGAACCACTTCTTGAAACATAATGGATGTACATTCAATGAATATGAGTCTTAACATTGATTCTCTATTTAATTTTAACATGACTCGGATATATATAAGAAATAATAATTTAATAATTACTCCATGATACATTTTATTGATCAGTGATTTAATGTAATACTAATAATCAATCCCCTCTAAAAATCATATATATATATATATGGAAATGTTAATTTATGAATATATACACTCTATATTTTCGTGATCACTAAATACTAGGTATATATATTCTTCAGCATATTAGACCAAAGAAACACATATATTCTAATCATCAATATTTCATACATAACATATACATTTACTAAAACACATAAAGGAAGTTTATGTAGTATTTTTGTCACGATCTTAACCATGGAATATTTCACCGTCTCTTGATGAAAAAATGCATACAGCTTTCTGGATTTCCTTTAATAATAATGGTCGTGTTGTCTATAAAATATGTATGTAAATGCATCAATAAAAAATATATTCATTAAATCCAAATATTCAAACATAATTGTGGGTATATTATTAATAATTAAATATGGTTTTACTAGAAAAAGAATTATCTTTCCACTACATGGTATAAATGAGACTTTCAAATTAGTATTTTTAATGTATTGTGAACGGTTAATGATTTAAAAAACTATTAGTTGTATATTTTATACAGTACATAATCTATTATAAAATTAGAATAATGTGTCATTATGTTAAATGGAAAAATGAGACAATATCTTTTGTTACACTACATAAAACATTAACTATATTCATCTAGACATGTAATTATAAGTTTTTTACTTCTCACCTCTGACATAGGAATGACATATTCGCATGTTCCAAAAGAAGTCACCTTACTTCTTGTTAGGTTTAAATCATACATTGTTATGATATTTAAGTACTCATATGTGATAGGATTATTTTATTTAATACTAAATAAGTATGACATGAAAACAACATATATTTATGAATATAATTTATGTTGAATCCATTAAATTACATTAATTATCCATAAACATATCTAGCTATATGAAAATAAAAATTCCTCAGATATGATGTTTAACCGATTTTCTGTTGAAGAACGTTATTAATTGTCCTTTCGTGTCATAGTTTCCATTGGCCATTTCTCCTTTTCATTCATCTTGTTCACTAATACAAATATAAATAAACATTGTTTAGGTTCTTATCATTATGGTGAATCATACCCAAAAGGTAATCAAAATTTTTTCTTCATGGTCTTTATTTTTTATTATTAAATGAAATTACTAAAATAGGGGGAAAAATATAATAATGGGATCTATTGAAAGATCATGTTCCATATCTAAATTTATATGTATTTTGTTTCAACATCTCCTCATTCATATCTCTTTATTCAATGTACTCCAAGACATCTCAGATATGAGACTACAACTTATTATATATATGTCCTAATGTTATTTATACTCATTAGAAATTTATTATAGTATTAAATGTAGACATAAAATAAATCATATATGAGTCTCCCCACAACATCATTCACACCCTATATTCCTTATTTTAATCAACATATATTTGGGAACTAAAGCATATATAATTTCATATATCTTTGTACATCAGTCATGTATCTCTACTACTCTTGGAAATTCATTCTAATGAGGATATGATCCGTTTTATAATTTTAATCTCAATGTATATATAGTATTACATGTCATATAAATAAAATACTAAGCACTAAAAGATTAATAATTTTATCTTTATTACCAACTATAAATTACTGATTATATAAATCATAATATGTATTACATTTTTTTATCGTACCCAAGTAGTTTTCACTACATAATTTAGAATACCATGTCACTTTAGTATTATAAGGGAAATATTTCCTAAAACCACACCTCGTCACCTAAGATATGGATACACCACTATATAGTGATCTATAATGTTGGTATTTGAAATATCCACGACATTTACACGACTCATTGAACTATTCAATGAATTCCGATCTTCTAGAAAAAATAAACATGATTTGTTAAATGGTTTTCCTCTACAGATGAAACAGTTTAATTATGGATAAATCATTAATAACATATATACTTAAATCATCCCATTAATTTCATATTAACTCCCAAAAAATTATTCACCCTCAAGTACGACTAAAAAATACCTCATACACCATGTTTTTCTCAGATTAAAATAATAGAAGGTGGTTCCACGTAATATTTCTATGAGAGTTTCTATTATTTCTCGAAAAAAATATTTCATTTTCAATATGATATGCACACATGATGTGATCAAACTCACAACTAGACTATAAAGTAAATAGAACAACATATGTTATGTAATAATTTTCATTAATGTAAGAAATAATTATTTATAATATTATTTTTTCATCTAAAATTTAAAATTAATAAATAATAATAAATAATAAATATGTATTATCATTACATTATATTATTGAAAAATCCATTTCCTCATTATAGATAAACTATTTATCTATAGGAATAACTCTTTAGTCGTGTCTAACTCATATCGCAACTAAAACAATATTATAATGTATCTACATCTTTTCTAGAAGATTGACTCATCTAGGTGTGATCCACATCATCATTCATCTTCATCGTAGTATATATATACTTTCACACATGTGAGGTGAACTCATGAATTCGTAATACACACATATATACTACATTAATTGTGGACACATACACCCTTATACATATAATATAGATGATAGATGGTGTGTCAACCATATATTAAATTAAAAATTATATCCCACATGAATTTTTAATAAATAATTTAGCCAATAAAAAAAATTAGAGATATACATTGATAGGTCGATACTCAAGATTAGATGGGATGAAAATTAATTACGCAATAAAAATTATATTCATGATAAAATTATATCAAGGGAAATTAAATGAATTAAAATAAGTTAAATAATTTTAATAATTTTAATTCATTTAAAATATGTTGATAGTTCCCCGAAAGATATTTTATTCAATGGAATAACCTTACTTATTGAAAATAAATATTTGTTTCAATTGATTTTAGGTTGGATGGAACAGATGGGAAGTGTGAACCTTACAAATTATGGGTAATGGCTACCACTACAAATAGATGGATCAATGTATAGAACTACCCCACACTGCCTTCATTTAGGATAGAAAGGGAATCTGCACGTTGGGAGGGGAGAGCGTGAGGTTAGGAGCCTGAGACATGGGACAATCAAACCATTGGAATTCGGCCAAGGAGTGAATCTAAAAGCTGTGGGACAATGATTCTTGTTGTTTTTGATAATGGTGGCCAACTTGTGGGGGGGAAACGATGTTGGGGTACCAGAAAGTGTATTTTTGAGGAGGTGCAACTGGGAGGGCTGGTGGTGGCAGTGGCAGATCCATGGGATGACTGCAGCGAAATAGGGGACAAAGAAAGAGGCTACTAATGATGGGACGTGCGATGACGGTTTGTATGTGGACCTTAGGGTTATGTACATGTTCTTATGAACCCCACATCAAAGAATTGAAAAAATGTCACCATATCATCTTTTCAACTAAATCGATTTTTAAATATCAAATTAATTGATTTTAAAAATCAAAAAAATTATATCCTTTCTCATGAGTATATTATTTTAAATAAATTATAACAATAAAATGTCTAATTAATAAGGATAATATAAAAGATGAATAACAGAGATAAATAAAAATTATTTAATTAAAACTATTATTCAAAAATATTAATAATAATGATAATTAAAAAATCATAGGTTTTCTTATTTCAATTTATTATGTTTCTAATAATAAAAATATGTGACATAAAATTTTATTATAGTAAATATATTTTAATTTAATATTTTATATCTAAAAATATTTTTTATTAAATAAGATTTTAATTTCAGTTTATATTAAATATTAACAGTGAAGATATTTTTAATATGTTAATAATAATGATTTATAATAATATAGTACATTGAAATTTGAATGGAAATTTTTAGATAAAATATTCACTTTTGATATTAAATTAAATTTTGTTATTGTGATAAATGCATTGAAAACATTCAATTTAAATTTGAATTAAACTTTTCAATAAAATTATTCAATGATAATTTACTTTAAGAGCATCCAGATTAAATCCTAAATGGAATTAATTATGACAATTTCCATTTTTTATTTATGCATCAACAAATCTAAATTGTAATTTTATGTTAATTTTTGAGTGGAAAATTTTTTGTGGATGTCTACATTGAGCATTTGTAGAAGAGGTTTTCACTGAAAATCTATACTGGATGTTTACACTCAAATCTTCAATGGATTTTTTCACTGAATTTTTTATAGATGCTTGCACGAGAAATTTACATTATAAATTTGATGATTACATATTTTTTACTATATATATGTGTTACCATATTTTAGATGAAATTTTAAACATGTATTAAATTTAGTTTTTTTTGTGATAAACTTTTTAGTGTGATTAAAATAAAAATTAATTAAAAAATTCATTGGAAATATTATTGTAAATTTGAACTAAAACATCCCACTTGGAATCTCAACTAAAGCATTATAATGAAAATTTTTAGTGGTTGTTTGCACTATACATTCCCAATGGATGCTTTCACATCAAATTTCTACCGTAATATTGTCAATGAAATTTTCATTAAAATCTTTAAATGAAAATTTCTAGTGGATGTTTTCTTTTGAAATTTCAATAGTAAATTTACAGTTAAAATATTTTGTCCATTATTTATTTGTTAATATATATGATCTGAAAATTATAAAAATAATTTATTATTAAATTTCAGTAATAAAATTTCTAGCATAATTATCTTAAATATTATGAATATAATTTCATTAGAAATTTAAGTGTAAATATGAACTAAATTTTCACAATGAGAATTTATATTAATGGATTATAAGGAAATTTTTAATACAAATTTTTAATGAAATTATTTATTTTTATTTTTGTATTAGTAAGATATGTATTAGAAAGATTAAGTGTTTTAAATTTTAAATGTAAATTTCTTATGAAAGGATAAACTTAATATTTAAATTATAAATTTTAATTTCATGTTTTTATTTAAAAATAAAAATGTTTTTTTATATTTCAATATATTTATACTGAAAATGTTATTTTTTGACAATAAAATTTGAATCATTTTTTATTTGTTGAACTTATTCATTATAAATTTTCATTCAAAAAATAAATAGTATTTTTATATATTTAAAAATATTTCATGTGAAAAATATGTTTTTAAAATGTACTTTGGATATTCATTTGAAATTATGAACTATAATTTTCTAGTAGAAATTATTAGTGAATTTTGTCCGTGTAAAAGTTCACAGAAAATGTATAGTGGAAAATTTCATTATTTTCTAATTTATTAATATATTGTGTATACATCAACAAAAGAATTTTATAATAAATTAACACTGAAAAATATTCATTATATTTATAATAGGATTCATATGATATCTATGAAATAAACACTGGAAATTTCCAGTGGATCTTTTCAAATGGAATTTGAGCTAAAAATAAATAATGTAAATTTCCCTTAGAATTTTGAATTATTTATTTATATATAAATATACCCTCAAATATAATTTTAGAATAAACTCAAACTAAAATTTTAAGTTGAAAGTTTTCTTTTCAAGTTTTCACTATAATTTTCCTTTGGATATTTTTATTTTCTATTATTTGTACAAGGACTCTAATTTTTAAAATGTATTTGATGGAAATTAGAGTGTTGAATTATGATCAAAGACATTGAAAAAAAATCATAATACATTCCAAATCTCTCCCTTAAATAGTCAACATGAAATGAATAATGACGAACCATGAAAACAGATCATACACAGAATGTTATTGCTTGAACATACGTATGTTCCATTAATATCAATAAATTTTCCATGTGAATTTTCATTGGAACTTTTCTAAATAATTTTTTGACTTTCTATTGTAAATTTTCACTTGAAAGTTATATATTCTATTTTTATTTTTAAATATTCATATATTTAGGTATGCACATATTTATGCATTCTAATTTTATACTAGGAATTTGCACAAAATATTTTCAGTATAGAGTTATATTAGTGGTCATTTATAATGTAAATTCAAAACCACAATTTCCAATGAAAATTTCATAGGATCTTAATGTATAAATGTTTAAAATTTATATAGTACAATTTTATATTTATATTAATAATTTAATATTATCATGATTTTTTATATTTCTATATGTGTTTTTGTGTCTCTTAAGTTGGTGTTGAAAATATCATCCATAAAATGAAATTTTATAAGAATGATTCATTTAAAATGCTTACAATGAATTTTAAATGAAACTACCTAGTGAAAAATATAAATTAAAAATTTTTATAGGAAACATGAATCAAACATTTCACTAAATGATTTGGGTAGAAATTTATAATAAAGGATTCTAGTGTATATTCAAAAATAAAATGTTTTATGAAAATTTAAATTTTTATTTTTCTATTAATATATATTCATTGTAATTTAATTTGTAAATTTGAACATGAATTTTCTATCTGATGTTTGCACTAGAAATTTACAGAATATGGATCCTGGTAAGAGATTATTTACATATACATTATTTTTGAAGTGTTTATAGAGTCTTGGGAATCCCTAAAATATTTACTTGATGTTTTTAATATAAATTTTCATTGAAAATATCTACTATAATATTTTTTTATTATGTATTAATATATTTTCACTGAAATCTGAAATATACATTTTAAGTATAAATTTTATATAGATCATCACATCCCAATGGAACATAACCTCCCAAATAATATGAACATTTGTACATCCTCTCCTCTAGTTGAAATGATGATTTCAATTTTTATTATTTAATGGATCATTTGGGTAAGAAGAAACTAATTCATATTTAACCAATTTTCAAGACTATGCAATTAATAGATCAATCAGCCTCACTATTAGTTTGATTCCTAGAATAGGCAGGAGGAACAGATCAACCTACAACATTATTATCCCCTTTTATCAACATGGAGTCATCCTCCTTTTAATGTAAGGAAGATTAATGTTTATTCCTCCCATTCAAAAAATTTCCTTGTTGGTACTGGCTTCTTGGCATGTATTTTCACTATGAAAATTACTGTAGCTACAGAAGTTTCATATTACCCATATAGGGATCCACCTATGGGAGAAGCATCTAAAATCTATGAAGTCTTGAACATTTCATTAGAGAAAGGGTAGAAAATTGTTATTGTGGAGGCTTATTGAATTTCTATTTTGGATGTCATCCACACCGTAGAGAGGTGCCTTAACTCTTCTGTCCAAGTGATTGAGAAACTTCCAAAAATGACCCACTATTTCTCAACATGTTGTTTCTCTATTGTCAAATGACACTGAAATAGAGAATCCCACTAGCTAGAAACCTAGGGAATTTTTATTGTTTATCATGTATAGGGTGATAGTTTCCCTTGATGGTTGATTTCAATTATAATTTTTATATTCGATCTATTAATTAAAAATACCTTATTTTTAAAAATAATATACCCATGCTACCATATCACATCCATTTTAAATAAAATTTAATTAGAATAGTTGGTCATGGGACCATTGTTATGAACCATTTATGAATTTAACATATTATTTATAATTATTTTTCATTAAAAAATATCATAAACATCATCTATTAAAAATTGAATGTACTGAGGTGAAAATAGGATGTAGATGGGCCATCAAAATAAAAATTTTATCGCTAAGTGGATGTACTTGTTTCATATTCTTTGATGAGTAGCTCGGTATGAAATCTCATGGATCCGGCATGATTTTTAATCCCAATTAATATTTTGAAAATATAATTTTATTGATTTGATGGTAGGTTCATTGATAGTTCATCCCATCTGTCTGTTTCATACATTAACAAAATTAAGATCACTCTAGATTAGCCAAAAAAACATCAAAATTTAGTGTGAGCATAGATTGTCGAATTTTGGGTGCAATAATGGATATACGAGAATGCCTTAGACATCCATAGGGTCATTATAGTGATGTTCTCTCGATTTCTGAATATGAACTCAGATTGATAGCTTGGAAGATTTAGTTATATCTCTAGGATATAGAAGAGATAATAGAGAGGATCTCAACAATTATGCAGTAAATAGTTTAATTAATGTTTTCCTCTCCTGATTTATATATTATCATTATAAAGAACAAAAATTACTTCCCACTGGTGCATATCTATTACCCATTAAATAACTTATAAATTACATCTTATGACTCATTTACTAAGAAACAAATATCATGTATATTTTTATCACTACATTATATTATAATAAAATATATTTTATGATAAATATGAGAGAGTTACTTTACTCATCATTCCCATAATTATTAATCATACATTTAATAGTAAAATAATATAAATTCGTTAAGTATTTTACATATTCTAACTTAATATAATGTGAATAATTTTAATAAATAAATTAATTACTAATTATTAAAAACATGAATAATTTGAATTTCTTTATTACATGGAAATTATAATTTCTCATACATATCCTAAAAATTATGACGGGGAACACCATGTCCACTAGTCATGTTATGTATAATAGGATTAACTTTTGAATTTTTAAATTTGTGAACCTCCATCACATTATATCTCTAGTAGTGAAAACTATTAATAGACTAAGAGTGTATTCTGAAATCCCAGCAGGGATCTTAAGGATACATGGAATTGTTGTGTCATGGAAAACCATTATTTTAAAAAAATATCATGTAATATAATATATATCTATTTTAATATATCATAAAATAGGACTCACACATTGTGTCATCATCATTTGATGATTTATATGTTTTTGAACATACTGTACAGACATACCGTCTTCTAAATGGGCATAGATTTAGTGAGGGTACTGTCATCTTAATTAACTAGGTATAAGAAATCACATTCTTTTTTGAAGAAACAAAATCAATCATGATTAATCAAAAAAATTCATACCACTGATGACACACCCAACAGAAGCTTACGTGCAAAGGTATAAATGCTTTTGTTTTCATCCTACATCAATGTATGAAATCAAATAGTATACAATGATAATAATATCATCTCTATAGACCATTGCATATGTTCAAATATGAATGATAGATGAGCCATGTGGTGTTTCTATTGGTGGGTTTTTAATCATGATCTCATTTAATCGAGTACACCATGTGTGAAATTCATGAGAAAAAGAATCAATGGTTATGATCCTGTAACATATGGTAGGGTGACATTATTTGAGTCTAATCACAATGGTGTCTACAGAACAATCGAAGTTAATTTAAGATCAATCTCACATATGTCAAGGTTTTCATCAGAGCATAAGAGCTTCTCTAACCCATTCATATGAAATGTAATCTCTGGAAAATTCAATACAATTAGTGGAAGCATAAATATAAAAAAATTTCTAGAGAGTGTACATCATTCCAAACACACAGTATACATGATTTTGTAATCATAATATTTTATTTACTTTGGGTATATAGAACACACTATTGAAACCGTTAAAGAAACAAATTCGACTAATACTACACCATCGATTCTAGGTTGGATTGTTCTATGAAAATAGACATAACGTCCTTCCACTATAAGACCACATTTTTTCTGGCCTAACATAATAAATTCCACAACCTTCTGATGTACCTTAATGTTTTATGATTACCCTTTTCATCTTCATTAAATCACAAATATCTAAAAATACAATGATTTCTCATCCAAATTCAACCAATAATATTCTTCTTAAGAATCATTGATACCCAATAGATATGGTTGATATAGAGGAATATAATAATAGAAACAATATAATATATCATCCCTCCATGGCATATTCAAATCATCATGAGTTATAATAGGTTTATCTAGCTATCATAGCACTTGGACAACACAAACAACAACCTCTATAAGTTTCTAGTCAACATGAGGGTAATAGTATTGTGGTTCATAAACTAATCCATCTTAATGACTATTTAAAGATATAATTGGGGGTATGGTTCTACAAATCATCAATATAATTTAATAGAACCTTAGTCAATTGATTAATGATCATTAACTCTATCAGGTACAATTCAATAGAGAATGAAAAATCACATATCAGAGATTTGTAAGAATTCTAGATTTAGATCAATCAACTCCCCAATATAGTTGTTTCCCCATATCCCATGATAACATTAATCTCTTTATAAGGATATCTATATAGACAATCACTCATTACCTATACCTCAAGTCTTGACAATATTATCTAATGCCTACCAACACATCCCTAACAACATACTGACATGAAGAAAGGTTAGAAAATTCATTGAAACTAATTATTATGAACCGACCTAGACAACCCACATAAAATATATTTAATTCGTTTATAAAATGAATAAAAGTGTATTCTCAATTCCACGGGGATGTGGAATAGAACCAGTGCTTCCAAACAATAAACATAAAATTATTTCACAAGAAGAATAACTTATTAAGAATGGTAGGGGATATAAAATAATAAACATTCATTATTCCAAACACATCCCAAGATATAAAATAAAAAATATATATATATACAATTAAAAAATTGGAATTACATGAAATTGAAACAAATAAGAATAACAACACGTTCGCCAAAAAACTCTATATAATTAGAGGATAACATTCCCCATTGGTCACTTCCATATCCTAATTCCCACTTGTAAATTACATGAACCACCTCATACTATTTTTAACTTTTTTATGGATGTTGAATAAAAATATATACAAACACTTGATAGAAAATTTAGGGTCTGATATATGAATCCCAATAGGATCTGAGTAATCATTTTATAAGAAATAAAAAATAATTAATCCATATTTTCTCAATTCAATATATAAACAAGGAAAATAAATAATTCCATAGATAAAATAAAAAATGATTTATCAAAATTTAAATGGAAAATAAATAACTTCTTTCAAAGTGAATTTCCTTGAAATAATGCATATATAGAAAACATTTTCAAAACAAGAATGAATATATCTCTCTCCCAAAAAGGAATGAGTAAATATTTTCAATCAATAAAGGGAATTTATAAATCAATTTCAACCATAACACCATGGTTAAGATACTCATGGATAGATTAGTACATGGATTCACAAAAATCGAAGTAAATAAACTACATCATGTGTGTACACACTCCCTAGATCCCATGTATAGGTGGAATATGAGATAATATCAAATAATAAACTCTCTTCCCTCAATAATGATAATTTTTTTTTATTTATAATATTTTTATAGGTAGATATAATACATGATTAGAATGCGTTCTTCTGACCTAAAAACATAGGCTCCCATTTTTTAAAATATATTAAATATTTATTCTTGGGGGTTTTCAAATATTTTATTGATACTCAAATCGCATAATAAATCATTTCATATTGGCCCTATGTTAAAGATCATAAACATGAAATTTCATATCAAAGACCATATTCAATGTTTTGTTATTAAAAATTAGACATTTTGTTTCATATTACACCATTTCAAATATTAAAACATATCTTGCTTATTTATTTCATCAAAATCATGATTTATAACACACCCTTGAAATCAGTATCTTTTTCCTAAGATCCAGATATTATTTTCAGATCAATTTTAAAGAGAATTCATCATGCACACAATGAAATTTCATTAAATTTACCAAAAGGAGCAATTGTGTCATTAAAAATCAATTGGAAAAGGAATTTAAATTTATAATGAATAATTTTCTTCACTTAATAATGCTTTTTCGAAGAAGAAACCTACCTCAATCTGTGGGATCAATGATCATCCCACACAATACCCACAATCAACGTGAAACAAAAGTCTGGGATTGATCGATATAGAATCATGACATCACAATTCATCAAGTCAAGAAATATATTCATAAAAAATATGAGGATCCAAAAATCTAAATTAAAATGGGATAGTATGAGAGGATAATTCATAAAAAAATTGAGATTATACTTATCAAAAGAGAACTAATTCATTAATTGGTATTTTAATCCCAGATATTTCATGTATGGAGATCCAAAATCAGCTCTATGGGGCCTCCAAAGACTAAATTATCATGTTAGATTTCACTATGATTATTTTAATTTCAAAAATGGGTTATTAAGAAATAAATAAATTAAATTAGATATTAAAACTCACATCACACCGTTTGGACACATGATTTTTAGAACCATCAACCAATCTAACAACACATCTCGATCTACTAGAAATAGTATCACTGTTTCACGACATGGTTTACCAAACCCAACACTACCTCATAGGATTCATGATAGAGTTTCATGGTCTTGACCAAAAATCGAAGGTTAGTTGTTATCGAAATAAAATAATTAAAGAGTTTTAAATGTCATAAATGGTTAATAAGTTATTATTGACCCTTATTTAAAAAGGAATATATAATAATTTTTGTTGGTTTAGATAATGTTTAATATTCTATGTTGTTTTTGAATTTGGATCAGTGTACATTAGAGAAAATACTAGGGATAATTCTATGTATAAGAAAACAACCAATATATTGAATATGTATGGATTCTATTGTCTTTAAAAAATTACATCCTTGTATAGATATTTTCAAGTGGATAAGATAATACAATAGATGCACCTTGGAGATATCACCATGAAAATGTCTATTTGAGTATCAACTCAATATTTACTCAGAGAAAACTACATTATCACATGACTTCACACATGCTTAAAAAATCATTGAGGAAATTAATTGGATTATTCAAACACACGTTATGTACAATTTCAAAATATTTAAATATTCTGGTTAGTGAAATTTATACTATATTTTCCAGGGATAACCAAGATTCAAACATTTAGATCCATATGTTAAGGTTTCCACATTATTTTTAAGTTATTACATTCATGTTTACTCCCTATGAAACAACTATATTAATTAATATTACACCTTAAATTTCCTTCCATCATTAAATGAATGAATATTATAGGTATTTGGGTAAAAATATCTAAAATGGATAATAAGATCATTCTCCCAGTAAATATCTTAATCGGATAATAACTAGAGTGATAAATATTTTTATTATAAAAATCCAGAAAAAGGAATTAGAATCAACAATGTAAACATTATCGAACTCAAAAACACACCATCAAATAGAAGGATAGAATCCCAAGGATGTTTATGTGATAATTATAATAAATTAAATGAGAATCAATTTTATACATGTACAAATTTAGTGAGGAATTGCTCGAGGGAATGTTTTAGTGGAACTTCCATATGCTCAGTGTGTGAAAAATTTGGGTATAGAGAAAAAAGTTTCCAAGGAAAGATAAATAAATCAGTTCACATGATGAAGGGAGAATACATTTTCCCAATAATACATAAGATATTAATGTCGTCACATTATATTAAAATATATATTATGTTATGAATATATTTTAGTTTTTCATAACTATCTTTCTTGTGAGGGATAATTGTTATTGCGTGGTCGTAATGTATCTAAGGGAGGGATAACATAACATCCCTATATTTTTTAATATATTTTACTTCAATAAATATTATTCCTAGTAGATTTCACCACACACAACAATGAACTAAAATGATCCACAACGTATTTGAAAAAATATTATAATGAAAATAATAATAATAAAAAAAATCTAGAAAATATATAGATTTAATTCAATATAAGTACATGTTTTTAGAGGATAAATAATTAATATAATTTTATATTCAAAAAGGATATTTATTTCTTAAATAAATAATAATTAATTGTTTTATATGATATCCTTAAAATTATATTGACTGTTTTTTAAATTTTGTCATAAAAAATTGGATTTATTAATATTTATTAAATTAGAAATTTAAATGATATAATATTTAAAAAATTTAAAAAAGGAATTTTTTTCTATAAAACTTTTTTTATTTATATTTTCTATTTTTATTTAAAAATACATCTTTATAAATTTAAAATTTTATATTATTAAATTAACATATTATAATAATAATAAATTTCAACTTTTTTTACAATTTTTTTTTTGATTTTGTAAAAGGATTTACTTTAGGGTGAATATTGAAAAATATAGTTTTCCCTAATACCATTAAATTTAAAAAATAATCATTATCATTGAAGGTCAGTAAAAGTTTATAATTTTTTATTATTAAAAATATGTATTTGGTTAACTAAATCATTTAAAATACTATATTCAATTTACAGAACTTGTGTTTAAAGAGTTTAAAATTATGAAATCATTTGTTATCATAAAAATTATATTCAATTTTTTCGTTTAATTATGGTTTAAAAATTTATTAATCTATTTTTCTTGATATTTAATCCATATAAATATTCTTAAGTTAATAATAAATAAATAAATTTCAGGGATATCAACGAAATTTATAATTTTATTATAAACGTACTATTTATACATAATATATACTATTTCTAAAAATATTTTTTTTTCATAATGTGTGATAATTTTAAAATTAATTTTCACAGCCATTAAATTTTTTTTTGAAATATTGGGTTTCATATTTTGAATCATTAATTATTTTCTCTGTAATAATGCCAATTTTATATTTAGTCATTAAAAGTAAATTACATTTGTAAAATGTAGTTATCATGGTAAAAGAAAAAATAGTAAAAGAGAAAAATATAAGAGTCAATGAAATCAAAACATGTTAACAATATGCCTGAAAAGGAGTAGTTTAAGAATCCTCAAACATGAATTATACATTACATAATTTTTTATACTATTGAACCCCCTTTATTTGAATTGAGACATTCCCTTTTACAGTATTACAAAATAAATAACTTCCACATATAAATATCACCCTTCACCACACCATTTATCCATACATTATAAATAATTTTCTCAAAATACCAACAAGAGTATCATTTAAACTATCTTCTATCATCATATAATCCTTGTACGTTCCAAAACTCAATTAAATGGATCCTTAAGGTGTTTCATAAGGAAAAAAACCAATGGAAGAGGTAGTATTCTCAACTGAGATCTCTTCATTTGATTCTTTATCTATAACATAAAATATATTCTCCCCATGATACTATGATAACACAATTTTAATTAAAATTTTGATGTTTTATTTTTATAATAGAACATAAATTTTATGACTTTTTATAATACCATTTGATAAATGAATATGCCATCATATGTACTTGTAGACTACTATCTCTATGAATGATGTGCTATATTTTTCATCACCTCCTTACATGGGAAGTTCAAAATTCATATTTAATTAATAATTATGATATTTATAACATGATTATGAATCATAAATTGTAAATTATTTGATTTTCTACGCCCTATCATTCTACAAAAAATGAATGTGTCTTCCATGTAAACATGAATGCTATTTATATGACCATAAAGTTGTATTTAAATTTCTATAAATTCCTAACATATAAAAATTTAACATATTATTTATGATATAGACATGTTATTTATGTTCATGAATATATTTTGGACTGATAATATTGTACGTTCGTTAAGAGAAATTAACAAAAAAACCCAGAGTGGATTTAACCTCTATAAATGAACATATGAACGATTCTTCCATAATTTGAGTTTATTTTTGGATAACATATTAATAATTAAAGATAATTTATTAAATTAACAGTAAAAATATAAAACAATAAAATTATTGATATTATTGATCTATTTCCAGCATGATCAATATACCAATAATGTTTTAGAGAAATTGATCAAACCACCACAAGTAACCAACTGAGTGGAAAAAAAATAATAAATGATCAAAAAATAAAAATATATTGACCTTACCGAATGATATATGAATTTAAAATTTTCATAATAATGACTAAAATAATCTTAATTTTATTTCTATATGTAATAAGTATACACACATAGAAAATTAGAACCCGATGTAATGGGTTTCTCATATCCAGATGTTTTTCAGTATTATTCCACATCCAAAACATATTTCCTCATCTGTTGTGTATACATTGGAAGAAATGTAATTTGGTTAGATCCTCGTGAATTTCATGATATTTTCTGATCAATTTAATGATAACTCATTCATTATGTATAGATTTAATTATCACAAATTCTATAAGGGTATGTTGTCTAAATTTCCACTAATTGAGACATATTTTATTTTAAACACAAAAATTTATTTTCAATTTTATACTTACTATACACTAGTTTTCTTTAAAAACTATTAAATATTTATTTATAAGATGAAAAATTCTATAACATGTTTAATTTATTATATTAATTTAAAATAAGAATAAAATATTCTGTAATTTTTTTGTGGACTCGATTTAAATTAATTAGGTTACAAACAACATTTTTTGTGTATACGATTTAATATATCATTTATTCCACTTATTCCCTAATATATAATTTATTTCCTATTTTTCGTTCTGTAATTTACTACATTACATTAGAATACTATTTTTCCGTGGAAATAAATCTCTATAAAAATATTAAATTATTAAAAATAATCCTATAACATAACAATATTTTTTTCCTTCATGTATATATTCTTCCATCCATATATATATCCCCTTTAATATATGTAAACCCAAATATTTTAATCTCTTATGATTTCCATACCTCTATTAAAATAATTTTTTAAAAAAACTTATTTCACTATATTATGTGGTGGGTTGTACTAAAATTTTTATTCAAAAAATTTTCAAATTGAACATTATATATTTATATTGTACATTGTAACCCACTTTTCAACTTCTTTATCATTATTAAGATTAATTTAGTATTGATTTTATTTTTGAAATATTATTTTAAAATTATTTGATGCATATTTTTGAAAGTTATTTTACAAACCATCTTCCGAATTTATCAATATGGATATCTTTGCGAATGAATAAAGTGAAACTCTATTTTTAACATATTTTTAAAGAAAATATATTATATAATCAATATATATTCCCTTTAAATTTAGCATCAACTATACAATTTCTTGATTTTAAAACGTTAATTCATCTCCTATTATTTTATGATGTTTTATTTTTTTAATTTTTATGATATGAAAATTTATATTTCTTAGATTGTTTCCAATAGAGTTCCAAGTTTTATTTTAGAATTATTTTTCATCTTCAAATAAATTACATAACCATTTTTATATGTATATATTGTGAGGAATATCAATAATGGAACTATTTCATTACTTCCTTTTCCCTTCCCAATCATGTTCCTTGTCTATATATGTTTTTTCTTCCAATTCATTTTTCTGAAAGCCCTCTATATCATTTTATATGATACAAGTGTGTTCAAATAGATTCAAGTACATTTATTAATTAAGGAAATTATTTAACTTTTCATAGAAGAGTTATCTATTTTATTGATATACTGAATATTTTATTGTATTAATTAAAGGGTATTTATTGAGATATTCACTTAATATCATTTGATACTCATTTTATTTCTATATGATGTCATGTAATGTATATTAATTATTTAAATAATACATACTATAAGGATATAATTTTAATAGTATATGAAAGCCAATTTATTTCCATATATTTTTATGATATGATGACTCATATCTTGTGGTATATATTAATATAATTTTTATTATAGGATAGCTTTGTCTTGAATTATATATTCGTAAAATGTGTTGTGCAATTTTTTCATCTCCTAATATATGAAGTGTATTTCATGTAGAGTTATCCCATCACACTATGTTATCGTGCATTGTAAGTTACCCTTAATTTATACCAATGATGACATGATTTATATTTACACCACATGTTTATGATATTATGTTATAATTATATCATTTATTTATTTCATATTCCATTATCTTTATAATATCATGTAATTATTAGCTTGTTAGGTTTTAATAGTTATAAAAGTCAAATCAACAAAATCAAATATCTTTTATTGTTCAATGTTAGGAAAATAATCTATTTTTAAAAACAATTATATATCAATAATATTGATTGTGTCATAGTACATTAAAATTATTTGTTTCATACCATGTGTTATCCATATTTCCAGTACAAAGTTTATAATGAGATAATGAAGAAAAATATATCATGTTAAAATCTTGTGTATCCATAAAATTGTTGTACAATATTCCTAATTTCCCATATACGGGTGAACATATTTAGAAAAATTCTATAAGGATATGGCATAGAACATGTGTTGTAGAGTTAAGGTTTAGTATACAAAATAATGTTGTTCTGTAAAATTTAAACTGACCATATTATCTAAGTTATGTTTTTTATAATTCTATACTCATCTTTGTCATTTTATTGTGAAATAATTATGATGAAATGTGATAATAAAGGACATATTATTGTGAACTAACATCATTAGTAATATTTATTACAATAAATAACAAACTATAGTGAATGATTTTTGGTAGAAACAAAAATTGGATTATTTAATATGATGTGAGAATGAGTGATTTTTGAGATAATCCATCATGATAACATTTCATTAATATACAGTAATTTTTTTCTTTTTTTTTCTTGTTTGGATGTTTAATAATCCCTTAATAGGGATGTTTTTTTACCAAATGTTTAGGGTAAATAAAATTAATTATATACACTAGTTTTTACCAAATCACATCTTACATAACCTATAATAATTATATTTAATTAATTTTAAACCCTAATTGTGGAAACATTTCCATGTTCATTGAAATAAATTTCCTTCAAAATTCATGTTTGGACCAAAGGGAAAAGATAACCTAAGGGTGAGGATGAATCTGTTTTTGGATATTATTTTAAAAATTCATCTTTCCCTACTGGATCATAACCTCATTATTATACATGTAACTTCATTTTCCCTTTAATGTTCATTTTGATCTCATCCCCTCCAACTATATATGATTTAGATGTATATATAATAAATAGATAATGATTAAACAATGACATTTAGTTCATTACATGGTCTACCCTCACTAAATTTTTTAAAAGGATAATTAAAACCAAATGTTCTTATATACAAAATCCACAAAATCTCCCTATTTTATGTTTAGCCTATGTCACTCCTACCTGGGATCAGTCCCCTAATAATGTACAAGGTATATTAAGTACCTCCATTTGATCACTTACCTCACACATTCCTCTTATTCTCATAACATTAGAAAAAAATCATGTAGTCTAGAAAACAATATCTTCTATAATTGATATTCTCACTAAATAGAAGATTTTTGTGTTTTTACTTCAAATTCATTTTCATCACCTTATCATTAATATCCCCTTGAGTATAAACATTCAATGATAAATAATGGGAAATCCTACCCTTTCTTCCATATAATTCATGGGATTAAAAGTCTATCTCTTTATTGAATGATTCATTAAATCTGATTACATATAGAAATAAAACAATTATCTCTAACTGTCATTGCCTTTGATGTAACCCTGAATAAAATAATTATGAAAATACTAATCGATATTATAGGTCAATTTTATTATTCTTCTATATAATTAAGATATAATACTAATATTTTTCGTATCAAAAACCCAGAAGATATCTACTTGAATGAGACCATGGTTCGAAACCCAATTGTAATACCCCTATGAAATACTGCATCATAAGACCACATCATGAATCCCTCTTCGGATAACATTGATAATGTGAATCCAATTTGAATATTTGTTCTATTTATAGATATTTGGTTACTCCAAATATTTCATATACAAAAAAACACTCAAAACATAATTCATGTGACAATACCGATTCAAGAGACCCCTTCATCAGACCTTCTTCTATTTACATGAATTGCATAACACCAGCATGAGACCCTACACATGTTACATAAATCACATGTCAACAACTGGTATACCTATACATGAATCACCTAATAGTTACCTCCCTTAACAATATACCATTACAATACACCTACATGATACACCTTCACAAGACATTGTTTTAATTTCCTTTTTTAACTAACCCAAATTAAGGTCCTTGTTTACCAATATGAAATACATTTCTAGAGATAAAGAGAATTAATAAAACATTTACCCTTTATAAGTATGGGATTAGATGTATTTAAAATAATATTTCCACCACATTAACTTCACATGTCATGGTTAGTCATCTGTTGCACTGCCTCAGTTATCAGCCCGTGGCGTTTCTTGTGATCTGATCTAGAATTTGAGATGAACCTCTATGAAATGTAATATTTCAAGAGTCCTCCTGTCTTAGTCAATATTATTTTCATCCATCAAATTTTATTATTCCATCATGATATATAATTAATGTCATATAGTTGTTACTGAAATTACCTTCCATCACATCATGTGATCCCATCATTATATTCAATGAAATCTGTGTGGTTAGAAAAATTATATTCTATTCATTCTACTAATCCCATCATGAGATCCAATGATAATCATATGGTTAATGAAATTATCTTCCAGTGATTCACATGGCCCTATCATGAGATCCAATAGAAAATATGTGGCTTCACTATTTCAATAGACTTTCATAAGGCTATTTCATTTTTAGCCTATTCACATTCATGTGACTCATTAGACTCCTTCATTAGATACCATGATAATCATACAGTGTGTTCATGTGCATCATTTCTCTAATTGTTTGATCCTCTAAAACTAATTTATATCACATGATGTGATCATGTGATCACCTTTAGTTTTTAAAATTAGAAGCAAGACATGTCCACTAATTATATAAAAAAACATCCTATATGTTCGATTAATAAATATGTACTTTTGGATGATGCTTTGTCATGTATGTTCTCTATGTGATCCTTTAGGTAATTTACACTCCGTGTAGTCCTTTAGTAAATTTATACCCACTATTTGAACCTCCTTTAGAATTCAACCAATTTCAACAAAATAAAACAATTTCACAAAACACAATCAACAGAAAAGAACTATCATGTTGGATTTTTTTATAACAATAACCTTCTTGAGTTTTGATGAAAACACCACTAAAATAAAAGAAATAACATTTCAAAACATCAACCACATGATAAAATAGTCTCCTTCTTCTTCCAAAGAAACTGATCAAGGAATTCAATAACACTTACTCTAAGTCCACATGTGTCAATATCATCATAAGGAACAAGAGTAGCATGAAACGTTAATCATTGAATCAATTTGGTCCCGAACATTTCTCGGTAACCCCTCTTGACACCAAATTATAAAACAAGATCACCCCTAAATATGACTTCTTAACATACATATGTAAATTGGTTGCATCATGAATCCAAAGGCCACTCCCCTTTGTGATTATTATTCATTAACATACCAACTTTAGCATCATCATAATTAAAAAATTCCCATGTCTCACTACTCTCACTATGATATTATCTTGATATCATTACCTTCTAATACTAATAAATTATATCCCCCTCTATGAATGAACCCAATGTTCCATACTTGGTGTTCTGCAACCTTTTATTGAGAAAAAATCAACACATTTGTGAAAAAACACCTTACCTCATGGATCAGAGGTCACATATCCCAACTGTTTATGTTTGGGGAGAGAAATGAAATTTGAGATCCATTTGATTCCATTGAAATTATTATATCAAAAATACATTCATTAGGATGCATGTATCTTATAGTTTAGTAAGGGATATAATCCAACTACGCAAGGCCATGATCCTATTTCTCCTTGATTATGTAATATTTTATTTCAAAGTCATTGCTCCATGAATAATTGAATGTATATTTTCTAATAAAAACAACATGTGAATTATGACAATGGATTCGGATCAGAGACCACACTTCATCTTCTATATCTTCAAATTATTCATTGCCCAAATTAACTATGTACAACCTTGATTCACCAAGATGTATCCAACCTATACTATACCCAATTAAATTAAATATTTCATCCGGATTAGATAAAAAATAAATAGTATGGTAAGATATAATGAACAACCTGATGTTTAATTTTAATAATTTATTGATTTGGACAAATCTTCTTATGTAAAACGCAGTAACACATGATATTTTCATTATAATAATCTAAAATAAACTACTCATTTGATATATCCTAGTATTATTTTCACTATATGTAGGTGAATTTTCTTGTAATTAAATTGATATCATATTTACTAGAATAAAAAAAATATTTGGTCTTTTCATAGTTAAGTATAATATACTACCAATGAACTATTAGTATTATGTGTTATTGAATTATTTCCCTTCATCAACACATATAAATTTCATCCACGTAGAAACTAGAGTTATCATCTAATTGAAATTATCTATCCTTAATATTCTCATAACCTATTTTTTATATTTTTATTGAGAAATGAATGTGACATGTCTTTATACTATGAATTTTAATCAATGTAAAAATGTTAGCTCACTAATAATTGACATTTTCTACTCACATTTCATGAATTATAAAAACTATTTTCACTTCAGAAAATTCAATCATATAATCAGTATCTCATAAATATAAACCAATACTCTTGTCTATTTATTTAATGACTCAGATTTTTGTGATTTTATTTTTAGAAAATATTTGTGAAAATTATTAGACCATGCACTGAGAGGACATGCGATTCCATATTTCAGGGTGCTAGAAATGATTTCTTGAATAATCTTATGTTTTTAATATTAGGTTTTCAAGACTATTCTAAAAAAGTTAAATAACTCTTAAACAATATACATGATTTGATAACTCAGGGCATCATTTATCAATGAAGAGTAGCTTTACCCTAGGCGTGACTTAATCTTGATCGGAATAGGTCATCAGTAGAAAATGTCACCAGGGTTGTAACCATAACTAAAATAATTATATAATAATTATATTATTTTGAAATACTAATAACACATAAATGATAACTTGGATTAGAAATTTGAATCATCAATTTTGTTTTTAAGGGGTTTTTACCATAGGCGTGTCCTAACATCGACCAATGCAGGTTAACATAAGAAGTTAATTTTTATGTATTAATTACATTAAAAATATTTAATTAAAATATTTTATTGAACATTACGTGTTGACGAAGTGACAATTTTCCTATTTAATAATCAATTTCAAGGTAATTCAGGGTTATCTCCATTACCCTGTAATACCACTGGGGCTAGGAGAAAGAAGCTATCTCTCAATGAAGAATGTTGGTAGATCATGGATCAACAACGACCAGGAACCTCGTTCTTCAAAAATATCTAATACAACCCCGAGGTAGGGTGTAAAACTCTTCATGATATCTTTTCCCCTTTATAAGACCATAAATGAATGTGGACCAACCCATGAAGAGGTTGATCGACGATTCAATCATTCGTGCGGGTGGATAATTAATGTGAAATTAAAGGGAATATATAATGGTGATTATTTTTCTATTGGTTTCTTCGTGATCTATCTAACATGAATAGATCATGGTAGAATGAACAAGTCCAAGAACTATTCATTGGTTATTAATGTGATTAATATCAGCAATTAAATATACCATGTCGCTCGCGCGTTCTTTACCCTTTGAACCCCTAGGTGAATTTTTGTTCGTTACACCCACCTTCCATGGCATAGCGATCTAATACTAATGATTGTGATTAGTAAAGGAATTGAGGAGGTGGGACGGGAGCGCAGCAAGCAGGAGGCGGCTCACGTCGTAGGACGCGATGAACAGTGGTCCATCGACTGGGTGGCCGGTGGTAAGGGTAGTTCATGACCCTGTCGGAGGTGAGGTTTTGTTAGGGTGAAAAACCATGGTCGACCAGGACCATGCGGAACGTATATCACATTGGGGCATAGGATGTGGGCAGGATCTACTATAAGAGGTCATGTCAGCGGCTACGGTGGGATGTAGCTCGCATCCCATAGCGATGGTGCGGCTGTAGGCAATGAGTGGGATGTGAACACAAGGAGCTGGAATGTAGTGAGGGCCCATGTCAAACCTGTGGCTGCAAAATCCATGATGAAGGGGGAGAGGAAATGGCGTCGTGCGTGTTGACCAAAGCGCATGGCCATATCGAGGGCTGAAATAGCTGACCCGCATGTGTCGAGTCGGGTTGGGTGAACTGGGCCACTCCAGTGGTCAAGAATACCATGGTCTAGTGGCCCATCGGGTCAAGCTAATTAGGGTCTAGTCTGGAAAATTGGTCCTGGTCTGGTCGGCTGGACCAGGTCTGGTCGGACCCTAACTGACCCATACCCTTTTCACTAAGTTAGTCATATCAATCAAACTGTGTGTCCATATGACGAGTTGTTTGTGGCATTGGGACCCTTATGATGAGTCAGTCCATTTTACATAATCTAGGAGAGTTTTTTTACGACTATAACTATCCTAATTTGATGATGAGTAGATTCTCCTGAATAAAGAACACTACATGAAAAATCCAACTGATGGTTGTGACTACATGATCATGGAGACAATCTTACATGGGGGATGTGCGATTCATCGACACACCATACCACAACAATTTGTTTTGTTCTATCAATGCAATGTGATCCATAGACACTCCATGGATCATCGATTATCTATGTTCCATCAATGTATTGGGTGCCATCATCGCTCCCGGTGCCACTAATGCTCTATACGCCATTGACACGCTATGTTCCACTGATTCTTCATGCACCATCAATACACCATGATCCATCAACACTCTATCTTCAATTGATGTTCTTTGTGCTATCGACACTTCATTATTCCATAGATACTTGGAGATCTATGGACTACAACTAAAAATCCATCTTGTTGTGCTTTAGACTTATACATGTGTGAGATGACTGTATTGAATGTACTTCATGTGTTTCATTTATGTAGTACATCATGTGTTTCCATTGTGGAATACCTTTCCTTGTCTGTATACCTCATTTACTTCTTATTTTTATTTTTCCTTCATGTTTTTGGGGTCCTCACAGAGTATTTTTTTTCTCATTCTTTCACGGGCTATGCATGCACGTGTCATGTCTTGAACTGATGACTAACGTTGTGAAATATTCCTTGTTGTACCATGGCCATGTGGTTCTTAGAATGAGGATCTAAAAATTAGATGTACTTCAGCGAATTAAGATGGTTGTTTCCATACCTACCCTTTCGGGTGGATTTCAGAGTACGAGTTTTAGGATCATTTACTTTTCGTTTTGTTTGGGATTTTAATCTAGCACCATTTAGATTTCAGTTTTATACTTTCATAATATTTTCATGGTATCTTAGTGGTATTCCATGTTATTTACATTGAGTTTTTAGTTTCATCATTTTGGGCTTGTATGTTGGTGTGTGTGTTTACAGGTACATTGGATAATACCACTCATTTGTGGGATATGCCTACTCAGTGCAAGCCTCCAGCCCCAGACATGTTGGAAGCGGTCATGGGGATGTCACGGAACAAGACGCAAGGGATAGGTCCAGACAAAGAGGAAAAAATATAGGTTGGTTATACCCAGTGAATCAAGAGTCGGTGAGGTTGGTTTGGGGAAATTACATAATGTGTTTTGAGTTTAGATTTTTGGAAGGGGAATTCAGTTTTTGTGTGGAAACCAATATATCCATACACCATGACTTTAATTGTATCTTTCAGAATCAGAACATGATAACAATAGTTGTTGGAGAAAATGATGGTACATGAGTCATATAGGATTGAGTGTGTTTTCATGTCCTTCATCATTCAGTGTCATCTCACCAGTTATAATCTATTAACTATGGTATATCGTGATATATTTCAGTATGCCTCCACGTAGATAGCTATTCATAATTATGGTGTATGATCAAGACAATGATATTCCTAGTTATGAGGCATTAATACATGGACTGATATTGGTGATATTACCCAGGGGTATTTTATCATTGATACCACCACCCAGATGGAAATAGTTACTACCATCGTTACAGGTAGATGATGTACATAGGCTAAGTGTGTTGCATGTGTTCCATAGGTAGCAACCTTCCAGGTTCAAGAGTTATCCAGAATCCTAGGTAGCCCATGATTGGATGGAGGATGATACTCACTTCTTCCTCCTAATGGGGATACCTTTCGACCATAAGGCATTCCAAGCGATGATTTTTTTTACATGGATCTATTGAGAGATTGTCGATATTAGTTATCCAGACACATGAGTTGACCACCCTCACATGGAAAAACATCAGGAATCTCTTGAGGGTGTTTCTTTTTAGAGACATTACACTATGTGTGTATACAAGAGATTCTACATCTGTTGTAGGTGAGCCAGACAGTAGAATATTTCTTTACAATAATTAAGGATATTTCTCACTACTCCACAAATATGGTGTGGGACCCATTCTTAATGGCCCAGACCATGGAGATGGAAATACTTTGGAAGATCACATAATCCATTATATACCTTAGTATCACTACATATTATGGGATACTGGAGAGAGACCTTATCATATAGATATTTCTAGTAGAGAAAACATTGGCAGTGGGAGATACATTGTAGATCAGGTAGCTAAATCATTGATAGCTTGTAGCTGAATACTGATGCAGGGATCCTAGTGGATCAAACTATTCTGGTGACAACTCTATGACATGGGGTAAGTGGTGTGAGGATCCCAAGGAAATGAATGTCTGCTATAGAATATGTTGTGCTTCTCATTTAGTAACCGGGGGCACATTTCTAAATATTTCCTAACTCCCCTTACGAATGATTATCAGACAATCGAGGGATCTCCAAGGAATAGGAAAAGACAAGAATAGGGTGGTATGATAGGTGGAAGACATGGAATAGGAGATGGATTGTAAACGTGAGGAGGGAAGTGGTCCAAGGTACTACAACACCACCCCCATGTGGTCAACCATGGTATTAGGGAGAAAGTGGATAGGAATGAGTATAGCATCAGCCAATGTAGTCCTTTGACCCTAGTGATCAAATGATGATTATAGGTATAATCTATGTTTTTTCGACCATTTCTATAGTTATGAAAGACATATATACCAGTCAATATATTCCTTCCATGACACTTGTTTGAGACACATAGATTCTAGTGGGACCGTTGACTCGATACATATTCTTAGAGACTTTAACAATAAGATATTCGATGATCACAATCTGGTGAAAATAGTGTGTCCTTTATTTTTGGGGAGAGAGTATTAGTTTGAAACATTTAGTGGTTGTGTGAAGGCCTTGCAACTTCATTCTTATTCTGGACTAGTTATCTGCAGTTCATGCCAAGGGTGACTGTTTTAGGCACACAGTGTGGTGTTTCATTAGAGATGGAACCATGTATTCCTATATCAAAGAAAATGAAACACAAGTAGTGCATAATTGATTCACACCTTGGAGAGTGTGGATGATCATACAGCAGTTTTCTAGCATGACCATCAGTGATGTATATGAGATGAGTCCTTGGATTCATTATACGGTGGATGAGTATGAGGACATCCTTCCAAAAGATGTTCTAGTATTACCTTCTCGTAGTGAGGAGGATTTGTTAATTGATATATACCCCATGACTACACCAATATATACACCTACATATCAGATGACTCTCACAAATATTCATGAATTAATAATACAATTTGAGTGTTTATAGATAAATGGAATCACGAGGCCACGTGTTTCGCCCTAGGTGACCCCAGTTTTGTTTTCCAATAAGGTAATGAGTGATTGAGATTTTGTGTGGACTTCTGATTCCTGAACTAGGTGACCTTCAAGAACAATTATCCTCTGTCGAGGATTGGTGACCGTGTCAATCTGCTGAATAGAGCGGGGTGGTTCTCGATGATAAACCTCAGATCTGCCTCTCACCAACTTTGTGTACATGATGAATACAACATGATTGCATCCTTCATATGTCGTTATTCGGACTATAAGTACATAGTGATTCTATTTGGCATAAAGAATGACCCATTAGTGTTCATTTGACTCATAAACATGATCTTCGTGCCTTATATAGACCAATTCTTAATGTTATTCAATGGTGACATTCTAGTGTACTCAAGCTATAAGGGGTATCCCACATTACACTTGAGGGTGGTTTTGGACACACTCAATGTGCACAACATTTACGGGAATATCTCAATGTTTTGGTTATAGAATCAGGAGGTCCACTTTCTCGGACATGTAATTTTAGAATGTTAAGTTCTAGTAGACCCCGTAATGATTGAATCTATTCTATCTTGGTATCCACCATTGAGATTTTTAGATATAAGAAGTTTCTTGGGGTTTCCTAGGTACTATCAGAGGTTTGTACCAGATGTTGTCTATGGTAGTCATATCCCTGATGACCCTGATATGGAAGGGGGATCCTTTCAGGTTGATAGAAATTATTAGAGGTGATTTCATGATTTGAGGAAGATATTGAAGAGTGCTAAAATATTGCGATAATCATATTAGGGTGTTGAGTATGTGATGTTCTATGATTTATCAGGGACTAGGATTGGTAGTTTCTTGATACAATAGAATGTCTTAATTGTATATGGTTTATTCCAGTTGATTCAGTATGAGAAAAAATATGGTACATGTGACCTTAATCTAGAAGTGGTAGTCTTTTCACTGAAGATGTGGTGACACTAACTCATGGTAGAGTGATTTACCATATAATATAACCACAAGAGTCTCAAGTATATATTCTCTGAGAAGTATCTAAACTTGAGTCAGAGGTGATGGCTACTGGTACTCCAGTACTATGACATTGTGATTTTCAATAATCCTTACTAGGGTAATATAGTGCAAGACCCTCTCAGAAAGAGATACTTTATGTATTTTATATGTGAGGAGTTGGAGTAGCTGGTCGCGTTATAGATATCGATTTTGGATGGAGATGGATCAAACTCTCTCTATTCGATGGTAGTTACATATACACTCTTACAATGAGTCAGAGAGGAACAACTCAAATATATTGAATGCGAGACTATAAGTTCTCATATGTCCATGAGGCCTTCCCTTGATGGATATTCAAAAGGAGGTGACATTATTATTCTCTTCAAAGGATGCACAGTCATGCCAGCGACGTTTCCAGGGAGAGGCCTTGAGGGAGGTCCATACTTCTTCTTTATATTTACATCCAAATGTGAAAAAGATGTATTAAGACCTCTGACATTAGTTTTGGTGTCTAGGTATGAAAAATGAGTTAGAGGAGTTTTTTTCTGGATAAATCACTTATCAGTGAGTGAAGGCCGATGACTAGGTTCCATCTAGCTTTACCCAACCACTTTAGGTTCTAGAGTGGATCTGAGATGGGATATAGATGTAATTTGTGACGAGTTTACCATGCATGTCAATGGGACACGATTCTATCTGAGTGATCACTGATCGAATCACCATGTCAGCCACATTCCTACAGATCTATGTGAAGAGATCAATAGAGTGATTGGAATTCATTTTTGTGAAGAAGATTATTTGACTCCAATGATTCCCATCTACGATAATCGCAGATCGTGATTCCCTATTTACATCTCATTTTTGGAAGGGATTTCTGGAGTAAATTGGGACTCATATGCGTTTGAGCACAGTGTGTCATCGACAGACAGAAGGCCATATAGAGGGGACCATCCATAATCTTAAGGACATGATCATGATTTCATCCTAGGCTTCGGAATTTTTTTAGAAGATGAACTACTTCTAGTGGATTTTAGGTACAACAACTAGATCCATTACACACTCGAAATTTCACCATTCGAGGCCCTATACAGGAAACCCTATAGGTCCCCACTATTCTAGATAGACTAAGGCATGTACGAACTCATGGGTCTAGAGTTTGTATGGGATACCATAAAGAAGGTGTAGATCATTCCCAAAAAGATTGGGACTACACAGAGCTAGCAGATATTGTTTGCTAACACGAGTCGAAGGCCACAAGAGTTTAAAGAGGGAGACCATGTGTTCCTACAGGTCTCACCTTCATGTGGTTTTTAGTGATTCATCTAGGGAGAAAATATATCTATGAGATTCATCTACCCTTTTCTGATTATAGGTAGAGTTTTTGAGGCGGCATACCTCATATCTCTACCATTGTAGTTGCACTAGGTGGATGATGTATTCCAAGCATTATATCTGAGGAGGTACGTGCATGATCCATCGCATGTCATCGAATGGGGAGAGCTATAAATTGATGATGGTGTTAATTTTATGGATTACTTGATAGAGATAAAGGATAAACCTAAGTGAATACCTTATGGACGGCTGATTCCATAGGTGCATATTTCATGGAAGCATAGGAATCTCATAGAGACCACTTAAGAGTGGGAGGATTCAATTTGTGCCTAGGATCCTAATCTATTTGTTTAGTATCATTTTTTGGGATTTTATGGGCATAAATTCCGAACATGGGGAGAATTTAATGACTCGGATTTTCGTGATTTTATTTTTGTAATTTATTTAGTAAAATTCCAAGACTAAGAGCTGAGATGGACTATGATTCTGAGAGCAGGGGTGCCCGAATGATTGTTTTAAATTTTTTATTTTTTTAATAGCACGCACGCATGACTTTTATGATAAAGTTAAATGACTCCTAAATAGTTTTCTGGATCAAAAATTTGAGGGCACCATTGAGGTAAGAGTTTTTTCTTTATCAATGTATTTACCTAACATTGGTCGACACAGGCCATCTGTAGAAAAATTCACATGGGGAGTAATCGTAAATAAAATAAATAAGTAGAAATTATTATTTTTTCAAATCCTAATAACTCATAAAAATTAAATAGAATTCGAAAACCAAGACTAGCATGGAGTTCTAAATGGGATGATTTCAATAGGTGAGGGATAACATCGACCGATTCAGGTGGGATTCAAAAGATAGTTTTTGAATGTGAGAGTCAATAAATTTTTTAATAAAAATATTTTATTCAATGTTAAATGCTGACATAGTGGAAATTTTCCTTTTGATTACGACATGTCAGATTAATTCTTGGTTATCTTCATAAACCTAGAATTTTCGTGAGCCATGGAGAGGAATACATTTTTCCGATGACGAATGATGGTTGATCAATGATCGATGACAACACAGAACCCAATTCATTATCAATGATTGATCCAACATCAAGGAATGGTTTCAACTTATTCATGATTTCGTTTTCCCTTCGGATGATCAAATGATGAACATGAACCAACCCATCAATAGGTTGGTCTGCAGTTCAATTGTTCATGATGGGAGGATAATTATTGTGGGATTATGGAAATAGATCTTGGGGATTATTCTACTGTTGGTTTCTTTGTGATCCTTCTAACATGAACAGATCAAGGTCGAATGACCAAGTCCATGACCTTTTCCTTTAGTGACCATGTCCTTAATATACCCCCCTAAATCTATTTTGTTTTTCGTACATTCTTTACCATTTAAAAACATAAAAAATTATTGATCGTTTCACCCACGATCCATAGTGCAACGATTCGAGACTATAGGTTGTGAAACGTAACATCATTTTTGTGATGATAAGCGCGTTTGGCTGACCCTTGCACTAAATGCTCTGGCACACATGTGACGAGCTAGTATGGCCCACGTTGTAGCGGCCCATCGGTCTGAGCTTGTTCAGGATGGCCTCAACTATTTTGGTTCAGGTCATGAGAACAAAGCCTTGTTGGTTCATCTGGACCAGGTCAGGTCGAACCCAAAGCAGCCAGATCACTTTTAACAAAATTGGATATGTCATTCAAACAATGTGCCCATTTGATGAGCTATTTTCCAAATTTGGATCCATGGGACAAAGAGGTGATTTTTAGATACTCTTTGTTAGTTTTTATGATGTTGGTTTGTGACCTAATAGCTTGAGTAGTGGGTTCTTGTGGAATAGGTGCTCTAGGAGGTAAATGGAGGAGCTGGCTGTGAATATGGGATTCTGGTGACTGTGTGACGTGGGGGCTATATGACCCATCAATTTTCAATTAACCATCAATGATCCATTCATCATCAACACTTTGTGTTCCATCAACACTTCATGCACCATCATCGCTATGTTACCCATCGACGCTCCATGCGCTATCAACACCCAATGCCCCATCGATGTCCTAGGCACCATCGTTGCTATGGTTTTCACTGATTCTTCATGCACCAATGGAACTCTATTCTCCACCATTGCACTTTAAGCTATCGATGATCTATTATCCATTGACACTCCATGATTCACCAACATTTCTACTGTCATTAGATATTGGTAGATGTGTCGAATAAACTATAAATACATCTCATCACACATTAGACATATACCTATGTGAGCTGACTGTATTGATTGTACTTCGTGTGTTTACTTTGTGTTGTACATTTTGTGTTTCCTATGTGGTATAATTTGTGTGTTTACTTTGTGGTATAAATCATTCAATTCAATGTGGTATTTTTTACTTCAAGGATTCAGATTCTCTTTTGTGTATAGTTTTACCCACCCCTTTATGGGATATGCCTGCATGTGTTGTGTCTTGTGAAGATGATTGACTCTTTGAAAGAGTCCTTGGAGGATCGAGGATAGGTGGTTCTTATAGAGAGGACCAACAGACAAGGTCTTATTCAGTAACATCAGAAGGTTTTTTATGTACATACCCTTCATGTAGGGTTTTCTATAGATAACTTTATGGAGCCTGTTCTTTTCCTATTGACTAGGCTTATATTCTGGCCCTGTTTACTTTTTAGTTTTATACTATTATACTATATTGTTGGAATCTTTAAGGTACACATGGTTGCTTCTTTAGTGTTTTAAATTCTATCATTTTGGGCATGGTGGTGTGAGCTCATGTATATGTACTTGGAGAAATGCATCCCATTTTTGGGATATATCTAATCGGTACTTGACACTATCCCAAATCCTATTAGAGGAGGGCTTGGGGTAGTCACAACATGGGCCATGGGGTATGGGTGGTGATAATTGATTAATCAGATTATTTAAATATATATTATATTCAACTAAATCGTGACATAAACTGGGAATCATTATTAACATGCCATTGGTTCCTAATAAACATATAAAGATACTTTTTTCTAAAAACATTTTTTTATCCTTATTAATGAGAAAAACATATTGATATTCAATATATACCTCAACATCCAAACCCCCATTGCAAAATTCTATTATGACATTCATGTAAAGAATATTGAATTTTCTCTAAACTATTTTGATCAAGAATAATCTATCTCTCTTATTCCTTTCAACAACTACGAATGTGACATCAACATCAATACCCTAAATATTGATGTTCCTCCTTCACACAAGTCAGGATTTATTTTGAAGTATTATATCATCCCTATTAGGATTGTTTCAAAGGTACCATTTGTTTCTAGTGATATGTTTTTAGTCTGTAATAATGAAATCTCTCTTAAAACCACCTTCATTGAAAAAATATTGATTTTTTATACCTATTATGGAGAATGGGACAGCATTTAAGTTCATATTCATAATGTGAAAACCACTAATTAGAAATGATATTGATATTCACGAATCATAAATGTATCTTGAAAGTATTTAACATATACAAAAATGATTAAACAAATATATAATCATATAATACATCAAGGTATCCAGTTTTCCCTAAATTTCTATTCACTCTGGGGAAAAATAGCCCTTGAATTATGTTATGATATAAATCGTTGAAAATTTAACATAACATAAAACCATTGGATCATTTAATTAAAAATTTGATTGCTCTTTAGTTTCAAATCATGTTCTTAATCACAAAATCTTCCCATTCCCCAACATAAAACAACCTTATAAGTATTTTAAAAATAGGTTTTATGTGTAACAAAACTAGTTGAATATGAGACCATATGTGAATTCATAAATTTTTTATTCTACTTTTGGAATATATCACTCTTTAAATTATGAACCTATACACATTCAACACCCCCCATGGATCGTGTCTCTATCTTTATCATTTACAACTTCAATTAATTTTTTTTTAAATTAAATGTTTAGAGATAGGGGTATGCTTGGAATTATTAAGAAGAGGATTGTGGCATATCCCGATGGGATAGCCCAGTGATATTTTATGATATAGAATTAACATATTTCTGTTAATCTTACAGCTACCTATCCAAATTCAACTATTCAAATCATATAAATAGATAATGTCAACCTTAATGATAACTCTTTATTTAATATGTATCTTTTGTAGGCTATATGTTTTTCATTATTTATGGTTTAGACCCACTAGTCCACATTTAATTCATTTAATCTTCCACAATAAACCATTTTTCATGATTAATTCGATAGTAATGAATCATTCCTCTAGTCATGTTCTCATCAGTCTTCCTTAATTAGAGGGATAATTCTATTACCATCACTTATCACCTTATTGAATAAAACATGAATTTATAAGGGATTTGTTAATTCTGTTTTCTTTTATTGTTAATCTACGAAACCCCGCCCATTCATGCTAGGGGACTGCATTTCAATTTACATATAAATTTATTACTCATAACAGTAGCATATACTTCTTTTCTTTTTACAGGTTCAACCATAATTCAATGAGAGGTAATTAGAGTGTCATAGGGGAAGTTCATAGTACATATGTTATTGAAATCCTTTTTTCCCCCTTAGGAGTGTTTAATTATTTCTAAAATTAGTATGATGTTTTCTAGTATAGGATTTCATATCTCATTCCATCAGAGTTGGGTGTCTAATTCCAGCTTCATTATCATTTCTAGATTTATTCATGCTGCAATATCTTTCCAAATTCCTAGCATTATCATATAGGAAAAATCCCCTCTTATAAAAATATCTCACATCATTATCTTTTTCATGAGATATATGATTATCTGGAGTTCTTATGACATTAATCCCTTAGGCTTCTTGGCACATACTCATGGTGTGTCCCAAACATTGACAATAGTATAATTTCCTATATTATTTCATTATAGATACATTTATATTAATTTTTTTATGATTATTTTATTTATTTTTATTTCTGGAAATATTTTTATATTTATATCATAGATTCAAATAAAAAACAAAACATATCCCTGCATCCTCCAAAAAATAGTACATATTATTCAAAATTCTTGTAAAATTCTTTGTAGTTATTCTTCCATAACCTTTATTATTATATTTTTTTTATTTTCCATGGTTCTATTCCTATATTTCATGATTAGTGGTTCTTCATAGACAATAAAATATTTTCGCAAATTTCAAATCATATTTGATGAGAAAATAATTTCATGTTTTCCCTCTGAAATAACATATTTAAATTTTTTATTTCATTATGACCCATAGATGGATTGTCAAAAAATAAACGAAAAGAATCATCCAATTTTGGACTTCCATTAGAATACTACTTCTCTACTTAATTTGATATTGATTATATCTATTGGTTATTTTTATAATGATTTATTCTGGACATTACATTAATCCTGTGGATGTGTTCATCAGACCTTCGAAGAAGACAAATGTGAGATCTGGATCGAAGTCAATTCCTGCGGAAATAGAAGATCTTGATCGAATGAACATGTTTCAGGTTAGGGGTACTGATCCTTTCTTTTATGGTTCTCTATATGGTGACTCTGGTTCTATAAACCAGATCTCACAAAAATGAGTATGAGCAGTTGTCGAAGCGATTCGCATTTTTTCCAAGACCGCATCGATGCTTGTAAGAATTCTATGATTGGTCGTTTGAGTTCACAGATGAATGTCTCATGGAAGATTGAGGATCTTCAGAAATGCCTTAAGGTACATTGGGGTTTTATTTAATGGAAATTGGTATCACATGGTATCAATATTTATCATTTTATTTTCTGTTCGAATGATTTGAAGATGAAGGCCTGTAGTTGTTGGTTTATCAATCTTATGCCAGGGATTTTCCAGTTTCAGAACTGGGATCCATGGTTTGACTCATTTCGGGCCAAGAACAAAATAACTCAATCCTGGATTAGAATCAAGGGATTGAACTGGGTATTTTGGCATCAGAATATCCTTTGGTATGTTGCAATAGCAGTGGTAACTCTGATTAAGAATGATAAAGAAACTGGTACATTTCTTTATGGTCATTTTTCTCCAATTCTTTTTGAATTTGATATGTCATTACCACTTGTTGAGACAATGTAGTTATTTTATGGATATTTTAAATTTGAACTTGAGATTTAATTCGAGCATGTTCCTGATTTCTGTTTAAATTGCTCAACTATTGGAAATGTTCAAGATAACTATAAAAGGGGTTTGCACTGCTCTAATTGTAAACTCTATGGGCATCATGCTGAGCGTTTTAAAATGAAACTCGCTCGTACTCCATCAATGCATGTGAGGATAGGTCTACCAGATGGTGGAAAGGCTAACATATCTAGCAATGATGGTGGGAATGTTCCATCCTCTATCGTGAGGAAAGGTTGTGAGAATGTTAATTGGTAGTGGGGGCTTTCATTTGCTGATGTTGTTGCTGGTAAGGCCAATCAGCTTCTTGATTTTAAAATGAGTGGATGTTTGATGCCTGATGGTCCACCTCCACCTTGCACATCTGAACACGGGGAGCCCTATAAGTGGGTTGATGTATTAGATGGTGATAGTGATGTATATGCTACTGTTATTTTGGAAGATCAGTTTCATTCTAAGGGAAAATTGAGTGGCGACTCCATGTCGGTGTGTTATGATGGGCGTGGTCTATATAATCCTATTAAACTGATTTCTGTGAAAACCTTTGCACCTGCTATTGTGTGCACAATAGGTGATCATGAGGATCCTCCTGCACAAAAATGTGTCCAGAATTCTGATTCTACTGCTCTGTGCATAGCTGGTGATTCTATTGTTGTGCACATAGTTGGAACGTCTCTAGCTTCAACTGGGATGGTTATTACTGGGCATGTTGCTACCTTGGTGGCAGCCCCTTTGTGGGATTCCACCATGCAGGCCTCCGGTCTATCACCTGCTGTTGTTCGGGGCCTTTAGGCACTACCTTATGATGGCTTGATGCTGTCAGTTTCTCATAAAGTGACCATGGATGATCCTGTTTCCAATGTATCGGTGTCTCCTACAAATGCTGCTGTTAAATCTGGCTTCTTTACGATGCTTAAATCTATCAACTCTCCATATTTTCACCGGTTATATATGGAGAGTCATGAAATGACTAACTCTCGATTACAAAATTCTATTGAGGCATCTCCTTCTTTGGTAGTTTTATAGGCTGGCAGTGACCGAGATGGAGAACTTCATGGTGTGGATCAGTTGGAAGATGGAGCTCAAGGAATGGATTACAGGCAACATGCAGCATTTTATGGTGGCTTTAGGACTATTGACGATGGAGAAGAGGGAAATATTCCAGGAGGCATGGTGGTGACTATAGAAGGGGTGCTTGTGGATAATCAAAGTGTGGATCATAATGATGATGCAGTTGATGATCCGGTGGAGATTTTTGATGTGAGTGGTGTTTGGAATACCCCTAAACAGTGGAAAAGGTTAATACATCCAAGAGTCAGAGGTGGACCTCATGGATGAGGTCATGGAAGGAAAAGTTTACTTTCTATCTGTATTTTGTGTTGGTGGGGTACACTCCCTTCTACAATTAACTTTGTACTGTTTATTTTCTTTTATAATAATTTTTAGTGCCATGGTTTATCCAAGGCCTATTGTTTTTGGTATTAATGGTTGAGAGATCTTATACATGGTGAATGTTTCCTGCTATATTTTTTAATTCAATAAAGTAATATAACATCTAAATCATTCACTATGTGAAACAAGTTCTGACATGTGTGTGACATGATAATCATTTCTTGATTCTAAATGTTTATTTTATTTTTGGTTAATATTCTTCCCTTGTAATTAACTTTGAGATATTCCATCTCCTTTCATATAAGTTTAAATCGATCAGGTAGGGAATCATTCTTCTCCCTTAGATAAATGGTCTCATCAACATGTATTTTTTAACTTTTCTATTTTTTGACTTCAATTCCATGTTCTTTTATCATGATATCATGATAATTTCATGCTTATATTTAATTCTGATCGATTTTCATTTTCATGTGGACAACATTTAACATTGGATTTTAGTAAATTTAGTCATTATTAATAGTTTTACCAACACATAGCATATCTTTTTCGTCACTCATTCATGTAGAATAACATAATGTGCATGTAGTTTCAATGTTTGTTTCATCCATCATATTCTTCATTACAATATTGGTTTCCTTCAACTAATTCACAACCATTCTATACAAACTTCTACAATGAGGATTTCCACTATTTTTTATTATTATTTGATATTATTATATTTTCTACGGCACACCATAAACATTTCATAACTAATATAAAAAAACAAATATAAAATATAATATAAATTGTCGGCTTAAATGGTGTATTGATACCACAAGATGGGAAGTGAATCATCGTATCGATATTATTTTAAAAAAAATTCCTACCCTATTTCATCATCACCAATTTAATATAGTGGACACTTCTTTTGCCCATTCATGTTCATATAGATATTATCTATTTTAACAATATATAATATTAATGAATATATACTAAATAAATAAATAATGAAAATGGATATATAGTTTTATAATTATTTATCCCTCATTGGGATACATACAAGAAGCATATAATTATATTGTTCTAATGTACCAAATCCAGTAAATCTCAATTTATTTGGTTTAGGCTAGGTCACCCCTACCTGTGATCATAGCCCTTAAACTATTTTGGGTAGATTCAAAATCTACCCATGATTATATCCCTAAAAAAACTCTTATATACATTAATTTAAAATAAAATATAATTTAATACTTCTCAATGAGTAATATATTATATTTTTTAACGTTTAAAAAAATGTAAGATCAGTTCACAAGAACGTTATTTTCTCCTTCTCGGCCTCAATATGAATATCCCATTGAGCATCACCTTTTATAGAGAAAAAGTAGAACTTTATCCCCACCTTAGCATGTTATTCCTGGTATTATGATTATTTATATTATAGAATGGTTCTATAATTCCATTCTCATGTTTAAATTCAACATATTCCCCTTCGATTCACTTCTATAGATGTAGTGGTGAATAAAATACTTTTATAAATATTTTTTGATGTTTCATATCATTTATCATATGCTTTTATAGAATTTAGTTACGAAAATTATATTGTTAATAGGGATACCATGGTGATTATATCCCTATATGAGACCCTGTCATGTAAATCCAATGTCAGAACCCTTAACAAGACCCCTTCAAAGATTTCTTCTAGAGACTCACTTATGATCAAGTGGATCACATGGATCTATTGTGAGAATATATTTTGTTTACAATGATCTTGTGCCTATGTTGGGGTTTCCTATAAGAAGGAAATATAGAATATAAATCTATTCATATGAACAATTAATTATTCATTGGTCAATATACACTAATCATGTAACACATGAGAGATACCCTATTAAGGTTGTAAAGATCCTGGAAGAAAAACTAGTCTTCCTATTCATGAAACACCCAGGAAATTCCTCCCATAATAAGATAACTTCACAAAAACCCTCCATGTGAACCCTTAATAATATCTCGTTGGGGGAACATTTTTAATTTACACGAATAAAATCACTTTGGACGAACACCATGGTATACACTTGCGAAATAATTTTCATTGGATAAAACCACTTAAGAACACATCATTGTTTATTAATGAAGGTCTATGAGTTATTTATATTCACAAATCCACCAACTTATCATTTCCAATCAATTTTATCAATCCATTCCACCACCTTAAAAATATTATTTATGAATTTTTTTGTGTTCAGTTATGGAATACGTGATTTTCCACTATGGAATGTCTCATGTTGTAAGTCCTTCTTTCTTAGTAATCATGATTTTATTCTAATGCTTCACATAATCCCATCATGTGATCCAATGAAAATAATGAAGTGTCCATTGAAATTTTATTCCTATACTTTTTATGATTCCATCGTGATTTATAATGACAATCTTGGGGTCAGAGACATTTATTTTTAGCCATTCACATTTCCCACTATGAGATCTAATGGAAAACATGAAATCAGTGAAATTATCTTCCAGCACTTCATTTTATAATTTTATAGATATAATGAAAAACATGTGTTCGCATGATTTTAGATGACTATTACAATACTACATCATTTCTAGTCTATTTTCCTTCATGATTTTCACAATTCTTCTTTATGTGATCTCTCAATAGTCATATGGTGCCTTCACGTGCATTGTGTGTTCTAATAGAGTTATCTTATTTTAATACCAGGTATCAAATGCCAAAATAATATAATATATTTATGATATATTAATATTTGTTTAAAAAATTCTATGCTTAATAGGGTACAAGATACACAACATCGACCGTAAAGGAACAATGAATTTTTATTATTTAAAAATTATTTTATAACATATACATTACATTTGTGCAATGAACATTATTAACCTCATTAAGAAATAGGTAATGGTCCTAATCATTTATAATGTAATAATTAATTCATTCTGAACAATTACTCTTATTTTTGTAAAGTACTTTTATACTTCATAAAAATGTTTTCTTCAAAAATGGGTTTTTGTGATTTTAACGAGTGAATATTATAACATATATATGAAACTATTAGAATATTTATTTGAAAAAATGAATTTAAATTTTGAATTAAAATTTGAAAATTATCTTAGTATAAATTATTGATAATTTTATGAAAGGATTTATTTTTTAATGAAGACTAAAAACACATATTTTATCAGAAAATTTAATTTTCATTTTAAGTATTTACAAATTCAGATTCTATTTTATAATAGTTATAAATTGTAATTAGTTCATTTTTATTTAAAATTATCCATTTATGGTTTTTCAAATTCATTTAATACATGAATTTTGTATAAAAACATTTTAATCTGAAAAAATTCATTTTTTCTGAAAAAATGTTTTTTGTGACATTTTGTGTATTTAACATTAAATTAAATTCTTCCACATATTTGTTATGAGTTTTAAAATATTGAATACATATTTTTAATCATTGGATGATAATTTTTTAAATATTTCCCTTTTATTTTTTATTCAATATGAGTTGAATCCTTACTGATTTTTGATATAATAGTAAAGGGAAAGTCAAGAAATTAAGTGTAAAAATGGATTTTTGAGGGAAATTAAATAAAAATAAAAGTTTCCAAAATTCTATTTTAGGAGTCTAATACATCCATAATAATCCATTATTCTGTTATATAGAATTATTGTGCATTTTGGAAGTGATTATAACTTTTATAATATTTTATTTAATGTGTAGAAAAAATGTCACATTACTTTTTTAGTTACAATAATATTTTTATCATAGGAAAAAAAGGATATTCCTTATTAATAATTTTATATTTAAATATAATTTATTTTTCTTCATAATGTTAATTTATTTTTAATTTTATGAGAATAAATAAATACATTAAATATATACACAATATTGACATAATAATTATTCAATTAATTTAGTAATCTAATAAATGATATTAAAAATATCAAAGGTAATATAATATGATATAAGTAATTTGAAATAACAATTTTAAAAATTAATATTAGGTTATATGGATTTATTAAATTATTTTCTTCACATTTTACATTTTTCTTGATGTTATTAAATTCAATGCAAAGAATAGTTCTAAAAATTAACATTAATCAAATATTATAATAAATAATATTTTATTTAACTAATATAAAATCAATAAAAAACCTATATTATTCCATGTTATTAGAATATTTATTATAATTTTATCCATTAAACATTTATGGTATGTGGGTATATATATAGAAACTATCAAGACCCTTAACGAGTAAAAATCATTATTATCACATTTAGTGTGAAAGTGTTCAACGATGGGTTAAACCAAATTGATAATGGAAAAAACAAAATCAAATCATGTCAAATTATTATTTTATGTGAGTTTTTTCTGTCCACCATAACCATATCATAAAAATAAATCAGTTTTACAGCTATATGGAGTAAAAAAATTAAATCATATTAATTTATTATTTTGAGAAATTCCAAGTGTGGTCCTCCCATATCTTATAAATGTTTATCTCACTATTTCATTATTTCAAAAATAAATAAACATTTTTTATCCATTTTCTACCCAAATACCTTACTAGAATCCATCCACTTTTTTAGAGGTCTTTTTTTGGAAGAATACAATTTTTTGGGGGCATAGGTAATTAATTAACATAAGATTTCTAAAGAAGTCGAATAGTTCTAACCAAATGTTTTATTTTTATTTATTCATCCAAATCCTTAAAATATTCTTAAAACATGATAATGTTATAACAAATATATCCTCCATAAACTAATATGTTATTATTTTAATGAAATTTCTTATTATATCTCCATGTTCCATAAAATGGTAAATAATCACTATTGATTTGTATGTAAGACTATCACATTACGAACTGATATAATTTATTTTACATCAACATATCATAGGGGTGGTTATAATGATTTAATTAATTTATATTTAATAATTTTAGGACATATTAATCATTCATATATTGATAATATAACATTTAATTGTATAGCATTCCATGCACTGAAAAATGAAAATGATGTTCGCGTGTATGTGTGGAATACCACCTCCATTATGCAATGTGATTGATTTTTCATCACCACACCACATTGATGATATTTATAAATGAATTATTTTATAAATAATATGATATTTATTATATAATTATCCTTTTTGAATGATAAATTAATACATACATTCTATCCATATTTATCATTGAAAATTTGTTAATGTTACTCATGTGTATATGTGGCCTTCAAAATGTAAGATTATAACATAATTAATTTTTCAGAACTACCCTTCATGATTTGTTTTAAATGTTAAATTTTTTTATATAAATGATATTTATTTAAATAATATTATTTTATAAATTGTATAATAATGAAATTCTTTTGCATAGTTAACCAACCAAAGTCATTTCTGATATATGAGGTGAATATCTTCAAAACACCTAATGTGAATTTAATTAATTATGAAACTGTATAAAACACGGTATTATCCTCATTTAATATTTAATAAACCTAAAAAAGGTGATTATGAAAGTATAAAATTAACATAATTTTGATACTCCGTAAGATAATGAATGTACATAATGAGTTGGACTCAAGGTACATGAAATTCTTCTTAAAATAATATTTTAATGATTAAATTAAAAATATATATTTATTATAAATACAACATTTTAAATCTATTTATGGATGATTTTATATGGAATTGAAATATTTATATGGGTTATTTTACATCTCTATTGGATTTATTTCATATTTTATAAAATAATATTTTACCAAAATATTTTCAACTTCATGACAAAAAGATAGAAGGTGTCATATATATTAACATATATGGTGAGATCATCATTTTTTGCTACCATAACAGTTATTTTGTTTTTATATTTCAATAATGGTTTTCAATTTTTCATCAAATAAAAACACACATTCCTTTGTCTATATATTATGTTATATGAAAGGGTTTTCCACATAGTTTCAAAATAATTTTTAATGGTTTTATTTATAATTCAGTCCTTGTAATTTTTTTATGAAGTGTTATGCAACCATATTGATCACTAGTGAGCCTAGTATAGCATATATAGATCATTGAGCCAAATTATCCTTCGTGGGTGGTCCTGAAATGTCATATATAATACATCATCATAGTTAGCATCAGGTGAACCTGATATAAATTTCAATAATGGGCCTTCTTAGATTATGCTCCAATGCATTCGGTAACGATTGCATCCGTTATAGAATAATATTGGATGTTATCTTTATATTTATCCCTGTTATAAATTTTTTTGGGTTTTAAGATGATGATGTCCTAATGTGCCTATATAACCTTTATATGCTATCTTATGAGTATTTTCAAGGAAGTAAATCATGCCATCTGTTTAATGTTTTATATTTTTGGAAAAAGGATTCTAAGTAGATGTTTCCACATTGTAACTAATGGGTTAGTTATGTAAGAAATGATACATAATTATTTGAAACTCTAAAACTATAATATATTTTGTAATGAATTAATATAAAATGATGTCAACAGACAATATAATATATAATGTTTAAGGATGGTTCCATATAGTTGGTATGAAAGTAGGGCTTAGATAACATTAGCGGTTATATTTTTTATTATCATAAGATTAATGTCCCATATAACCAAAAAATTTTGAATATTATGGATAATTTTTGTTATTATTATTATTTATAATGTAAATAATCTATGATATAAATAGGTTTAATGAATATTGTATTATAAAATTTCTTGAGTATTTTCCTGAACATATTATTTTTTTTATTTTTTTTATTTAATTTCTTCTTTTAATGATGATATTTTCAACATATTATGGATTATTTATCAATATGGAAAGAAATTAACCATTCAAAACCTTCTTATACATTCCATATGATTTTATTTTCACGATTACTATAAAATAATTTTTAAATGATTTTGACAGTGTTTTGAGTATTCAAATCACCTAGAAGAAACTATTTGACTTATCCGATACTTTTTCTATTCCCTAAAAAATTAATGGGTCATGGTATCATCATTTGATTTAATAAACTAAAAATTGTCAACTCTATCAAAAATGAAAATTTTATAAAGGATATAAACATTTAATTTCTGGAATTTGTGAGTCATGTCATAATATAATGTGAATATTACGAATTTCTTTATGATTGTATTTAAGGTAAAAATTATTTTCATATTTTATAAGTATGTACAATTTTTTTTATTAATGAACCATATTTATATAATAAAAATCATTATTGTTGAAATGAATTATTAAATAATTAGATGGAAAATGATGCTTAATATAATATGATGAATTTTTTATGATTTATATTTCTATATATTTGTGATTTAATAGTTGTCGAAAATTTAAGGATAATAATTTGTTTAAAATAATTAACACTTTATTAATAAAGGGAGTAATTTCAGAGAAATTTCTTAAGGTTTGAATGATGTTTGATGTATATGTTACCCTTGATTTTATCAGGTGGAATGTTTATTTGACTAATAATTCACATTTCATTTTGTGGAAATAGGTTTAAGGGTATGTATAAACGTTATGGTTTATATAATCCTTTATTATGATGTAAATATGTGTTATTACTGTTTTGAGGATGAAAAATGCAAGGTATGGAATAATAATTGAGTAGAAAAACTTTTCTTAATTTTTTAATATATTAATGTGATTTCTATTATGAATATCCATTTAAAATAATATCATAATAATATATTTACATATTTTTAGGAAAAAGGACAACTCACAGGCCATGTGGAAACACATCTCATCTGGTAAGGACATGAGGCTTGAACCCACATCTTAAAGTTGGCAAGGCTGCATCCCCTACCACTGACTTACATGATTTCCTTATTAGTCTGAAGTTGATTTTTATTCTTTAAATGATCTAAAATATGAAATTTAAGTTCATTTTAGAAATATATGTTTTATTATATACATAACCATGAGATTAAAAATGATTATGTGATTTTGTGATAAATTTTATTTTAGAAAAACTTCAATATTTATGGAATCATATATAATTATGGAAAACATTATATATTTGGATATTATTTGAGAAACTAAAATGTTGAATTAACTTTTCGAATAATATATATTTTAATGTGGCTTTATAGTGAATTAGGTTATTTAAGGAAATGATTATCATATCATGGAGAACATATGATTATTTTATATTCTTTTTTCAAATGAAACATTAGTAGTGATTAATATTATATAGAGATAAATGTTAAATCAATATTGAATGACAATGTGGTCAAATAAAAAATTTTATTTGGTTTTAATAATAGCATCATATATTAGGGTTAATTTTATGTATTTTAATTTACTAAATGGTATAAGTTGATCTTTGTGTATTATTATCGAATTTTGGAAAATAACGTATTCTTTCATCCTATAAAGAATTAATAATATCAGTAACTATACTATTTTATTTTAACCATTTTTTCCTAATTTTTAAATTCATGTGGAATATGTTGTTTTCATATTTTTATATAATTTAATGCATTATAAGTCTATTTTAGTTCGTCATACATGGAAAATTATTCTTTAAAACCCATCATTTGGAGGAAAAAATATGATTTTGTGGTGTAAACTGAATAATATATTAAATTAATAATAAAATATAACTATATTTTTTTATATTACTAGTATAATATGTAAAATAATTCAACAAAAATAGTATAATTATTTTCAATTATTTTATCCATTTACTATTCTTATCGAGAAATATTCTTTCTTTTAACCCATTACATATTTATAGCTTTGTGATAGTTTAATTTATCATACCATGTTCTTTATCAGTATCTATCAGTCATTAGTAGATAGGTTTTTCTTTTATATCTGTGTTTTCAAATCCCACTAATGATTTTCTATTTGGAAACCTATTTTTCGTTATTCCACATAATCTTCATTCTTATCATTCAAACTTATCAAAGAGGATGTTTATTTGACACATTTAATGTTTTGGGTTTCCTAAATATGTACATTTAAAATTAAAACAATTGATAGAAAAACCAAGTTCAAATTGTGTTGATGAACTTTCATAAATGGATGGAAAAAAGTAATATCATGACATATTAAAAGTCATTCTTATGTTAAATATCACACGGGATACGCAACACTATGTTTTAACGAACAATGAATTGTTATTATTAAAATGTGGCCATTATAACATAACCATTATACTAGTGTCAGTAAATAATATTAACCACATTAAAAAATAGTTAATGGTCCTACTAACTACTAATTAGTTAATTAATTAATGATGAATAAGAACACTATTTTTAGAAGGCGCATTTTGTTCATAAAAAACAAGTTGTTTTCAAAAATTTATTTTCATTATTTTTATGTGTGAATTTCATAATTAATTTTTAGACGTTTCAGAATATTTATTTTATGAAATAATTTTCATTTTTTTAGTTTAACATAATATGATTATCTTTTGAAAAATTATGGATAATTTTCTAAAAAGATATATTTTTAATGAATAGTAGAAATACTGATGTTTATGGAAAATAGTATATTAATTTTCTTTTGAAAATTAAATTTTAAATTTGCAATATTTTAAAATGTAAATATATTTTTTAATTTATTATAATCCAATTGTGGTTTTTGAAATTGATTATATAGTTTAATATTTTATAAAAACATTTCATATATATATATAATGTTTTTCTAAAAAAACTAATTTTTGACATATTTTTTCATTTAAATATTAAAATAAATTATTAAACTTTTATTTTTAAAATTTTAAAATACTTATTACTTATATAGAATCAGTGGGAAATAATATAGTAAATAGTTACCTTTTATTTTTTGTCAAAATAAATAAAATCCTATGGAATATTTGTTAATGTGGTAAATGTTAAATCATGTAATTATGGTGAAAAATTGTGTGAGAAGGACTGTAAAATGAACATAACACTTAAATAAATATTTTTAGCCTAGTTCATTTAATCCAAACTTTTCTAAGATTTGGTTATATTGTATTTTTTTCATTTGGATGTAATGATGAATGTTATAAAATTTCACTTTAGGAAAAGTAGAAAATCTCACAATATAGTTTTTAGTAACTATAATATATTTTACATAGTTTTAACAAGATAATTTGTTAATTTATTGAACTTATTTTGAGATATAAATGATTTATATTCATTATAGTAATTTATTGTTACTTTTATAAATAAATATTTACCATAATATTTTACACAAAACTGATGTAGTAATAATTAAATTAATGGAGAAATAAAATTAGTGATATTAAAAATACTAAAAGTTATATAGATAGATATATTTAATGTAATTAATAAATAATTTAGATTACATTGTCATGTTAAATATTAATTAAAATATTTTTTCTCAAATTTTACTTATTTTTCTTGATGTTATTAAAATAAAAGTAAATAATAGCTCTAAAAAGTGAAATTAATGATGAATTATATTAAATGTTTTTTAAAATATATAAAATTAATAAAATTCATATATCGACACAATTCATTAGAATATGGTTTATAATATCAAACATGGCCCATTTATGGAATGTTTTTACTTTTAGTATAACGATATTGTCCCTCAAAGAGTAAAAATATGTATTATCATAGCAATTGTGGACTACAACCTCCACAAGGATATGTGATTCTTTTTTCAACACCATATCTAATGTAATATATATATATATATATGTATAATGAAATAAGTAAGGATAATTTTTAGATAATATATTCATTATAGAATTATAAAATTATACATACCAACATTCTATAATGATCATTGAAAAATGGAAACGTTAGTCATGAGTATGTACAACCTACTGTCTCCTTGATAGTATCATAGTTCATTTTTAATTATAATCACTCATAAATAATTTTAAAACTATAATTTATGATTAAAAATTATAATTAAGGAATTATTTTTTTTTCAAGAAATTATTCAATAATGGACTCCTTGACCATCTGTAAAATCATGATATTTCAAAAAGGAAGTAATATATTTGATCATGCAAAAGATATGTAATAATGACATTAAACGAGTTACAAAATTTTATTATATAAATTTGACCAATTGTAACCTAATAATTAATTTACTGGGAATAAAATTTTTTAAATACTTATTATATATATATTTTTAATACTCATTTCAAGAGAATATATCAATTCTTTTTAAATAATTATTCAATTTTTTTAAAGTTGTTTTATTCTACAAAAATACATTTTCTTGAAAAAAATTATTTTTCATTCCTTTTATGAGTGAATGTTATAGTTATTTTTACGTAACTATAAAAAATTAATTTCATAAAATTAACTACAATTTTTAACAAATAATTTCATTTGTTTACTTTGTTTAAAATTTTCAGTTATCAATGAATATTGAAAATACCATTTTTATAAAAATGTCATTTAATTTCAATAAATTAATCACTTTAAATGACTAATTATTTTCTTAATAAAGATTCATGTAAAATATTTATTATTTAGATATATTTCATCCTGATAGTTTACTTTTAATCAAATTTATATTTTATTTTAGAATATTATTGTTTTTTTGTTTAAAAATATGATTTTTTCTGAAAAATGTTTTAATGTGCATAATGTGTCTCCTATTTAATTAACTAAAATAATACTAACTAAAGAATTGTTTAAATAAAATTTATATATCAAATTACATTAAATATTAATTTTTTCTTATATAGTTATTTTTATTAGTAGAGAGTGAATATAAAATTTTGTTTTTCATCAAAAACACATTTCTTCAAAACACATTTTTTCATTTCATCTGTGGGTTTTGTTTTAAATATAATTTTTTTAGTTCTATGAATTTTTTTTTTAAATTGAATCAATATTTTTAATTGGAATCAACAATTTAGGTATTGTGGTATGTTTTATTTATAGGAATAAAAAATTTTACTGTGGAAAAAAACGATTCACATCAATATAGGTAAAATAATGAATCTATATAAAGTTAAATGGTTAAAGAATAAAATAAATAAAAATATAACATTAAATGGGAGGTATATATTTTTTATACACAATTACCATCCATTAAAAAATTAATTCTAAATATAATTCATTGGAATTAATTCCACCCACACGTTTTTGGCTTTAAAAATTAAATAATCATTATTTAATCAATTAAAACCACACATCCACATATATATATACCAAACCTCATCACCCATTTTCTCCACAAAAGACATAGTTATACAAAAATCTAGACCAAAAACTATCCTTCATACTCTTCCCACCTCAATTTTTTTCTACAATTTCCAAAAAAAAAAATCAATAGTCTTTATGGGGTCTTTCAAAGAGATGATATTCAATATGTAAATTCTTCAATCACCCCCACTTAATTTATTTTCTTTATATATTTTCTCCTAAAAAGATTCATCTATAAAGTAAAAATAACTCTAGTATGATTTATATACTATACTATTACATTTATAATGAAGAATCATATATCCATTTCATTTCTTATATCATCTAATTCAATGAAATGAAACCATTGTATAAATTATGGGGGTTAACTATCTCCATGGATAACGATTTTTTGTATTCCATTATCTCCATAAAGGTTATTCATATATGTATTACAGTAGTTAAATAATATTTTAATTGATAAATTAAAACATATTCCACCTTCTCAATAAACATATAATCATAAAATAAAATAAAATGAAACATGATTGTGGGGCTAAAAAAACAAAAAAATACACTAAACATTTTTCAATATAGTTTTATCTAAAGAATAATAATAATTTAATAAAAAATAATATATGAGAACATTTGTAATTCATTAATATAATTAATACTATTTCATTCCACTTAGTTATTATATTGTCTAATTTAAAATAAAATCTATAATTATACATAAATGAACCAATCATGAACTCATGAAACAAACACACCCAAAACAATGAAAATAATGAAATAATGTAAAATAACTTGTGGGAATATGTTATTAAATAATAATATATGTTTTATAAATAATGATATGATAAATACATAACACTCATGAAAACATTAATTAGGTGTTTTGATGATTTTTTATGGGAGTTTAACTTGATATAAGGTAATTATTAACCAAATTACAATTCTTTAAGTTAATCATTTACTTCATTTATAATTTAAGGATATAATTATGTGTGAAATTTATTTATATTATCTTAATTTCTATTTACACTTGACTTATAGGTATTAACAGGGGAAACACATAATCTATTCTTTTGATTAATGCACACACCAAGGATGTGATATTTCCCTGGGACATTCATTGTAAAAAAATTCATTTCATGTTTCTTTTAAAAAAGAAGTAAGGGAATATTATATATATATATATATATGGAAAAAAAATTACTTCCCAACATGACGTCTCTTTGAGATTTTGATACATAATTTAAATTACTATATGGTTACCTTCAAAAAAACTTCTTTTGTACATGTGAAGTTCTTCAAAATTAATGATTTTATAAGGAAAAAATTATTTTCTTCAAAGAGTGTTATTACAATGAAAGATTTCATGATTTAGTTTAATGTTATGGTTATTGGGTAATTTTTATTATTATTATCATATATGTTATTAACAAACTATTTGGGGTTTCATGAAAAACAGAGGACATGCGGTTACATTATTAACCAATATTTGTAGTTCTATGATAAACCAATACTGGGTGGTTATATTATATCCTCCAATGAATTGGGTACCCTATAGTTTTAGGTAGGAAATATTGGTTACTATATTTTTAATATTGATATATATAATAATTTCCCAAGATACATAATTACATTTTTTATTTATAATGTGTTTTCCTGGAGATTTATTGACTTTCAATACGTAAGATAATGATATTTTTGAAAAACGATTCCATTTTATGTATGAAAATGTATGTATTTATGGAAAGTTTTATGTGTCTTCATTAGACCAACTAGTTCCATTATTTGTTTCCCATGATAAGATTTCAATCTCATCCTATGTATTAAAATGTTATTAATTAGATTTAAGGGGGAAATAGTGACATGTATGATATCATGTGGTTAATTGTAAGGAAATTTCATAAAGAGAGAATGTGTTTTATTTTAATTACTTTTTTTATTGAAAAAAATGAATAATTTTTATATTAATCCACCTTTAATGTATGGTTTTTATATTTATTAGTTAATATTAATTCTCTATTACTCTAAACTGAAAAAACCAGAGGAATTAAATAAGGTTAGTTATCTCTTAAAACCACTAGAATATGTAATGTTTTACAATGGTTCCTTACAATTGGTATCAATGGTTGTTTTAGATAAAGTTAGAGATTATGGTGTTATTTAAGTACAAGTTACATGTAATATATAACCAATTTTTTATCATGTTAATGAGATTCATCGTTATGTTGGATAAAATTAATGGGTTTTATATAAAACAAATATGGATATATTAGTGTCTATCCTCTTTATAAGATGGTATATTATATTTTTATTGATTTTCATACTCTAAACTTTTTTGGTTTTAGTATATGGATTGATCCAGAAGATCCCAATGTAACATTGAATGTAATGGAAAATTTGGTGGCTGTATTAATGAAAAAACAAATGAAATATGATCTGTAATGAGAACTATTATGGTTATTCTAAACCATCTCTCAAGAGTAAGGATTAACCACTTGAACCTCTGTGGCTTTCCTAAATCATCAAATACAAGGGAAATGAATCCATGAATATGTTTATGATACAAAAACCATAAAAGTAAACATATTCAAATACAAAGTTTTCATTAATATGGATATATGAACTTATGAAAATATTGTAAATTTAGATTAAAATGTTTTATATGTAGTAAATGAGGTCATAAAGTAATAATTTACTGATAAAAAAGAAGAAAAATTTAGTTTACTCTATAAAGGGGAATGATGTTCTTCTTATGTTACTAATTAGATGATTTAAATTTTGGATGTGTGGATATTATGATAACTGATGTTCTATGAAGAAGGATCATGAATTGAATCTAAAGGTATGTAGATATATTTTATTAGAAGCACCTTATCATTTTAGTTAAAGTTGATGTCAATGAAATTAAATATGAAAGGAATGGAATACATTTTGGATCATGTTTTGACATTGTTTAATCTTAGTAAATGGTTAATTTTTTACAAGATTAATGTATTGAAGAATAAGATGGAAATAAATGTTTAAGGGATTATTAAGAATGATGAATAATTAATATGTATACATATAAGGAATTCAAGTGTTATGTTAGATTTAAGGATGATTTAATGTTTATATTTATTAATACTCTTTTGATTATGGGAGTACATTGGGTGAAATTTATTTAATTGACTTATACGTGACCCCAAAGTTTATCATGTGAAAATTTTATTTGAGGAAGAAACCTCTTTTCATTTTGTAGAAGTAATTTTAAATGTATGAATAGCCTTTAGGGTTCATATGATCATAAATTTTAATGTAATTATGGCACCTTTGTTTTTTGGATGAAAAGTTAAAGGTATGAGAAAACCATTGAGGGTAAAACATTTTTTTAATTATGAATATATTAAGGTCCTTTTTCAAAGAAGAATCTATAATTTCTTTAATTTTAGAAGAATAATATTATTTTAGTTTTAAAAATAAAACCACGTAGGATGAATGAAAACCATTACATCTAGAAACACAATGAATATTAAACCCATAGCCTAAGGGTGAAAAGTGTTTATTACCTACCAATAGAATATGTGATGTCCTTATTAGTATGAAATTTTCTTTCATTACTTAAACCATATTATTGGTAATTGTTAATTTCTTTTTGGGTTACTAGTTTTCATAATATTGGAAAACATGGTAATTGCAATTGTTTTTTGGATGAAGTGACCAATGCTATAGTAGAATATGTTTACTAATTTTAGAACCATATATGATTAAGGTAAACTAAATACTATGGATTTATTCTGAATAATAAAAAATGATTTATATTCTTGGAAAACAATTTATCCAAAGGTATTTTTATGATTATTTATGAGAATTGTAGAAATTATTAGAATATATTGAGGATTTTATAAATTGGTAAATTATATATTGCATATGAGACTTTCAGATTGATTGAAATTATATTATGATAAATATAAAATTTATCTTGGAAAACTATATGATTAATCACTTCTTATTTTTTGTTTCAATATTAATAAATAATATTATGATTAATTTTAATGAAATTTATTTGTTTAATTATTTATGTTCATGTTTTGGTACTAATGTATAATTTTTGAGATTTTTGTAGTTTTTATTCATGTAAAGGTTTATGGTATTTTAAGAATTATATTATCAATTCCTGACCAAATTATTTTTGATAATTCTTAAATATTGTATTAGTAGATAGTTATACCTTTTGGATTTTTTGATATGTATAAGTTGATTATGATGCATTAATTAAAAAATTCATCAAGAATACTCATTGTTTAAAGAAAATATGAGGGTGAAAATTTAATTGTAAACTAATTGTATTTTATTATTTTCTTATTCTAGGTATATTTTTTTTAAAAAAATATAGATAAAAGATTTTGTAAAAAAATGATATCGCATTCTTTTTCACACTGAGAAATCAATTTCCTTTTAACCCATTGCATATTTACTTTTTTTTTGAGGTTTGAAATTATAATGACCATTTTCACTTTCAATATACATCATAACATGATAGTTATAATTATATTTTTAATATTTTAACTTTCAACTAATTGGAATTCTAGTTTTTTTGTGACCTTGAATAATCCATTACATATTTTTATGAATATGTTTTATTGATCCTTTTTACGATGAAGGATTTCAAAAATAGTATTCTCAAAAGTACAACCACATGTTCTTCAATCCCACATTTAAATTGTGAATTTATAATTAAATCATATATAATTTAAAATCCCAATATTTTAAAAATTAATGACTATATCAGGTAGTATACAAGATACATAACACCAAGCAAAAATAAATAATGAAACCTTGTCATTCAATTGTAAATGTTATAACCAATCCATTAATTTGGAATTAATGAACAATATTAATAACATTATGAAATATATAAATTTTCATATTCATTTATAATGTAATAATTAATTCTTTTTAAATAATTATCAACTTTTTAGTACTGCCATTTTATTTTTCACAAATACATTTTTTTTCAATAATTAGTTTTATTTCATTTTAATAGTGAATGTTATAATGCGTTTATTGAAGGTTTATGAAATTAATTACAAAATATTAAATAATTTTTTTTAAATAATATCATCTTGTTTTACCGTGGATAATTATTTTTTATTTTTAATAAAATACTTGGATTTGAGATTATATTGAAAAATAATGAATTTTGTAAAAATGTATCTTTTTCAATTAGTTAAAAAATTCAAAAGTACCATTATGTTTTAAAAATGAATTCAATTATATTATATATTTAATAATTATATTTTATACACTAAAATTATTTTAATCATCTTAATGTTGTATTTCATAATAAGATTATTTTGGAGTTAAATAATGTGAATTTTCTAAAAACACTTTTAATGTACATAATGTTTATCCTATTTAATTAATTAAAATAAACCATAATGGGGAATTTTTAAATTTAAATTTATATAATATATATAATAAATATTAATTGTGTTTAATAAAATAATTATTATTTTGCATATATTTGATAGAAAATCATCTTTTCCTTGAAAAAAACATTATTCAAAACCCACTTTTTCATCATGACTGTGGGTTTTTCTATAAATATAATTTTTTCATATTTTTGAACATAATTTGATAAAATTCATTAAATATTTCGAATAGAATGTTAAAAATTTTGGTATGAAGTTCTTTTTCATTTTATTCTTTAAAAATGTTATCTTGGAAAACAATGATTTACTATTGTGTATGTAATACAATGAAACAAGTTAATGTACAATGATAAAAGAATAAAATACCGAACAATAAAATTTTAAGTTTTTGTTTTATTAGTATATAAATAATAAGAATAATTTAAAACATTAATTATCAATGTAATTCTTTGGAATTAATTCCAACAAAATATGGTTGTATTTTAATATAATATAATAATTGTTCAATCACTTAAAACCATCACTCCTCAAGTATAAATACCAATCCTCAACACTCAATTTCCCATAAAAAAATTGAATCACCTAAAATATTTGTGAAACCTTCTATTAAATACTCTATAGATGTTCACGTTCTACTGGCCATACACTATTGGAAATAAGCCCATTTGCGACAGGATCTCATCGCAAATGACCCGTTGCGTTAAATGGCGTCACAAATAACACTATTTACAATAGGTCCGTCGGTAAAAATATTATTTTCGATGGTAATATGTCCCATCTCAAATACTAATCGATATATACTAAAAACATTAAATAAGGCTTTTGCGACGGGCCCGTCGCAATTGTTATTTTCGACGGGCCACGAATATCATTGCGAAAAAGTTAAAAAACAATCTTAAAAAAAGAAATAAGGAATTGCGACGGGCCCATCACAATTTCCTATTATGATGGGCAAATATTCATGTCGTAATAGGAAATTTAAAAAAATTAAAAAAATATTTAAATGCAATGGGATACCGTCGCAATTACCTTTTGCGAGGGGATAATCATCTCGTCGAAAATATATATAAAAAATTGTTAATAAAAAAATTTGAATTAATATTATAATAGTAATAATACAATTATAATTCATTCAAATATTATAACAAAAAATAATACATATAATTAAATAATTATAATTAAATTAAAATATTTGAAAATTTAAATATATATATATATAATAGTATTATAAAACATGAATAATATTATTAATCATATTAATATTGTAATATAAATAATATAATATTATATAATAATAATAATAATAATAATAATAATAATAATATGCCTAATTCATATTATTATAAATAATTAAAAAATTATAATTTTAATTAAAATTTTTGAAACTTTTTATGTATTAAAAATACTGAATATAATATTATTAAAATAATTAGAAAATAAAGATATTAAAATTATCAACATTTGGAAAAATAAATATAAACAAAAAATAAAATACTAAGAGTAATATTATTATTAAGAAAATAAACAAACATTAAAAAAAATACCAATAATAAATAATAATGTATTAAAAATAATTAGAAATTAAATAATATAATATTTACACCAGTATAAGAGAGACATAAACTCTGAATAGAAAAAAATGTCATATTTTAAATTTACAAACTTTATAACATCTAAACAATAACTAATCTGAAGGAGGAGGTGGAGGGGGGGGATCTGCTGGTGGAGGAAACTCTATCCCTAAGGCATGAGTGATTCGGCACATGTACTCTATCTGCTCCTGCTGCTGCTACTGCCACCGACTCATCTTCTCCTCGTACACCTGTTGTTGTCGTCGGCGCTCCTCCTTATGTTGCTGCTGCTACCGATGCATCTCCTACTGCTCCTTTTGGATACTCTCTATCAACTCAATCTGAGATCGCAATTGATCCTCATACAGTGTAGCGGAAGAAGATACACGAGCTCCTCTCGAGCTGGACGCCAACATCACAACACATCCATAATAATCATCGGGAGTCAGTCGAGAGCCGATACCAACTACTCGGCCCTTCTCGAAGGCATATTAAGTATCCTGCATCCATGTCGCCTCATCAAACTGATGGCCACTGGCCTGATCTGATGCCTCGGCCTGACCCTTAGGCCGGGTCTATGATGCTGCGGTCTCATATGACTCCTGTAGTTGCAATTTAAAATTAAAATTGTGAATATATTATATGCAGTAAAATTTTAAACTTGAAAAAAAAATAATACTGACAATGATGTGACGTTGGCGATCACCTCTGAGCTCTCCAGTAGCTGGATCACTGTACATCCTCTAATATACGTCGTACTCCATATTAACGTGGTGCTCGATAGCCTATAAGAATATAAAATAAATTGTTAATATTTAAAGTTATATAAAATATTTATAAAAAATGTATGTACCAAATGCTGTCTATGAGTACTGAAAGTACGACTCCCAGCTCACTGAGTCACCTCATATCTCCCCCAATTCAGCCTCTTCACCGATGATCTCCTCTGAAAGCCACCTCTCAACATGTGTGCACATAATCCATCCCATACGTGGGATGAAATATACTCTGGTCGGTGTGCTCTACATGACTCGTCAAAATCTTACACTCCTTCTTTCTTCATGGCAGTTCTTCTTAAATTGTGAAAAAACTAACGAAAGTGATCACGCATAGCCACCTCCCATGCCTCGTGGATGGCGTCACGCATGGTATCCTCGATCGGATATTATAAACCCTACAAATAATTCAGAATATCACGTTATAAATGAAATAAATTTCAAAATAAAAATAATTTATTTACGCACGTACCAACCAATGGTCGAACATGGCCTACTGCACATCAACAGGAATATGCTCCCCTGTCATCCATGGCTGACAAAAATAGTTGCGAAAAATAGCTTATCCATGTCCGACTGCTATATGTAGAAAACTGTAAAAATAATAAAAAAAATAATTATGTATATAGATTATTGAAATCATAGTAAAATGCACAGGTTATCACACCTCTGGGTGTGTGGATCGAACCTAAGACATGGATGTCGCTCGGGGATGGGGTTAGGAATCATCAGTCGTGCAAGACTGCGCCCCCTCCATGTACCCCTTGAAGCGCCTTCAGGCTGAGGGTCAGGTGCCAGCAACTCGTCCGCATCAAAAGATAGGTCAGCATCCGCCAACTCACGAAATGTGTCCTCGTCCATCTGAAACAAAAAAAGAATGTTGTTAGCAAATAATTGATAATTATTATTATATATACATATATATTAGTTGTGATTATATATAACTACCATTGAATTGTATCAATGTTCAGCTTCATCATCATCTTCATATTTATCAATGTTATCTTCTTATTCCTCCTCAATATCATCGATATCCATTTGAGTTCCAGTGGCTTCAATTCATACCATTTCAAATTCATTTATGACGTCATTACCATCGTCATAATCATCACTGACTCTTAATTGAGGGGTGTCATCATCGATACTCATGTCTCTTTGTAACAAAGATTGATTTTGAGTACTCTCTTGAAAAACATCAATTCCTTGCACTTCAGTGAAATCACATTCAATTTGACTAAACTGATTGTCTCGAATTTTCATTTTTATTATGCTCCACCAATCAGTCAAGTCTCATGATGTAGCACAGTACTTTGCATAATAAACATGATGTGTCTATTGAGCTTGTATGAATGGTTCATTTACTGCAATAACACTTTTACATTTAATATTGATGATTCCATGATTCGGTTGAACACTCACCTCTTTCTCAGTATCCAACCACCGATAGTCGAACATCGTTATGTAACGGTGTCCTAGATGATAGAGTTCAATGATTTCATCAAGTATTCCATAAAAGTCAACTTCATTTTCTCTATGATGAGATCCTCTCAAGAAAACTCCACTGTTCATTGTTCTTTTGATTACCCATATGCATGTGTTTGAAATCGAAAACCATTAACCACATATGCATTATAAGATTTCACCATTTAGGATGGTGGGTTACTCAATATACAAAGTCGTTTGTCAATTTTATCAGCATGTCAAGACACCTGAAAATTTGTGAAATAATTATCAATATAGTAAACTATAAATTGAAGGAGATGTTAAATTATGAAAAATTTATGTTACCAGTATTTGAAACCACTGAGAAATTTTTTTGTCTGCGTTCTTCGAGAGAAGCTTCTGTAATTTATGGACGTTGTTTCTTTATATGATTGTCATACAATATTTAAAAAACAACGTTATATATTGTAAAATAAATAATAGAATATGTAATCGAAGCAATTATAGTAAAAATGATGTCATCTCTTCACAGTTGAGCAGAACATACGTATGAGCTCTGTGATTTTCATCATCTGAAATCCATCATTCATGAACTCCACCAAAACCAAGCTCTGACTAGTTAAAAATAGATAATTTATTGTCGATTCAATCAATATTCCCCTCGTTCTATCTCATGTGGTTTTGTTATGAAGGATTATCAGATTCAAAATAGTGGGAGCAGAAAAAAGATATCCCCTCTTGCAAATAAGCTTCAGCAATAGATCCTTCAACGGATGCTTTGTTACATGCTTTTTCTTTCAATTTTTGCATGAATCATTCAAATGGGTACATCCATCGAAACTATATAGGACCTCCACATTTTTCTTCATATGGAAAATGCAATTTCAAATGTTCCATTGAGTCACAAAAAGACGGTAGGAATATTTTCTCCAGTTTACATATAATTACAAAAACATCTTCTTCAAGTTTGCATAGAGCATCGTAATGTTTTATCGCTGCACAAATGTCCCAAAAAAATAAGATACATCTGTTATGGAATCCCATATCACAGAATTCAACAGACCTCTTAATCCAATGGGTATAATTCTTTCCATTATAACTAGACAATCATGACTTTTTAATCCGGTAATATGACCATTATTTACACATCTACCCAAATTGGAATCACATCAATCTGGAAGTCTCAAATCTAATATCCAATGACAAAATAATAAGAGGCTTTCTTTGTACAATGTATAAGATGATTTTGGTTTTATTAACCTTTCTGTTCTGACATTCTCAAATAGTTCGAGTTCTGGACGCCTGCAAATTTGAGAAAGATCTAATCGTGCATTTACATTATCTTTTCTCTTTCCTTGTGTATCCAAAGTTGTATGAAACAAATTATCAAAACAGTTCTTCTCAATATGCATGACATCCAACATGTGGTGGGATAGAAAATCAGACCAATATGGGAAATCCCAAAATATGCTACGTTTTAGCCAATTGTGTTCTTTCCCAAAACTAGGAATTTTCTGTTGGTTTATTGTGGGTCCAAATGTGTTGGCAGGTAATGAATATACAACTGATTTTAACTCCGTACCTGATAGCATATTTGGAGGTCCATCCCTTTCAACTGTTCCTTTTCTAAAATGAGAACTGTTTCTGTGAAAAGGATGATCAACTGGAAGAAATCTGTGATGACAGTCAAAATAGCAAGGTTTTTTTTCCATGGACGAGCATAAATGCCTTGTTCTCTCCCATACAGTAAGAACATGATTTCGGCCCATGTGTACTCTAGCCAGATAACATGCCATAAGATGGGATGTCACTGATTGTCCACATCAATGTTACTATAAGAATGAAATTCTATTTCACAGCAACATCATAAGTACTGACACCAGTACTCCACAGTATATTTAATTCATCAATCAATGGTTTCAAATAAACATCAATATTCTTCTTCGGATGTCTAGGGATTAGTAAGGTCAAAAAGATATAGGGCTCCTTCATCAGTATCCATGTAGGTAAATTGTACGGAGTTAAAAAGATAGGCCAACATGAATACTGACTACCATAAGATCTGAATGGACAGAAACCATCAGTGGAAAGACCGAGTCGCACATTTCGGGCTTCTAATGAAAAGGATGGATGCACTCTATCAAAATGTTTTTATGAATCACCATCGACTGGATGATTCAATCTTTTACCGGTCGAAATATTCGTTTTGTGCCATGACATCATTGTCATTGTATTCTTAGACATGAATAAACGTTGAAGTCCGGAAGTAAGAGGAAAATATCTCAACTTCTTTATAAATTTTTTATTATTTTAATAATACTAATATTATTTTTTAATAAATATTAATTATATAATAATAACATTATTATATTATTAGTATTTTTATTATTAATATTAAAATAATATAATTTTCTATATTATGTTACAATTCTCCTTTCATCCCTGTGTTTAACATTCTGTCTCCACATGTAATATTTGCATTCACATTCACCTCTCTATTGGTGAGTAGGTGGATAATTTTGAAAAAGAATGCAAATATTATATGTGGAGACAAAAGTTTTCCTTAAACCCATACATAGATGAAAATATAATTGAGAAAGATAATGATCACGCTAGTTTATTCCAATTAGATAATTATTACTAATTATTCCTAATTATTGGTAATTATTTCGAGTTATTGGTAATTATTCATAAGTATTGGTAATTATTCCTAATTATTTTTAATTATTCATAATTATTGGTAATTATTCCAAATTATTCCTAATTATAGGTAATTATTCCTAATTATTGGTAATTATTCCTAATTATTGGTAATTATTGGTAAATATTGGTAATTATTGGAAATTATTCCTAATTATTGATAATTATTGCTAATTATTGATTATTATTGCTAATTATTGCTAATTATTTCTAATTATTGCTAAATATTGCTAATTATTGGAAAATATTCTTAATTATTGCTGATTATTGCTAATTATTTCTAATTATTGGTAATTATTTCTAATTAGTTGAAATTATTGCTAATTAGTGGAAATTATTGCAAATTAGTGGTAATTATTTCAAATTAGTGGTAATTAGTGGTAATTATTACTAATTAGTGGTAATTATTGCTAATTATTGGTAATTATTGGTAATTATTGGTAGTTATTGGTAATTATTGGTAATTATTTTTAATTATTGGTAATTATTCCCAATTATTGGTAATTATTGGTAATTATTAGAAATTATTGGTAATTATTGGTAATTATTTGTAATTATTGGTAATTATTGCTAATTATTGGTAATTATTGCTAATTATTGGTAATTATTCCTAATTATTGGCAATTATTCCTAATTATAGATAATTATTCTTAATTATTAGTAATTATTCCTAATTATTGGCAATTATTGGGAATTATTGGGTATTATTGGGAATTATTGGCAATTATTGGGAATTATTGGCAATTATTGGCAATTATTGGGAATTATTGGGAATTATTGGGAGTTATTGGAAATTATTGGGAATTATTTGCAATTATTGGGAATTATTGGGAATTATTGGCAATTATTGGCAATTATTGGCAATTATTGGGAATTATTGGCAATTATTGGGAATTATTGGAAATTATTGGTAATTATTGGCAATTATTGGTGATTATTGGTATTTATTGGTAATTATTGGTAATTATTGGTAATTATTACTAATTATTACTAATTATTGTTACTTATTCTTAATTATTGTTAATTATTCCTAATTATTGGTAATTATTCCTAATTACTGGTAATTATTCCTAATTATTAGGAATTATTCCTAATTATTGGTAATTCTTCCTAATTATTGGTAATTATTCCTAATTATTGGTAAATATTGACAATTATCGTCAATTATTGGTAAATATTGGTAAATATCGGTAATTATTTGTAATTATTACTAATTATTACTAATTATTACTAATTATTGTTACTTATTACTAATTATTGTTAATTTTTTGTAATAATTACTATTTTTTGAATTATTCCTATTTTTTGTTAATTATTTCTAATTATTACTATTTTATTAAATTATTCCTATTTTTTTAATTATTGCAAATTATTACTAATCATTACAAATTATATTCATTAATTACTAATTGCATTCATTAATCACTAATTACATTCATTAACTACTAATTACATTCATTAATTACTATTTACTATATTTAATTAAAATTAATGTTATTAATTACGAATTACAGTCACTAAATTATTAAAAATTGTTAATTATTAATAATTAAATCTAACAAATCAAATTTAATACAACTTTAATACAACATAATTTTATCTAATAATAAATAATAAATAATAATGTAAAAATATAAAACAAAAACATTAAATAAATATTAAATTAAAATTAATATAAAACATTAAATTGGTTTTCGAGCTTTCGATTTTTTGTACTTGTAGGATGATCCCCACATCCTCCTTGAAATCGGCTTGCAAAACAAAATTCACTCAACTCATATAAACTAGTAAGAAGTAGTTCAGATTCAGAAAACTTGTCAGGGCTGGCTGTTTTTATAGGTTAGATTATTTGTGATGGGCTTTATTGTGATGGTATTCCCGTTGCAATAGGTATTATTTGCGACGGTCCCGTCACAAATAACCTCGGTCACATTTATTATGGGCAGCAATTAAAAGGATTATTTTCAATGGGGCCCGTCGCAAATAACCCCTTCCGCCAGGTTATTTGCGACGGGTAGGGGATCCCGTCGCAAATATCTTTCGCGCGATTTGGCGCACAAGTCACGCCAAACCATTTGTGACAGGTGAGAATATCCCGTCGCAAATAACTCCTTATTTGTGACGAGGAATAATCTCGTCGCAAATACCCCGAATGCGGGGGTTATTTGCGACGAGACATATCCCCGTCGCAAATAACCTATCGCTAATACCACTTTTTCCAATAGTGATACCAAAATACAAATTCCAAGGTGCTTAATGGGTCATTCAAGAAATTGATAGTCAAGTGGTAATTTCCTCAAACCACCAATCTTAATATATTTTCTTATTAAATTCTATCTACACCTTATTTATCATTAAAGGAATAATAACTCCAATATCATGACTATAATGTCCCATTATTTCTATAATTTCATATGTAATTTCCATTTTATTTCTCATATCAAGTTATTCAATGAAAAACACTATTATTCAAATTGTGGCAGTTAACAATCTATATAGATAATGATTATTCATTTTACATTACCACCTTCTAAGATGGTCATAAAATTATAATTTTGGTCAAATAAAATTTCAAAAGGTATATTATATCATATTTCAATTTTTGTAACAAACTTATAAACATAATAATAAATAAAAAACTAGTCCGGGATAATAGAAAACAACCTCAAAATAAACTACTCATTTATCACTATCATTATATCAAATGAATCATCCACATGTCATATAATATTATATAAGTAGAAATTTATACATTATGAAGTTAAATATTACCATTTAATTCCAATTTTCTTAGTATTATTTTCATTTGTAAATAAAATCCATAGTTATTCTCAATTGAAGAGATTAAGAAACCATGAAATGAACGAACCTAAAACAAGGAAAGTAAATAAATATTATTAATGAAGGGGTGATATATTTAAAATAAATTATAATATATTCTATTATAAATATTAATATATTTAAATAATAAATTAAAATACATTCTTTAAACCACTATACATGTTTTTTTAAACTTTTTGAATAAATTCAAATATGTGGTAAATTATTAACTTAATTTAAATCCATTATGATAAACATCAACTTCATTGATGACGTCATTATATATTAACTTGAGAAATTAATTCTGAATAACTTGTGTTTTATTTAATGATTTTATATGGATTGAAATGGAATTCATATAATCTATTCATTTCATCAATTCCCACATTAATGATATCATATTTTTAAGCGAATTTCCATTAAAAAACTTATTTATATTGTTTATTTTTAAAAAAGTCAAAATAAATGTGTATTACATATATAGAATGAACGTAATTTCCTAGTGTAACATAATTTAAAATATATTAAGCACTTTTTAGATTTTTATTTGGTTACTTTCAAAAAAATGTTTTCAATTATTCATGTGTAGTTCTTCAAATGTAGTGATTTTAGAATAAAACATTATTTTCTTCGAAGAGTGTTTTTATGATCCTAGCATTCATGATTTATATCTATCTTATGCATATTGTTTTATGATTATAAGAATGTTTTGTTAGGAAATTAACTAATTATGGGAGGTTTTCTAATAAACTGAGGATGGGTTGTACATTTATTATTCAATGATGGGTGGTTCTATGATAATCTAAGTACAGGTGGTTACATTATAACCTATAATTCATTAGGTAATCCGGATCCCGATATTTGAAATATTTGATACTTCATTTGTAAGAGTGATATGGTAAATATTGTCACAAGTTATATAATTATATTTTTTTATTGTTTATAATTAATTTTCATGGAAATTGAATGATTTTAAAAATGTAAGATAAGGATATTTTTGAAAACATATTTAATTTTTTCAGGTAAAAATGAATGTTTTTATGAAAATTATTTTATGGGTCTTCACTGGAATAATGATATCCTTTATATTATGTCCATTCCTATCCTTTTATTCTGATCCCATGTTTTTAAAAAAAACATAGAATATGTGGTGGAATTGAGACCAGGTTGATATCAAGTGGAAAATAGTGACGATTTTTCACGAAGAGATGACATGTTCTATTTTAAATATAACAATTGTATGGACGATTATTAATGGTATTTATATGTTTCCACCAACAATGTATGGGTATACCATGTATGATTTAATATTAATTATCTCAATATATTAACCAAAAAGATCATTGGGATTGTAATATTTTGAATTTTAGTTTAAAATCACTAGAATGTGTAACATTTAATGATGGTTCATTAAACCATAGTTAACCTACTGAAATCATTTCAGACAGATGACTCTAATGTCATCCAAATGACTTATGTATATTTAATTGACTATTTAATTTAATAGAACATATTATTAAATGAAATATTCAACTACTGAAATTTAAAATGGTTCATAATAAATATAAAACTATAAATGATTTTTAATAATGTTGAAAATAACATAATTTTTTTTGTTTAGGAATGAACTATTTTAATATATAAAATAAAAAAACAAATGGTCTATTTTAACAGATATAGTGTAAATTCATATTCACTCTATCATATCTATTAATTTATTTTTCACCTAATTTACATGTTTTTATGTTTTATTTAAAGATAAACACACTTTCCCATGATCATGGAATTTTGATACCCAATTATGTTTTGTACAATGTTTTAAAAGATCTTGTCGATGGGTTTTTTTCATAATATGGTCTTTTTACATTATTTATGATGGTTTTAGGTCCATAATATCTCACATGTGAGCATGACATGGCTTATATAAAGGTATGTGCTTCATTATAGATTATGGGTGAGAATAATTAAGATTATATGATGGGTGATCTTAGCTAGAGTCAGATGATCCCGATATAGAATTATAGATGAGTGTTCCAAGATATCACTCCAAAACATTGGGTCACTATTATGATCTTCAGTGAATTATATTGGATGTTAACCATACAATTATTATACTATTTAGTTTTTTCGTGTATTTTATACTGATGATTTCCCAAGGAACATACATGAATTTTCTATGAATTCTCATGGGTTATCATGAAAATAATTAATTTCAAAATCTAGTATAATTATCAATTTTTTATATTATGTATTACAACGTTATAGGGTAAACATGTAAATTTATATGAAATATGATTTATAGGTTTCATGATTCTCATTAGACAAAGGTTTTCTTCTTTTTAATGTTTCTGATTGATATTTTTTTCTCACCACACACTTTTAAATGTTTTCACAATGTTTATCGATGGGTAATTGAAAATAATATGTCAGGATTAAATTCATGAATATTTTTCACTAAAATAAATTTGGTTTTGTATTAAATGTCGTATATTGTGTAAATAAATGATAATGAGTGTAAGTGTCCACCTTGTAATTTATCAGTTTCTTTGGTAATAAATATTACATAATTCCCTAAAACTATAAACCTTAAATATATTCAGTAATGAAAGAAGATTAAATATATTCTGAATACGTAAGATTATTTAATTGTCAAGGTTGATCCCATAAAATTATTTTTCATATTGGATTTCATATGAGTCATCCCACCTTGTCCAATCAAAAACACTTTATATAAAACATGAATATATATAACATTTGTTCTTGGTGTGATTTGTTTGAGAATCAATGCTCCATGTGATCCTTTTGAAAAATCGTACTAATTATTCACCCCTATATTAACAACTAGAATTTTTAAATAACATAAAAACCTATCAAAAAACACAATCATCATAAATGAACAAGTATGAAGGATCTTATTAAAATAAATAAAAAATAATTTTGCCAAAATTTTACTTTAATATTTCAAAAAAATTATTATATAATAATTATCATTATTATGTTTGTATTTTTCCATAGTTTTCTAATAAAAAACTCATCTGGGGTAAAATAGTTAATGAAAATAGAAATATAAGTAGATATTTAATAAAATTAAGTAATCAAAATGTATGATTGTTTTTGTTTATCAACTTCCCCACCAATTAAAAAATTCAGCTTCCTCAAGAAAAAAACTAAATATCAAATCCAGATGGAATCAAATATCAACAAGGGAAACATTTAATCCCTGAAATTTAAAAAATTAATAAATGAAGGTTCTCATAAATATATAACCTAGTCAATAAATAGATTTTAAATAATTCCTCATCCATCACTTTTTTCCAATATCATTATCACCTTATATATTTCCTACTCTTACTCACACAGTTACATTTTCCATTTATGATCTTCCTCACAATAATCAAGATTCACTAAATACTCATGATGTATTTTAATGGAGATTGGCATAATATCATCTAGATTCAAATTATCAATGTATTACAAGTCATCTAAATATATAAATATGTGAAAGACTACACTAATAAAGAGGAAATTCAAAATGATTAAAATATTTTTTATGGTTATCTTTGGTTTGTAATAATTATAATAATTATACATTATGATTGAAAACAGAGGTTAGATTATAAATCACAATTAATGATCTTAATTCAACTATAAAAATAGAAAAAATATTTTATATTCTTCATGATTCTGATCCACCTATTTTCATCCTCATCATCATTATTAGGTCATAAATTAATCATTTAAAATTGGTAAATTTCCCCATTGTTAAATTTTACCACTTTTTTAAAATATAATATTTGTTAGAATAGTTATCACATCCCTAGTGTTCAGTAGATATTTTTTTCTTCTATAATTATTTATTTATTGTATTTATTATTACATATCCCTATTTTTGTTTTATAAATTATTAATTGTTTTTATTATTATTTTTAATATCCTTTTAATCAGTATAAACTAGTTTTTATGATATGTTATTCATGTTTTTAATTCATCAATGACTTTTATTGTTACTATTATTTTCATATTTTATATTTGAAGGAATAAAGGATATTTCAATCTATTTTTAATGTTTATTTATCCATTATTATTATTCATTATGATTATATATTATTATTATTATTTCTTTTATTATTTGTTTTATTATTTAGTTGTTGTCAAATTTTGTGTTGATGAAATTTGTTAATTATTTAATCCGTATTCAATAAATTTAGAATATTATATGTGATTAACTTTTTACACGTTCATAATATCATGCATCTAGTGTAATTTTTTTAAAAACATTTTTTCCAATTTCTTGGAGTAAAAAATATCATATTAATGTATATTTTACAAGGGATATAATATTTTGTATAAGTAAACTATTTTAAAATATATTATTTGTAATAAAAAACTTATATTTTGATATTTTAGAATTTCTAAAATATAAATAATTGTGAAAAATATATTAATTACATTTTTTTAAAATAATAAATAAATTTTTTGAGAATTCATCTGTGGAGAGAAGCTTATACAACTTCTCTAGGGTTCATAATAATCTTATATATTAAAAAAGATTGGATTTTTCCTAAGGGAAAATGATATTTATCACTATGTAAAAAACAATACATTATGAATTCAATCATCTTCAAAGGATTATAATATTTTTTAATGTATATATTAGAAGGATGATTCTTAAACATGTTGTTTTGATGATTTATATTTTATTCAATTATTCTATTGAAATTTATATTTTTGATAGAATTGTTTTTCATGATCATGGTAATGAATTCCATATAATACTAAAACTAAATGGATATCATTGCATCTATATTCCCTACAATGGATAGATAGTCAAACCATTTGTTTCAATATTAACCATTAAAATTGGATTATAATCATATTCAATGAATTAAAATCCATGTAATTTTGTGATATTTTATGATGACTAAGTGTTTTTTATTTGGGAGACTATTTCCAATTTTTCATTGGTTGTCATGATATTAATGGAATTATATCCCACACTGAATTATCCCATCATTTGAAATTAAATTTTACGGATTTTTATTGAGTATATACATATTTTTTAATAGTTGTAATCATTGATAATATCACAGATAATATTATGATTTTATTAAGTATGAATTATTTTTAGGGGTATAATCATTATAGATAATAATTATTATAATATAATTTGAATAATAAGATACATATGATCACCGTCCTAGGTGAATGATGTACAATAGAGATACATGAATTAGGATTCAAAATAATTTCAATATTTATGAAAAAAATAATTAAAAATAATCATTGTGTATATTTTGTATCAAATACTGTTTGTGAAAATAATATAGTTCAATTACATCATTTCTTGATTGTTTCTTATGTGTTACAATATATATCTATAAAAATTATTTGAATTATAATTTTTTTGGTTTATGTATTTCCGCCACATAAGATTTTTTTAGTGAGGCCTCTATAGAAAGTATGTTCTTTTAAATGGATCATGACCAACCATCAAATGTAATGTTTGAGTTTTGGGTGTTCTTCCACTTGATTATCATTATTATAAAATGGGTTTTATTCCCCTTAAAAATTCATTTTATTTATTATTATGAACAATACCTCTTAATCAGTGTAGGGTTATGGAGAGTGTACTTAAATATTTATTATCTGAATTACTATAAAAATATTATTTTCCCTTATTTACATCTTTATTTTATTTTATGCATAAAACATTGTCTATTAACCCATACTTTTTCATACATATCTTTTTTTTTTGATAAGAATTTTGTATCTAAACATTGCCTTATAATGATTTTTCTGATCCATAATTTACCATAATCCCTTAAATATTTGATTCAGGTGATTTTCTCTTTCGATTATACATTTTAATGTTAAAAATTTCTTATCCATAACAGGCTTACTGAAATATCTCTCTATATTAATTGTTGGGGTTCATAAATAGTTGTATTCCACATAAACCAGAATATAGTGATAGAAATATGTCATCTTACATGAAATAATGTATAGAAGCATCCCAAATGATATTATTCATCGAATATTAGAAAAACATAAGAAAATGTAATCAATTCCATGAACATAACCACAATCATATTTTTGGAATGGAAAAGTTATGTTCATTATTAATTATAAAATAAAATGTATTCTTAATACGGTTATTATTAAACATGTCTTAATTCATGTATCTATTAGAGAAACTTGTCATTATATTTTGAGAGTTTTGTTGGTCACACAATATGGTATAGAAAAATAAGAATATGATCTATGTTCAGCATGGTATGTGGTTAGTGTCAAGAAATAAAAATGGTATATAATGAAGCTATCAACAATTTGTTCCACATGTTAAAAAAATTATAAATTTTATGAGTTACATTTTTGAATCATTGGGTAATACAATTAGGTTTAAATTAGTTCATATATCACTACCAAAAAAAATTTATTCAAAGAGGGTATCCTTTGATGAAATTAATAATTTAATTGAGTAAACATTTCATAAGATCGTTTTTACTTTTTAAAATTTAATAACATTTAGGGATCATATCATAATAATAAGAATAAATAATAGAAAAGTATACCATTAAAAAATATAAATTCTATTTAATCTGACTGATTTCTTTCTATAAGTGAAGTCAAAAAGATTAAAAAACTCATCTTTTATACGGATTCTTAATAGTAAGTAAAATACTGAAATATCATAAAAAAATATTTATAATGTACTCTCATGTGATGATCATAAAGAAAATAATAAATTTAGTCATAATTCCATTTATAATACAACAAATCCTATATGTAATGATCATAAAATAATACCATATGATGGCAGATTGTGAATTAAATAATGAAAAATATTTAATCAATTTTTGAAGAAAGGGAATTTTTTTAGATATATGATATATGGGAAAATAATAGTATGATGTAAGTGAATAATTTTAATGGTATAAGGAATCAATTCACTTTTGGTTCATCACATAAAAAAATTAGGTTAGTAATTTTACATTTTATTGTGACTCTTTTTATAATATGAATTGAATTTCAATAAACCATGTTTTTTTAACTGAATAGAGGTAATGAAAAATTAAAATTTATACTATAATAGTATATAAACTTTATAAATCACTCAATAGAAGAAATAGAAAACATTTTGAGGAAAAAACATATTCTCTCTTAAGAACATGGGATTCTTAATAACAATACTTCTATCTCAAATGAAATTTGTTTTAAATATTTATAGGTTCTCTGGAATCTTAAAAAAAATAATGAAATATTATTATTGATTAGATTAATTAATGTTATAAATATTCCTGGTAGAGAATATGATGACATGATTATTTCAATCATCGACCTGAATAGAAACAAAAATGGTGTTGGTTGAGATATGTAGATTTAATATAGATGTATAAAATTTAAAAATATTTAAATAGTTAGTATATGTACTAATACATGTTTCATATATAGGATGAAGGATAATTATTCATCTTAATTATCTATTATATTTCAAAAAATTCTATGACACACTACATTATTTATATACAAGACATTATATTCTCATGTTTCTCTAAATACTTGTTTGATATTTTCATGGGTTTTAGAGAAAAACATTAATAATCATATTGGATAAAAATTTTAATGGGAACCCAAAATATTTTATAAGTTACTTTTTAAGAATAATTACTTATTAATATACTAAATGATGGTTGGTACATGGGTAGTTGATAAACTATGAATACAACTCTATTCCCATAAAATTTCATTTATAAAAAAACTTTATGGTGGCATTTTAAAATTTTGGGTACACTTTTAATGGAATGGTAAAATGATTTAGTGAGATTATAATATATAATTATTATTGTATTAATAAGGGTTTTATGGTCTATGTATTACTACATAATCAACAATAATTTCTCAATTATTTGATAATATCATGTATGTTAAATTTTTTTATGATAAATTGCTAGTTTTAAAATATGATTTAATATTATTTTATTATAACAAAGGGTATAATATTGTTTATAATTTCCTTTATCAAAAAATAGATAAACATTTAATGTGTTTAAGTATAATGAAAATAGATAACATCCTTTGGAATAGTAAATATATGCATTATTATTTCATATTTATCCTAAAACATTCATTATATCACAGTTTATTATGGTTAAAAGAAATCAATAGAGAATAGTTTCATTTTTGTAATTAAAGCTTTAAATTCATATAGAAAAATGAATTATTTAGGATGATTAAGAAAATGAGGGATATCAGACCACATCAGTTTGTTTATCTTGATTTCATTCATAATAAATAGTTTCATGACCTACCCCATCCAACGGTACCCCTCATAGGTCATCATCAAATATAGGCACCTAAAGGCCACTTCCAATAGGCCCTAGGTTGATTCCTAAAAATAAGAGTATAAAACACAAAATGGGAGTCATTACTAATATTATATGACTTTATTGACAATATATAATATGATAACCACTAATAAAAAACATCATATAATATATAAAAACAAAATGAAAATATAATTCAATAAGGCATCACGTGAAATATATGAAATACTCTAAAATATATCACTAAAATACTCTTATGGATTAGAAATTATAACAAAATTATCAATCAAAATTGGTATGGTCTATATTGGTCACCAAATCACACCATATCACTCAAAAATAAAATATATATTGGTGATTATATCAGAATTACTTAATAGGTTCCTCCTCATTGACACTCATGAAAATAATGGAAAAGCATAATAATGCTTTATTGAGTAATGAGTATATCCAACGAGGAACTATTTTGTCAAATGCTCATTCCTAGCCTCACTAAGGTTCACCAACAAAGTAACAGAAATGATGCTAAAAGATAATATCATAATAATATAATCATAGGCACCTTACAACCACAAGCCCATTAGTTTTCAACAATCACACATCCGCATCAAATTTTAGGTTCTATCATCTCTTCTATATATGATATAGGTCACGAAAAATCATTATCGAACCCAACTATTTCTAAATTCTAGAAACTTTTGTTGGAGTCATTAAATATTAATATAATTATAACCATAATACTATACTATCAGGAAGATGATGGATATCAACATCATTCCCTTATCATACCCTGCATGACCTCCCAATATACATACCACACCATCCTCCAATAATCATCACATAATTGTGTACACCAGATAAAACTCTCACACCATTCAAAATTATACCATGACATTCCACCTCCACACCATAAATATTCTGACACCACATGCAGGTCCTGAAACATGCATAATCTACTGTCAAAGGAATAGTGGGATGGGGGAAGTCTTTAGTCCACCTTATCCTACCAAGAATGTATTGTATAACACATGGAATAAAATAATATTTAATTGGTATAAAATACATGACATTGGTGGGGTGTATTTTTAAATACAAAGAAAATATGAGAATAAATAATCACACACAATACCCAACCAATGGGAGGACACTAACAATACTCTGTAAACTACTAATCTTCCATTATAAGGTCACTAATACTCCATCGAGAACTAATGATACCTCTGTTAGGAAACCAACCCAATATTCACACAAAAAACCATAAAACCATCCCATTTTCCAATTTATTCACTCATTTAGAAAATTACATATTCCTACTCGCTAATAAATTTTAGGTTTATTATTCCATTTGATTTCCTTGTCAAATTTAAAACCACTCTAGCCATCACCGACTTTTATTCATTATGTTATTTATTAATTTAATCAATTTATATTTCAGTTGAATTATAAATATATTTATTTACATACACTAACACTTTACCATAATCAACTAATTAACTTCAAGTAAATATTCCATCAATAATTACTGTTTTCACCTTTTTTAATCATGTTTTATCCTATGACCCTGAGCATTACTACCAGCATAATATCCCACCATAACTACACTGTAACCAACATGAAATATATTTTCAAGATTATAATTCATGATACACCATAAACATTATTAATTTTAAAATTATTCAATAAACAAATTAATTAGTAGTTTTAAATATCATTTAATCTTGTGAATAGGTTCTAGTACAAAGACACTGAATAATGAATAATTATATTTTAAAGTAAAAATTTAAGGGGTCATCATTAAACATAATTCATATAAATAACAATCGGAAATCCCATTTAACTTATGAATTTAATTACTAATTCATTCTTCATGGTGATTTTGGTATCTATACACAAAAACGAACAATTAATTCAATTATAATAATTTCACAACAATAATAATATGATTTTATTAATAAAACAACATTTAGTGGCTTCTTCAATTCAATAATGTCAAATATTCTAGAAATAAAAAAATGTATATGCCACATAAATTATATATATTTCCCACAACTTTAAGAAACATATTTTTTTTATGTTTTTATTTTTATTCTATATTGGGTAAAAATAATAGTAGGAACACATAAATATAGATAACATACATACACAACACATCAATTTCCTTGATTATTATCTCCTTTTAGTTTATTTTTTTATAACGATTAACTCTAATTACCTAGTGGAAATAGAAATAAATATTTTCTCAAAATTTTAAAAAAAACACGAAGGCCTTGAATATTCTTACACAATTTGAATAATTAGAGTCCATTTTCAGAATATATATTGAAAAAAGTATCAAACAAAATTTAATTTGATGGTAAATTATCTAAATTCAATCTACTCTATGCCATGGTCAATAAATTTTAGAAACACCTCTCCAAAATAGATTAGCTTCCCAAAATAATCAACTGTAAGAAAACAAATCAATAATATTATAGTGATGTGGAGAAATAAATACATCGAATCAAGATAATTTACGGCAATGATATAAGATGTATAATCCCATTAGTTGAATTTATATAGTATTTTGAGTAGCTGAGTGGTTGACATGGCATTGAAGTAAAATGTAATGAAATCAATGTATAGGAGATCAGACCCTACATTTTTATATGAGTCTCAAGTATCCCTCATCGTAGCATAGTGGCTCTAATAAATTCATTTTTCCCATATATTGAATAAAATAATATATTTACATATTTTAAATCCTCAAGGAATATATTATTTAAAAAATAAATTGACCAGCCTTGACCTCCACCAAAACATAAGAAATGGCTTGATGGGATTCCACTAGAAATTTATACCTACAACACCAAAGAATGGGATGTATAAGCAACCCACTTTCTATTTATCCATGAATAGTGTGACCAGCCACACCATGTCATTATGTTCTTAAACATTCAATTAAATTGGTGTTTCCATCTTATTGGTTTTCTCAAATGGATTATCCATTCAAAACACATTACACTATAGGATTGGTAGACCCCATACTGAACAATCACCAACATAGATGACCCAAAAGAACAACCTTAAATCATGTACCCTTAAGTCAATATCAAGATATGTGGACCCTTATGTTGGTACCAAAACACAGTATATGCCCCTCCAAAACCCTCACTTAGGATGTCCATCAAATGATTTTATAGTTTCCCATTTTACACCAATGAATTCCATAATAAAACAGAGAGTAAAACAACCGCATGGGTTGTTTCACTCCTCATTGACTTCCACAACACTACATGACCAACACAAAAAAAATTAAATATGGTATCAATAGAATTTACATGACTCACTAACTTCATCATGACACTCAAAAAAGATAGTACCAGGAATATTGTTAGGGGATGGTGAAGCTGAAAATATATATAACTCTAAAATCACATATGAAAATCATCCAATCACTTAAAATGGAATGAAATGGGATTAAATGGTCTATGAAATTATAGATAATACATATCAAACCATTTTTATCCATAGGAATAAAAAATAACCAAAACAACGGAATATGTAACATCTGAATAACCACCCATGAGATAATTTTCATAGATATTTCTATAAATAAATGACCCTACCTAATATGATTTGAGTGATAGTAACATATAATGTGAACCTCCACTCAACAATCCTTGGGATATACCTCTGAAATATAGGTAATGATGACAGTCAATCACGAACTCTGTGTAATTAATTACAACCTAAATTGTAATAATTATGAATAAATTATATCATTCATCAGTTGATTGAGGGAAAAACTCATAATACATAACTACAATGTAACATTCCATTCTAGTAGGACCAACACTAGTATAATAACTACTTACCTTACTAATGAACGATAAAGCCACTTATGTGGACACCTTCCTTCCCTAGTGATGACTATACTCAGGAAGAGAATTTCCCATGCACTTTTGGATTTCAAAAACATAAAAACATCATGTAAAAATAAAAAACTATATTTCATTTACATATTAAATTGTTCAAGAAGCACAATTTGTAGACTATTAATATTTATATTTTAATTTTTTATAAAGAAATTATGGGGTAAAATTGGATAAGGAAAAATATTTCTACTGACTTTGAAAATAAGATCTAAAATATATATTTGATTATAAAAGGAATTATATTCTACAAATCAAATCATTCACAAATACTCCCAAATTAAAATTTCCACATCCTATAAAAATCCCTTTTAACTCAACCATTAAACTATAAAACCTAGTTTTTTAGAACTAAAACTTACCTAAAACCTGGGAAATCATAGAAGACATGGAATATAAACATTTGGTTCCATACATCACTAAAAAAGAAACACATTAACCTGCATATCATATAACACTTAAATCTATTTAATCATGTGGCTCAATGCTAAAGTCAATCATTAGAAGGCTGCCTAACTCCTTCCAACTACTTACTAAAATACACCAAAAAATCTCAACAATGTCGATTAAAGCAATATACATTTCCTTAGCCTGAACCCTATGTATTTTTAAATATATAAACTGTTATCTACGTACATAGTCATATAGATTCAAACCCAACACCTACTCAATGTGGTATTCCTACATGTCCTTAACATATGAGAGGTGTGAAAACATGGAAATCCAAGAAAAAAATGATAAATATATCTCACACATTAGACTCACCTTCGCTTATAAATAATATACCTTCCATTTATTCTTTCATACATATTTGTTTAACAAACATCTCCTTCACTCTGACAAAGAATACATCTCGGATACTTCCTCTATTATACTCTGATTCATCGACTTCTATTCCTCAGCCACCCATATGACTAGTCACCTTACTAATGTACCCTGGAACTTGTTTAGATTGATCTCTAATTCAAATGAAACCACATCCACCCTTAATCACTCTTAATCCATGGTGCTTGGAGCCCCAATAAAAAATTTATCACTTTATGCTATAATAATATGATCGACACCTCATCCCTTTATTTGTTCTTTTTTCTTCCCATGTATCATATCCAAGTGTCACATTTTCATCATTTCATTAACTAAGTATAAAAATCAGTAGTGTTAGTATATGAAACCAAATTCCATAATCAAGGTAACAATAATTCAGACACACTATATAAAACTCTTTCATCCCTTTACCCTAAACAAAAAATCCCACTCACACTTTAAGGGAACAATAATTGTTTTATACAAATTATATCACCTTAATAAGACATTAATTATCCCCTATAATTTGTCACCATTTTTGAAACCATATTAATGAAAAACTGTATTATATTTAATTAAAATATGTTTGTGAATAGAAATTTCAAAAACCATTCCAAATTATTTTCATAAAAACAATCTTAAACAATTTTGGAAAACCATTTTCAAAATTTTTTCATTATTATTTGGATGATAAACTACTTTAATTTTTAAGAAAATAGACTTCTAACACAAAAATCAAAAATAATGTGTGACAAAAAATATCACTTCTGTTAGAACACATTACGTGACATAACAAGAAATGAATCCATAAAATAAAATATCAATTTTAAAATCAGAATACATGTAACAACCCATTTACAATTTTTTTTCAAATCCCTATTTTAATATCACAAGAAATTCGTTTTTATAAATAATTCGGTTGTGATGTTCAACCATTACACTATTCAAGGTTAACATGTCTTCTCTAGTAACTCACATATCTACAAATGGTAAATGTTGTTAATCATATTCATTTTCTTTTACTAGTATATCCCTTACATTCTATATCATAAGTTAATACATATATTCATATATTAAAAATAATTGAACATAATTATTAACAAAAGAAAGGATACACATAATATTATATAGAAAAATTAATACATTTTATATACATTAATTAACTTCCTGGTTATTAACATATCAACATGTTCCTGGAACACAAAAATAAAATAACTCAAAAACCCAATGTCTCCACATTATATTAATTTATATAGTGTTCATTACAACTAAAAAATTAATTCAACCACATATTATATTCTATAAATAATGCAATCACCTATATCAGTATTAAAAAGCTACAATAAGCACACAATTCAATTTTACCCAACCACTAAAATATTATATTGTCTTCATAGGGAGGCACTAACATTCATATGTCATCTTAAAAATATTTCTTAATAATAATGTGATGGCATGGTAATGATTCCCCTCTAATTATATTCTTGAATCCATAAAATACGTTACTAGTAGTAGATAAAGCCCAAATCTCAATAGATTGGAATTTTTATAAATATATTTATTTAGGTTCATATATTCCCATGTTACCATATTCTATAAAAATAAGAAAAAATTATATTTCTTATTCTACACCAATATATCAAGCCTATACAAAGTTTCACCTAACCTAGTCATTTAGTAGACTCAGATTCCTTGCATTGGACCAGTAGATCCACAAATATTGTGTTATAACGAGTATACCTAGCTTATATCTCAACACATGGTCAACTATATTAATTTACCTACCAATCCATCAAATCATAATAGTAAATAACACTGGTATCCATACTATACCTCAACCATCAACATTGAAACAACTATGTCATCCCGCCCCCTCTACTGGGCCCCTATCAGGCTAGAAGTAACCTTAATGAGTGACCCCCAAATCCCACCACCAATATCTATGGGTTGGATACCAGAAAAGAGGGTATATAACACCATATAGTAGGTATTATAATCCATATTTTAATTTAATGATAATATATAATAAGGGAACAAAATATCCACACCATATCATATAATATAAACCAAAATCTAAGGAAAAAAATCCATAATTAATGATATAATGAACCAGAATGTATCAAATTTAAAGCACACAATGGCTCTTTTATATAACCACCAATAGTAACTAACTAATTGAATATGGAATGCTTCAAATCACTCATTAAATATTTATTTATTATTTCAAAATTAGTTTTTTGATATATGGGTGATTAAAATTTGAATAATTTATTGGATCCTCCTCAAGGCCTCTTATGAAAATATGTGAAATGAATAATAATTATCTTGTGAGTAATGACATGGAAAAATATTCACATATATTGTGAGCTACCCATTCATAGAATCATGGAGTGTCACTCCCCATATAATGAACACAATATAAAAACATAAAATTAGAAAAATATAATCATATTTTCCCCACAACAATTCGACCACCAGTTTTCTGCTCCCACATGCCAATATGAAGTTCATTTTTCATCCATCCATTCTATATATGGTGTTGGCCAGATTGAATCCTCACATATTTCAACCTACGTTGAGGCTATACATCTTGAATTAGCACAAATCATGATCCACACATCTCATACAATAATAGTAGAGTATCATTAACATAAAATGATTCAACTTCATTCCCTCCACTATCTATACACATACCCCTCTCTACATACCAAACCATCCTATAATTTTCATGTATTTGTGGATACAATAATATAATCCTACATTTTTCATGATCCCACCACCACATGTCACTTTGAAAATTTTAATGATCTAGCATCATTGTCCACCCACTCTTTACACTAAACATCCATAACAACTATCGCAATTTCTATGTAATTGATTATTTTTTAAAATAACACATTCTCTCTTTCCAGCCAATGTTAGGTTTATGGTGATGTTTATTTTAAATATATAATGGAATAACACTCTATATATCAAATACATTTATCTATTCCATTATTCATTCAATTAAATAAATTGCCATTAATTTAAAGCTTGTATCATCTTTATTTATATCCCATTGCATTTTATGGCATTCTATTAAAATCCCATCATTAGTGATTCTAACCAAAACTCATGTTTTCAAAAAAATTTAACATAATTACATCACATACAACCATGAATCTCTATCACTATAACTTCAAATAATAACCATAGAGTAAATACCCAAAAACATATTTATAGTCATACAGTACATGGGAAAACATCGACATCATTCATGTAGAAATTATTTAAGGAACATTTTAATTAGAATATTTAATTGTCATTTAACTTTATGAAGTGTTTTAATAACCAAAACATTGTAAAAATAAATAATAATACATCCCAGAAGATAAAATTATTTTCCATCATTATACTTATTTCACATCTATATAATTTTCACAAACCCGTATTAACTTATTAATTCATCAAATCATTAGACTTTAGTATCTAAGAAGAAAAAAAGTTATGGAATTCCATGGTGATAAATTCACAATAATAAATATATTATTATATATTTAAAAATCCAAAAAAACCATATTCAATTCTATCAAGTCAATTGACAAAAAAATAACAAATTTATATGCAACATCAATTCCATATATTATCCATACAATTTATTATCCCAATTTTTTATTAGTAATTTTTAATGATGTAATTAGTCAGTCCATTATGTCATATTCCATAATGTTCTGTTGGATATGGTGGCTTTCTTGAAAATAATATTTTTTTTCATATTGTGGGATACCTTCAATAAAAGTGACTACAATAATAACCATTTTTAGTGTCCTGGAGTTTCAATTGAGGTTGTTCAATTTAGGGATAGTCGTATTTTAATGTTTTTTAATTTGTGTTTTGTTTGTATTTATATAGTGTACCTTATGGAGTAAAAACACAAGGATATAATTAAATTTCATATTTTGGATGGGTGTTTGAAATATGATAAATGATAACCTATGAAACACGAGTTTGAAAAAAATTATTATGTAATTTTGGGATGTAGATCTTGTGCCATGGTAGGTGTATATGGTTCCAATATTAGGGTAGCTACATAAGGGTAATCATGTTGGAGTATCCATTTTATTTTAGATCATTTTGTGTTTCCCATAATATGGGCTAAATTTTATGTCGTTGGTGTTTTATTTCATGAAAACTCCACCTATTTGAAAATAAGAGATGAACATGCCTAATGAATTGATTGTGTCTATGATTGAGGGTGTGGTGTGTTCGAGCACACATGGTATGGTGTAAGGAATGGTTTTTTGTGTTTATGTTGTTATTTATAATGTGTATATTTAATATGGATAATATGTTCCCACCTTTCTATAGTCTACGGTGTGTTGGATGTCAAAATTCCTATACTAAATTTTTAAATAACACATTACTTTGATATTGAAACACCATAAATAAATCATTTTAATTAACCAGGAATTCTGAATGCATATAGGGAGTTCACTAAATGTGGAATATTGTGATTTAAAATAATCTATTATGATTGGGAGGGATATCCCTTCATTCGATTTCCTAACATTCCCCTTAAATCCCTAGTTAAAACCTCTCCCTCTCACCAAAAACCATTCATTCCAATGAGGATTTTAATAAGTCAGGATCATTGGGACCAAATATCATTATTTTTTGTACTCCTTTATCCTATAATCCTTGATATTCTTTCCTAATATTTAAATGAATGATTAGGTGGTGAAGTTATTCTTCTTGGAAATCAAGTTTCAAGCATGTGTTGATGATATATTATAGTGAATAGTGTTGGAGGTTTTATCCTAGGACCAACTATTTGTACTAAGATTACAATTATATTTAATGTATAAAATATTAGTAAAACATTTTGATATATATTTTTTATTTTCCTATATAACTCTAATGTTATAATATCCAAGTATATACATCACATTGATAAGGTTATTTCAGTTTCCCACTATGATGACAAATTTTGTGTATTATGATTATATTCTCAAAATAATGTTCTATAGTTGAATAACATGTTATGATGGGACACATACATTATATAATATTAGGTTTGAGTACTCATAATTAGATAAGTATTCTTCTAATGAAGTTCTCACATTGAATTATACATGATTAGAGATTATGAGAATAGACATGCGAGTAAAAGTTATCTATGTTTTGGTGACATCAGATATTACTTTATAAAAATTTGTTTGATGATCGTTACACATTATGATTATTATTAATGCATGTTACAAAATTCGTAATTAGATGTACACTAGTGGAAATACATGATTCAATGTCGATATAAAAAATCGGTATTTTGAAAAATGACGCCAATAGTATGTGAGGGAAATTTATGGTGTTGTTTTTTAGTAAAACTGACACAAACAAAAAATCTTCATTGATATTACACATCAGTTTTGAAGAAACCGACATGGAAATATTAAGAAAAAAATTGAGTCGGTTTTCAAGAAAATTGATGCCAAATAAAAAATTTGGCATCTGTTTTGATGAAAACCGAAGCCAAAAAAAATTTCTTTTTCAGTTTTCCTGAAAACCGATGCCATAATGTATTGTTTCAACGTCCGTTTTCTCTAAAACTGATGACTAAAATAAAAAAATTGATTATTGGTGTCGTTTTTGAGAATAACTTACACCAGGTGTTTTTTTTAAATTTTCGGTGTCGGTTTGTTTAAAAACTGAAGTTGAAAGTCTTTTGAAATTACTTGGGGTATGAAACCCTCATTTTGTAAGATCGTCGAAATCAAAACCCGATGCATTACCTTTTAATTTTGACGATAATAGAATATAATTTTTGATCATGGAATTCCATTGTTGAAGGTTTTGTTCCATTTACATGATTTCAGGTTTGCGTTGTTTGTTTTTATCTATTGTTTCATCTTCCATTTTTTATTTCTTCTTATATAACCCTATTTTACATGATTTTCAATATTATTTCTATTTTAGTTGTTCTTTATCATTAGTTTTGGTTTGTATTTTCATTGTTGGTATAGATTTTGTAGTGTTTTTTTTCTAAGTCATTATACCGAGCGCAGTTTGGATTGAAGATCTCTATTCGGGTTGAAATTCAAATTATGTAAGTTTTTTTAATTTTGTAGGTAAATCATTTATCATTAAATTTTGTTATTGATTTTATTTAATTATTAGTTTTTATTTTATTTTGAATGTGTTAAGACATGGTTAAATATTCTTTCAACATACATTCTTATATATCCTGTCAACAAATTGTATTTTTTACATTGACTCCAAACAAATTTCACCCAATACACTTACTTCATCCTTTAAATTAATGTACTGTTCAATATCATTGACACATGAAACATTGAAATAATGTAACAACTAGGTAAAATGAACTAATAAATTTTAAATTAATGATATTGTAATTAAATTATAATATCAATATAACACACATGTATATAATATAAAAACAAACGGTTTACTCTATTTTTAAATGAGTTTCATATCTGATGACTTTTATCTGATAATCAATAGTTTTTATTAAATATGTTCTTGTTTACAATTTATCTGATAGGTATTTAAATGATTATATGTTTTAATATACTCATCAATTATATTTTTATCTCAGGTATTAATGGATCATAATTGGATTCATTTATGAATAACCACTTTTGAATATGAAAAAGGAGTTGATAATTTTTTGGAATTTACTAAACGACATCTACAAAATATTGATTTGATTTTCTGTCCATGTGTGATGTGTTTAAATATGAGAAAGATAAGCTCTAGAAAAATCAAGGATCATCTCATTTTTTTTATCCTTAATTATACATTTTGGAACTTTCAGGGTGAAAAAACAGAAAATTCAACATCCAATGTTGATGAAGATATTCATAATGAGGCAGAGAGTATTATTAAAGAGTTAATTTATGATTTAGGTGTTGAAACAATCGAAAAAACACCAACTGTTGAACGATTTTATGGAGATTCTAAGAAACCATTATTCCCATTTTGTAGTAAATATACAGTGTTATCAGCAGTTTTGAGATTAGTTAACTTAAAAGAAAAAAATAGTTAGAGTGATACAAGTTTCTCTAGATTACTTGAGCTTCTAAAAGAACTACTTCATTAAGAAAATGGGCTTCCAGATTCTAATTATGAGGTGAAGAAAATATTATACCCAATGGGATTGGGGTATAAAAAGATACATGCTTACCCCAATGATTGTGTACTGTATAGGAAAGAAAATGAACATTTATCTAGTTGTCCTAAATGTGGGACATCATGCTATAAGATATATGGGAAAGTCATCTCAGATTCATTCTCAAGTGATGTCATGTAATATCATCAAAAATTAATTTTTTACATTCCAATGATATCATCCAATATTTTTTCATAGAATTCTGATAATTCAATTCTGATTAATTTTTAGGTACCAGAATCAAAACTCCAGCTAAAGAAATTTGGTAACTTCCAATAATTCATCGTTTGATGTGTAAATTTTCAAATTCAATTGATGAAAAAATGTTATGATGGCATTCAGATGAGAGTATCTCTGATGGTATCTTACGTCACCCTGCCGATTCACCATAGTGGAATAGTTTTGATGAAAAATTTCATGATTTTGGAAGTGAAGTTAGAAATCTCAGAATGGGATTGTGTACTGATGGAATGATTCCATATCAAACCCCCAATAGCCAACATAATTCATGACCTATTTTCTTGGTAGTTTAAAACTTTTCCCCACATCTATGTATGATGAAAAAATATGTTATGTTGAGCTTGATTATTTCTCGACCAAAACAACTGGGAGATGTAATTGATGTGTATCTTACACCATTGATTGATGATTCGAAACAGCTATGGTATGAAGGTGTTAAAGTTTTCAATGCATGAAAGAAAGAGTATTTTCTTTTGCATACTATGATAATGTTCACTATAAATGTCTTTCTTTCATATGGAAACTTATCTCGATATAGTGTTAAGGGACATAAATCATGTCTAATTTGTGATGAACATACTACATATTATCAATTGCAGAATGGAAGAAAGACAGTGTATATGAGACATTAATGATTTTTGCGAATTTATCTTCCTTATCGTAGATTGAAAAAATCATTTAACAGTTTACAAGAATACAACCTTCCCCCTAGACCATTATCAGCTGAAAAATATTATAATAGAGTGAAAGATATTGATTCTACATTTGGAAAGAGAAGAAGTTCTAGTTTTAAAAAAAAACATATCTAGAAGAAGTAGTCTATTTTTTTGAACTATCTTATTGGAGATATTTAGAGATAAAATATAACATTGATGTTATGTTTGTTGAGAAAAACATATGTGACAGTTTCATTGTAACATTGTTAGACATAAACGGAAAGAAAAAAGATAGATTGAATGCTATATTAAACATGATATTAATGATAATACATTTGGAGGTAGCTCTTGTTGTTAAAGGAAACAGAACATATTTACCTCCATCTTGTCACACATTAGGCAAGATTGAAAAAATGAATTTTTTGCAGTTTCATCATCATATTAAAGTACCCAGTGTTCTTTCTTAAAATGTGAATTATTTTGGGTCATTAAAGGATTGTATATTAATAGTTATGAAATATAATGATTTCCATGTGTTGATGCAAAAAATTCTACCAGTAGCAGTGCATGGTATATTTCCAACAATTGTCATAAAGACTGTCATCAGGTTATGTAATTTCATGAAATCCATTTTTAACAAAGTCTTTGATCCAATTTTGTTAAATGTGTTGGAGAATAAAGCAACTCTTATTCTCTGTCAACTAGAAATGTATTTCACACCCACGTTTTTTGATATAATGGTTCATCTGTTGATTCATATGGTGCGTGAGATTAGAATATGTGGGCATGTCTATTTAAGATGGATGTATCATGTGGAAATATATATGAAAATTTTTAAAGGATATGTTAAAAATCCATATCGACTAGAGGCCTCTATTGTTCAAAAATATGTATCATAAGAGGTGATTGAGTTTTGTACTGATTATTTGAATGAGGTCGAGCATATTGGTCTCCCTGTATCTCTACATATGACAGTTGATAGTGAAGGTAGAGGGGTTTGAGGCTTAAAAGTAATGTTCATTCCACATGATAAAGTGATGCAGGCAAATTTATACATTTTGAACAACACAGATGAGGTTCGACTATATAAATCCTCACATATTACTGAATTAAAGTTACGATATTAGAAAAGCAACAAAAAGTGGTGGATGATTGAGTATAAGAAGAAATTTGTTTCATGGTTTAAAGGGAAAGTCACCCAATATATATTTTTATCAGAAACATTGAAGTGATTAGTAGGGGGACTATCTCTTAAAGTGATCAAATGGTCTTGTTTTGATAACAATGGATACACATTTTACACAAAAAACCTGAATGATAAGAGTGCCGTTCAGAATAGTGGTGTGATGGTTTTCACTGAAACAATGCATTTTTCGAGTTCCAAAGATAAAAACCCAATTTCTACATCAACGTTATATTTTGGAGTTATTGAAGACATATAGGGAAATTGATTATATTAAATTTCGAGTGACAGGTTTTATGTGTAACTGGGTTGACAGTAATTGTGGCGTGAAACATGATGAATATGGGTTTAAACTGGTTGATTTGAAATGATTTAATTGCAATGAAGAACCATTTATCATGGAGACACATTCAAAATAAGTATTTTATGTCATTGATCTGTCGAATGATCTGTTGTCAGTTGTTTTGCAAGGAGAAAGATACCATTTGGGTGATGAGGATGATTCTGATGATGTTAGTGATTTACATGAGCCTTATTCATCTATTACACAATTTCCAGATGATTGAAATGAGTGTAATGAAGAAATAGTGTTGGAAGTACTTACTGATCTTGATGAAGGCATGTGAGAAAACAATAAATTAATATCCTAATTTTTCTGGAAAATATTTATATTTTGTTTCCATTTTTCAAACATACATATGCATGGATTTATTTTTACTTACTTATTTTTTTCTTACTTATTTATAATTATTCTTTTTTTATAATGATATGAAGGTACATAAAATTTTATTACACTTTCTAGTAGCAATGTCAGATACAGATAGAGAGGAGTAGTTACTGAGGTATATCTATTTTGATATATTATTAAATATTCATTAATATACTTATTTAATGAAATAAAACAGTTAATTTACAAAAAAATTGTAGTAATACTCATGCATCCTCAGCGGAGGTGACTTCTCCTATTACTACTCAAAAATCAAGTTATATAGTTAGTAAATGTGGTATTACACGTTTACTAAAACTATCACTTGCCCGTGATGATGAAAATGTAAACATCTGTTTTGTTTGATAATAATAATGTTGTTGGCCCAAATGCAGTTCGGTTTTTCAGTTATATAGTGACACCGAGCCATTGCAGGATTAGTATTTTATATCCTGATTGGAAGTCAGTGGACAAGATGACAAATGAAAAATCTTTGGGAGGCCTTGATTGTAAAATAACATAATTTATTTAATTTATCTCTTTTTTGAATATTATATATTTTAAATGAAATATTTAATATAATTCAATTACAGATGAAATTAGATTTTGAGGAAAACGAAGAATTAAGAAAAGACATCTCTCTTTAGCGGCGGTTTGATGGACAGATTTTAAAACCAAACTAACATGAAATTATGTTTTTCTAAAGAGAAGGTTTGCAAGACCATGTCTTAAGTATCCGTATATATATGAAGAAACATGGAATTGATTTGTTGACAGTCGTCAAGAAGAGAAATTTCATGTATGGTAATTTTTTTTATATTGTAATATTTGTGCAATATTTTTCTTTTTTACTTAGTTGTTTATTTTTATATAATAGGCCTCCAGAAGATCTCATCAAGAGATCCAGTTGAAAAATGTATACCTTCATAAATTATGACGTGGAGGGTATTCGTATTTTGATATGAAAATAATTAATGAAAATTTGGAAGCATTAATAGCTCGATCAAGTAGTGGTTTCGTAGAGGTTGAGTTTGGTCCTCCATCTCCTCCAACTCACCATGAGAAATGGAAAAGAGAAAGGAGAAGAAATAATGAAAAATATATTACAGAGGAAGATAATCAAGTGGATGATTGAATTGTAAGTAAATATTATATTTTTGTTAAAAATTATTCTATTTTATAATTTATAAACACTAATATAAGTTTTCTATTTTTCATTTCAGGATGAACTTCAGGAAAAAGAGACACATGGCACTTTTATCCCTGAGGGTAGGATGGACATCCTACCCACTACTTTGGAAAAGGAAGAACACCCCAACCATGTTAGAGGATATAAGAAAGTAGTTAGTATTTAGATGGTTTTTGGTAAGAGTAAGCAATCAATAGACCTTGAAATAGAATCCTTAAAAGAAGAGTTGAAAGATATGAAACAATCTATGGGTGATAATATTCAAGAATCAGTGAAAAAGGCTTTATTATAAACTTGGAAAGACAATAACAGGATGTGCAGCCTTCCCAGGTATATGATTTATTTCACATCATTTTTTCTATTTTATAAATTATAATCACTAATATAATTTTTCCATTTTTCAGCCTTCCCAGTCTGCTCACCCGGACTACCCTATACCATCTACTTACCCAGCCCCGTCTACGCAGCCTTCCGAGGTATATTATTTATTTGTCATCAATTTTTATATTTTTTAAATTATAAACACTAATATAGATTTTTCATTTTTCCCCATTCTCAACCTACTCACCCAGACTACTCTTCCCCATCTACTTACCCTGCCCCATCTGCGCAACCTTTAGAGGTATATTTTTTTATTTTAATCAATTTTTCTATTTTATAAATGTTAACCACTAATATACCTTTTTAAATTCTGTTCCTTCTCAGCCTCCTCACCTGGACTACCCTTCCCCATCTTCTAACGTTGAGCCTCCACCTCCTCCATCGGATCAAGCCTTATATTGTTAGTTGTTTGCAGAAGATCCTCATGTACATATTGTTCCATTATAACATGTGCATTTTTTGGGGGACTCAGTACATCATCAGCCTATGTAGATGGGTCAGGTTAGAGAGTCAATACATGTAATTATAGATCCTGCTGCTCTACTACCATTTCCTACTGTGGAGATCACCAGTGTTGGGGAATGTATAGGACATATTTTACTTTGGCCTACTTCCCTTCTTGGTTATATTTCACATGAGGTGTGTGATTTTTTAAATATTAATTACAAATGATTAAAAATTACTTATATTTTATTTCTACCATTTAACTTATATAAGAATATCTGAAAGAAAAATAAACAGCACAAATGCAACAAAATTTTCAGGAATAGTTGGTTGTAGATACTTATAATATTTCTTATGGGTTAAAAAGATTATCTGAGTCCTCTTCTTCCATGAATTTTATCTATGAGATTCGGAGGATGCCTGATATATGTGGAAGAAATTATGGATTGAAATTAATGAAAGAATATATCTTGAAATTAGTTAATTTTGAAGAGATCACGGAGTGTTTTGTGGAATTGTTTTCCAGGTATTTAAATTGACATTTGAATTACTATTTATTTAATAAAAGGAGGTTATGTCATTGACTAACTATTTTTTTAAAATTTGTTATCTACACATGAATCTTTTAAAAAAGGAAATAATAGGAATTTACAGCTTTATAGATCCATAGTAAATTTCCCTAGAAGCCAAACATCTGAAGAATCGTGAAAGAGTTCAATATATATATATGAGTGATTAACACAGACAAATATTTAGTGCTGGTTTTTTCCATTTCTAGATAAGTAAGAACATAAACATAATTATGAACTAATAATCATTATAATGCCATTAATTGTGATCCTTTTGTATTTTAGGGGTCATTGAATGTTAGGCGTATTTTTCCCAAGTAAATGTAACTTATATTGTTTTTTCTCTTTATTTGGAGGAGTGCGTAAACCATTTTCCACCTTATTAAAATGGTTATTTTTTTTATTTTTTATAAGCTCATTATGTTTAATTTTTATTGTTTATATAAGTATTATTAGTTCATATATAAAAAAATGCACTTCATGGAAACATTTTAACAAGGAATACATGTTAGATAAGAAACCATCTAAAATCAAATATGTGGAAGTACAGGTAATTAGATTTTATATTTTTGTTATATATGGTTTTTTGAGTTAAATGTTTTATAACTGCAGTGTCCTTGCAAAAATGGACATTTTGAATGTGGTTATTATATTCTACGATTCATGTACGAGATAATCACAACTGGGGAAACTAATTATTTTCATAAAGTTAGTTGTATTAATTTTTTTTATATATTTTCTGCCATATTATTATATTTTTTAATTTTATTTCATTCAATATTATTGTAGGAATTAAATGATTCACAGCCTTATTCCCAATCTGATATGGCCCATATTCAATCTACTTTTTAGAACTATTTGTTAAGTCTGATTATGATTTTAGGTATGTATATTCTAATATTTTCAAATAATAATACATATGGGTTCAAGAAACCTCACTCTTTTGATATATTAGGTGTTCGAACAAACTAATAATCAAATGAATGCTTCAACAATAACCAACAATGAGCATGTCGTAAATGATGGAGTCATGGGACTTGAAAATGTCACAAAATTTCTTGAAGTCATTGATTTCAGGTTTGTGTATTTTAATTTTACTTTATAATAACAATGTATAGATAATTTTTTTGATTAACTATATATAATAATTTAAGTTATACGAGGCATTCGATATTAAATACTATTTAATTGTTTTTGTATATTGTGTTATTTTTATAGGGGTTTTGATTTTTTTTGAAGTGTAATTATAATTATATTATAACTTTATTTATTTATGGTGTCAGTTCTTTAAATAATTGACGCCGAAATTTAAAAAAAAACATGAACTTCGGCGTCGATTTATCTAAAACTGACGCCGAAAGGTGGTTCGACCGGGTCTTTGGCGTTGGTTCTAGATAAAACCAATGCCGAAAACCAGGTATGCGATGTCGGATTTATCTAAAACTGACACTAAAAACCGGGTCAACCCACCTTTCCGCGTCAGTTTTTGATAAAACCGACACCGAAAATCATATCTAAACTTAGTTTCGGTGTCGGTTTTATGTAAAACCGATGCCGAAACTCTTATAAAAATTATTTTTGGCATCAGTTTTTGAAAAACCGATGTCGAAAATCATATTTTTAATGTCGCCTTTATAGATGTCGATTTCAAACTGACATATAAATTGTAAAAAAAAATCCGACGTTAATTTATGTTTTTCTACTAGTGGTATTTCATAAACCATTAAAATAACAATTCAGGGAGAAGTTGGATATATTGGGTGTGTCCTGAGTGACATTTCATTAATGAATAATTCTAGGAAATATTTTTCCCCTCCATCTTTATATAAGAGGATATCTCAAAACATTTATTGGGATAGAATTGTTGCATTAAATTCCATGGTCATGGTGCAACAATGTGTTTATTTCATATAGTCATGTAATGAAAAATTGTGCATATAGGTTTCTGAAACAGATGTGCAACCAACTTTATGATAAATTTTGAAAATTTTATTATATTATATAATGAGAATTCATATGTTTTTGTCGACATTTCAACCATATGTTCATTTTCTTTAGTTCCCTGACCCATTTCTAGTCAATAATCTTAGACTTTAGCCAAACTCGCCTAATTCCAGTGAGAAATAGTCCTATAGGGTCACACACTGAGTGTTTCTATTTATCTTAATTAAATTATATTTTATTTTAATTAATAGAAGAAGTATTATTTCAGTGTTCAAGAAATAATTTTATTCAAGTTATATTTATCACATAAATTAAATAAAATATTTAATCTCCTGTTTGTGAATAAAATATTTATATTCATTGTTGAAGTTTTTTTAATAAATATTTATTCATTATATTGCGAATAAAAATGTTTATTTAGAAATAAAATATTCATTTTGTTAATCAATAAATGATAGAGGAGTTTGAATGGTAAAGGTCAGAGTCTGGTAACCAATATTAATTAATAAGACTTTTACATTGTATTTGTTATTGTGCAAGTTGGGCTACACCAGAAAATAATAATTATATAAATAATAGTATATGGAATGGAATTTATTAAAGGGGATAAATGTTATTTAATTTCTATTATTCTTTTAAAAATTATTTTGACATAAATTCCAACTCTAAAAATAAATTGAAAATTCTATTATGTTGAGAATCCAAAATTGATAATTGAAAATTGTGAGGCACAAAAAATTCTCTCTCAACTACTAAAACTCTCTTCTTATCAAGAATGAGAAGCTCATGTTATATTTCTTCAAGACCTAAAAATGAGCGATCAATGAAGAACATCACAAGACATTCTACTCACTGTGTCAGTACCTGGAGATCATGTTGTGTTTCTTAGAGATTATAAGAGCACATGTGGATCACCATTAGAGGGATTATATCCTTGGATACTAAAACATAATGAATGTAATACAAAAGGATACATTCAGATGATCAACATCTACCAATGATGACATTTCCCAATTAAAAGTATATATTTATTCATATATTTTTTAAATTAATTATAAATTTGATGTCCAATATACTCGGTCTAGGTTTTTAGCAATGATTATTAACATAAATTTTAATATATCACAAACCACCACTCACTTTTGCAAAACCTGAATCCAATAAGTTGTATTATAGTGGTCATGAATAAATATATAATTATCTATTAGACTATTGAAATATGGAAAAGTATGGTTAGAATTTCATTTCATGTTATTCATTAATTAAAATGACTTGAATTAACATCTTATCAACATATTAATCATGTTCGTTTAGTATTTAATTTTTGTTAGGGTTTATGAAAAAATTATAAATTCCATTGGGAAGTGAAAAAATTTTGGATGGTAAAACTAAGTTACACATCATGTTGCCAGAGCACACATCGAATACTCGTGCACATTGTATCTAGTTACGTTGAGCAATTAATTACTCACCCATCTTTTATGAAATATTGCCTTTTGACCGGGCCAACCAGGCACACCGTAAAATTATACATGGTTTGTAACTAGCTTGTACACTCCATGTATTTTGGTAGAGTCAGTACACAGAATCCCTAGTCCTGTGACTTGGATATATGGAAACTTAGGTAAATGGATTTTAGTTACACGCACATGATGTGTAGTCTCCAATTAATGAAAAAAATAAAATTACATTAAATTTGATATTTTATAATTAAATCATTATTTGATTGAGTGGAACACCAGTTTTTTAATTTTAATAATTGTTTTGATGAAATTTAAAGGATGAATAAATTTATTGTAATTAAAAGTTCATTATTGGTTCCACTATTTATTTTCCACGAATGAAATGAACGGTGAGTATCTCCAAATAAAATTGTATTATAATTAACATTAATGGTAATTTATTAATGATTGAATGTGTTTTTATATTAAATAATAAAATTATTAATAACGGTATGAATGTTATCCATTTACTTTTTCATATTCGATGCATGTATAACCATTCTTCAGCTTCACGAAGACATTTGTATGTGGTGGATGTTTAAATTTAATTTATTACACATGTTTTTAATTATTTTATATTAAGTCTTAAAAATCATCGATCTCTCTATTTTTATGTAGTACATGTGTGTGAGAAGATATTTATGTAATCCCTTTTAACCAATCCTTTGGGTCCCCACACCTATATGTGAGTAATAAGTATTTGTAATTAATGGAGTATCCCAAGGCATGTGGAGGTGGTTCATTATTTAACAAAAATGAGGCCAACCTCGGTGATACACAACTGAATGGTAGAACACATGTGAAGTATACCATGAATGGACATAGGAGTTATTTCCAATAGGTTTAAGGTTGATTTAATATATTTTCATTAAATAAACTGTTAGAAAAAACTCGTGAATGGGTCCATTACATTAATTAATTATTTATGGTTGTTCGATTTTTTATTTTATGGATTCATATCCATGATCATATAACAAAATGAATTAATATTTAAAGACGGAAATTTAATAAATGAGTTATGTGTAAATGTTTTATCAAACATGGTTCATTAACTTTGTGATATCTACTTAATATTAATAACACATATAAAGGAAAAAAAGAATATAAAATATTCTCATAATAAAATAGGATCCATTAATTAAAAATTATATTTGACTAATAATTCCATTACTAGATTAGGAATGAAACCATAGAATTATGTGTAGTACATGGACATAGTCTATAACCATACATTTATCTAGGAGCTATCATGATATTTTTGGGTTGACTTAATAGAAATTGTATTCTGTTTAACATCCAATGTTTTCTCAATAAAAATTTAGGTGATTCGTTATAGAAATACATTTCATAATTTCAAGATAGGGGAATCTAATCAATAGATAAAGTAGAAACAAGTCCAAATATGGACAGACCGCCTTCATAATTACATTATTATAGATTTTATTGATAATTTTTGGACCATTGAAAATATAAATGGGTATCCCTAAAACAAGAATGTTAATGTAACTAGATATCCCGAGTTCAATGGTGTGTGGTATTAAATTATGATAAATCAGTGGGATATTTAATTGATAAATAAATAATAACATTTAATTTATTCAATCTCAGTTATATTGTAATCTGGAAAAAGACTCATAATATTCCCTCTCTAATTGTTGATTAAAATGACCTATTCATCGTCCACAATATCACTATGATCAATGTTGGATATAGATAACCTCTCAAATGCCATTAATGTCTATAAGTTGTTTAAATGCCTTCAGGTTGTGCTATTTCATCAGCAGAAATCTTACGTGCTATATTCCTCAAAGATCGGCACTCCTACTAATTAGGTGAGTAATGAAGAGATTATATTAAATGAAAAATATTCGACTGATGTAGTCAAAAATCATTTTTTTATTCTTTCAAAGATCTATAATAAACTAATGAAGTCTCACAAAAACATGTATGAACATAGAATGTGTGATAACCACCATACTAGTTACCTCAATAAAGATAGATAAGTATAATTTGAGATTTTCAAATCAATATTTCAGATAAATATTGGAAGGTTTTCTCCATCTAGGCCTCATGTAGTCAATATTCTTAGATACATTTAGTGACTAGAGGTTTTGGGGTTTAAAATATATGATGAACTAGGCACCGACCTCGTTCTAGCATCACTAACTCAGAGCATCCCTAACTTTGTTTTGAATTTTAATATAAAAACATTTTAATGACCCTGTTAGATATTCTTACTCTTCATCCCCAATATGACAAGGATATGAAGCATGAGATACCTTCCGTAATTTATGGGATTAAAAGGAAATGTAAAAAAATTTTATTTAGTCCCAATTATTATTAATTCCCTTCCAAGAAGAGGATGATAATGGGGAAATAAGGGTAAAATGAAGTTATCTATTTTGTCTGTGGTTGGAAGGGCCACTAAAAGAATACTTACAACAAGACAAAGAAGATAGGGGAATATTCTTGTGAGTTTTTATCGAGTTAAATTAATCTATTTCTAAAAATTGAGTATTATATTCAATGATTGTTGATGACATATATATTAAAATACAAGAACCATGTAGATTGAAAAATATTGATTGAGGAGATGGAGATCTTTGAGAATAAAATGAAGCTAAATGCACTGCTGTAGAAATCAGGGACAACCACATCTTGTTTCCAACTATAATGATCATGGTTTTAAAGGGATGTTATTATGTGTTATTAGTTATAATTTTTTTTATAAATTATGATTTGATATGGAATAAATTATTTTCAAATTTTTTAATATGTGTTTCTTATTTTATAAAGATATCATTTGTTAAGGTAGTGTACATTAAAATATCATAAATTATGTGTTGTCCCACATGAAATAAAAAAGGGAAATCTATAACAATGATAATTCACATGATTCATACCACACCTGATATTTTCAATACCATGTATGTAATGTAAATGAAAAGAGAATGAATAAATTACATCAATATTGATATTTTGTTACTTTTAATGTAAAACTGCATGGTGTATGTCATGCATGTGAATAAGGAAAAATGGCCACATTAATATTTAGTGAGAATGGTGAAAGGGCTAAATATTTTATTGAATTAGTTCATACAAATGTGTGTAGATCATTTTCTATTGAATCAAGGTGTGGATAATCATACATCATAACATTTATTTATGGTTTTTGAAGATTTGGATATTTTTTACTTAGTGAGTTATAAGTAGGATTATTTCAAAAAACTCAAGGAAAACATGAATGATGTTGAGAACCAGCTTTGTAAGAGTATTAAGAAACATTAAATAGACCGTGGTGGAGAATTTCATAATCCATAATTTATTAAATATCAATGAGAGATTAGGATTTATCTCAAATTACTTTTCATTATACAAATCATTGTAGTGGTGTAATTGAAAAGTGGAACCACACCTAGCTTTGAAAGGTGAGATCAAAGATAAGTCATGTGATTCTTCCATTATCCATTTGTCAATACACGTGATAAACAACATCATGAATATTAACCCAAGTAGAAACTAAATAAATTTATTGTATACCATTCCAATTATTGAATGTAAAGAAGCTCTTGTTGCCTTACCTACATGTGTGGGGTTTTGAAACATTTTCTAAGGCTTCTTCAGGTAATAGGATTTCACCTAAAGGCACAATGATTATCATTATAGGATATACCAAAAAAACAAAGGGATACTACCTATAAAATACATTTGATAAAAAGGATTTGGTTGGAATACATCTCATTTTTCTTGAAGAAGATCTTATCTCTAAACGATATAGTGGAAACATGATGGAATTTGAGGAATTCCAGTATAATGATTACACAAGAGTTGGGAAATGAAAAATTTCACAATGCCTTGTGGAGGATCAAATTTTTCCAGAGACAGAAGTATAGTTTAGGAGTACTAGAGTGGTTATATAACTAGAAAAATATTGTTTTCTTGTCACTAAAGATGATAAATCATTATTCATTGATTATAATGACCCTCTAACCTACAAGGATGTAGTAATTGGCATAGATGTTCCCAGGATGCAAGAATCCATGAATTCTGAATTGGATTCCATTTACCAAAAACAAGTCTAGATTTTTGTAGAACCGCCAGTATATGTAATTACTATTAGTTTGAAGCTGTGATTCAGGAAGAAAATGAACATGAATGTTAAATTAAGTACCAATAAGGTGTCACTAGTTGATAAAGGGTTTAAAAAGTGGCAACACACTGACTACGATGATACCTTTTCACCATTTGAAATGATAAAATCCTTCATTTTATACATACCATTATATATTTCTATGATTATGATATTTGGAAAATGGATATAAAGACATCCTCCCATAACAAGAACATTTAGAAATATGTCTATATGACATATCCTGAAGTGTTTTTGACCCCAATGAATTCCAAAAATGTATTCAGGTAAAATATATCCATTTATTAATTAAATTAATATCTTTTTCATGGAACATTAATTTTAATTATGTCATAACATTATTTAGTTTTGTAAAAAATTAATGTTCTCCATGTGTCTATAAAAGATTTAGTGGGAGTGCATTCATTTTCTTAATTGTATATGTTGATATAATATTACTCATTAAAAATGATTGATCGGTACTGTAGTATCTCAAGGCATGGTTAAATTAATGCTTCTATATGAGGGAATTGGGTGAGGAAACATATATTCTTAGGATCAAGGTCCATATTATTGTTTCAAGAGATCATTCAGCCTAAGTTAAAGAACATATATTGACAGGATACTGAAAATATTCAATATAGAAAAATCTAATAGGGGATTTTTTCCAGTATCACATAGAATTCACATTTCCTAGAAAATGTGTCCTAAAACACATAAGGAAATCCAAATAATGACACAGATTCTATAAACATTAGAATTTGGGTTAGTAATTCAAGATATTATATGTACTATTATAGATTTCTCATATGCATTATGTATGGTAGGAAGATATCAAGCTGATCCAAGGGACAGTCATTCGATGGTAGTCAAAACTATCCTTAGCATCTGAGGAGTACTAAGGAAATCTTACATAATTTTGGAGGTGATGAAGAGCTATACCTCAAAAGATATGGAGTTTCTATTTTCTAAAATGATCAAGATGACATGAAATAACAAACGAGATATATCTTTACATTGAATAGAGGTGTTGTGACATGGGAGAGCTCAAAGAAGGATATGGTTAAAAATTCTATAGTACAGTTTGAGTATATTGCTATATCGAAATTAGCTAAAGAAGAATTATGGATGTGAAACATCTCCTAAGACCTTGATGTGATACCTATTAGAAAATATACTATCACACTCCATTGTGTTATGATTTTAGTGATGGATATTGATAATGATCCAAGGTCACATCACCAGATAAAGCACATTCATCAAAAGTATCAACTCTTGAGGTATTTATCTACATGACACTAATGTAATAATGGACTAGAGTGTATACCAAATTGATATGGTCATAATGTATCATCTCTATGATGATAACCTTGATGGTTTATTAAGATATTCTATACTTAATGTCACGTGGTTAGATAATAAGCATTTTTGTGGCACATAGTACTTTGACTATCAGGTGCCAATACTCATATGGAGATGCAACTTCTTCTAAAAAACTCTTCATATAGTAATCTTAAAGATGGGATATTATAAGAATAGACCATCCATTATGAACTATGAATGTTTTTGGTGTCATCATATATTCCTTTCAATGATCACGTGTGATAGTTCTTAGAATTTAAAATTATTATTATTGCATGTTACAACTCGTGTACTTAGATATATTTTGTAAACCGTGATTATAAATGTTCATGGACAATTTGGATAGGTTGGGTGTGTCATGAGTGATCTTTAATTAATAAATAATTATAGGAATGATTTATCCCATCCATATTAATAGAAGCTCATATTGTGTCCATTTGATTGGAATAGAACTATTTCATTAATTTCATGGACATGGTGTAACAACAAGTTTATTTAAAATAGTCATAGAATGACATATCGAACATATAGGTTGGTGACATGAATGTGCATCCTTCCTGATGAGTTGATTTTAATAAATAGATTATACTACATAGTTAGTATTTTTATGTGGTTTTCAACACTGTGACATTAATTTTTTTGGGCACCTTAAACCATTGCAAGACAGTAATCCTAGAATTTTTCAAAGATCTCTTAATTACAATGAGAATTAATATTAAAGGGACACACTCTATGTGTTCTAGTTGACCTCGATTATATTATATTTGAGTTAAATTGATAAAATAAATATTATTCTCTATATCAATCAATAATTTTCTTCATGTTATATTGAAAGAATAAATATAATAAATATTTATTCAGTAACATATGAATAAAATATTTATTATCATTATATAAAATTTTAATGAAAATTTATTCCCTAGATTGTGAATAAAATATTTATTTATGATGAAAATATTTATTTGGTTAATAAATAAATTCTATAGGAATTAAAATAGACTATGACCAAGCCTGGTGATAATTTTTAATTAAACAAGATATTTAAATAATATTTGTTATTGCAGAAGTTGGCACAGACCATAAAATAATTATTAAAAAATTAATTTTTTGTGGCATGGTATTTATTAAAGATAATAAATGTCTTTTAATGGAAATTATGAAATTAAATTATATTTTATCTAAAATCCTAACTCCATAAATAGAAGGATATGTCTATTGTGTAGAGAATCCATAATTGAGAAAATATAATTATTGTGAAAAATGAATTCTCTCTCAACTCGTACTCTTGTATCCCTCTCAAAGAATTAGATGTACAAGAGAGATTTCATCATTACCAAAGAATGATCGATCTAGAAATAAATTGTAATGCATTTTTCTCTCCATTCAAGAATGAATAAATTGTGTGGTGTTTTTGAGAGATCATAGAAGAATTTATAGATCACAATTAGAGGGATTCTATCCTTGGGTCCTTATAGTGAAATAAAGTTAATCCAAAAGGGTATTTTTAGAGGATCAATATTCACCAACACAGAATCATAGTAGGACTATGAATTTATTTCATCAAATATTAAATATAATAATTTTAATAGGGAGGTGTAAGATCATCTCTCTTGGTTTTAGGGAATGATTATTAAACGAAATTTTAATATATCTCCCTTCACAACTCAATTATAATACACCTAAAACCAACAGATAGGAATCAAAAGGTCTAACATTGAATACAATGGTGAGTGGGACTTGTTTCACTCTATCTTATTTGATATTCATATGAAAAATCAAATCATGGTAGGGTATTCAAGAAATTATCCTTTTATTATGAGTAAATTATGAGACTTCCCTGATTTCAATTTCTGTTGGTTAATTACCATGAATCATCCTAGAGAATATATAAAGAATGCGAATATGATAAAAAAGAAATGAATGTTTTAAAAACATATTTATAAATATTTCTATGTTATTTTATTTTTTACTATTATTATTATATTACCTATAGTAAAACTAAATAAACCACTAAAAGAGATATTTGTAATTAAAATGTGATTTATATTTTATATTTTTGTGTTATTTGAAATTCTTGAATTAAAAAATTTGATACATGTTAATTTATTGTTATTTATATATCATTATTGTTATGAATTGATTATAAATGAGTTACCTTCATATTGTTTTGTTTAGATGATAAAATATCATGAAATAAAAAAAACTGAGTCCATAAAATTTCATTATGGCTTTTCCATTCCAATACGTTTTGATAAACAATTTTTTTCTGTATTTATGTTATTTGTTTTACCTAATAATTATCTTAATAAAGAAAAATTATTTACCCATGGGAATTTTATCCTTGCCTATGATTTCATTTTTCATTTTATAGTTTCTCTAAATCTATGTCTTTTATTTCTAAGTGTATAATTCAGTTTCACATCTAAAACCTTTGAATCCTGTAAATACGTGGTTATTGAGTATTCTGTTTACAGATGCAAAATTCTCTAATATTTAGAATCTGAAAACTCTGAAATTAAGACTCCCAATTATCTAAAATTTAGACTCCGATTACATTGAAATTATGACTCCGAATTCTCTAAAATTAAGACTCTTTATTATATTAAATTCAGACTCTGAATGCTCTGCAATTCTAACTCCGAATTTTCTGAAATTCGGACTCTGATTTCTATGAAATTCAGACTCTGAATTCTCTGAAATTCAGACAATGAATTCTCTGATGTTCAGACTCTGAATTATTTGAAATTATAACTCCACATTCTTTAAAATTTAGGCTCTGAATTCTATGAAATTCTGACTATGAGTTCTATGAAATTCCCACTCCGAATTTTCCAAAATTTGGACTCTGAATTCCTTAGAATTAAAACTCTTAATTTCTACGAATTTAGATTCCATATTCTTCAGAATATTGACTCTGAATTTTTCCAAATTCAGATTCTGAATTCCAGGAAAAACAGAATCTGAATATCCATGATTTATAGTCTCTGAATGATTATTTGGTTAGATTCTGATTGTTATTTTTCCTTAGACTCCAAAAAATATATCGGTTTAAGCTACCTCATTTTCCGTGAACTTTTTATAGTTATGAAACAATGTTGTGTAATCTGTTTCTATCAAACAATTTTTTGAGTGACACGGGAACAATTCCCTCTGAGAGTCAATGAAAAATAAGACTATTGCAGGAGGGAGCTGACCATTGTATTAGTTCCTGTAAATATGATCTCATTTGAATGAAATCATTAATATTCCATAAATTTATAGATTTTATGATGTTGAAATTATTTTGGAGAGATAGACACTCATTCTTTGAGTGTACTAAATATATTTTTCAGCTTGATTTGTGCAGCTCTGATTGTTTCTTGGTACAATCAAGGGATGCTAGGGATTGGGAGATGGAGGTGTCGACTACCATAAATAATGAGGTCTTTATGGATAGGAAGACATAGGTGCATATTATCTTCGTGTTTGAGGGCTTGCAGGATATCAATAAAAATCCAGATATTCCTATTGAGGGCATACCCTGTTGTGGCTAAGACAAAATTTCGTGAAAGTATAAATCAATGGGACTTTATCCAAGGTTATTGGATACCATACTCATTGGGTTAAAATATTTCATACTTGTTACTTGTTTTGTTTCAAGTTTATTTTCATGGTGTTTTGATAATGGAATAAAGTATAAACTTCATATTCTCTCTTGTTATTTTGTATACTCTGATAAGTTATATTCTATATGCATTAAGGTAGAATATTTATCATGTAAACATTTCTAAAGTTTCATTTCTGGAACCAAATTTCTAGAACCTAGAAAATTTTTAGAACTAAAAATGGATTTGTGACTTTTCCTTGTTTTTCATTATTAAACATTGTTTTCCTTAATGTTAAAAACTAATGATTTTAAACTTATAATTCACCCCCCCCCCCACATACACTTTTGTAATTGAGTATCTACATTCATATTTCTACACTATAATTGGTATCAAAGAAAGTCTCTGAAATACTTATATACACATATAAAATTACTTTCTCTAGTTTTCATTGTTATAAATATTTTCCATTCTTGGGAATTTTTCTGTTGTTTACAAACTTTTTCTTTTAACATATTTCTGTGGAAATATTTTTCAATTTTAGATGGAATTAATGATTTTTCCACGATTGAAAATCTAAATCCTACGAGACCACCTAATTTTATAGGTATGATTATGAATATTTGAGAGATCATATGAAGACTTTTGTAATTAATACTATAGTGAAATTGTTTTATTCTCACTGGAGATTAGATGATTCTAGATAAGGAAGTCATAACTTTCCCCAATCAAGAGAAGTCAGAATATCAACTAAAAAACAAGCTACACAATACTTTTTTATGTTCCATTAATAATAATTTATATAGACATTTTCTTATTGGAAGCCACTAACTGTATCTAGAATAAAATAGAGGTTACACATTTGGTACATCCAAATTTATACAAACCAAAAGATCTATTCTTAGAGCAGAATATCGTGGATTTTAATTTCATTATGGAGAGAAAATATGCAAGGTAAAACAAAGGTTTATGACTATTTTTATTATTTTACAATCTATGGGTGAGAATGGTCTTTACGATGAAGCTCTTGTGGACAAGATTATAGATATCATGGCTAATGAGTGGGAATCTAAGAGAACATCTATTGATGAGAATAAGAATGTATCTCTAATTAATCATGATGAGCCTTTTATAACTCTTCTTCAACATGACACAATAATGAAAAGAGATACTGATATGAATAAGAAGAAAAATGAAAATGGAAGGCTACCCATTACTACTAATAAATTCAAGGCTCTTTAAAGGGTTACAATATCCATATCCAAGAAAGTCATTGTTTAATCTGAATCAAGTGAAAGAGAACATAGTGAGAATAAACTAGCTAATATTGTTTGGAGGATGAACCAGATAGTTATGAAGAAAACATTTCCATATACAAATAAAAAGATAGACTGAAAAGAAAAAAATATATTTGGAAGTCACCTTTCAGGAATGAAAAAAAGTAGGACTTATATGGCCAGACTGTCTTATGCTTAAAAAATTGATAGAAAGGAAAATAATTCTAAGAAGAATAGAAAATTGTAATACAAGGATAAATCTTTTAATGTTTTGAAAGCCAATGACACATGGAGTGCTATTGGTGTAGACTATTATGATGAATCTAAAGAGTACGAGTCTTCTTGTCAGAATAATCTTGGTCTACAAGCCAATCTACCAATTGGAAATCATTGTTTAATGGCCAAGTTACATAATGCTGAATATATCACGAATGTTTAGTTAATGAAAATCATGCTGAAAAATAAATACTCTGAGTCTTCAGATGAACAATCTTCTTCTAATGAAGATAATACATTACCTACTTATGAATAACTATATAGGATTTTCAAACCTTTTTAGAATTTAAATTGTAAAATCAAGAAAAATCGTGATAAAGAAAATTCTCGATTATATATTTTAACTAAATAAATATAAGATCTTTCTAAAGATCTTGATAAGAAATCTTTTTATTTTTGAGATTGTTTTTCAAGACCTTGAAGAAGTTATTTCTGAGAAGGATAAACATTTTAAGGGTATTGAAAATGTAATTTCTAAGAAAAATATTTTATAGACTAACTCTAGTTCTAAAACTAATGTTTTTATGATAAAATCAATGTTATAAAACTAAAGTTATAAATATATTCCTTAAGGAGTTGTTTGTAAAACATTACTTCTGGTAAGTAAAATTTTGATAATATGTATTCCCAAATTCTTCCTCTAAGGAATAGTTTTGTATTTTGTTATACTCATTCTAAAATAGTTTTTAGTAAAAACTATTTTGTCCACAAAGTGCTCCATTCTGCACATAATTTCACATTGGTAGACATTGAGAAATTTTTTTCTTTAAATAAAACACAGTTTTTATATTTTCGTAATTATTATTTTTCTAAGAAAATGTGTGTACCCAAAATCTTGATTTTTGAAATTTCATGAACCAAGGAAGGTGGAAAAGTATATTTTGTACATAATTCTTTGTGAAATTTGTTTGCAATAGTTAACATTATTCTTCTTCTAAAAACATTGATCTCAAATGATTTATTTGTTTATGTTCTTAACCACAATCTCATTGGCATAAGTGAATTATGTGATGAAGGTTATCTTATGAATTCTTGGAATGATAAGTTCTTAGTACACAATTTCAAGGAAGAGTTTATTCATTCTACCCAAAGGAAATAGAATTTATAAATAGTAAACATAGAAGACCATAGGATCCAAGAACTAACTTAGTGTAATGGAATATCAATCATGGTTATAGAATAGATGGCTAGGGAACTACAACCTTAGGAACCTATGAAAACACACAATGAAAAGACTAGTTTAGGATCTACCAGGGAGTAGATTTCATTCTTCAAAAGTTTGTGATCCTTGTCTATATAGAAATAAAAATTAATCACGTTTTAAATCAATAGGTGCAAATGGGAATTTTTGGACCAACAGAAACTGGGAGTATTTGAGAAAAATATTATGTATTTATCTTAGTCGATAATTACACTATATTTACATGGTTCTATTTTCTAGCAAAGAAATATGCAGCTTTTTCTTATTTTAAAATATTTATATGACATGTTAAAAATGAGAATAACCATCCATTGATAACTATTAATAGTGATCGTGGGATGGAATTTCAAAATTATTATTTTGAAACAATCTGTAGTAGAAAAGGAATTACTCATAATGTCTCATCACTAAGAACTCCTAAACAAAATGGAATTGTTGAAATGAAAAATTGAATTCATCAAGAAATAACTAGAACTATGTTGATTGAGTATTCAATAGCTAAACACTTTCGGATAAAGCTATAAGCACATATTTTTACACTAGAAATCATGTTTTTATTAGACCATTTCATAATAAACCGCCTTACGACTTGAGGAATGGAAGAAAACCTAGACTTTCATACTTCAATGTATTCGGTTGCAATGTATTAATTTTTAATACTAGAGTTAATTTACATAAATTTGCACAGAAATCTAATAAAGAAATTTTCTTATGGTACTCCACAACCCCTAAGGATTATTGAATTTTTATAAAAAAAATGTACTATTGATGAAACAGTACATGTTATGTTTGATGAAACTGATCATTTTGATTTTAAACAACATCAACCTACATCCTCAAATGTGTTTTATAAACTGATTATAAAACCTTGATATAAGATCCTTATAATAAGGAAAATATTCTAGAGAAATTTTCTAAAGCATTTACCCCAGATGATTTCCTACCATATGTTGACGAACAGGTCTTAAAAAACCAAAATTAGTTGTTTATTAATAATCATCCATGTGATAGTATCATTGGTGATGTAAATCAACATGTAAGGACTATAAGTTCATTATGAAATTTAGTATACCATATATCATTCCTTTCCCAATTAGAACATAAAAGCATTGATGAATATTTAAGTTATGATGATTGGATTAGATCCATGCATGATGATCTTAATTAATTCAAAAGTAATAAAGTCTGGACCTTGGTTGAAATATCTATGAAAACATATGTTATTGGACTAAAAAGTGTCTTCAGAAATAATTGTTATGAAAATGAAATCATAGTATGAAATAAGGATATATTTGTTTCTAAAGCTATAATAAACAAGAAGGAATAGACTATGACAAAACCTATGCTCCTATAGCTAGACTTGAATCTATCTGTATTCGTCTTTCCATTGCATCATTCTTCAACATTAAAATGTTTCAAATGGTTGTAAAATATGATTTCCATAATGGTAATGTTCAAGGGGATATTTTTGTTGAACAATCTCATTTTATTGAAGACATAAAATATTCAAAACATGTTTTTAAACATACAAAATATTTATATCGACTTAAACAAGACCCTATAGAAAGGTATGATAGACTTACATGATCTTTATTACAAATCAAAAATTCCAAGGGAAATGCAGATCCAACCCTTTTTATAAAGAAAGATAAAAAAAATTTATTGTATGAATTTATGTTGATGACATTATATTTTGTTCAACTCATAAATCTTTAACTGATTCCTTTGTGGATCTAATAAAATATGATTTTGAAATTAGTATGATGGGCGAGTTAAAATTTTTCTTAGGTTTTAAAATTTCTCAAAAACCAGAAGGAAATTATATATCCCAATATAATTATATTAAATATATTCATAAAAATTATGGATTTGACAACACTAAGTGTATATGTAATCCCATTGGTACATCAAATTCACTTGATTGTGATGAAGCTGGGAAACCAATAGATCAAACATCATTTATAGGTATGATAGGAAGTTTACTATATATTACAGCTAGTTGTCTAGACTTATTGTTTTCAGTATAATTATGGTAAAGATATCAATCTAATCCTAAGGAATCCCATTTAAATTCATTGAAAAGAATATTTTTCTCTTCAAAGTGAACTACGAAATTAGGACACTTTTATAATTTCGAAAATTATTTTGTTTTAGAATTTTTTTCAGATGTTGACTAAGGTGGATGTAAAATGGATATGAGAAATAAATTCAGAACATTCAATTTCATATGATATTAATTAGTTTCTTGGTCATGAAAAAATAAACACTCAGTAGCACTTTCCACTACTGAAGATGAATATGTAGTAGCTGGAAGTTGTAGTGCTCAAGTGTTGTGGATGCAACACATACTCATAGAATATAGTAAGAGATTTACATAAATTTTTTTATAATACAGGTTCCATTTCCTAATGATAAAACCATGCACATTACACTCGTGCAAAACACATTGATATTATCCATCACTTTCTTAGTGATCAAACACAAAAAATAGATATCATTATTCAATTTATCAGAATGCAAGATCAAATTGATGATATTTTTAAAAAATCAATACCCTCTGATAGATTTGAAAAAATTAAACAAAAGTTTGGAATGATAACTATAAGGTAATATTCCATATTAAATTCATGTTGAAACCTATCTCCTTATAGTATGAAACTCATTTTCATAGGGGGATGACATTTTCTTGTTACTAAAATTTTTTTTATCAAAATTTTCTTAACCAGTTTTTTTCAGAATCTAATGTTTTTCTAAAAGAATTTTCCTCATTACACGTAAATTTCATATTAATCATAACGGTATGTTTCCTTTCTTAATTGTTTTTAATCATCTTTTTACATGTCGATATTGACATTTTGAATAAATATTTTCAACTGTTATTTTTCATAAATATGAATTTTTACATTAAAAAATCAAAAGATTAGAACCAACCAAATTCCCTCTTCGAAGATAATCTCAACCGTTTGATCTGATCAAGATATTTCAACCATTGGATCAATCATTGGAGATGAACTTTAACCTCAAACAGCTATATAAGGACCCCCTGATGGTTGTCCAACATCAATCTTCAAATCTCTGGTGTGATGAATCCCGGATCATCTACCGAAGTCCGTTCCAAATATTCATGTTTTCCTTAGTTTGGAATATCTATGAATGATTACCCTAAGATAAAAAAGTCATCTATAATGGAAATAACTAAATGGTATATATACAGATAGAGGTTAGTCGATCATAATTTCTTTGCTTCTTATGATTCTATTATTTCAAAGAATATCAAGCTGAATTACTGGGAGAGCCTATGGGTATCAAACCTGAAAGCACATGATCCAGTTCATCTATAGTTATAGATTGAATTATACGAATCAATATGTTTCATCAATGAAAGAGATAGAGACATGTTTTCCTCCAAAATCTATGGAAAGTCCAACTCCATTTCCTTCATTAAGGTACAAAGATTGATTGTAATTCCATGAGTGGGAGAATCATAGTTCTACACACACAAGATACCAGATGTAGCAGGCTCTTTTGATAAGGAGAAATCTATAGATTTTCTTGTTCTTTTAGTGGTGAAGACTCTAAAAATTATTTATCTCTATACAAACCTTCAGGTTCATAATTTATGGTTTCATGGTTTTATCATTCCAAGAAAATAGTAAAAGGATACACTAAAGAAGAGTGACATCTATATTATGGATTCCAAGGTGAACCTCGGGAAGATAAATATGGTGAAGTATGTTTTGATAAAAATTTAGAATATGAAGAATGGATCTATGAAAACCCAAATAATCATGTATCCCGCTATTCTCTAGAAGATTATATTTCTTTTTATTTAGTCATTAAAACCTCTTTGTACCTCAAGCCAAAGAATTTAAATGTAATGTTTTTGTTTGTTGATACTATAGGAAGAATGAAATATGATTGTAGTAGTAGATCATGAGAATTATATGAATTTACTAAAGCTAAAATCAAAACACTATCAAATAAACCAGAACTGGATGAATCTTCTATGAATGGTTGAATTAAATTAAAGGCGATGGAACCAGAGGAGATAGAAAAAACTCCTAAGGCTATGGAAACTCAATCAGCACCACCTAATCCAAATAAGAAAAAACGTATCTATATGATGTTGTTTCTCTACTGAGAGAATAAAAGTAATAAGAAGATGGATGGGGAGCCTAGGTTTTTCTTGCACCTTGCTGAGGGAAAATCCATGATGTTAAAGGCTGTTGAAAATCTTGAGAAGAAATAAAATGAAAAGGACCAGGGGAGAAATTGTCAGAAGATGAGTTGGTTCAATCCCTTCATAAGGCTGCTAAGAATGCTATTGAACAGAATCATGTACCAGAATCATTTTTGCAAGAATCACACCCAGTGACCCTAGGAAAGAAGGTGGTGATTCCAAAACTAGAACAAGGAGAAGAAAGTGTACAAGAGGAAGAGGTATAATAAGAAGAAAAAGAATAAGGAAGTGGTGATACATATGACATGATTAGACAAGTTGAGGATTATCATGAGAAGGTGATTCCTTCTGAATAGTTATCAATCTGAACATCTGATGTCGATTATTAAAAACATTCTATACTAGGAAAAGTGGAAAATGGTCAGGAAATATAAATAAACCATATGAAGAACAGTATAGAAACCATGACTTTGTTCAGCCAGAACATATTTTGGAATATGCCTAAAAATAAGAAGTTGATGAAGATAAAATAGTTTCATTATCAAATAGTGAGCATGAATCTCCCAAAGCTAAAGACATCATTCTGAGACTTAATATGGGAATGAAGGTGTTGGTTCATACACCATGGAAACCAGTTGTAGAAAAAAATGATGTTGGTGGGTCATCAAATTGTGAAGATGAAGAGATAGTAAAATATACCTCATTAACCAAATAGTTTGAATCAGAATCTTCCTCTCTTAGACAAGATTAGGTGGTACAATATTTGAAAAAGTTGGTTGATATTATTCCCTTATTTCTGAGTATAGACTCGAGGTACCACATGCCTCAACACTTGTTTAATCAGAAAGAATATTAAGTCATCATGATTATGGATATGTTTTCAAATCATGAGGCCAATTTCAAAACCTTCTTCATTGAATATAAATCCCACAAAATATCATACAAGGAAATCACAAAATGGTCAATGAATACAATAGAAGAGATGACAATTCTTGATGATTTTTAAGAAAGTGTGAAAGATTCATTTTATTCTAATTATGGGATGTTTAATGATATTACTAAGAGTTTTGAGGAAAATCTAAGTCTTGAATAGTCAAATCGAATGTGGGATGTCAAGGATCTGAATGGGAAGCTTAATTAAGTGGCTATGAATTAGAAGAGGAAATGGATCTCAGAATAGAGTTTGAAGAAAATATTTCTATGCAAAAAATATTTTACTGGCTTAGGAAGATATTTTTATGGCTTAGGATGAAAATATCAAAGACTTAGAGAAGAAAATGAAGAGCATAATTAGCTTCTCAAGCATGTGGATGAATATCACAAGGAGAAAAAAAACATGAAAACAAGCGTATTGTGGTTATATCTAAAGGATAACGAAGGATAATTTTTCCACAATCTGATATTTTGTTTATTTTTTCCTTCTTTATACCAATATTTCCTTTCATAATGAAATTTTTGTTGTTCATCATCAGTTTTTTGTATAATAATAATTTTCTAGGTACCATATTTTTCCATTCTCCTTATTCTCTTTTGAAAATAAAAAAGGTGGAGAAACAAATGATAAAAAATCCTAAGTAAAGAAGTTAAATTATTATTTATGGGGAGTATATCTAATGGGAAGTTTCATCAAATAATATTTCCTTATACAGAAAATATAAAAATATTTTTAAGGAAATCAAGAATACGATCCATAGGGATTTCAAAATCTAAGGGGGGGGGGAGTTTATTGTATTTACCATGATTCATGAGTAAAAGTAGATACTTTTTTTCATGTCCATAATGAAAAAATCTAAACCTTATATTCTTTTTCGTAAGGGTGTTTGTTCTTTCTAGTAAGGGGGAGACCATTGAGTCAATAACACTTTCTTATGAATTTTCCATTCCTCAATATTTTGAAAATCACTAACATTTTATCGTAAGAAAATATTTTTCACTAAGAATTATCATAATAAGGAAATGCTTTTGTTCCCTATGAAATATTATCCTAAACTTTGTTTTTATAGTTAAGTTTATAGTTTCTCTAAATATAACTCTTTTTAATTCTAATTGTAAAATTAGGTTTCACATCTAAAACCTCAGAATACTATAAATCCTTGGTTATAGAGTATTCAGTTTTCAAACTACACATTCTCTGATATTAAGACATTGAATTCTCTAAAATTAAAACTCTGAATTCTCTTAAATTATGACTCCTAATTCTTTAAAATTAATACTATGAATTCTCTAAAATTAAGACTTCTAATTCTATGAAACTTAGTCATTGAATTCTCTGAAATTATGACATAAAATTATATGAAACTCAAATTAAAAATTATTTGAAATTTTTACTTTAAATTCATTAAAATTCAGTCTCTTAATTCAATTAAATTCAGACTTCGAATTCTCTTAAACACGGACTCTAAATTCTCTAAAATTCAAACTCTGAATTCACAGGAATATAGACCCCGATTTCTCTTGAATTAAGACTTTTAATTCTCTAGAATTCAGAATCTGAATTCTCTGAAATTAAAACTCAAATTTCCTCATAATTCAACTATGAATTATTCAATAATCCAACTCCAATATCCTCATAATTCTGACTCTTAATCCTTAGAATTATGACTCTTAATTACTTGTAATTTTCAATCCTAATTCCTTAGAATTCAGACTCCTAATTCCCCGAAATTCTGACTCTGAGTTTGTTAGAATTCGGATTCAAAATTCCTTCAATAACAGAATCCAAATATATATGAGTTATAGTCTCTAAATTTTTATTTGGTTATATTCCGAACATTTTTTTCTTAGACTCTTAAGAATAGATTTTGTTTAAGAAAAGTTATTTTTCTTACACATGTTATAGTTATGAAACAATTCCATACAATCTGTTTTTAACTAACTGTTGTTTGAGTGACACATGTATAAGTTTCTCTGAGATTCATGGAAAAGTATAATCGTTGGAGGAGGGATCCAAAAATTGGAGAAGTTAATATAATTAGGAGATATTTTTAATTAGACAATTATATTTCCATCACTATATAGATTTCATGTTGTTGAGGTGATTTCTAGATATATAGACTCTCATTTGTTGTGCGTACTAAACATCTTGTTCACCTTTCTTTGTGTGACTCATATTATTGTTTAGTATAATCGATGGCTTCTGTGGATAGGAAGACAGAGTTGCCGACAACCTTAATGTTCGAGTGCTTCTGTGGATAAGAAGATAGAGGTTTCGACTACCTTGATGTTCGAGGGTGTGTGGGGATAGAAAGCCAAATTCCAATATTCCTATCGAGGGCTTACCCTGGTGTGGGTATGGCAAACATTCATGAAAGAAAAAATCAGGCGACTTTTATCCAAGATTGTTGGATACCGTACTCTTTGGGATAAAATACTTTATTATTGTTACTCATTTTGTTTCATGTATATTTTTGATGTGTTTTGATAAAGGAATAAGGTGTAACCTTATTATAATTTCAAGAATTTTTTTATACTTTGATAAGTGAGATTCAATACACTTTAAGTTAGATACTTATTCTTGTAAACTTTTCTTAAGTTTAATTTCTGATACAACGTTTTTGGAACCTAGCAAGATTGTAGAACTAAAAGATGCTTTGTGAATTTACCTTGTCTAACATTGTTAAACATAGTTTTCTTTAAGGTTTAAAATTATATTTTTTAAACATACAATTCACCTTCTCCCCTCTTATAATTGAGCATCTACATTCATATATCAATCCTATGAAATTATAAATTAATGATTGTAATTAAATATATTCCATGAATAATATGGATGTAAAATATTATTAATGATGGAATGTAATATTTTATGCTGGGAAATTATATCGTTTCTTGATTTTAAATATGATTATTGGAACCACAACACATTATTACATTATAATTAAATATATTAATTAAATAGGCCATTAAATAGTGGGGATATGAACGATGTTTATATGGTTTCTTGTATTATATTCCTGATATTTTGTTTTTGGTTAGTAATGATGTGGTTATGATTAGATTCAATGGTAATAGTGATAGAAGTGTTATGGTATTGTGTGAGATAATTAGAATATTTATGACCATAATTGGGGAAATAATGAGTAATGGTGGGATTTTAATAAAATCATGAAATGTTTTATGGGATCAAAATAAATTGATATAGCATATAATTGAAGTATTAAACAATGAAATTAATGAATACTAGAAGGAATATTTATTGGTTATGGATATAGTGGTTTATCATTATATATTAAGATAATTCCCCATAACAAACCTAATATTGGGTGGTGAGTGGGAATCATTAATATTATAAGTTAATGAATAAAATAAAATAAAAAAATATTGTATTGATTTTATTGTTTCGAGAGTTTACTTATTGTGTTATACAAGTAGTGGTGGTTGTTGAAGGGTATCACTGGCCTTATGGAATAAAATAATGGGTTTATTTATGGTATTTTATTTTACTCACATATTATGGGTGTTTTTTGTATCTATTTATTGTATTATTTTATTTTTATTTTTAAACAATCCCCAACTAAGTTGAGTATTTTATAGTAATAGAAAATTTTTTTGTTCAATGTATTTTACCCAACATCATGGTTGGTGATGTGGGAAATCTAACATCATGTATACACTATCTTATTTAAATAATATATCATTCATGGTGTGATATTTTCATGTGGTGTGAGATTATGTATGGTGTGGTAGGGGCACATGGTGGAATGATCATACTAGAGTGAGAGTGTCATGTGGTGTACCTAATATTGTGTTGATGATAATAGGATAGTGTGTTAAGTATAATGATGATATTGAATAGTCATAGGGGAAAACAATGTCGGAATCATTCATGCCCAACATTTTTATAATATTATATTCATAGATATTAGGATATTTATTAATTCCAAAATAAGATTCTAGACAATAGTTTATATTAGGGTACGTTGGCTTGTGGTATAAAAAACATCAGATATATAAGTGATGGAATAATAAATGATGGGTTGGGAATGAAGAATCTGAATGGTCAATTAAGTTTAGGGAACTTATTAATATATTCTTTAAAAAAAATTGCATTGTGTGCACTACTTTGAGAGTGAACCTTAATGAGGTCAGGAAGGGTAGTTTACCTAATAAGAGAATATGTTTTTTACTCCTCACTTATTTGAGAATTAATATGATTTTCTCACATTATAATGATATACTAGGGTGGATCCAATAGCTTGTTCATGAAATTATCACCCTTATAGGTACAAACTATTTTTCACCTGATCAAGATGGATTTGGTAACTAAGATTGATTATACCAGCATGTTCTCGTTAGTTTCCATTTATACTAATTCATATGACTCAATTTATTATTTACTTTTTAGAGGATTATTTATTTCATGTAATGAATTTTAAATTATTATTTTCTTAGGATTTTTCTTTATCATATATGATTTGGCGATGACATGGGATTATCATTATATCTTGTGTCCTTAATTTTTCATAATGAGGATAAATGGACTTAATTTTAGGTTATATAACCTCCAGGGTAGTTCCCAACTAGGGCCTATTAAGGGTGTGCTTCAAGGGTCACTATATATATTAATTTTTAGGCATGGATGGGTAGTGGTGGTGGGAGGCCGTGACACAGAGACTATATTCTTTATAGGAATGAAGTATGCATTTTTTATTGTGTATGATTACAGAGGATTTAAATTGGTATATTTTCAATCCCATAAATGAAAAAAATTACCTATATTTCTCATTTACTATAATTTATTACTTCATAATAAATTAATAATGTTATTTTTATTTTTTGAATTAATATGTGAGGAGAATTTTAGAATCCTCAATTTGAGAACTTTTGAGAATTTAATTTTTTTATTGTAACCCTGTCTGATTTTTGTAGGTAATTAACATTAAATAAAATAATTCTTATATATAACTTTTTTTTAAATAAAAAAACTAAATAATACTATGATATTTTGAGATAAAATATTATAATGCATATTTATGTATTAATATATTTTAATAATACAGTATAATATTTCATTATGAAAATTACAAGAGGGATAAAACCGTATGTTACAAAAGTCACCATGAGTATTATGTTTTTATCCAAATGGTTTTCCATGATGATCCTAAGATGAAATAAAACTATTTAATAAATGTAAAACATTATAAATACAAAATAAATTTTAGTTTATAATTATGTAATAGGGTTGAGTTAATTTTTTTAAAGCAACTACTACTATATATAATAAAGTATTATGTTCATTATACACATAATCATCTGAAATATAGTCCTTTGACATTTGGTCATTGGATATATATTCATTGGATATATTTACTTTTTATAAATTTGAATCCAATAGTAAAATTTATTTTATTTTATTTGTAATTACAAATTAAAAATGATATAATTAAATATTAGTAACTAATTCTATAAAATAATAATAATAATAATTAATTAAATTATTTTTTAATTATATAATATTTTTTTATGAATGAATGATTTAATTATAAAACATATAGATTTATTAACATTTAATTGGTATAGTATAAATATTGGGATATGATTAAATACAACTAATGTTTAAATGTCTAATTTCGAATTAATATTCTACATTATTATTGGATATTTTTTAATTATATTATATAGTATTATTGATTTAAAATAATAAAATGTGTTTTTAACATATGAATTAAAAACATTCCAATCATTTTCTAAATATTATTTGGTAGGGAGTATTATTAACATAATTTAAGGTGTTGTAATGTTTTTCAAAACACTATTTTTATGTGTTATACATTTATTATTTCATCATAACTAATTAGAAAATATAATAATTAAATCTAATAAAATGGATTTTATATTTGGAATTAGTAATTCCAAATTTACTAAATAGTTCATTTCATTTTCATATACATAATTAAGTTTATAATGTAAATGTGTATCACTTATGTAATGTTTGAAATAAGTTAAACGTGTTAAATCTGGGGATTAATGTCAAAATATATCATACAAAATTATCTATAAATTAATGGATGAGGTAATGATCTACATACATTAATATTATCTTAATTATTTTTAAAATTTTCAAACACATTCTTAAATAATTCAATTCCATTCATATTATATAATGTGTCCTTACTAAAATTCCCCCCTCTAATCTATAAAGAATCCATCCACTAACTGGATCAACCCAGTCCTTTCTTATGATTTTATCATCAATATATACCCAAATTTCCATCACAAAATCCTCTACACCATTTTCGAACCTCATTATCAAATTTCAAATCTCAAATCCCACATCAATAAGGGATCCTCAAAAATTAGATTCATATTTTAAACTCAAGTGTTATATTCTTCTTAAACATTATTCCTTATCTTCCTCATACAAATGTTCTTAAATGTAATTTTTAAATTTAATAACATGGGTTTGAAATCATTAATATTCTATAGGATCATGATTATTACTATACAATAACATGTTTTTATTGATTCAATAATTAAAATATGTTGTTCTTTGGGTAACATTTTTCTACCCACAGGAATGATGATGTTCACATAATGAATGATTGTAAAAAACAAAAAATCATTAAATATTATTAAAAGTAGTGTATTTAATCAGTTTTTGTAATTATTTATGTATAATATATATAACCATGTCCATTAATAACAAAAATAATTTCAAAGAATCTAAATTAAAGAAATTATTTATAAGATTTCCATGAAAACCATCAACAAGAAATTCCCATGATAATCTAGAAATATAAGAAATTTATATATTGAATAATCATGGATATTATATAGGTGATGAATCTATTATTTTGTTTCATGGACTAGAATTTTTTATTCATATCATTTGTGGAAAACATGTAAACTAATAATTGAATATTAATTTTAAGAAGGAATGTTTAATAAAGGGGTAATAGTAAATAATAAATAGATGATATGTAATAAAATAAATATAAACATGGGTCTGATATATATATAATCTAAATTTATTATACAAAGTAAAAGAGTATACACAACGGATTGAGAATCCAATATTAGTGTTTTTTTCCAATCTGACATTGATTTAGAGATTATTTATGACTAAATATCCATATGTGGAAACATATTTTAAATTTATATATAAAACATATATATTTATTCATATATTATTATTCATTGGTTTTATGTATATTATATCCTTCTCATCCCACATTGGACCAAAACCCGACTAAAAGGGTGCTTATAAGTAGTGCTAACCTTATCTATTATTTCGGGTGTGTAATCATTGTCCTTCTTTCCAACATTCAATATATATTTTTAATAAATGTCCTTATATATGCATAAATAATTTATGAAGGTATTTTTCTATTTAATTTGACTATATTTACATATTTATGAAAACAATATTTCTTTTATTATTTTCCATATGAATGCTTATTCCTTATTTATTCTTCATTTTTCTTTGAGAAGATTCATTTTTATGTTTTCTTTGTTCTAAAATTAATTCATATTTCCATTTTCAAATTGATATTTTATTTTCAAATAGATTTTAACTAATATAAAAATATTTTTTTTCGATGTAACTTTCCAACCTTCTTATAAATGTGTTTTCATCAATTCCACCTATATTTAATGGTTCCTATGCTTTAATAGGCATATTATCCAATGATAATATCATCCTTCTTTGAATTTATGGATTATAATCATTTTTATGGAAATAAAAATGGACGTCATTTCATTATCATGAAATAATTATTACATGATGTCACATTTAATTTTTCATGTTCATATTGTAACTATCTATATGCTTTCAAATAATCTGATCAGTGGGTTTATTGTTTCACTATAATGAATTGGGTAATTTTTTATATTTAAAGATATTAGGATGGAATACGGTTATTTTCCCCATGTACACTATTTTATATTATATAGGTGGTAAGCATAATTCCATTATATTATAGGTAACTGGTATTCCTCTTCCATTTATAATAACATGGTGTCAATCCCTATGATATATTACGATTCATATTAAAATTTCTGTAATACATTGTTTCATTATTCAGTGTGACTAATATTATATTCCCATGGATAATTTTTATTGACACAAGATTCAAAACTCTATTGATTCGTTATTTGGTTATACAAAATTCCTCAGGCCATGTCCCCTATTTTATGATATATATATTTATAAGGACTCATACTTAAATATTACATAATATTTATTTAAGTAAATAATTTTACTTTCTTACACATCAATGATCTTTTAAGGTTTATTTTTTTAGATATTTCTTCCAAAAACCAATATTAAAAAACATAAAATACAATTTGGACACATCTGATAAGTATCAACTTTTCCCATAATATAAAACATTTAAAATAAATCAGGATTTTTTTTTCATGGTAAACCTCTGAAACATATAAATTGAATTATTACTTTCCATTACCCATCTTTAAACCATATTAATGCATTTTAATCAATATTAAGATGATCCAAAATCTTAAGCAAGGGATATTAAAATTAATGGACAACAGTAGTTATGTAAAATCATACAAAATTGAACATTTTCATTTATCTTGAATGTTATTTGATTAAATGAAATTAATATTTTCACACAAACAGTATAAATTTTTCTCAATGAAAATCATTAAAACCCGTAGTAATAAATTAAATCTCATTTAGGTGACTTATAACATAATACACATTAACCATTTCAAAACCCTTTTAATTTGAAAAATAGTATTTACAAATTCAAAAATTATAATTACCCAATTAATTGGAGATCTATAATTTGGATAATCAGTCTTACAAGATATATTGGTCACCCTCATTAACCATAATGGGGCACAAACCTTCATATAATCCATATTAGGATCACCCCTTTATTATGAGATTTAACGGGGGAAACCCCTTCATATAAGATATATCGGGCTCATACTTGAGCAATAATTGGATCAATCCTTCGTATTAGATATATAGGCATAATAATTTTTATATAATGTTCAAGTACTATATCAAAAGTACAATAGGCTCATCACAAAACCATTTTAAAAATCCCTTTTAAAATCCATATCAAAAACACTTTCGGATGAAAATTCCATTTTCTTTTAAGAAGAAAATTTCAATACAAAAATAATCAAATAAAATTTATAATAATTTTCAATTAAGAAAACATTTATGATTTAAAATGATTATATATAAAAAATAATTTCATGATGACATGAAAGGTCATTATCGATGTACATTAAAAATAGGACATGTCATTTTTCATTTATAACAATGTTCTTTTTAAGATGAATAAAAAGAAAAATTTTGAAAACCGTTGAATTAAATTCAAAATAGACATAAAAAAACTTTTATAATCCTATTATATCCATGTATATATATATATATATAATAATATAATGAATATTGATATGGAGAAATTAATTTAAATGTTAAATCATTAACCATTCAAATCTTATCATACCATATTCAACATTTAAATAATAATACAAATGAAATAATAAAATTTAAGAAACATTAAATAATATGATAATATATAAAATATGGATATTTAATGTTAAAGGGGGTTTATATACACATTATCAAATAATAATAGTCTATATCATTAATAAATTTCTTAATTAAAGAAGATTGAGACGAAATCCCTTTCAAACATGGTAACATATTAATTAGAAACCCAAAATGTAATAATCAAAATATGAAAATTTAAATACCGTGAAAATAAAATTATTATTGATAAATTATATCAAAAGGATATTTATAAAAACCATAATAAAATTAATTGATGAATAAGACATTCATCTCACAAATGTAAAATGTGAGATGAAATTCACTTACCGTGAGTCCAACTTGTCATTTGTGTCTTCATCATCCTAAATAAAAATAATCTATTAATTATTTAACTTATTTGAATCCTTTTTAATGTTTATAATTACATTTATTTTACTTATGACATTTTTTTAAACAACTACATAAATGATTAAGTTTATGTCAGATGTTTTGGGCAAATTCAGTGTATGTGTCAAAAACAACCTTGGATGGTCAACCATAGTCAATGGGATAATCATATAAAAATATCCATATTAATAATCATGTCATAATTATCATATTAAAACTTAAATTATACATTCATAACAAATTATGAATGATGGTTATGAAAAATGAACAAATACAATCATAGAGACAGAATGTCTTAGGTACACATGAGTAACAATCCAATTTTCAAGGATCATTATGGAAAGAAGGAAAGAAAATTTTTTGGTGACCTCTCCCCTAGAGACTATGTCTTGACAACCCTTATCCCACCATCCATAGTCCAGGGGATGGAGACTATCATGGGAAAGGAATGTCCCAGAAAATGGGAATGCATTGTTGTTAAACCTGCCAACACACAGACCAAGAACACAACAAGATGCAAACCACATAGTAAAACTGTAGTACTAAAATTTTGTACTGAAATAAAATTGTCTGGAATTCAAGACTAACTAAAAATACACAACTAAAAAACAAAACACATATGAGATCGTCCACCAGGGATCCTACCTGAATGTTGGGTATAGCCTATCTCCGTAGCTTTCCACGCTAACATGTCACCTCTTTGTACCGCCTAGTCCTGGCTCCCTAAAGTCTCAGCCAATCTACACTTCATCTGCACAAAAGACAAAAATTTGTAGTCAAATCCCATTTAGGGGTGAGTATAAAAATATCATGTAAGGACCCAAAGACCCCTGAAGGTCTCTCAGAATTCCACCAAGGAAAACTAAAAATCAAGATCACAATCATAAATCACAAAGATAATGACTCATCTCAAACCAGTTACTCAACTAAGTGTTTAGAAATAAATATGATTAGTCTTAAGATATATCAATTTATTCTGTTCAGAATTTTCCACAATAGAACCAATAAGGAGTTCATCCATTGATGATCCACATAGGATCGTATGTCTCTGATCCATAACCGGTCATTCTAGGGATGGTCCTCGTTGGGTTGTACATTTATGATCCACACATGGTTGTTATAATGTTGATCCAAACATGGTCTCTATGATCCGTATCCACATAGGGTCGTTATGATAATGATCCCAAAATGGTCACTATGATGCTGATCCATACATGGTCTATATGATGTTGATCCACAATGGGTCTCTATGATGTTGATCCACATAGGGTCACTACAATTTTGATCCACACAGGGTCATTATCATATTAATCCACACATGGTCTCTATGTAATTGATAGCTAGACACATGATTCTCCACACTTGGTGCACTATAGTTCTGTAGTATCTTTTCCTCTAGATGTCATTTGTGCCTCAACTACCACAAATATCTTCAAAGGAGTAACCCAAAGGACCACTATGTCTTAAGGGTTCCAATGCGATAGACATCGTGCCAATCGGACACCTAGTGTGTGATTTATAATCATTTTAGTACCGAAGGCCATGTTAGATTCGTATTTGATCCAACCCAGTCATACTCCAAATTTCTCAAAATCTAAGTGGAGTATCTAAATATTACATTCACGTTTCAAGGATTCCATGTCACCATACGTTTTTTCAAATGGGTGCATGGTTTGTGAGATACGGCCTTTTATGTGTATCTGGGCTAGAAAGGGTTTCGGTCCGGCCGACCCAGTCAGACCAACCCGAAATGCCTTAAAATGGCCGAACCCCACCTGGTTCTAGTCGACCAATCCCGGTCCGGGTCTGTCCCGAGTCTGACCTGACCATACCTGAACCAGCTAGGCTGGCCCGAGTGGGCTGGGTAGTGGGATCAACCCGCTAACTAGTGTGGCCCCCAGCTATGTGGCTCGTGTGGGGTCTCTCCACCTCCCATAATCGCTAATCCATTCGAGATTTCTCAATAGGTTGAACCACATGGTTCCACCCCCAATTAGTGGGACCTACGTGGTGCGAGTACCCTTCATCATGGATTCAAAGTCGTGGCCTCATACGCAACAGACAACGGCATGCTGCCATACTACCACTGCGGCCGACTGATGCCATTCACCCAGTCTGTTCGCCGCAACGTCTTTGGGTGCCACCTCTCTTCTGTGGTTAGAAAAAATTGGTGTCACCATCGTCGGCACTAACGAGGCTTCTATGACCACTAAGTGTGTCATGGTTGTCCGTTTCACTTCCAAACACCTCTACAGGCATCCTGGGTTGTTGTCCGCACTACGTGCCTCCCAAATTTAGGATTTCGTTGAGTTAAAATTCTGTCCCCAAAGAACGTGAGAAAAACCAATGTGGAGGAGGGTCTATGCCTTGTCTATATGGATTGTTCCCTCTGTGTTAGCATCATATCATGCGAGTAATAAAAAAATCATCATAATGAAAAGTTTAAATAAGCTCAAAACTCCCACAATAATCACTTGTAATTTCATACGAACCACGAATCAGCCCATTTTGTATTATCCACATTTTTCATGTTTTTCAATTGAAAGGAAATGAATCAATAAATTATGTAAATTTTATAACAACCCCAACATCAGATTGTATGGATACTTTGTGGTTGGGGAAGAATATTCCATGTGTGGTGATGTCGACGACATTCGTTGATCCCAGATTGATTCCTCCAATGTTTTCATTTAATCATTCATTCTTCATTGGTGGAAGACAGGATGGAACTTCGTCAGACGTTCCTCCCATCCATCTAAAAAACACAATCCCGAGATTCATTTAAATAGATGGGAAGTTAGATTTACACATTGTAGGATTAATGGAGTTAATTGATTAGTTTTAATTGATGATCATTATAATTACCATCGGTAAGGTTACAAAAAAGATGAGTCAAGCCACGAAATAGCTTGAGAACTACGCGGTCCTGCCACCACTTATCAATAGTTGGAAGAAAATTTAACTAATATTTTTATGTTATATTATTATTTTTCAATAATCTTATAAAACTATATTTCTCTCCCGACCTACTGTGGTTAATGCTAATCCACCCATAAAGGGATCCCAGTATTAAGTATTCTACGATGCCCTCATATTTTTAATCTCAGCACTGGTTCAAAATATAGAAATTCCCACATACACAATTACTGTAGGTTTGTGAAAAAAATAAAAATTATGTTTCGGGCACACTGGAACTCCGAATCAAGCGCCGTAAATTTTTTCAAACTTGTAATTATCCCAAATATTATAAATAAAACTTTATTGAATTTTTGGGTTTTTACATTCTCTCCACCTTTGGTATTTTCCCCCTGAAAGCTACTACCAAACTAGGGGAAAATGGTGGTAATTAGCACGTTTTTGATCTGCCCTCCCACATGTACAATCTTGGAGGTTCTCGTGCTACCGACAAACTCATACCAGAGGAATCAAACTCCCATGAAGGACCCACTCCTATCAATCCTCTATCTCTACCAAAAACTATGAAAACATCACCCCATCGTCATTATCCAGCTTTCCCTAGTCTATAATGTATGATGGATCATGCATGTACCTCCTCATCTATGACTCATGGATCACATTATGCACCCAGTGCATCTATGGGGGAATTGATATATGTTAGGCCACCTCTCCTACTCTGCTGAGGGTCTGGAAATGTCCGATGAACCTCATAGATATACTATGGCCCCGTACAAACCTCCTTAATCCTCATTGGGATGAAACCTGTATGAAGACATGGTCTCCCTCCTCAAACTCGAAGGGTCTCCATATTTTATAGGCATAATATTTATAATAACTCTATGCGGTATTCATCCTCTCCTAGATGATATGCACCTTTTTTTGGTAGCTTGTACCAATATTGGACCCATAAGGGTTGACTCGCCTTGGACTATCTAGCATTGTGATGATCTACATGGTCTCCTGTATAGGGCCGCAAACGGTTCCACACCCATGGTGGATTGATAGCTATTGTTTTATGCGAACTCAACCAAGGGAAAGTGATCCCCCCAAAAGTGGAAAAATCAAGTAAATAAGTACGAAGCATATCCTCAAGTGTCTCTATGGTCCTCTCTGTCTGAACAACTTTATAAGGATGAAAGGAATTGCTTAAATGTAACTGAGTCTTGAACACCTCCTTCAATACCTTCCACAAGAGGGATGTAAAACGAGAATTGAAATCTGAGATAATCGTCGATGATACCCCATGAATCCATACAATATCTGGTACATAGAGACATACCATGCTCTCTACTAATCCCCGCTCTCTGATGGGGTGGATGTGGGAAAACTTTATTAGTTGGTAAACGATCACCCATATTGAATGAGGAACCATGAACATATATATTATCCATGTTAGTAAGTCCGTGGATATACCTTATCTATTTCACTCTGGTACCTCCAGTGGGTGAGGTAAGCATGGTGTTACCTGATACTCGGCCTTCACTTGATGAAAAATGATGCAACGCGATGCGAACTATGCCACCTCTTTCTTCTACCTTGACAACAGTGCTAATGATGGAGGTCCTCGTACATATTATCCACTCCAGGATGTACCGAGAAATGGGATATGTGAAACTCCCACAATACCTCCTCTCATAGTGTCACTAGTACCATGGTGCATCCGATGAAGAAAAGGATGTACTCCCCACCTTTAGAAAATCAACCAGAATCCTATCATAAGGATATCTAAGCACGTCAGGCCTTGTAGTCTATGTCCAAAAGTTGTGCCTCCCTTACTCGCTGAAGGAGTAGGGTAGTAACTATATTAAACTGTCTGTAAGATGATCAATCTCTATCCATGAATGATAACTACAGTGCAGCTAGTTTCTCTCCTTCCACACATAGAAACATTAGACCAGACCTCCTACTATGTGTTTCTACCACCACGTTCCCCTTCCCTGGTGTATAGGATATCTCAATGTCAGAGTCCTGGAGAAACTTTATCCATCATCACTGTCTCCGGTTCAGGTTCTTATCTGAGAAGATATACATGAGATTCTTGTGATCATAGTAAATAGTAAACTGTTCAACCATCATGTAGTGTTTCCACATCTTCTAGATGAAGACCAAATTTGCTAACTTCAGGTCATGGGTAGCATAGTTATGCTCATGATTTCTCAAATTCCACTAAGTCTCAAGTAATCACCACTCACTCCTACATCAGGAAACAACCATGTCTGGTCCTTGATGCATCACAGTTGACTATATACAAAACTCCCTCTTCTAGTAGCCTCAAGATGGGGGCACCCATCAGTCTCTGCCTCATCTCTTGGAAACTCTTCTTGATATTCTCCATCCACAAGAAACGCTACCCCTTCCACGTCATGGTTAACAAGGGTTTTGCATCTCTGGAGAGGTCAAGAACACATCTATGGTAGTATCCAGCCAATCCCAAGAAACTTTGCACCTCTGTTACACTCTTGGGTGGATCCCAAGAAAGCACTGCCTATATCTTCACCAGATCCACTAAAACTACATCCTATAAGATAACATACCCCAAGAAGTGTAATTCTTGTATTCATAACTATCAAATTTATAGATTCTCATAAAATAGGTTCTCTCTTTGTTTATTTTAAATTTTCAGTAGGTGTGTGGAGTGCTCCTCCTCCGACGTTGAGTATATAAAGATGTCATCAATGAAGTCCACCATGAAAGAATCAAGGTAAGGAAAGAAGATATTATTCATGAGTCCCATGAACAATTATGGGGAATTGGTCATGCCGAAAGACATCACCAAGAACACATAGTAGCCTTACTGGCATCTGAAAATTGTCTTAGGTACATCCCCATATCTTACCATTAGCTGATGATATCCTGATCTGAGGTCTATCATTAAAACCCAAAGAGATCCTTCACCTAGTTGAATAGATCATCAATCCTCATGTGTGTATACTTGTTATTCATAGTCACATTTTTTAGGCGCATATAGTCCACGCAAAGCCTCGTACTCTATTCTGCCTTCTAAGCGAACAAATTCGGGGATGCCCATGGAGAGACACTGTGCCTTATGAAACCCTTCCACTGCAAGTACACCCACTATACCCACAAATCGTGATGCTCTGTGGGATCCATACAATATGATGGAGTAGGTATCAGTGCCATTCTGGGTACATGTTGATGAATAATTCTACCTCTCTATAGGGAGGTAGTCCCAAAACATCATAAGGAAAGACAACAGCATACTAGTCAACCACTACAGGATTTCTCGGACTCCTAACTTCAACTTCTCCGAGGGTAAAGATAGCCATATATTGTGTGACCGGATTCATTCTCCTCTAGGAAATCCCATCATCCTCTGAAATGGTTCCCCTATCACTGGTGAAGGAAACCTGCTTCACATCCTCATAGACACACCACACTTTGTGCCTAAAATAGTCAATTTGTGCTTGGACATTGGATAACCAATTCATACCCAATATGAAATCGTAATGCCTCGACGATGCTACTAGGAGATCAAATCCAAATAACTCACCTCCTAGAGTAATATCCAACTGATGGAACTAGTATGTGATTGTCGAATTCTATCATGTTGGAGTCTATAATCGTAAGGATCAATCCAATGGCTCTATGGGAGGCTTCGAGCTCTGAGAAAGAGAAGCGGAAATTAAAGATTGATTGGAACCTGTATCTGTAAGTATTGTAGTTATGGTGGAGTAGACACAAAACATAACTTAAATAATCTTTGAAGAACCATTGTCATATGCCTAAATTTCGTGACATTGTGCTCATCACTTTCCACCTGCACCCTTTGGATGGGGTGGACCACCAGGAGGTGGTGGAAGAAAAACTTAATTAGAAACCAAGTGCCTGCTGCACGGCCTGTTCTCTGCCATGTATGCCACCCTACAGACCATTTCACTTGAATGTCTACCTCTGCCTTAGTGGTCCCTCGACCATCTATTGATTGTTGGTACAACAGGTTGGGCAGTCATGAACCATGTGGCCCTACCCACTACACGTGAAGCACTATCTACTCCTAAGTGGGCCTTCTCTACCTCATGGGTTTTGTACCTCTGACTCTGCATCCAGGGGTCATCCTACGAAAGATCTGGCCCACTTGGAACATGACCTGGCAACCTGTTTTCCAATGGTGGCTCTTACTGTCGATGCCTTCTAGAATAAGATTCTCTCCTCCAATAACTCTCATTTGAGTACTCCAGACTACATTGGGATATTGAGTTATATCATCGACATTCTGATCTCTAACCGGAGACCATTCTCAATGGTTTAATCCCTAATTAATGTGTCTCTTACCATGTTGGTGGAGTAGTGCGAGTGGTCATTGAATCTTGTTGAGTACAAGGACATGGTTTGGATGCCCTACTGTAAGTGCATGAGCGCTTGAATACGCACAGAGCATAGTGTCGTTGGAATGAACTCCACCCTAATGATTCCCTAGATTTCCATCTAGTTGAGGTTCACCTTGTAATGTAACTAGAGAATCAGGCTCCATCATCTCCCTTCGATGAAAATTAAAATACTAGTATGTAGGATCACAATATGCTCTCCTATTGTCCTAACTAGGCGAACAATTCTACCCACAACCTACAGCTAGTCCTCAACTACCTGGGGATCTATCTCACCTCGAAACCTTGGAATCCACTGCCACTAGAACTCATGAACCACGCCCAGTCGGTGTGCACAATCTACTAGTAGGTCTAGTGTAAATAGATTCACCCCGGGTGGTGGTGGTGATCCTGCATGACCCGAAGGTTATATCGCTGTAAGAATTCCCTACACCTATGCATCACCGCTCGGTGGGCCGTCATTGTGAACTCACTCAAGAACCCTGTCTATCTATCAACATGGTGGCACATTGAAAGGAAACAAGTTCTCCTTGCTCAATAAGTTATACATGGTGAGATGAATAAAAAGGTATCAAGTGTAAAACATTTTCTAAATACACGCAATTAGTGTTTTTGTGCACAGAGTCAGAAATCAAAATTCAGGGTCCGAGTGTATGGATATGTCAACTTTCGCACCAACACTGTACTCCGTAAACTGAAAAACATAGTCAAAACACATAAAATTATTCCTCTATTGGAATGATCAAAGTACTAGTTCCTTGGTAGAACCGACTACTCTAAAACCACATTGTCATGAACAGTCCCCTGGGGCCCCGGTCATGACAACCCCAAGCCCGCCTTCCATAGGCCAGGGGTTGGTGACTAGCAATAGAAAGGGATATCCTATAAAATTGGAAGGCATTTCCATTAAATCTACAAACACACAAACCAACAACAGAACATTATGAAAACCGTGTAGTAAAACTGCAGTAGTAAAAGTGTTTACCGAAAGAAAAGAGGGCAGAATAAAAGACCAACCAGAAAGTTACAAATATAATTGAAAATAGCTCTAGAAAATTTCGACCAAGGATCCTACCTAAAGGGTAGGTACAACTTGTCTTTGTAGCTCTCCATGTCAACCAGTCACCACTAAGTACCGCCTGGTCTTGACTCCCTAATTTCTTAGTCATGTTGCTCGTTGTCTGCACAAGACACCAATAGGTGTGGGTGAAGACCATGTAGGGGTGAGTATAACAATATCTAGTATGGACCATGAGACCCCCAAAGGCCTCTCATAATTCCACCAAGGATAACTACAAATCATGATCTCAATATTAAATCACAAAGAAAAAGACTAATCTCAAACAAGGTACTCAACTCAGAGTTCATGAATAAAGATGATTTGTATTTATATACATCATTTTATTCTGTTATGAAGATTCCACATCTGAAACACGAAGGGGTTGTTCCATTGGTAATCCACACAGGTTCGTGTGTCACTGATCCACAATGGGCCTCTCTAGGTTTGTAACTCGTTGGGTTCCACATTGCTGATCGACACAGGGTCACTATGATGATGATCCACACAGGGTCTCTATGATGATGATCCACACATGGTCTCCGTGATGATGCTCCACACTGCATCGCAGTGATGCTAATCCACACGGGGTCTCTATGATGATGATCCACACAAGGTCTCTATGATACATATCCACAGAGGTTCAATATGATCGTAATATACATAGGGTCTCTATGATGTTTATTCACACTGGATCTATATGATGCTGATCCACATAGGGTTGTTATGTATTTGACAGCCCGCCATAGTATTATTCTCAATTTTTGCGCATGAGTTTCGTAGTATCTGATAGTAAATATATGAATTGTTCATCAACTTCTAAAATGATCCAAAAAGGAGTATCCTAAATGGCCACCATGTCGTAAGGGTGATAACGCGATAGACTGTGCGTTAATCAGATGCTCAGTCTGTGAGTTATAAGTGTTTTAGTACCGAGGGCCCTGTTGAATTTGTGTTCAATCCAAACCATCATTACTCCATCATTCTCTATAACTAAGGTGGATTATCTCAAAAAGAACATTCTTTTTCAATGGATCCCAACACCATATATGTTTCATGAAATGGACATCTGGTTTGACAGATACAACCTTTTATGCGTATCTAGGACAAAAAGTGTCTGAGGTCCAGTCCGACCCAACCGTCACTGACCTGGGCCATCCCATCCCAGAATGGGTTGACCCAGGTACCAGCTAGAACATGATGGGCCATGAGCTCTTCCCACTACACCCCGGACTAACCCAGACCCCCTTGGCTGTGTGCGATCTTTCAGGTATCTTGGGCCACTAACTAGTGCAGCCTCTTAGCAATGAGTCACGTGCATGGGTCCCCTTCGCCACATCTTCAAAGCCGCGACCTCATTTCTTGGTTCTTTTTGGCATGCTGCCCTCCTGCCACTCCGGACGGCAAATTCCGACCACCCCGTTTGTCCGCCATAGCTCCTCTAGGCGCCAGCTCTCTGTCGTGGCCGACATTAGTTGGATTCCACCGTCGCCGGTCAGGGACGGTCCCCACTACGCCGGTGCCACACTAGAGGGGCTTCTTTGGGCCACTAGGTGAGCCCTGATGTTCTGTTTTCACTTCTAAAAATTATTACAGACCTTTCTGAATGCGGTTGTCACTGCATGGCTCTCATATTCTTGATTCTGTCGAGTTGAGAATCTATCCCTAAGGAACATGACAAAAACTGAAGTGGGGAATGGTCCAGGCCATGATTGTTTGGCCTGTACCCTTCACGTTAGAATCATATTAAGAATGGTATAAAAATACTTCTCAAAGATAAATTTAATCCCATATAAAACTCAAATAAAAATCACCCACAATTTCTTTAGATTCTCGGATCAGCTTGTTGTTTTCGATCTGTGTTCTTCATTCTTATCCAGAATGAGGATATGAATTGAGAACTTAATTGAATTTTATAACAACCCCTCCCTCGTATTTCGAGGAGGTATTGCGGTTGTGGAATAAGAATCCATGGTTAGTGAATTCATCGACATTCATCGATCCCTGATCAATTACTCCTACATTGTCGTCCAAGCCTCTATTCACGATTGGTGGAAGATGATGTGGCACTTTGTCAGAGGTTCCTCCCATTCGTCTCAAAAACCCAAACTTGATCTTATTTTAAATATAGGGCAAGGGAGATTAACATATCATATGATAAAGGAGGTTCATTAATGAGTTCTAATTAATGAACCTTTTTACTCTCAATAGTGTGGTTAAAAAATAGAAGAATCAATCCATTAAATTGCTTGACAACCCAACATTCCTGCCACCACTGCTCAACAGTTGGTAGAAAAATATAATATGCTTTTTATTTTATTTTATTATTCTTCATAATTTCTGTAAAACAATCTTTTTCTCCTCACCTAATATTGTCGTTGTTAATCCTCCCTTAAACGAATCACAGGGTTGCGGGTCAATTAAGCCCTCATATTTTTAATCTAATAACCAGTTCAAATGATATAAAGTCCCACTCAAATGATTGAAAACTTACCATAAAAAAGTTCAAAATTCTGTTCCGGGCATACCGCAACTTGGAATGAAGCACTATCAATTTTCGCAGACTCGTAATAATCCCTTATAATTTTAAAAACATTTATATGGAATATGTTGATATTTACATAATTTAATGATCAAGGATAATTTTTATATCATAAATACCTTATTATTTAATAAAATATTTTAGTATATATTATTTTGGTTATGAAAAAGGAATCACATCACATCCAGGAGGTAGTATCTGACACGTCCACAAACAACATAATCACTTTTTTAGTGTGTGAAGGGTTAATAATGAAAGTGATATATTATAATTCATGAAAAGAAACTATGTAATGAATTTTATATTGATTTTATGCATGTAACATTGTTTTAATTATACCCAGCCATAGTATATTCCCTTTAATGTTTGAATTTATTGCATCAAATTGAGGAGGAAGTAGTCCACACGTCCACAAATGATGTTATCATATTATACAAAATTAAATCAATATGGTTTGGTGTACATAAAAATTATTGAAATATTAAATAAAACATAAATATAAGTTTCATAAAATAAAAATTTATTATGTCCATCATAATTTCAAATTGTGATATGTGGTAATGGATGAAATGAACAACATCATTACTCTTCACGAAAACCCAGATACAAAGGCCAACGAACATCAATGGAGTCTCTACAGAGGTAAGGTTTATAAAAGGCTTAAATTGAATTTCAAAGATTTTTCCATTACTTATGTTGTTGGTTGACTGAATGTTGTTGAAACTAGACGTTTTCCCACTTTTTTCTGTAAAAGTGCTTTAATAAAAATATTATATGTTGGTTGTTGTTGGTTACGACATCTTTACATGAGGTGACAGTTCACCATAAACGAATGGTAATTTCATTTCCCTTTTGATGTAAGTGAGTGTAGGTGTAGGTATAACCCTGAAAAGGATTTCAGTATATATAGGATAATTATTTTATTACACAATCATGTAATAATAATATATTATGTTGTGTTGAAATAAATAAAATTGAAAGGCATAATGAAATATGTTACCTCTTTTTTGGGTAACTTCTTTTGGTTTTCACCAAAGAACTTATTGGTTGGATTTATTCCAAATGTGAGGCATATATGGTGAGGTTAGGGGTGTAGGGATATTATTTTGGAAATGGATTAATGATCAAAATTGGATTTATAGGTTTGAAAAATGGGAATGTTGACTTTATTTTTATAGTGTATGGGTTATGGTATTCTCATAAATATAAAAACATTAGTACCATCATGTGATTAAAATAATAATCCCAAATCAATCCAAGAGTTTATATGGTCGAATAATTTTAAGAAAATTATAGATTGAAAATTTTAATTGTCATTTGGACTCTTAAGATTAATGTTTACCCACTGAGTAAACACATCTTTACATTAATAACTATAATTAATTTTAATCTATTTCACTAATATTTTTGATGAAAAAATAAGTTCATTGTACTATAAATTATTAATTATTAAGATTCCAAATAAGAAATCAATTTTTCTAAATTCCATTCCAAAAAATAGAAAAAATTAATATAGAATTAACCTCATAGACGGGATGTGAAAGCAGTTATTTAAGTGAAAATATTCAAAAGGTTGCTATGTTTTTAAATACAATTTCAATTTGAAATTGATTAGGATAACCTAAATTGGTTTAAATGATACAAAATTTATAATACTATATTTTAAACTAAATAAAAACGTTATTTAACTATATAATTAAACTGTAAGACAATGAATGTTTGAAATAGAATTCAGTATTATTCACTATTTATCAAAATTTGAAAGATTTCTGAAAAATACAAAAAAATAACCCAATGAAATTTTTGATATTTATCATTCAAAAATGAAATCAAAATTTTCATTTAGAAATTATTAATTTTTTAAAAAATTTATTAAAAATAGGTTCTCCATTAAAATGCAGTAAAATTACCCTTCTAAAAGTATAAAAATGTTTATGATTAAAATAATATTTATTAATATATTAACTCTATAAAATTTATTGGATGAATGTAAATAATTTATAAATATTATTAAGAATAATATGTTTATTCTAATTCATTCCCATAAATATATAGTTTAGGCGATAACATCCACATTATATATATGAAAAATTTATTATTGACTGTTATAACTCCGTCTTTATTGAATAAAATGTTTTCATAAAATATCATTGTTGTGTGTCATGTAAACAATTATAAATAGATTCCATATTAATGTAATATTACTCTATAATTAATAAATATTAATAAATATGAAAAATAAATATTTTTTCCTTATCTGGAATGTTACATCCTTCATATTCAATTAGTATATTTTTTATTTATAACTAATTGGTAACCAATAAATTGATATTATAAATATGTTTAAACCATAATATAATATTATAGTTAATATCATTCATTCATGGAATTTGAAAAGCTAGGTGATAAATATCATAATATTATATTATTGTCTGATAAGACTTGAGTTTGTTTGTAACACAATTCATCAATGTTAGTCGATGTTGTGTGATACATAAGATAAACATGGAATTGTGTGTGATTGAAAATAAACTGTTTATAATGTGTAACAAAAGAAAATAAATAATTAAAATTAATATAAAATAATATATTTCCTAATATCCAAGGATCTAAAATCCTAACCCCTTAAAATGAATTTATCCATCAAAATTCATATAGATATCAATGGTTTGATTCATGGATGTTCTAATCATAGAAACAAACATTGTAAGAATTAATACCAAAATTTATTAAAAAGGGTAATCTTGAACCATAATGGTTACACAAATTAACTCATTAATAGGTTTCTATATAAGAGAACATAGTTTGGGAGTGAAGATTTTACATATGAGAAAAGTTAAAATAATAATATATAATGGTAATGATCATTTCTCACCAACATGTGAATTATCAATGAAATGATTAAGGGGATATAAAAAATAAATCGATTATGATTTATAAGGCCACTATCTCATAAAAAATGAAGGTATTAAGATAAATCATTTTAATTATTATTTTCCTAGAATTGAGAAACTCAAGAAATGTCACTCAAGGTATTCCAATTTTTTAAAACATTAAAAGTGGGTTGCCGAAGAAATTTGGTTTATTATTGTCATTCCAAAAATACTGACTCCCCATGGGTTTTCACCATTTCACTAGATGGCCCTACATCAACTACAAATGTAGAAAATAAATTTTGAATCCATTTCTTCTTCTGGTCATGATGATTTTTAACCTAATCATGTTTCATCTAACACACATTAGCATAATTCCCAAAATAATTGTAGCTAAAACATCTTAATATTGTCTAGAAATTTTTTCTCTCATTATTCGATTGTTCAGGACTCTTTTCCTTGTAGTCACAGAATTTGTGACCAAACTTACCACACGAGTAACACTCTGTAGAATCTAACATACATTTCCCAAAATGAATTTTACCAATGTTGGAATAAGATTTATGCTTACCGATAGATTTATTAGTTTTTTGAATCTCCATTTCCTTCCACATTGATCATTTCTTACTCTTTTATTCTCATGGAACGTAAGTTTCAAAAACATCCATTTCAACATTCTTAGCATAATGAATAACATTTTCATAAATTTTAAATTATTTAAATCCCAACTCTCTTCATAACCAAGGTTTCGATCCTGAGTAAAATATATTAATTTTACTGTCATTATCTTGGTTAAATTATGGCACATATATGGACAATATTATGATGTTTTATTTATATGAAACCACAAAATCTTTATATTTTTTTCCTCAACTCCATAAATTTTTTCATCATCCTAATTCGAAAACCCTAAGAGAAATATTTTTCCTATAAAATATATTTGAATGTTTCCCATTCTATGGAATCAAGATCTTTTCTTCATCTATTATTATTATCTAAAGATTAATATAGACCTACTTCACATTCAATATGATTTTTGGAAAGAGTTTTCTTTTTTACATTCTGAATTTCACATGACTTGAAATATCTTCTCTGATTGATTGATTAATCCTTTGGATACCATTGTGTAACATGATATATTAAATTATTGGGGATGTTTCCTCATTAAATGATCTACTATCATCATGTTCCTCTATTTAAGGTCATGGTTATCTTTATTAAAGAAACCACCATCTTTTATAAATCATGTCAACCCACCCATAATTTCCAATTAAAATGTTCAATTCCAATTACAAACATCTAGGGATGGATTTTTGGAAGGATATTTTCCTCTATGTTCCTTCCCAATACATCATTCCAATTTCCTGTCTAGAAAACCATTCTAAACCAACATATTTTATACGAAGGTACATGTAAATAATAAAATTAAACATCATTTCAAATTAACCATAATGTTAAATATTCCATGGGAGTTCTATTAACAATATCCAAACATATATAGTTATCTAAAACATAACTTTGATACCAACTATAAGGGAAAAACCATTAACACAACATAATCTTGAGTTATGTTAATAAGTTTACATTATCTCACAGTTATGACCTTTTAGGATTAAATTTTTAGAAAAATATTCCATAACTTATATATGAAAAACAAAAAATAAAAATTGGAAACTTCCAATAAGTACCAAATTTCCCCTTAAAATAAATTTCTTAAAATAAATAGTGAATTTTTATTATGATAAATCTCCACAAAATCCAATATGACTTATTCAATTCCATTTACCATCCTTGAACCCAATGAAAATATTTTACAAAAACTTGGTATGAGATAAAAAAGCTAAATATAGGATATAAAAATAATACAAACCATTAATTATATACAATAATGAAAACCATTGAATTAATACCATTATACTAAATTTTATTTTATAATATCAAATAATATAATTTCACATGAATAAGAAACATATATTTTTCTCAAACACAATCATTAAAACCCATAAAAACTAATTAAAACACTTTTAGGTGACATATTAAATCATATACATAAACCCTCTTAAATAAAATTTAATTGGAAAAACCAAATGTTTCAATTGAAAAATTATAATTAACTAAGGATTTGGATACTAATAATTATCAGCATCTTTATTCTACGCTATATTGGGCTCACCCTTGAGCTATAATGGGCCTCAACCATTCGTACAAGCTATATTGGGAACACCCATTAATCACGAGATATAATTGTTCTCATTCAATCATATATGTTGTCTCGGGATCACCCATGAGCTATAATGGGGATCCATACATCATATAACCTATACAAGGCTCAACCATTTCATATAATGCTAATGTACTATATCTGGGGTACACAACTATCATCCTAAAACCCTTTTAGAATCTCCTTTTTACCAATATGAAATAAAAAATATAATGAAATACAGTTATTCTAATAACCCATTCGCAAATAAAAAATAACCATATAATAAAGAAATATAGTTTTTAATTGAAGAAAATATATATGATTTCAAGGGATGATACAATTCAAATAAAATATATGTCTACAAGAAACATCATTATCATCATACATTAAAAATATGACATTTTATTTTTTTTGTTTGAAAAATGTTCTCTAAGACATGTAAAATGGTTCCTTTTGAAATCATTTGAATTAAATTAAAAATAAATATTAAATTTAATTTATAATACTCTCATATACATATAAACAGAAATTTTAAATAACATCATGAAAATTAACTTGCAGAACATTATTTGGAAGTTAATTGTTCAAAAATTAAAAGCTTCTTATACCACATTGAACATTTAAATAATAAGCCACATGAAATAAAAAGCAATATAAACATTAAATAATAATATAATAGATAAAATATGGATATAGAATGTCAAAGGGGTTGTATATACACTTTATAAAAGAATAATGGTTCTTATTATCAAGAAATGTCATAGTGAAAGGAGATGTAGACAAAATCATATACAATAGTGGTAACATATGAATCGGAAACCCCAAAATAAATAATCATAAAATGAAATTATAAATGAAAAAAATGATTAAATAATTCATGGTAAAATATATCAAGTGAAGTATTACATACACAACATAGAATATGTAAGTGGTGAATATGAAATTTAACTCAATGATTTAATGAGTGAGATGAAAACCCATTACCTTGAGTCTAACTTACCATGTGTGAATTTATATTCTATAATAATAAAATTTTGTTAATTATTTACATTCATTCTAAAAAATTCATGTTTTTCATTACTTTAATTTCAATTATTACTATTTTTTAAACCACTATGTAAACAATTATTTTTATGTCAGCTATTTTTTCAATATTATGTTTAAATTTAAAAAACAACATTGGTTGGTCAACTATTTTCAAATAGAAAATTAAATAAAAAAATATAAAATTATTATCATGAAATAATTAACATATTTATACACCATATATAATTTTAAAACTAATCATTCAATACATTTAGTTAAAATTTTACAACATTACAATCATGGAAATGGTAGGCCATACGTAAGCATGAGTAACGTTCCCATTATTCAATGAACATTGTAGAGAAAAGGTAACTGAAATTTATCTTTCCATAATGAAAATCATATCATAAATAAAATATTATTTAATAATATATAATTATATATATAATTATTGTGTTGTTAAATAAATCTAATCATGTCAAGTATGCGTTAGTATACACGTCTATGAACGATGTTATCACTTTTTTAATGTGTGAATGTTTAATAAATATAATACTATATTATATTTAAAAAGAGGTAAATATTTCATTAATATCATATGGATTTGACGTATGTCACATATTATTCTTTAAACCCATCTGGTAGGTCAACCGGACTAGATACTCTACGAGGGGGCTGAATCTGGCTGTGACAAATTAAAACAACATACCCTTTTGAACTATTTTTGTTGCTATATAAAACATTCTTCTCTCCCCTTACTAGTTAAGATTATGAAAATAATATATTAAATAATTCACAAGACATAACAATTATACATGGTTCACTCTCACTGGGCTACATCCAAGGAGCATACACTAGTGATGTGTCGATGTACCAAATCTTACAATAAGCACAATGTTGTTTACATGTTGCAATTGGACTCACTATCCCTCCTGGTAAACAACCAATCGCAAATGAAATCTCACATCTCTCTCATCTGATATGTTCTCACTGCTTCTTTTGTAGATCCCATACTAATTAAAAGACTTGTAGTTACATTTATTGTCTTTAATGAATGCATGATTCATTGTATGTGGATGCTCTGTTTAATCCCAAATAACATCCAATGATAAATGACCCTTTAACACGAATCCTTAGGCAAAAATCCTTGAAAATACCATTGAAAATATACCTAAAACATAAATCTTCCAATTTCAAAAATCCCAATCAATACTTCCTGAATTCCCTGCTTCTTCTAAAAGTCAAAAACCTCTACATATCTCATTTCTTCACATGGAACACTAATTTTCATAACACATCACTTTGTAGAGCTGAAAACATTATAGAGATCAACCCTTCGCAGATCTTATGTTGTTTCAATTCTCAACCCATTACAAAGAAACTTCCAAAAGGAATCTCACTAAGCCAACACAGAACACACCAATTTCAGAGAGCTAGAATAGAAGAAGTGAAGATTCTTACTTTCACAAATAAATCTATATCGATGAACATTCTTTTCAATTCGATAGCTATAATTTTTTCTTCAAAAAATCATTACTCTTTTAATGGGTTTGGATTCATATTTATAAGTGATTCCACTGAGTCGAGAACCATCCGTGCAAAATCAGGGTCACGTCAGCTAAAATAGAAAAGGTCTAAAATTTCTGTCAAAATTCTCTCTATATCGTGAAGCACCACAAAATCATTCAGATCGTAGAGATCATCATAATAGTGATATGTTCCACTAATTTCAATGTGTCATCACCACAATTTTCCCTAGAAATACTCTTCTCCTCTACTGTTCGCAAAGCTTATCGTAATAGCAGTTCTCACCCTTGAAAAATTTCATGTCTTTGTTAAATACAATTCATGAAGCCCAACTTCCCAAAAAATAAGGAATTTTCCATAATTTGATAAGATCATCAAGGATGTAAAATTTTCTAAATTCTCACCAAACAAAAAATTTTAGACACCAAAAATTTAGAAAACACTGGAAAAATAAACTACCATATATCTGTCTTTTTTTAACCTCCAGATCGTCCTTTAATTTTTGAAGGTTGCTTATCATCATTGTTGGTCACAAATTTCTCTAAAACATGAAAATTCACCTTGAAGAACAACATTTTAAACAAACACAACCAACTGGAAAATACTACATTGTTATATTGAGGGAATTTGGCACCAAGTTACCCTCTTTAGGTTGGTTGAAAACACTTCTACTAACGATTATATACTATTGATAACTCAATGAATCTTCATAAATCATATTCCAGCATTATCCTCTTTCGATACAGATAATATTCAATGATTAAATAAACCCATAATCTAATCCCACGTGAGCAATGCTCGGTGTGATAAATAAGAGTATTATGAAAATTTTATCAATGAATCGCCTTATTTTTTGTGAAAATTCGTAATGAATATCCAAAACTACTCTTCTTGTTTCATCATGAACCTCCTTTATCATAATATAAAATATTTGATCGATCAATTCTAGCATTATTAGAATGAAAACCCTCCCATAATCTCAAATATCTCTTCATATCTCCCTAATCCACCTATCAGCTTCTCCCAGGGTCTTTGACTAAGACATTTTCTCCCCTTTAAGAGTTATATTTCTCCATGTAATACCCAAAGCTTCCACGATATATTTCCCTTTGAATAATTCAATAGCTTTCTATGTACATAACATTGATTTTCAACACACCACAACAAATCAAACTAGCCGTTATGAATAGTAATACCCACATTTTGAAATTTTATAAATTCTATTTTTCACAATGGACTTTATTTTTTATATCATAATATATTAATTAGTTTAGGGTGAATTTTCTTTTCTAAAAACAATCAATTTTTGATAAATTGTGAAAAACATTGTGTTATTGTTTATAACCAACTTTTTATTCAAAAAATTATTTATTTTATATAAATTTATTTTAAGTAAAAATAGATACATAATACCTATATTAGTTCAATTTAATTCATTGGAGTCATTTTTATAATAAAAATAGATGTATAAAATTTTGTTTAACTTTTTACCGTGTTTTACCCACCTTCTAGACACGTTAGAAAATTTGCATAAAACATTATTTTACCACTTATATGAATTGAATTTCAAAAATCTGAGAGGTACAGTTGATATCAATAAGTAAATTTTGGTTCAATAAGATTAAAATTTTTGGTTAATAGTATCTTTTGACTTTTATTTACAACGACTAAAATTAGAAATGGTAATTAAAGGAAAAACCTATATTATTATTTCTCTAACACAGATCATAATCCTATTGGATTAGTGTACTTCGACCAAAAATAGCCTTAAAAATAATATATGACATTTTTTACACTTGTATTAGATTAAGACATTTATTATTATTATATTTAAAGAAGAGTTAAATGTGTTAAATTCAATGTTTTATAACTAAATAATTTTTAACATAGCGTTATACATATGATAAATTCGACTATAAATACTCCATATAAATCTATAAATATTTAATACATAATGGTATTTTATTTATAATTTTTAGATGTTATATAATAAAATTTACTTATGACACAATAATGATGTCGTAATTACCTTATTAATGAATGTTTAAAATAATTAATACTATAAATATAAAAATAAATATAATTGAGACTTTTGATGAATTAGAATAATTTTATAGGTTAATATGAAATGTTATGGTTGATTTAATGATTTTTTTCGAATTAATAATATTGTTATTACTTTAACAAAAAACAAAAAACCAAATACTGTCAAAATTGGAATAAATGTGTTTTTTTAAATATTATATTATTAATTGATATAATATTCAGAAAAATATAAGGATTGGTTAAAGGACTTAGAATTTTTTAGATATATTAATAATGAACCACTTTGGGATCTCCATGATTTTTATAGTATGTTTATCATCAATTTATTATAATAATACAAGAATACAAGGTAAAAGTTAACTATTTAACTGAGAATTAAATCTAAAAGATAAGGTTAATATGGTTATATAAACCTATCTAAAACCAATTGGTTGAGGTTTTTTTGACACATAAACTCTTTATCCTATAAATAAATCATTTTGGAGCCATTAGAAACCGAATATGATTGTATAATAAAATTACATTTCATGATTTTCCTAAAGTGACCCTCACATATCTTATAAAAGGGTACTTCCCATTTTCATAATTTCACACCTCCAAATATTTTTGGATTTTCAAAACCATATTAAAATATCTAAAAAACTACCCTAACTTCGTTATTGAGGCCATAGGATGACCATAAAGCCATCCTAAGGAGCCCTTTTTATCAAATCAAAAGGAATCACCTAAAGAAGAGTAAATATTCTCATCACCTATTTCAAAGTTCGTTTCTTCTACCACATAATATTCCTTTTTATTTCATTATAAAAATAATAATTCCAGTACCTTATACATAATGTTATGTTATTAAAAATAATTTAAAACCATATTCATTATTCTATCTATCTTATGAATGACAAAGTCACCACACATGCATATGTACGACTTACCGTCTCCACGTTGTGGTGTAGTTTGTTATTCAACACTTAATTAGTTGGATGGTTATAATAATGAGTATAATTGATTAAATAGTAAATATAACCTGATAATAATTCTTTATATATTATATACCATCCAATTACATGTGATTTTAATATCAAAAGAATGATATTGCCACTCGTGCATACGTACGGATTACAGTCTCCACGAACGCGATGAGATCCTTTTCCCCATAAAACAAATTCAAGAATAATTTTAATTTTATGATTAGAAATAATGTTTAAGAACATAATATAATTCTAGATATTAATCAAATACATCCTTTACATAAAAAACTGGACATACGTAACTAAACAAATAAAGAAAAATGTATCTGTTAACACCCGAAACAATTAAACTACTACAATATTATTAAAAAATAAATATTAGAAGATAATATATGATATTATATTAATGTATGTGGTTATGGTATAATTTAATAACAAATATTTAACTATTATAATGGATGTTAAATTACCATCGTCCAAGGAAAATTACATGTTAATGGTTAATTTTAAAATCACTTTACTTAGATGGGGTTGTTAATACGTAAGTATCAACTGGGACCTATTTATCATCCACATCCGTGTTTTCTAAAATATTTATTTCAAAACATCATTAATATTTCATAGGCTCTGGGTTAAAGTCATTTATACCCTTTTTTTATATTTTTTATTTATTTTATGAATGGAATCTTACCGTCGTTTTCCAAACAAGGTAATTTATAACTTTTTCGACAAATTAATATAAGAATGCATTTTTTTAACTTATAAGGTGGGTGCTTCTATTTTACACCATTATAACATCTCCAAAGCATCCTTTAAAATATTATACGAATATTTTCAAACAAAATCTTTTATTTTATAATTATTTCACTTTTAAATTATTTCAAAAAAAATAGATATTTTTCTCAAATAGTTTGGATTTACTATATGTCAACATCATTTGATGGATTTTTCACTTGTTTGAAGTTAATTAATTATGATAGAAATATTCCATATTTTATTAATGGTTTTTTGATATGTTTTACTATGGTTTTTTTATTTTATTCCATTCATGGTTTATGGTTACATTTTTAACATTTTGTATGCTATTATTAATATGAATTTTAGTTTTGTGATTCAACCTTTTCATGTGAGGAATGAATTGGACATAATAAGTGATGGGTGGAGCCTGATATAGATCATTGATGCATCGGTAGGTCTCATGATACAAGCTGGTGTCTTGTAACAAGGACTTGAAAAAATATTATTTGTAGTCTCGGCATGAGGCCATGACTATGTGGTTATGATGTCCGGCATTATGCATTCCATTATTATTAAAAGTCATATGGTTGTTTCATGTGATTATTCGAATTGTAGAATATCCATGTGAATAATTTGATTGGAATTATTTGATTTTTGTTTTATATATTATAATGATTTTTATGTTTAAAAGTATGTTGTTTTATTCTTATACATTGACTTAAATGATTATAATTATTTACGAAAGTTTCCTCTCTATTGTAATCCTTACTGAGCATCTGATCTCACCCCATTCAATGTTTTATATTCCCAAGGATGTGAAGAAGTATTGATGGTTTACCTGAAAGGATTGGTTAAGGGATATAAATGAGTTGAAAGGGGACAAAATGTTTTTTATCTCATGATTTAATATAAAACTAATGTATGTATCTCGTACTTCTAAGGCTAATAAACTAATCGGTCATTCGAGACTTGAGCTTTTGTGATCATGTCAATATTATATAATAATTCACCAAATCAAGTTTACTGGGGTTGGAGCATTATAGTTGGTATCAGAGGAAGTTTATTTCAAACCATAGAAACTAGATTATGAAAAAAACTCTGATTAGAGAGAATTACCCTAAGATAAACTTTGAGGATTAGTGTAGAAGAACTTCCAAGATTTTTGGTTATGATTTTTTTTTTGATTTTTCCTATAAATAAATCCATGTCTATATAAGAGTAGGTATAGGTGGATCTGTCACAGATATACCTAGGAGTGAAAACACAGACAAGGAGTTTCAGGCATGACTTGGGGAATCCTAGTACACGACAATGGGCCTTGTTGCATTATTGATTACGACACTCCCATGGGATATGCATGGAAAAAATCACATTTTATATCCGAACCATTATGAAGGATTTATGAGTATATGCTTCCTCAACGAAAACATTTTTATGATTATTGATTATATCCAAAAAAATTCAATTTATTTTATGTGTTTTACATGTTTTGAATTGTGTATTTCAATTTATAAACTAATCTACTGTATTATATTGTTTAGAAATGGAGCCTAGTAAAAGTAATGGAACTATATTAATGAATTTAGTCCATGTAGAGATTGGCCTCCTACTCAAGATAATTATAGTGGAGCAGGTGATGCAACTGGTGCGGAACATCTTATCACCTTACTGGGACAACTCACCCTGGTTATGACTATTAACCATACTCGTATAGATCACCCTGATCCAAAACGTAGAGGTTCAATGTATGAATGCTTTAGGAGGAAACAACCACCAAAATTAAATGGGACTACAAATCCATTTTTATCGAAAAAATGGATAAGTTACATAGAGAAAATATATCATTTTTTGGGGAGTTGCGAAAGGAAAAAAGTTGTCATGTAATTTTATCGTCTCATGGGAGATGTTTATCAATGGTGGTTATTGATTCAAAACATAAAGGAAAATTAAAAATTATCAAATATCAAATGGATGGATTTTAAAGATATTTTCGAAGAAAAATACATTCCACATGACCATCGAGCGGATATGAAAAAACAATTTATTATTCTGATGAAAAAAAGAGGATGAGACTATCGCATAGTATGAGGTTAACATTTCAAGGTTATCATGTCATGCTGAATATTATATACATAACACAAGGATTAAGATTTATTGATTCATTGATGGGATGAACCCATTTCTCCATTGATTATTAGTATCACAATCCTTCTCATCGTACAAAGATATAGTGTCTTGTGCTTCCAAGACAGAAAACGAAATCTCTATGTCTTATGACATTAAAGAAAAGAAAGAGAAGAAGAGATCTGTTGAACACTCTAGAAATTGGAATAAGGGGAAGGAAGGAAATGATGAATTTCCACCCTGTAGTAAATGTGTGATGAAATACCCTGGTTCTTGCCTGAAGGGAATGATATTTTGTTACAAGTCTGGTGAAAAAGGGAACCATTCTTGGGATTGAAAAGGGTAGAAATAGAATGTCAATGATGTGTTCTAGAATTGTAGAGAAATATGGAATTATGAAAATGAATTTCCTAAGAGCCAAGGAAACATACCTCAGATAAGGAGACGTGATAATTTCCAAGGTTATTCGATCACAACTACTGAGGTTGAACCTATGAATGACGCGATGGCATGTAATTTAATGGATTCTTCAAGTTTATCCAATGATTTATTTGATTCTAGATCATCGCATTGTTTCATATCTCCCCATTTTGTTATTAAAATTTGATATTTCTGCTTTTTATTTAACAAGGGAGTTGTTAGTCAAAAATCCTAAAGGAAATATCATTTTAATAAATTTTTGTGAATCAGTTACCAATATGGCATATAATGGTTATTTATATACATATATCTTCATAATAACCATGATTGAATTTGATATAATCCTTGTTATAGATTGGATTTTGGACCATGATATGATAATTTATTGTAAAAATAAGGAGGGTAAAATTTTCGATGAGGATAAAATGTACCTTATTTTTTGTGCATAAATCTCACCATCTGATTCTTATCTAGACCAACCCCAGTAGCTATAATAAATTCAGTTATTGGTGAGGAATATAGTGAGATAAATATGGGTGTGGAATGGAATGTTCAAATAGAGGATGTAAGTATTATGAAAGAATATGCTGGTGTGTTTCCAAAGGATTTCCCTATACATCATCCAGAATGAGAAATTGAGTTTCCCATTGATTTAATTAATGGTTCAAGATCTATATCGAAGACCCATTATATAATGTCCATTGTGGAATTAGAGGAACTAAAGAAACATTTAGAAGAATTTAGTATTAAATGATTTATTCACATGAGTGTTTCTCCATGGGGATCCCCTATTGTTTTTATTAAGAAGAAATATGGATCTATGTTGTTGTGAATTGACTATAGAGAGAACAATTCTATAACAATAAAGAAAAAGTATCACATACCTCGCATATATGATTTATTCAACCAACATCATTTAGCTCAATATTTCCCAAATATTGATCTACGATCTGGATATCATCATATGTGTGTAAAGAAGGTAGACACTCCAAAGACATCATTTCAAACCAGGTATGGACATTAAAAGTATACAGTAATTCCATTTGGACTGACTAAAGAACCCCCTTTTTCATGGATATAATGAATAGAGTTTTCAAGGAATATCTTGATGACTTTGTAGGGTTATTTAGTGATTATATCTTTGTATACTCTAAAATCTACGAAAATCATGAAAATCACTTGGGAATTATTCTAATGACTCTCAAAAGAAATGAAATATATGGGATTTTTAGAAGGTGTGAATTATGGATTCATGAAATTTCTATTCGTGGCCATATTGTCTATAAAGAATGAATCGTTGTTGGTCAATCTAAGACAGGAGCAATACAAGAATGGTTAGAACCGACGAGTATAAATGAGGTATACAGTTTTATTGGTTTAGCATGTGATTATTGGTGTTTATTCCATAATTTCACGCAATTGGCTAACCCATTAACCAAGATCACACGTAAAGGGGTTAAATTTGTCTGGAAAAAGAGTGTGAATATTGTTTTTATGAATTGAATAGAATAATATTCAATTATTCTATCATTATCCTACAATCAAGGAATGATGGGTTTGTTATTTATAGTAATTCTTCAAATAAAGTACATGGTAGTGTCATTATATAGAATGATAGAGTTATTGCCTATGCATCATGACAGCTAAAAATCCATGAAAAAAACTATCCTACTCATGAAATTTAGTTATCAGTTGTAATCTTTGTATTGAAAATATGGAGACATTATCTATATGGTGAAAAATGTGAGATTTACACTGATCAAAAGAGTTTGATGTCTATTTTCACACAAAAATAACTCCACACGAGGAAAATGCGATGGCTAGAACTACTCAAGGAATATGATTGCACTATAAACTACCACTCGGGGAAGGAAAATAAGGTAGAAGATTCTTTGAGCAGAAAGGATCATCGAGTTCTGTATAAGATTAGAGTTGAGAGGGATCGTATGTTAATAGATCAAGTAAATATTTATTTGGGAATAATCATGGAAGGTGAAACATCAATACTTTTTCAAATTTTGGAAAATCCATATTAACTAGAAAGGATAAAAATGTCTCATACTGATGATGTGGAGTATCAAAATAAAATTAAAGCCTTGAATGATGATATATGGATCGACATTGTATATGAAGATAGAATTTTGAAATTTAGGAATAGAATATGTGTTCATGATATTCCTGATCTAAAAAAGGAATTATTAGATGATGCCCAAAGATCCAATTTCTCTATAAACCACAGTAGAACTATGATGTATAGAGATTTGATGTAATGTTTTTGGAAGGACAATATGAAGAGGGAGATTTTTGATTATGTGTCAAGATGTATTGTTTTTCAACTAGTGATGGAAAGAAGAAAACATCCTAAAGGATTCATAAAACCTCTTCCCATACCTATGTGGAAATGGGATGATATTATGATGGAATTTTTCATAGGGCTAAAAAAGACTCCTAGAAGGAATGATGCAATATGGGTCAATATTAATCATCTTACCAAGTCATCACATTTTTCTTACTATAAGAGAATATTTACCATTTGAATGTTTAGAAAGAATGTATATTAATGATGTTCTAAGACTTCAGGGTTCACCCCTGTTGATTGTTTATGATTGTGATCCTCGTTTTACATAAAGATTCTAGAAAAGTCTGTATAAGGCCTTGGATACTGAACTTTGTTTGAGCACTGCTTATCACCCTTAAACTGATTGAAAATCATAACGGACTATTCAAACACTATAAGACATATTGAGATCTTCCTCACTCGACTTTCATGTTATGTGGGATCAATAATTACTTTTGGATGAATTTGCCTACAACAATAGCTTCCATTCATGTATTCAGATTGCACTGAATGAAGCATTTTATGGAAAAAGTTATCTCAAACCAATTTTTTAGGATGGTGTTGGTGAAAAAAAACTTGTAGGGCCTGAACTTGTTGAGGAAATAATGGAAAAGGAGAATATTATCCAAAGACACATCAAAACATATCAATGTAGGAAAAAGAATTATGCATGTAATCGAAGGGTGAATTTGGAATTTCAAGTAGGTGATCATGGTTTCTTGAAGTTAACTCAATTGAAAGGGTGTTATATGTTTCAGTAAAAATGGTAAATTAAGTCCCAGGTACATTGGACCTTTTGAAATTCTAGAACTAATTGGAGTTGTATATACCATTTGGGAATGCCTCCAAGACTCTCCAAAGTCATGATGTGTTCCACATATCATTTTTGAGAAAATGCATGCATGACCTAATGCATGTAGTCACCTATGAGGAAATACAATTTGAACCTGATCTGTTTTATTGTGAAGATCCTGTCAGGATTCTTGATATCAAAGAAAAGGTGCTGAGAAACCGGATGACTCATCTGGTAAAAGATATATGGAGAAACGATAAGACGGAAGGGGCAATGTGGGACCCAAGTATCTTATGCGGAAGAACCACCCAAATCTTTTTACATATTTGTATACTAGAAATTTAGAGGACCAAATTATTTGAAGGAGGGAAGAATGTAACACCCCAATCATCCACAGTACGTTCCCCTTTAAATAATGCAATAGTTTGCTTTGTACACAACTTTGAATCCTAACACACCACGACCAATCAAACTATCCATTAAAAATAGTAAAACCCGCTTTTTTGGATTATATAAATTTTATTTTTCAAAATGGACTTCATTTTTGGATTCAAATTATCAAAATTAGCTTTGGGTGAATTTTTGGTATTTTTTGAATACATTCAATTTTTTGATGAATAGTGAAAACACTACGTTATTGTTTAAAATGAATTTTTTTTAAATAATTATATATATTATTTAACATTATTTTAAATCAATATAGTTACATAATACCTATATTAGTTCAATTTATTTCATTAGAGGCATTTTTATAATAACATTAGATGTATAAATGTTTATTGAACATTTCATTGTCTTTTACCCACCTACTGGGCATGTTAGAAAATTTGCATAAAAAGTAATTTTACCGCTTCTGTGAAATGAATTTCAAAAATCTGAGAAGAAAAGTAGATATTAATAACAAAAATGTGGTTCAATAAGATGAAAATAATTTTTTGTGAATAGTAGCTATTGAATTTTATTTACCATTGTTACAATTATATAGTGCAATTAAAAATAAAAATGATATTATTATTACCACAAAAAAATTCCTTATTCTACTGGATATGTGAATATCTACCAAATTAAAACTTATGAATAAAATATGATCCTTTTGGTCCCCTTGGATTAGATTAGTACATTTATTATTAATTTATTTAAAGAAGAGTTAAAAGTGTTAAATTCAAAGTTTGATAAATAAATAATTTTTAATATAGGGTTATATATAAGAAAAATTAAATTATAAAAATTTATTATAAATCTAAAATTTTTCATAAATAATGGTATTTTATTTATAATTTTTTTTCATTAAAATTATGTATGACACAATCATGATGCAGTAATAACATTATTAATGAATGATTAAAATAATTGATATTATAAATATCCAAATAAATGTAATTTGAAACTTTTGATGAATTCCAATAATTTTATAGGTTAATATGACATTTAAGGGTGAGTCAATGCTTTTTTTTGAAGTAATCATGATGTTATGTCTTTAACAAAAGCAAAATACAAAATAGTGTCAAAATTGATATAACTTTGTTTTTAAAACATATATTATATTATTAATTGATATAATATTCTTAAATCACTATGGATCATCCAAAAGACTAAAATAAGGGTATATATATCAATAATGAATCACTTGGGTTTTTATTGGAATTATATAGTAAGTTTATTAACCATCCAATCGCATGCTATTTTAATATCAAAAGTATGATATTGTCGCTCGTCCATACGTACAGATTATTGTCACCACGAACGCGATGAGATTCATTTCCACATCATAACCATTAATGAATAATTATCATTTTATGATTAAAAATAATGTTTAATAACATAATATCATTCTGGATATGAATCAAATACATCCTTTCCATAACGAACATTACTTACGCAACAAAACATAAAAAGGAAAATGAATCAATTAACACCCGATAAAAGGATACTACTAAAATATTATTATGAAAGAAATAATAGAAGAACATATATGATATCATATTTATGTATGTGGTTATCTTATAATTTAATAACAATTATTTTACTGTTTTATTATAGGTTAACGTACCCTCAACCAATGAAATTTACAAGATATGTCTTAATTTTACCATCTCTTTAATTATCTGAGGTTGTTAATATGTAAGTTACTATATAAAACTCTTTATCATTTACATATGTGTTTTCTCAATGATTTATTTCAAAACATATTTAATATTTCTTATACTATTGGTTAAAGTCATTTATAACCTTTTTTTTATTTTTATAAAATATTTTGAAAGGAATATTTATATCATCTTCCAAATGAGGTGCTTTATGACCATTTCGACAAATTAAGGTAAAAATGTCTTTTTTTAACTTATACGATGGCTGCAGCTATTTTCGGTCATTTTAACTTCATCGAAGCTTCCCATACAATCATATAATAATATTTTAAAAATAAATGTTTTCTTTTATAATTATGCGTCTTTTAAATGATTTCAAAAATGAAAGAGATATTTCTCTAAAATAGTTTTGATTTCATCTATGTCAAGATACTTTTATGGTTTTTACACTTGTTTGAAGATGATTCATTATGATACAAATCATCCATATTGTTTTGAATGACTTGTGATATGTTTGACTATGGATGTGTTATTTTTATACCATTCATGGTTTATGGTAAAAGTATTAACATTTCGTATCATATTTTTAATATGAGTGTTTATGTTATTTTTCAACATTTTTATATGAGGAATGCATTGGACTTAGAATGTGACGGGTGGGGCCCTCTATAGCTCCCCAATGCATCGATAGGACTCATGAGACAAGCTAGTTTCTTTGAACAAGGGCTTGAAAAAATATTATTTGTAGTCATGGCACGATGCCTTGAATATGTGGTTATAATGTCTGACATTATGCATTTCATCAATATGAAATTGGCTATTGATATCACATGTGATTATTAGACTAGTATAATATCCATGTGAAAAAGTAAATTCCATTATTTGATTTATATTTTCTATATTATCTTGAAGTTTATGTGTAAAAAAATTTAATGTTATACATTGGCATTAATATTTATTCTTATTTATTAAATTTTCCACTATATTTTTATCCTTATTGAGCACTTAATATCAGTGATTTATATTATTTATTTTTCCCAGGATGTGAAGAAATATTTTATGGTTGACCTATAGGGATAGGATAAGGTATATAAGTGTGTTAAAAGGGGATAAAATGTTGTTTTTTATCTCATTATATAACGTAAAACTCGTGTATGTGTCTAGATCATCCAAGGCTACTAAACTAATCAGTCATTCGAGACATGAACAATTGTAATCATGCCAATGTTATGTAATAATGCACCGACTCTAGCTAACTATGATCAGGGTGTTACACTCCCCCTTCATTAAAAAACCCAACAGTCGCTCCATTGTGGTTTGAAACGGAGTAGATACACATATTCATACATCATGGAAAACACCTCATACCTCAGGGATGGAGGGGTTTCCAACATCCATAGTTTTTTATGTTCTGGGAGTCAACTGGACTCACAAAGCTAGTCGATGCATCTCAAAATCTTCCTTGGTTAAATCCATTGACATTATGTATGTATCATGTTGTTCTGTAGGTACATAATCCATGTTCACAAGCCCTTTCTCCACCGTCCCCATCATTAAATATTATTTTATCTTAATGTTCTTTATCCTTGAGTGATATACTATATTTTTTTAAGATTTATAACATTCGAATTATCAGACTGGATTATGATTGGAGACATCACTTAAACTCCCATATCATCAAGATGATGATTTATTAATAATATCTATGTACATTCTTGAGTGGATGCAACATACTCAGCTTCTGAGGGGCTCAATGAAATGCAATCCTGCTTCTTTATTTGCAAACAAATACACAATCCATCAAGATGTATATAACCCCCTGATGTTGATATTATTTCATCTAATGAACTGGTAAAATCTCTATATGTATATCTGAAAATCTCTAGCCTAGAATTTTCATTTTAAATTAAAAAAAAATCCACAGTTCCTTTGATATTCTGAAGTATTATTTTCACTGTAACCATCTGTATTTCCTTGGGATTTTTTGTTATAACATTGCATGGAATGTGGAGAAAAAAATATCAAGTCGTGTTGCATTCATGTGTGACAATCTCACAATAACCTTCCTTTATTCTGTGATATTAACTCCCTTTTCATCATCATACTTTGATAATTTTATCCATTTATCAACCAGGCTCTTTATCTACTTGTAATTTTCCATTACAAATATTTTTCAAACTACCTTGGCATATTTGGACTGATAAATGAAAGTCTCATTCCTTATTTGTGTTACCTGTAAACTAAAAAACATTATCTCACCTATCATTGTCATTTCAAACTCACATTTTATGAATTCAGAAAACTGTTTGCACTGAGATTCATATTTTCCGCCAACTATTATATCAATGACATAAACCTACATCATTATCCATTGATTATTGTTGTTTTTTCAATAATGATTTTAAGCAACACCACTATGCTGAAAACCAAGCTTCTTCAAATACGGATCAAACCTGAAGTGCCATGATCTTGGTTCTTGTTTTATCCCATATAGTTCTTTCTTCAACTGAAAAATGTTGTTCTCATTTTCACGAATGAGAAAACCATCATGATGCACATTATAAACATATACCTCTAGAACCCCTTTCAAAAATACAAATTTTACATCCATCTTGAACACTTTTAAATTCTGTTTCACTGTAATGACCTGTAATGATCTGATTGTCTCCAGCCTTTCAACCAATAAAATTTTTTCATAAACATTTATACCCTCCATCTAGGGGAATCTTTTTCATAATAGTTGTTATTTGTTTTGAATAACTATAAAATAATCATTCATCTTTTTGAAAATGTCCCAGGTAGTCTCGATTACATTCTTAGCTTTTGGCCTCGAAACAATCCCCCACTTCTAATTATTTTCAATCTGATCTAGCTCTTCATTCATATCATGAATCCAATTTTCAAATTTAGGTCCATCGAAAAGACATTTAGACTCCACCTAATATTGGAAATATATCTACTAGAATTATTTTTATTCTTCTTTTCTAAAATGGAGCTTACTGATCATAATTGTATTATTCTTATCAATTTTAGCTTGACTCCTTATCTTCTTCACAGATGTATACTTGAATTCCTTTATTTCATCACATGTATCTTCTTCTAAATCAATATCTTCCACTTTTGGCCCCCCTATGTAGTTTTCCTACTCATCACATTCATCGTGAAATTGTTCACTATGTTGTTGATTATTCTCATCATTTTCCACAATAGTGACATCATTACTCCGAATAACATACCCATGCAATTTATTAAAGCATTTATATGATTTTCTTCTTCCAATTTGTCCAATGAAGATCCCCTCATATCTACCTGACTCAAATTTCCTATTTTTTCTTAGTTGAGTATAACTAACTTACTACTAATGATTCAAAAGTAAGTCACTGTTTTTGTCTTTCCATACCACATGTCATATGGACTCTCTCATTCTTTAAGACATAACAAAGCCTAGATAGAAATGTAGAATGATGTCAATAATTATTCCTTCTAAAATTTATCTGGTATGTATTTTTCAATATGCATGGTTCTAGACATGTTCTTGATGATCAGATTTCACTTTAAACCACTTCATTCTGTTGTGGAGTTCTTACTGAACAAACATGATTCCTTATCCTTTGTTTCTAAAGATTGTATTCTACTTGACTATTTATTAATTCCATACCATTATCATAATGAAACTTCAGAATTTTCTTCCCAAGCATCCTTTCTGATTCCCTCTTAAAATGTTTTAAATAGCTGAACTCATCAGAATAATGTGAAATGAAAAATACCCATTCTATTTTACTATAGTAATTTTTTAAAATAGTGTAATACCTCTTCCTATCAATTTCTAGTAGTGAGATAGGCCCACATACATCAACATTCACTAATTCAAGCACACTTTTTGAATTCTTTTCCATTACATTATACATCATTCTAATGGTATTCCCTTATTGATAGGACTGACACCTATGTGTATTTCATGTGGTAGCTTAGGGAGGAATCAAGATTCATCCCACTTCACCAGTTCTTCTATAGATGGCTGGCATAGATGACGATGTCATTTATTCCATAGATTGTTTTCTTCCTCTCCAAACAAAAGGTACATATCTTCTAATCCACTTACAAATTAGATATCACCCTCTTATAATTTTTCCAGTTGAACCACAGACCCATATATTCCTTTGATAGTACACATGTTCTTAGTAAACCATATATAATTCCCTATGTCACATATTTTACTCAGACTACGAAAATTGGTAAAGAGTCCTTCTACTACAAAGACATCATGTCTCATTTATTTTCCCCCAAACATGTCCTTTCCCAAGCTAATTATTTTTAGGCCGTCCTCATTTATAATCATGAAAACTCCTACTTTGTCATATTTTAAGAATGTAACAAGATCCTTATTACATGTCATGTGGGATGTGAAACCACTGTCAATGATCCATACACTAGAATGATCTGATGCTTTAAGGTCAATTTCTGCATCCACTTCCTTCTCTGTTCTTTCTTCTTGATCCATGTTTTTTAAATCACACTATATTAATATTCAAAATATTGATCTTCCTCAGAGTGGGATAGACCATCTTCATCCTACATAGCTACAAATCTTTTTTTCATTTTTGACTCACCTATTGGTTTGTTGATTTGATACTTTAGACTACATTGATTCTACCTTGGCACATTCCTCTTCATAGTTAGTTTACAATATGTATCCATGTTCCCAAATCTTACAACCCAAAAACAATTTCCCTCAAAATTTAATCTAGAGTATAATTATCTGAATGTCACATCATTCCCCAGCAATAACACATGATATAGGGTTCGTTTCTATATGTTACTTCTGCACTTCTAGTTAAACCATGGGATCTGTGAATATTCTGATTCGGCTTCATGCTGAAATCAACCTTCAATCACAAAACGAGTGCTAGTTCTTTGCCTTCAACGTTCACAGTTTTTATTTTTGGTCAAGACCCACATCAGCCATACCATCTAAACATAATTTTTACTTCTTTTTTTCTGGACCACTATTATTTGCAAGTATCTTTTCAGTATTATGAATGATCAGTTTTGTTGGTATCATAAAATCAGTCAATATTTTTTCTTGATCCATTAATTTTCATCATCTACCAACAACTTCTTATTCAATTTAAACGATTCAATTGATTTGGTCTTTCATGATGGTTTTCAATCAAACGATCTACCTTATCAATTCTCTAGCCTTCAGTTTGTGTCCATAAAAATATTAAAATCTATATTTGATAGAATAATTAAGATTTACCATTTATTTCTTCAACTTAGACATCCATTCCTCCTATTATGGAATATAGAGTATGTCATCATGTACCAATTTTTTGGATTTCATTATATTAACTCTCAAAACATCTAACTTCTCAAGATATTCTTTTTATTAGTCTTCCATATCAACTATTCCTTGAACTTATTCTTATTCTTCTTCAAAAATGTTGTCTTCATTTTTCTAAAAACTAATGAAAACTATCAAGATAGAATTTATTCCATGATCATTGTATCTCACTATCTCCTAAACCAACTCAAAACTAGTCTCATCTAAATAGTCACATTCTTGTGAAAGAAGATTCTTCTTCTTAAAATGTTTCACTTCAACTATTTCTTGCCTTTCACATAGGCTTAAGACTTATCTCTTTTTAATTTCAACATCATAGACATCGTCATCTTATTGGAACATTTTGGGGGCACCATGCCACAAGATGGCCAATCTTTCCAAATCTAAAGAATTCAAGGGGATGTTTTCCTTAAAACTATCTTTTTCCAATTTTAATATTTGTGGAATGGAATGAAATCACCTCATCTATCTCATATTCATCCTGATAATATTCAATTGTGAGATTCTTCAATTCCTTAAATTTCAACTCTTTGGATTTCCCCTTTTCCACATCATCATTATCATCGTCTCTCAATTTATATACTAAAAATATACAATGAATATTATCCAATATCTGCACTTTCGGGTCATTGTCATCCAATACTAAAACCTTCATATTGAAGCGAGATGGAGGTTTTCTTAGGATGTTCATCAAAATCTTTATATCTTTAATTACATCATCATGACCCTGGATATCCTCTACCAAAAAATTTACATAATCAAAGAAAGAATCAAAGAACTCATTCAGGTTGGTTCTCATATCTTGAAACTTGTTCCATGACACTTGCATCTTTACCTCTCTGGCCTTTGAATCTCATAAAAATATTTTAAATACATTTTCACACACACTATTCGATGTTTTTCATGAAATCACCTTTGTATATATAGCATTGGATATATCTCCCCCTAAAGAGTTTTTACCTTGCCGTCAGCATCCAATTCTATTTACTAATCTTCCGATAGGGAACCACTATTAATATCTGTTGTTATACCATTCATTATTACTATAAACACATCCATTCCCAAATATCATTAGTAGTGTTGCATCTGATTCTTCCATAGCTGAAAATTATTCCCCACGAAGATTATAATCTATTAATGATTGGTTGCCTCCATTGAGAGGGAAACAATGATATAAACCATTTCCTATTATAACAATTGTTAGGTACATTATGCTAGATACCCAAAGAGGGGGGGGGTGAATTAGTGTATAAAATATTAAAACAACTTCTCCTTTTTATATTTTTTGTTGTTAGAAAAAAAACATCTTCTCTCTCCTTCCCATTATAGAGTATGAACAAATCCTATATCTTGCATAGGAAACATCAATTTTAATTGGTTCACCATCACTAGGCTATATCTAAGAACAAAAAACTGGTGATTTTCTAATATACCAAATATTACTTTAAGCACACTCATATTTACATGTATAAAATGGAATCACTATTCCACCTAGTATATAGCCAGTCACAAATTAAATCTCACTACTCTCTCAACTAAAGTGTGATCACTACTTCTTCAGTATATAACATCACAGTTTAAACACTTATAGGTCCATTATTTATCTCAAATAAATGCATCCTTTACTGTATGTAGATGCTCTGTTGAAGTCCCAATTACATTACTGATGAATACCCCTTGGATAGTTTTCAATGGGAAACAACCATTGGAAATAAAATTTAAAATATCCCTACTTCATGAATCTCCCATTTATCAAAGGTCAAACAATCCTTAGTGATGTCCCTACTTCTTCTCAAAACACACACCTTCATACAAATCACTACTTTGTAGAGAACACTCATTCGCAGAGCACACTACTTCGCACTACACACTGTTTTGTAGAGCTCAATCCTTTGCAAAGCTGAATCCTTCACAAAGCATAGGTTTTTGTAGAGCTCAATCCGTTTCATATAGACTTACATTGAAAAGATCACTAAGGCAATGCAGAACTCACCTCTTTCGAAGAGCTAGATTAGCCAATGTGAAGCTTCTTCCATTAATGAAGCACACCGCCTCTCTGATCCTCCTTTTCGATTAGAGTGTAGAAAGTTTTTCTTGAAAAACGTTATACTCTTCTCAAGGGGATAGAAGCCTATTTATTGGAAATTACACTGAATTGAACACCTTCCGCGCAAATTGAAGACCACATCACCTCAAATCTCAATGATCTGAAATTTCCACTGAAATTATCACTTTATCGGGAAGCACTAAGAAAATTTTCAGATCACAATTCTCGTTGTAATCGTGACGAATTATATCAATTAATTTGAACCGCCACCATAATTCTCCCTCACATTTCTCTTCACCACTGCTAGTTTTGAAGGTCTTCGTAATCATAGAGCTCACCGTAAAAAATATTCATGTCTTATGAAAAAAAATTCATAAAGCACATCTTAATGAAATTCATGAATCTTCATTATTTTGATGATATCTTCAAGTAAATTAACTTTTAGCAACTCTCACTAAACTCAAAATTTTAGACCCAAAATGTTTGGAAAACACTATGAAAGGGGTCCACCATGTAACATTCCTATTTTACCAACTCCAGATATTACTTTCCTTTGTCGACGTTCATTTTCAACATTTTTTTTAACAATATATCTAGAAATAAATATTTCAAATTGAAAACCTACTTTTTCAATATACATAACAAACCCAAAAATACTATTTTGTAACCTTGAGGAATTTCTTCACAACACCATCCTTAATATAGTGCATGTAATTTTTAAACATATCACATCACTTTGGGGAGGTGGTAGTCCACTCGTCCACAAATGATGTTACCGTATATACAAAAAAAGGAAACCATGAAGGTACATGTATATATAAATTCAATATGTATTGATAAATAACATATTTATAATATGAAAATATTTTGTTTATAATAATTCCCAACAATGAGAGGTGTTAAAGGAAAAAAAGAATGGCATCATTCCGTGAGGTCGCAACTCACCGTACACTAACAGTAATTTGAGTACCCATTTGATATAAGTGTGTGTATGTGTAGGAAGAAATATTAACATAAAAAATCAAATTATTGTTATAGTATTTAATTTATTATATTATTATATAATAATATGAAATTATTGTGTGCTGAATTAAGTAAAACATAAATGCACATTGATGAATGTTACCTGTTTTTGGGTAACATATTTTGCATTGCACAAAAGGACTTATTGAATGTATTTTTCACAATAGGAGGACTCTAGGGTTTGGATGGGGATGTTGGGATATTAGTTTGGTAGGGGTAGAAGAAAATGGAAGGCTGAGATCCTATTTATATAAGAGGGGGAGTTCAATTCTTGTAAATATATAATGTTAAACACTATTAAGAGGCCTCCCTAAAATTAGGTGATTCCAATAATGGTCTCAATTAAAACCAAGAGTTTATATGGTAGAATAATGTCATTCTAATGAGTTTTAAAAACATATATGTCATTTATACTCTTAATTATAATGTTCAACCACTAAGTAAACACTACTTTACATTACTCGATATAATTAATTTTAATCACATTCACTAATATTTTTGAAAAATAATTAACTTGAACTTATTAGAAATTATAAATTATGATGATCCCAAATATCATATCTATTTTTATAAATTAAAATTAAAAAAATTTCTGAAATTAATTTAAAATTAATCCTGCAGTCGGCATGTGACAAAGAGGTTTTTTCTAAAGTAAAAATTTCCAACAGATTGCTATGTCTTTATATAAAATTTAAATGAGAAATTTATTACAATGACCTAAATTAGTTTAAATGATATAAAATTTACCTAATATTACTTTAAATACAAAAAAAAATTAATCAACTATAAAAATAAATTTTTTAAAAAAGATTTTTTAACTGAAATTTACTATTATTCCCCATTTATCAAAATATGAAATTTATCTAAAAAATAACAAAAATTCACCTAAATATAATTTCATATTTATATTTCAAAAATCAATTTCATTATTTTATTTATAAATTATAAAAGTGTCAACAGATATATTTAGAATAGCTTTTCCATTAAAATTCAGTAAATGTACACTTTTAAAAATATAAAAATATTTATGCTTAAAACTGGAAGTAAAACTATTTTTAGCCTATATTATCTATTGGATGAATGTCAAAAACTATTATAAAAAAATATAAACATTAAAAATTTATTCCTATTAATTCCTAAAAATATAGAGCCCTGGTTACAACTATCATACTTAATTTATTAATAATATATTATTATTTGATATAACCCAGTCTTGGGTGGAACTCAAGATTTTAGAGAAACTCATTGTTATATGTGATTCACACTATTGTAAATAAGGTCCTTTTTAAGGCCAGCCTAATATATTTTTTGTAAATATTAATTAATATGAGAATAATTATTCTATCATTACTTCGTATGTTACAACTTTTATATTCAATTAATATTTCTTTTTTATTTATAATTAATTGGTAACCCTTGAATTCAAATTTTAAACATGTGTAATCCATAATTTCATAACTTATTTAATATATACCATTCCCTCTATTCAAAAAACTAAGTTATAACTATTATAATATTATTTTTTTGGTATGACTTTAGATTGTGTGTAAGAACAGTTTTCAAAGGAAGTCAATGTTGTTTGAAATGAATGACAGAAATGGAACTATTTATGTTGCAAGTTAAACTATTCATAGCATGTAATACAATAAATTAAATATTTTAAATTAATTTGAAGGAATATATTTCATAAAATATTAGGATATAAAAATAATTTATTTGTTTGCAATATATTATTTTGTTTCCATAAGCAATGATTTTGTCCTTAAATAAATATGATTATCATATACACACTTATGATCTTTGAATAAAATCCACCTTGTTTACCATCACTAAGCATCAGGTCACAAGAATTATTATTATTATTTAATTTCCCTATTTTATAAAGAATATTAGTACATATGCTTATTATATAAGGGTTTCAATATGAATAATATTTGTAGGAAATATTTATTAATGGTTATAAGATATGTTCATTATGTATCCAGACACTAATGAAATTAATCCTTTTGGTTATGTGGTGTTATATATTGTTTGAGGAAAAAAATTCATGTAAAATTATTTATTTGGTATGTATTTTATTATTATGTAAAATTATTTGGTATACAATTATGGTATAGATATTATGAGTAATATATTAAAAAGAATTTCATATAGAAAAAAAACCTATTATAAAAAAATTACCAAAAAATCATTGGATCAATGAAGGTTTCAAATATTAAAAATACTAGGAATAATGTTTCTTATAATATAATTTATTACACTAATTATTATTTATTAACACTAAAAATAACATTTTTTTAATCTATATTTGAAAGTAGAAGGAATTTAGTTAACAAAATTTATGATGGATACTGGACAGATTTTCTTAATCAGAAAGAAAAAAATTCCAATCTCAGTTAATGAATTACATGGATATAATCTCACAACACATTCCATCTATGAACAACAAGAAAAATTATTATGATTTTACAAATATAACAAAAAAAATAACAACAGTATATTGATTAAATAATTTAAAAACATTTCATTGGTAGACCTTATATTTTACTAATTTTCATGCAATTAATCAATATATTAAAAAATTGTTTTGTCTTCTCTAGTGGTAACTGCTTTAGTAATTTGATTTCACTTTCTATACTTCATAATGAGAGGTAGTTTAATGGTGGGATATTTTGTAAATTAAAAGTATAGCTGAAGAATTCAACACTATTGAATGGGAGGCATTAACATAATAATTTTCAATAAAAAATTTCACCATACTCATCACACTGAAATTATGTTATTATTGATTGAGATAAATAAATGTGGATGAATAAATTATTACAATGAATAAAAAATTACAAGACATTAAAATTAGAAATATTTCATTATCAATTACCCTTAAATTATAATAGATCATTAATTTAGTTACATAAATCCATGTCTTTGATATCTGTTGGCTATAATAATAATAGAATCTAATGAGAAATTTTGTAGTGTTCCCTAAAAGAGGAAATGAATATTGCAGGTTCCTATATTTATGATAGTTTTTAGGATAAGAATATAAAATTGATGTTTCTTGGAAAATTATGTTATAATTCCCAGAGATGAAATACAATCCATCTTCCTACATGATGAAAATATCTGATAATGTAAGGGGTAATTTTCTCAATGAAAATTATTCATGTATAAACTAGATATAAATGAGGAACATGAATTCTGAATATATATGTAGGGGTTTTCTAATGAAGTGGTTAAATGGAATTTGCAACATAATGTTATATAAAAACTCTAAGGAATGAATTGTAATGACAATATATACTATGCCAATAAGTTCACTAATCCTATTCTTAATAATGATGGTATTATAAAATAATATCATAATAAAATGCATAAATTTAAGGATTATGTAAAGACAATTATTGAATTATGTCATGAAAATAATGTGGTGAAAGGTACACTCATCATCTACTATAGACCTAAAAATATTTCATATGATTTAAGATTGTCAAAAAATTTATATGTGAAGAAATTTTAAAATTCATTAATGGTTGTACCTAATTACTGGATATTGAATAATAAGAGAGTATTTATAGTTGTGTACATAATTAATACCATGTATACATTTTCACACAAATATAATTTTATGATAATGTATTTCATAGAAATCATATTATTCTCCCCCTAGATGAATTTGATATGACACTGGGAATGGATTTGATCTAAATATATAGATTTAATTTCAAATTTTGAGATAGTTAAGTCACATTTCACACTCAAACTCAAAATATTATTGTATTTATATCCATTTTTGAATATGAAATAAATATAAAAATTGTATTCATTTTATCGGTCTTAAACCCCAATCATGAGGTGTATCAAGATAAAATGGTTTAAAGGAAACAAAAAATTGATGATACAATTAATTTATGGTAATATATTATTTTATTTATATAAGATATACTTTTTATTCCCCAAAATAATGAGGTTGAATTTTTAATAGAAATCAGTCCTTCTGTTATGACTATATCAAATACTCATTATAAAATGGACCTAATTTAATTAGAAGAATTGAATAAGAAACAATATGTAATTTTGAATAAGGGTTATATAAACCCATTTGATTTTCCCTAAGGTGAACATATTCTCTTTTATTATGATGAAGGATAGAGAAATACATATTTTTATTGATTAGGATGTACTTAACAAGACTATGATACAGAAAGTTTATATTATACCCCATATTTATTATATATTCGATCTTTTGTGAAGATATTAGTACATCCTAATAATTTAATAAAAATATGTAAACCATCAATTTTGGATAAAAATATTGGATATACCCATTATTGACATATGTAAATGTTACATATGCATTAAATTTACTAGGATTAAATTCGAAATTAAAAATTCCCCTTATATATTCAATATTTATATGAATATATTCATTATATGTTACCTTAATAAATTTTTGGTGGGAGTTATAGGGGATATTATTATATATTCAATGTGTATGGAAGACCATGAAGATAAATTGATGATTAGGACACAAAGATTTATAAGAGATAAAATTTCTGTTAAGTTAAATAAATCTAAATTTTTTGAATAATATTTATAATACATGGGTCATATAATCATAATAGATAGTATAAATATGGATAGTTAAAATATTTATGGGACTAAAAATTATTCATGATAAACCATTATAATAGATATTCATAGACTTCTTGGGTAGGATGGTTACTACAGACACTTTATGAGAAATTTCTCAGGATTGTCAAATGCACTATGTCATGTTAGAAGGGGTTCAAGTTTCTAACATACTATAAAAAATTTATCAATTCCTCACATGATATGAAATTAGATATTTATATGAAACCCAATTAGAATATTTATAATGTTACATAGAATAATGTATTTCAAGGCTAAAACTCATAGGGGGTGATGGAATCAAATTTTGGCATAGTGATTAGAACCCATAGTGGATTCCTTACATGAATTCTATGAAGGTGGATTATAAAAAAAGATAATGGATTAGATAGTATATGATTAATGATGGGTTTAGGAATAATTTTATAGATCCTATACATATGTTATATATAATATTAGAATATTAATTTGTATTTAGTTATGCCATGAATCCATTCAAGAACACCAATTTTATTTATTATAATAAATTAGATATACCAATATTAGAAAACATACTTTGGAATAGATGTGGTGTTCAATAAAGATTCATTACATGAAAGTTAAATAGTTAAAAACAATACTAACTATTATTCCTAGATTTATTCATTCCAATTATGAGAGGTAAATAACCTTGAAATCCCCCATATATTAATCATTCAAGAAAATTCATTAGACATGATTTCATTATCTAAAAACATATCTGATAGATTATCTACGATATGATTCAAGAGATCATAGATGTTTCTATAAAAAATATCTTGATCCCTATCCATATATGGATTATCTATCAATGGAAATTGAAATATTAAATATGTTATTAAGAAACAAAATTGAATCAATAATTGTAAAAAAATAATTTTTGACATTTGAATATTATAACAACACATGTACTAGAAATGTGAATAAAATTTGGTCCATACTAATTAAAATTTCCTGAAATAAATGGTTAAAAAATATCCAAAATAAGAAAAATATTTCTTGAATCAGTTTCATTTTAGAAATGTAGATGGAAATCTGATGAAAAAATATAAATAAATATTGAAAATAATAGTTTTATATGGAATAAAAAATATGAAGTATATTTTTGATGTTTTAGGGGTCAGAATATTAATAGGGTAGATAATCTATGATATAAATGTATTTTAAATCATAAGTCATAATAAGATTCACTATGACTAGAAAAAATAAACTATAAACCTCTATCTAATATATTTAATGAAAAATTTCATGTATTTGACCCTCAATATCTTCTCAAATTACATAAATAATAAAATTCATAGAGTCTTCAGGATGGTCTTATAGAGGTAGAGCCTATGGTTTTCAAATAAAAAATAATGATATGACATCATTATTTTTCACAATCTAGAAAATTTATTGCTTGAATTTATTTTATGGGTTGGGAGAGTTTATATTGTGAAATTACATGTTATAAATTTACAATTTATGACATAATGTTTCGAAAAATAATGACTTTAAAAAACACCACATTAAAAGGACAAGAAGAATCATGGAGTATCATGGAACACATCAAATAATAATCTTAACCCAGGCATTTTTAGGATATCTAAGTTAGATTGTAACATCATTACATTCACACAATGAAAAACCACTACTATATTTGGGTGAAAAAATCATGACATTAACTAAAATTTTTAGTATCCAAAAATTAAAAATTTCAATGCCTCATGTGTTGGAATACCATAAATTTTTACCAATGAACGCATAATGATGATATTGGATTCTATGATCATGTTTGATGGATTCTAATATGTAGTTCAACATATAGGATGTCCACTTTATGATTGAAAATGGAAAAAAAATATTGAGATCAAAGTAATGTATGAGAACGTACATCCCTTCTATGAGGTTTCTAAAATAATGGGTCACGTAATTCCGATTTTTAGGTTTATAAAATGGATGTTAACTGATAATCCTTTTAGAATTTATTGGGGAGAGATGATAAAATCTTATTGAAAAAAAGACACAGTATTAAAGAAGGAGGATTCCTCTATAATCCCAGGGGTGCACAATGAAATATACCAGAGTTATTTCCATAATGATTAAAATGAATTATTTTTTTTCCATATTATAGAAGATGTTGAAATTGAAAACAATACCACTTGTGTAGATGATGAGTCCATGTCTTTGGTGTTCTTTCAGAATGATAAAATCATCAATGGTGAAATTTATATAGACATATAAATGGTTATTCTTATATTGCAAAAGGAATAACATGATGTTAACAGTCCTTATATTTCTTCTACCACTCTAATTTCCAATGGGACATCTCAAGATAAAGGGACAGAAGGAAATTATATAATTCAATCCTCACCTAAAAATGTTATCATGATTTAAAATACACATGCAAATTATAGCTTGTTTCCTAACGGGTTGTTTTATATTTTGGAAAGAACGTATATTTCTAAAGGAAAAAATGGATGATCCTTAGCCGAATTAATGCTTCCACAACCCTTTATAATATCATAAATGGACTATGTTTAAATAATGTACATAGGCATCAGATGACTATCCTTCTAGCCTATATGATTCTATTTGGGTAAATATGAGTCTTGACCAGAAAGAATCATATTTTGGGTTAGAGGATGTGGAAAAATTTTCCATTATTTTTTACCCACATGATATACAATAGTTGTTTCACTATGAACTCAATAATATGGAATCAATGGAATATAAGATCAACTCATCTACATTCAAGGTAAGTGTACTTCTGACATTTCCGATTCTTTTGTGGGAATTACTGGATGTACCAGTTAATATGCTAGAATAATGAATTTAGGGGGAAATTGGGATGGGAAATCCACCCCAAAACATAAATAATTATAATGACCATGTTTTGAAATAGCTGGGTCTTGCCACCCCAGAAACCGTCGGTACACATATGCCTCTCACCATAACTGAAAATCCAAATATAATTGGATTGTCGACAACTAAGATAATATTTCATTTTTTTAAATATTATTAGCTCATTTTCTAGGCACAATCTAGTCATATTCATTAGTTTATAGGATTTGGGTTTTAACACATATGAGCATGGTGAAAACAACAGTTATAAGAAATAGTTAATAAATGATCACTTTCAAATTCAAAAATACATGAAATCAAAATTTTTATTCATTTAAATATATTTATATTATAAGTTAATATCTTAGGGATTATTGTTAGATGATTTAATATTTATAAATTACTATCATTTAACCATGGACTATTCTTGAAGATTTCAACAAAATTCTAAATTATGATGAATGATTAGGTGCTATCAGTATTCATATATCAACAAGGAAATTTAGAGCTTCTATGGAGGATTGAAATATTTTTAATTTTATTCTAGTGGGATCCAAATATTAATTGAACAAAATATTCCACAATAATGTAGTTATAAAAAATCAAGATAGGGCCCTTATAAATGACGCATCACAAAATGTTTTTGTTATCAATGCCTTTTATATTTAGCTAGTATTATTTTTATTCAAATTTTTACATTATCCAATGTGGTTTCTTGAGACATTTTGTAATAACCCAACCATAAATATTATATATTATTGTAACATTAAACTATAATTTACTATAAAAAATAAAAAGGATGTTTTGTTTTTTAGTGTTTTAGAGTGTTAGTTTATAACTCAGGCAAAAAAAACCCATATATATACAAATTGGAAACATATATTTTATATTCATCATTCCCATATTACAAGTATATTAAAATGGAACACATTTTTTATTCATAAAATACCTTCATTTATTTAAATTGGACAACTGAAATCCCACAATCACACTTAATCTCTATGAATAACTTGTAAAAATTTGGGATGATCATAAAAAAATTAGTCTATTATTTAAAAAAGAAAGGATGAAACTGTTAATCACAGAATAAATATAAAATATCACATTTTGAAAAAAAATAAATTATTAACCCTGAAATCAACTTCCCTAATGTAATAATTTAATGAAACATTTAATATGTAATATTAAAGTCCAAATAAATCTCATTAGTTTTATTTTGAAATAATTAAAAACTCATAATGTCATTTTTTAACATAGTTGTACATTTAACCATTAAAAATTGTCATTTATTTTCCCCTAAATATAATATCAATGTATAACACTCATAAGTGATATGAGTCTTATAAAAACCAATATAATTAATAGATAAAAAATTTAGGTTGGTTGGGAAATAAGTTTTATATCACTTTTACAATCACTCTTAATAATGGAATAACCATACAACCGACTTCGAGACTAAATTCACTAGTGGGATATCATAAACCCACCCATCCTTGGTTTATCACAGAACCACCGTTAAAGAGCTAAAAATATAAAAAACATCAATGGTTTCTAATAAAACCATACATCATCATGAAAATTCCCAAGGTCCATATGATAATAAAATCACAAAAATTATTGATATTTTCAACATTACACTCAATAAAATATTCTCTTCCTCCAAATGATAAATTTCTTGAATTTCAAACATCTATTAAATTTTAAAAAAAATTTATAAAACAAAAAAAAATATGTGGAAATAGATTTTATCATTTAAGAGAACATGAAATAATTCGAGGGGATGAAAATATAAAATAATGGTTATGGTGGTGGAAAAATTCATTGTTTCCAAATAAATTAAAATAAAAAATACTTTTTTTATTTTTTATTTAAAATAAAAACATTTAGAAAAAATTATTCCCTTTGAAGACCTTTGAAAAAATTGAAAATAGACATAAAATTACCTTTATAGTTATTTTGGGATCATTTTAATAAAACTATGATATAATTTTAAAAATAAATACATGGATAAAAAAGTGTTTTTTTAGGGAAACATAAAAATATGATTCTTAAAAAAGAGTCCCCTGCTGATGGTTCCAGGCATAATAGAAGCGTGGTTTAGATGGAACCCAACATTGATTTGTACCATGATCAATGATTATTCCAGGATCAATGACTAATCTAGGATCAATTATTATTCTAAGATCAACACAATGATGAACACCAGTCTCCACTTAATATAATCAAATATTTTTATAAGGAAGAAATAGGATCGAAACCCTTTAGGGAGGATCCTTCATGTCATGTTATATAATTAATTGAATTAATTTTATAAACAATTAATACATGGATCTTTGGTATTTTCTCCATTGATGATGTTGATCGTCCAGAATGACCCTTAAGTATAATCTCATTGTGCTTGTAAGGATCCAAAGTATAATACCTCTTGTGGTGATCCACACATGCTCTGATGGCCTCTAATTGACACCACTCATTCTCAGGGAACTAGCACTGTGAAGAAAGTATCTTGTGTTTGTCATTCCATATCTCTTTTTCTTTGGCCTTGATTAATGTGTCTCATTCTTGAGAGGGGAGAGAAGAGGATTTGAGAGATAAATTTTTTTGCTCAACATTTCCCAATTAACCAGGCGTGTGTTGTGGTCTATATCACAATAGGCCTACTTGTGTATTTATATAAATGGAATTTTAGTTAAAATATTTAATTAGATAGAAACAATTAAATAAATTCCTGAACATAGAGAAAACTAATTCTCATAATAATAATACAACGTCATTATTCGTGGTGTGACAACTTGTACTGAATGGAATTATAAAATAATATTCTGTGTCACAAAATAATTGTCGTGTCATTATTATTTTAACTTGGACAACTAGTTAAATATGTATTTACCATCTTGAATATAATTATTTTACTTCTGGAATGACCCTAGCCTGCTCGAACACCACTTCCATTTATTGAATATCTGAATAAATAAATAAATAAATTATTCTCTTAAATAAATATATTATTTACAAATTAGTAAATAAATAATTATTAAATGTCCAATGAAATAAATAATTATATTTTATTTAATTTATGCGATCATTTTACCATTAATAAAATTATTCAACTATCTTGAGAATAATATTTTTTTCATTAATTAAATTCAAAATGAATTTGACCAAGATCACCAAAAAAACTTATTGTGTGACCCTCTACGATTTTTTCTCATTGGAATTAGGTGGGATTGCATAATGTACAAGAGTACTATCTAGAAATGGGTCAACATATCCAAGAGATAGAATGTAAAGTCACAACAACGAAATCCACATATGAATGATTGCTATGTAATAGAATTCCTTTGTCACAATATCTCATCAATCAGGTTTCATGATAGTGTCATCAACTTTTATGCTTGATACGCCATTCATTGACTACCTGAAATAAAATCATCCTTACACCATGGCCATGTAATTTCACGTGACGGTTTTCTTTCAATCAAATGGCCCATATATCAACTTCCATAAATGGATGTGAAGAATCTTACCTTGACTTTTCCATTAATAACATGCCACTCATGACACACCCTACATACCCTACTTCCCACCAACTGTATACATGATGGTTTTCGTTAGTAAAACAATGTGTGCATGTCGTGACAAGTATTAACGATAATCTTAATGTCTGAGGATCATTACACATACTTGTAGATCTAAATATGCAATGAAACTAAAATATATAATATTCCTACAAATGGGTCTGTTCTCGTAGTCTCATATCTGGGAGATTTCCAAATGTAAACTCCATGAGAGGAAGTCTCATATTCATATGAGTACTCGCACCTACCAGTCTTGATGATATGTGTCCCAAAATAGTATGAAATCCAACTGCAGAACTATATTTAAGAATATTATTTTAGAATTTAAAGGATCTTCTCATATCCGGGAACTTCCATAACCTTATCAATGAAACAAATACTCGAGGCAATTATTACATCATATCCATGAAGAAAAATGAACAATATGTAATAAAACATTAAATATCCATAAAATCATTTTAATAAAAAAATTGGTTCTAGAACACCAACTCTTACAAACATCCACTTGAACTAGAAGAAAGTGATTATGACTTTGATTCTGCTAGATTTCATATGATGATAATTTTTCTACTAAGTCATGTCTTTTGTCAAGGATATTACCAAGCTGACTTCCATTGAAATACCTCCCACTACAACTTAACCTCATTTAGAAAAATCCCTCAAGAGATGATACCTCCAAAAAATGTTCTTTGTCTGATGATGTGAATTTGGCTCTTTTGTGAGATCCACCACTATTGTATTATCACAGTACAATGTGATGGGATCATTACTTCTAGGTATCACATCTAGCTCCAGTAAAAATCTTCACCTCTAAACTACTTCTTTAGTTTCCATAGAGGTTGTGATATACATGGAATCTGCTGTAGAATCTGGGACCATGCTCTGCTTTGAGCTCATCCAACTCATTGCACGTCCATTCAAAGTAAAGATGTATCATGTGTATGACTTCATGTCATCTTGATCAGTATGGAAACTAGCATATGTATTTCCTCTAGTGACTAGTTCTTCATATCCCCTATAAACCATGACCATATCCTTAGTACGCCTTAGATACTTAATGATATTCCTGAATTCCATCCAATGGCGGTCACCTGGGTCAGCGTGATATCTGCCTACCGCACACAATTCATATAATACATCCATACTAGTATATAGAATTGAATACATGAGTTACCGAATCATTGATGTGTATAGAGTTCTTACAATATTCTTTCATTCCTATTGTGTCTGAGGAATCCTTTTCATGGAAAGAGGAAATCCATGTGACACTGGAAACTATTCCCATATTAGATTGTTCCATAGTGAATCTATTCAATAACTTATCAATGTATGTAAGTTTACATAGTCCTAACAATCTCATGGATCTATCATGATGGATCTTGATCCCATGAATATACACTTCCCCACCCAAGTCCTTCATGGAGAAGAATCTATTCAACCATGCATTAACAGATTGTAAGACTGGTATCTCATTTGAAATATGTAATATGTCATCCACATATACTATTAGGAAAATTATTTCACTTCCCTAAAACATTTGTAGACAAAAGGATCACATTGATTATTGAAAATACCAAATTCTTTTATGGATTCATCAAAACGAATGGTACATAACATGGATGCTTTCCTTAATCCATAAATATATTTATGAAACATTCATACCATATTGGAATCTTTTGGTGTCACAAACACATCAGGTTTTGTCTTGTAGTCATCTTCTCGAAGGTTCCCGTTATGTAATGATGTTTTGACACCCATTTTCAAAATCTCATAGTCATGGTAATCCACAGTATAAAGTATAATTCTAAAATATTTCAGCATCGAAACTGGTGAAAATTAGTGTATTTTTCCACTTCACAACATTTGTGCCACTTACTGTTTCCTTGTAGGTTAGAGGATCATTATTATAAACTAATAATGAGTCACCATCATTAGTAACTAGAAAATTGTACCAATCCAGTTCACTAACCTCTCTTGTACTCCTATGTAGTACTTGTGTATCTGGAACAGATTTTTCTTATATGGGGCTTTTTGGAATCTGTTCCTGTACCAAACCTTGTGTACCTTGAGCCTTGAATTCATCTAAGTCTATCTTTCTCACAATATCTCTTTTAGAGATGTTATCCCTCTTTTATAACATGGCATGTCTTTCCACTATAACAATTTTTTAGGGGTTGTAGTGGTAATATCCCATTTTTTCCTTTTGGTGTCCTATATAGTTACACATTATGCCTCGGGGTGTGAGTTTATTACCTGAAAAGGCCTTAACAAACACTTCACTAGTCCACAAATGTAAATTTGATAACATGGCTTTTCTTACACTCCAGAACTCAAATGGAATACCATTTATAAATTTCATTAGTACTTGGTTTGGTATGTTTTCCGCTGTTTGTAATGCATACACCCAAAAGGATAATGGAAGACTTTCATGACTCGTCATTGATCTTACCATGTCCATCAATGTGTGGCTCCTCCTTTTGCTTACACTATTAAATTGAGATGTGTAAGGAGGAGTTACTGGGGAAAGTATCCCAAACTCTCATATGTAATCAATTAAGTCCTAAATAAGATATTACCCACCTCGTTCTAAGCAGAGTTTCTTAATGTTCGTAGCAAGCTAGTTCTCAACTACATTCTAGGATTCCTTGAAGTTATAAAAATAATCTGACTTATACCTCATAAAGTAGATATATCCATATATACCAAAATCATCAGTAAAATTTATGAATTACAAGTACCATCCCTTTTCTTCAACTGGAAATGGTCCACACATATCAGTATGAACCTTGTCAAGAATCTATTTTTTCCTTTCACCTTTCATACCAAATGGGCCTTTGGACATTTTTCCTTGTAAAGACGCATGGCATACATCATGTGTTTTTTTCAGAAAAATCATAAATATCCTTCTTGATGTAACATTGCCAAGAGTTTCTCATTTACATGAACTAGCTGGTGATGCCAATTCTGGGTGTGGTTTGAGTCATGTGAAGTATCTTTTCCATTGATTTCCATTACTTTGTTTGTGTAATCTAACACAAAAATCCCTTTTTATAAATGTTTCCTACCAAAACAAATTCTATCATTATAAATGTAGAAACATTGATTTCAAATATTCAAAAAAATCCACCTATATCTATCTTGGATACAGAAATTATGTTTTTGGTTATAAAAGACACAAAAAAACAACCCTTTAACACGATGATCATCCTAGTTGGCAATGTGAGGTGGTAGTCCATGACAGCTACATCAACATTTGTTGCTCTATTGGATTATCATAGACCTACCTACCCTCGATCAGTCTTCCTAAATCTAATTGGTTAATATATTTTGATATATATATGAGAAACAAAAGCTGTATCTAATACCCAATTTGTAGAAGTTGAATGATTTCATTCGATAAAAATAAAACATTAATCTTCCCCATTCTTCATAGGATGGGTGCAGTCATTCTTCCAGTGGCCCTTCTTGCCACATGGGAAACAAACAACCTCTTCTTCCCTTGCCTCCACTTTGATCTTCATTTTCATGGAAGGCTGTGAAGATGATTTGGGCTTAAATATATTCTCTTCCCCTATCCTTTTATTCAACTTAAAAACAGATGGATTTTCACATTTCATATCATTGTCCACATGGAGAATAAAGATAAGGAGATCAGATATAGACTTTTCAATGTTGTTCATATTTAAAATGACCGAAATGTTATAGAATATTTGAGGGAGTGATGCCAGAATGAGATCGGTGCCCATTTAATCAGAGAGTTTAAAACATAGAACCTCCAGGAGATCAATGTATCTAATGAGCTTGACTACATGAGGCCCAACAAGGGATCCTTCTCAATGGTTACTCCAAAAGAGTTACTTAGAGATCTCAAAACTTTCCTATCATTCTCTCACTTGCTAAGGACAATGGTGGTGATCGAGCATGCTATAAGAATCCATGTTTTCAAGAGACTTCATGAGATTAAAATAAATTGTTGATAACATCCACCATTGAACATCAACCACGTAGTTCATATGTTTATCATAGACTAGGAAATCCTCATCACTAGCCACTTTGGTAGGCAAATCAGGTAATGCTGACTCCAACACATATGACTTTCGTTCATGGCATAAGATATATTGAAGGAGTCTGAACCATTACTAGAAGTTATTGTCTATGATGATTTTCTCTTTATCCAGAATTTGTCGTAGGAATAGTTCGGTTGACAAGGTTGTCATGTTTTTCTACAATTATTATAGAATAACATTATTACATTCATGATTACATTTTATGAGAAATAATATATTTTATTATGTCTCCCGTTATTTTATCAAGTCCCAATGGCCCTCCCCATTGAACTCAGAATGTCCAGTTTCCATGACATTCTAGTGGAAAGGATCCATATTCCACTTCGCATAACTCAAAAAATGGTTAGTCAAGATATTAAAATTTATTTAGGTAGGCAATTCTTTGTCAAATGTGGGCTTCAATCTCCATGATCTGTTGAGTAGACTCCCCAATCCTGAAATCATGACTTTGGATTTCCTCAACTCCTACCTCCAATATTACACCATGTTGATCTAGTGCTATTCCTCTTGATGTAATATGGTTATGTAAACCTGAAACCTTCCATAAGGGCCTCCTATATAAAAGTAAGTGTCCCAAAAAGGGTTGGTCAAACATATTGTTTTATTGGGTTTTCCATTAATTAAGTAATTGAAGGCTTGTTCTGATTTAATTTTTTTTGAAGCATTTTTATCTCCTATGTGTTAATTGGATATTATAATTATCACATGATTGTTAATATTAAGTGGAAGTTACCATGTATTGATAATATTTATGCATAAGTCAGGTTTATTTTAGTTCCATCTTGTATGAATGTTTAATTCATTAATTAAGTGATTTTTACAACACATCTATAATCATAAACCTAGAAAAACACATAAATAAGATAATTTATATGGATTGAAAATGAGATTTTCTAATTGTTAGTTTATCTAGGAGTTGATAAACAATCCCTAGAATAGGGGAGGAACACCTTGAACCTTTTTTTTGCGTTTATAGCATCCACCTATCCACCTCTATATCTCATGGGATTGGTTTCATCTCTACTCCAGCTTGAACGGCCTCCACTCCCTTGGGAGTTCCATCCATTACATATGACTTTTTTAACTAACTTGTAGGTGATGGGTAAAAATGTGTTTTGTGTAAATGAAACATTGGGCACACATTCCGTACATATTAATGAGGAGAAGGTTCGCAGGCCAATAAATTTAATTCAAATAAATAAATAAAATGAAACCATCCACATAAAAAGGTCTTGGTATAGATCAAGATCATCCAAACATAAAATGATATTTACAAATAAATAAAACATGAAAATTAATTCATTAATCATTCTTGTTAAAGATAAATCATCCTCTAATCCATTAATAATCATCTTTAATTAGTAAATCATCTTATCTTAAACCCTTTTCTTAATTTCCATTAGATTATCATTCATCATAATTTTAAATAAATAAATTCATTTAAAATTTTCTATGTACGTAACTTTTACCTTGGAGGAAACCCGGTGAATTTATATTCACAACTACCCAATGAGTACAAATGAACATTACACAGTTGTGAAATTAAAAACATATATATATAACACATATCACGTGTTGTGCCTCAGCTTTACACTTGCACAATGGTACACATCTCAAGGTTTTTTATAATATAATAATAAATTTTAGTAAATTTTTATAATTTGCATGAGTACACAACATGTAGTTCCAACTACACAACGTGTACTATTTTTCACCATCTATATGATTTACACGCTCGGGGAAATGACGTGTGAGTGTACATCAGAAGTCATCAGAGTACAAAGTATGTCCAATGGGTCACACACCGTGTAGTTCCTCATTACGTAGTCTCTTTTCAGGAATTTCGTGTATGAGGTACACAATCCAACCCTAACCCAAAGGGACTAAACACCGTGTGAATTTGGACACATGGTGTGTAATACGGAAACCGTGTGCCACCTTTTCTTGGTCAACACATGGATTAATTTAATAATCAAAAAGACTCTATCACACTATTTGGTTTAGCGGACTCGTCTGATGCATTGAATCATGACTACATGGATTGTACTGCCGAATACATGCCATCTGTTCTGGTGTAGTATATCCATGATGCTTTTGCACCTCTAGATGAGATCCACTTTTTTATTTTAATCAAAATAAATAGAAAATATTGTTTTTATAAGATAAACGAGAAACCAAATAAGAGGAATAGATCTCAAGATTTAGATTTGTATAATAATTTACATGAATTGAAAAAATAAATTATTAAATGCGTAAGTCATTAACAAAATATTTAAATAATTATAAACTATGATGTAACCTATCTGATACCACTTGATTGTTCCGGGCGCAGCAAAAGCATGGTTGTTATGACACCGAACTTTGATTTCTACCATGATCAATGATTATTCCCGGATCAATACGGTGATGAATGTTAATCTCCACAATATATAATCAAATATTTTGATTTAGAAGAAAGAGGCCTGAAACATTTTAGGGAGGATCTTGCACATCATGTTTATAATTAATTTAATTAATTTAATAATGAAAAAATACCTAGATCTTTGATATTTTCATCGTTGATGATGTTGATCATCTAGAATGAATCTTACTCATTTTTTATTTCCCTTGTAAGGATCTAAATTTGAATCACTCTAGTGGTGATCCACACGTGCTCTGATTGCCTCCGATCGACACCGCTTGTTCTCCGGGTGCAAGCACGGCGAAGTGAGTATCTTGTGTTGGTCGTTCTTGATCACTTGTTCTTTGGTCATAAAAAACATCTCTTGTTCTTGAGATATTAGGGAAGAATATCTGAGAGAGAAATTTTTTTGCTCAACAATTATCAATTCACCAGGCATGTGGTGTGGTCTAAGGAACAATAAGCCTACTTGTCTATTAATATACATGGAATTTTAGTTAAAATATTTAATTTCATAAAAACAATAAAATAAATTCTTGAACACAGAGGAAACCCATGGTCATAATAATAATACCACATCATTATTCTTGGTGCACCAACTTTCCCAAAATGGAATTATAAAATAAAATTATATGTCACAAAATAATAACAGCATCATTATTATTTTAACTTTTTCCAACTTCATAAATAATTATTTACCGCCTTGCAAATAATTATTTCACTACTGGAACGACCTTGGTCTGCTCAAACAATACTTTCATTTATTGAACACCTTAATACATAAATATAAAATTTATTCTCTTAAAAATATTTTTTATTTAAATACTATTAAATAAATATTTATTAAATGTTCAAGAAAATAAATAATTATATTTAATTCAATTTATGAGTTCTTTTTAATATGAATAAAATTATTGCACGATCTTTAGAATAATATTTTTTCATCAATTAAATTCAAATGGAATTTAACCAAGACCACAAAAAAACACTTATTGTGTGACCCTCTATAATGTTTTTCTCGTTGGCATTAGGTGGGCTTGCCTAAAGGCTAAGTGTAATATCTAGTAACAGGTCAAGGTAGCCAAGAGAAAGAACATCAAGTCGCAATAATGACATCAACATACGAATGCTCAACATGTAATAAAATGTCTTTGTCGTAATATCTCATCAAGCATGCTTCATGATATTGTCATCAACTTTTATGCTTGATACATCGTTCTTTGACAATATAAAATAAACTAATCCTTAAACAATGTCCATGGAAGTTCTCACGAATGTTCTATTTCAATAAAAGGGCAGATATATCATTACACATTCTTGTAGATCAAAATATTGGATGACACTAAAATATGCAGAATTACTACTAGAGGGTCTTTTCTCATAGTCTCCTATCTTGGAGATTACCAAATGTGAAATTCCTGATAGGTAGTCTCATATTATTAATATTACTCACACCTAACAGTCTGGATTATATGTGTCCCATCATAGAATGGCATCCAAATGCAGAACATTATTTAAGAATATTGTTATAGCATTACAAGGTTCCTATCATAGCGGGGAACTACCATGACATTATCACTAAAATAAATAATCAAGGACATTATTACACCATATTCATGTAAAACAATGAAAAATATGTAATAATACATTAAATATCCATGTAATAAATGTAAAACCAATTGGTTATAGAACACCAACTCTTACAACCTTTCACTTGAACTAGAGAAAAATGCATATGTCTTTGAGTCCGCTAGATTTCATATGATGATAATGTGTCCGCTCAGTCAAGGATTTAGTAAAGGTTTCCACCATGTTGTCTTCTGTGGAAATACATCTCCCTGAAACTTCACCTCTCTGAGAAAAATCCCTCAAGAGATGATACTTCGAGATTATGTGCTTTGTCTGCTAATGTGACATTGGTTGTTTTCTAAGATCCACCACTGTAGTATTATCATAGTACAATGTGATGGGATCATTATTTCTAGGTATCACATCTATCTCCGGGAAAAATGTTCGTATACAAACTACTTCTTTAGCTAGATCAGAAGCTATGATATATGCATGGACTCTGCTGTTGAATCTGGGACCACACTCTTCTTTGAGCTCTTGCAGCTCACAACACCTCCATTCAAAGTAAAGATTTATCCTATTTGTGACATCATGTCGTCTTTATTAGTCTGGATACTATAATTTTCATATCCTCTAATGACTAGATCCTCATGTCCTCCATAAACAATGAACACATCCTTATTACGCTTCAGATATATTATGATATTCGTGAATTCCATCCAATGGTGGTCACCTAGGTCAGCGTGATATCTACCTGCTGCAATCAATGCGTAAGAGACATCCATCCTAGTACATAGTATAGCATACATGACTAATCCAATAATTTATGTGTACGAATTTCTTGCCATTTTCTTTCCCTCCTCATGTGTCTGATGAAAATTTTTCTTTGAAAGAGGACTGCCATGTGATGCTGCAAACAATCCCCTCTTAGAGTGTTACATACTAAATCTATTTAGTAATTTTTCAATTTATGTACTTTTACATATGCCATTCAAAATCTTGGATATATCGCTATGGATCTTGATACCTAGAATATACACTTCCCCAACCTATTCCTTCATGGATATTCATTGATTCATCTATTCCCTAACAGACTGTAACACTGGTATCTCGTTTCCAATAAGTAATATGTCATTAACACATACTATTAAGAAAATTATTACACTCCCACTAAACCAATTGTAGACAATAGGATCACATTCATTCTTGGTAAAACCAAATTATTTTATGGAATTATCAAAACGATTGTTTCATGACATGGATGATTTCTTTAATCCATAAATGTATTTCTACAACTTCCATACCATATTTGCATCCTTTGGAGTCAAAAACCCTTCAGGTTGTGGCATGTAGTCATCTTCTTGAAAATTCCAGTCATGTAATGTTGTTTCGACAACAATTTTCCATATCTCATATCCATGGTAAGCCACAATAGTATGTAGATTTCTGATGGATTCTTGCATTGAAAATAGTGAAAATTACAGGGTTCTTGCCACATCACAACGTTTGTGCCACTTACTGGTTCCTTTTAGGTTAGAGGATCATTTTTATCAAATAATAATGATTCTCCATACTTAGTAACTAGATAACTGTACAATTCTGGTTCACTAGCCTCTCTTGTCCTCCTACGCAATACTGGTATATCTGGAACAGATTCTTCTTCTATGGGGCTTTGTAGAATCTCTTCCAGTACCAACTCTTGTGTACCTTTAGCCTTGAATTCATATAAGTACATCTTGCTCCCAATGTCTCTTTTGGATATGTTATCCCTATTAAGGAATATCCAATTTCTTTCCACTATAACCTTTTTTTCTAAGTGTTTGTAGAGGTAATATCTCTCTGTTTCCTTGGGGTATCCACTAAAGGTACACATTGTGCCTTGGGGTTCAAGTTTATTACATGATGAGGTCATAACAAATGCTTTTCTACCCCACACATTTAAATTCGATAACATCACTTTTATTCCACTCCAGAACTCATATGTAATTCCATTAATCAATTTATTTGGTACTTTATTTAGTATGGGTGCCGCTGTTTCTAATGCATATACCCAAAAGGATAATGGATGACTTTCATGACTCATCAATGATCTCACCATGTCCAATAAGGAGCGGCTCCTCCTTTCTCTTATATCATTCCAATGTGGTGTGTAAGGGGGAGTGATTTGGTAAAAGATCCCAAAATCTCATATGTAATCAATGAAGTCATGATTAAGATATTCCCCACCTCTATCTAAGAATATTTTCTTAATCTTTGTGCCAAGATGGTTCTCAACTTCATTCTTGCATTCCTTGATCTTAGAAAAGGAATCCAACTTATACCAAATTAAGGGTATATATCCATATCCACTAAAATCATCAGTAATTGTTATTAATTACAAGTACCCACCCCTTGCTTCAACTAGAAATTGTCCATACACATTTTTATGAACTGATTAAAGAAGCTCTTTAGCCATTTCACCTTTACCACCAAATGGGTCTGTGGTCATTTTTCCTTGTACACACGCTTGACATACACCAAGTGTTTTTAGTTCAAATGAACATAAATATCCTTCTTGATGTAGCATTGTCAAGTGTTTCTTGTTTACATGACCTAACGGTTTTTCCAATGTTTGGTGTGTTATGAGTCACGTGAAGTATCTTTGTCATTGATTCCCATTACTTGTTTTGTGTAATCCAACACATAAAGAACATTTTATAAATGTTCCCTACCAAAAAAATTTCTATCATTATAAAAGTAGAAACATTTATTTCCACACTTGAGAAAAAATACATTTATATCTAGTTTGGATACAGAAATTATGTTTTTGGTTAAAAAAGACAAATAAAAATATCTCATTAACACAAAGATCATTCTATTTGGAAATGTGAGGTGGTTGTCCTCGACATCTACAACAACACGTCTTTCTCTATTAGCTACTTGTAGATCTACCCACCCTCAATCAATATTTTTGAATCTACATGGTTCTTTTATTTGGATATATAGATGAGAATCAAAAGATGTATCTAATACTGAATTTGATGATATATATAGATTTCATTCGATAAAAATCACAAAAGAAGCTTCCCATTTCTTCTTAGGCTGGGTGTTGTTCTTCTTCCAGTGGCCCTTCTTGCCACATGTGAAACAAACAAACTCATATTCCATTTCCCCCCCTTTGATCATCCTTTTCATGGAAGGCGGTGAAGAAGCTTTGGGGTTCAAGCTCTTTTCCTTCCATGCCCACTTATTCACCATAAGGACTGAAGGATTTTCACACTTCACATATTTTTCCACTAGGAGAATGTGGATAAGGAGATCAGATAGAGAAGTTTCAATGTTTTTCATATTGAAATTGACAACAATATTATAGAATATTTAAGGGAGTGATTCCAGAAGGAGATCAGTGACCATTTATTCTGGGAGTTTAAACCATAGTACCTCCAGGTGCTCAATATAGCCAATGAGAATGACAACATGAGGCCGAACTGGGGATCCTTCTCCAAGGATACTCTAAAAGAGTGCCTTAGTGATCTCAAAACATTCATGTATTTCTCTCTCCTGGTAAAGACCATGGCGGTGCTCGAGCATGCTATAAGAATTTATTTTTTCAAGATACTTCATGAGATCACTATACACTGATGATATCATCCACCATTGAACATCGACCGCGTAGTTCATATGTTTATCATAGACCAGAAAATCATCATCACTCGCCTCTTTGGTAAGCATATCAGGTAATGCTGACTCCAACAGGTAAGACTTTCATTCATGGTGTAGAATAACCCGGAGGCATCTAAACATTTACTAGAAGTTACAACTAGTGATGATGTTTTCTTTATCCAGAATTGGTCGCATGAATAGTGTGGCTGACAAGGTTTTATATATTTTTCTACAATTAAAAGAGAAGATCATTATTATGTTCTTGATTACATTTTATTAGAAATAATAAATTTTATTAAGTCTTCACTATTTTATCATGTCCCAATGGCCCTCACCATTGAACTCAGAATGTCTATATTTTATGAATTTCTAGTGGAACTGTTCTATATTCCCCTTCTCATAACTCCAACAAGGGTTTTTTCAAGCTATTAAAAGGTATCTAGTTAGGTAGGTCTATGCCAACTGTGAGCTTCCAGCTCCTTGATATGTAGAGTGGACTCCCCAATCCTGAAATCATGAATTTTTATTTCCTCAACTCTTGCCTCCAATATTACACCAAGTATATCAAGGGATACTCCTCTCCATGTAATATGGTTAAGTCAACCTGAAACCTTTTACAAGGGCTTCCAGTATAAAAGTAATTGTTTCAATAAGGGATGGTTAAACACATAGTTTTATTGCGGTTTCCCTTAATCATGTAATGGAATGATTGTTCTGACTCAATATTTTTTAACGGATTTTTATCTATTATGTGTTAATTTTGTATTATCATTATCACACACTGGTTACTATTAAGTTGAAGTTACCGTGTCTTGATAATATTTACGCAGAAGTATGGCTTATTTTAGTTCCATCTTGCATGCATGTTTAATTCTTTAATTAAGTGATTGTAACAACACATCTATAATGATAAACCATGAAACTCACATAAATAAAATAATGTAAATGGAATAACCATGATATTTTCTAATGGTTTGTTTATCTAGCAGATGATAAACTAACCATGACCTAGGGGAGAAACACCTTGAACCTTTTAGGTTGGTTTTTACAGCTTCCACCTGTAAACCTCTATATCTCCTAAGATTGGTTTTTTCATGGCTCTAGAGTGAACCGCCTCCACTCGCTTAGGTGTTCCATCCATTACATATGCTTTTTTTAACTCACCTATAGGTGAGGGGTAAAAAGTTTTTTTACATAAAAGAAATTATATGCACGAATTACCTACATATAAATGAGGAGATGGCTCACAGGCCAACAATTTTAAATCAAATAAATAAATTAAAATAAACCATCCAAATATAAAGTTCTTTGTCTAGATCATGGTCATCCATGTGTGAAATGTTATTTATGGATAAATAATACTATAAAATCAATTATTTATTCATTATGATTTAAGATAAATCATTCTATAATCAATTATTTGTCATCATTAATTAATCAATAATTTTATCTTAAATCCTTTCTGAATTTCCTTCAGATTCTCATTCATCAAATTTTTGATCAAATAAATTCATTTAAAATCATCTTTCTACGTAACTTGTACCTTGGAGGAAACCCAGTGAATTTCAATTCATAACTACCCAATGAGTATAATAGAACATTACACTGTTGTTAAATTAAACACACATATATAAAAAAACCTATCATGGGTTGTGCCTCAGCTTTACACTTGCAAAATGGTACACGTATCAAGGGTTTGTATAATATAATAATAAATTTTAATAAATATTAATAATTTGGATTAGTACACAACATGTAGTTCCAACTACATAGTGTGTACTATTTTTTACCATATGTCCGAAGTACACCCTTGGGGAAACAATGTGTGAGTGTACTTAGAAAATATTTAGAGTACACAACAAGTCCAATGGGTCACACACCGTGTAGTTTCACCTTACACAGTCTTTAGTCGGGAAAGCCGTGTACGGGGTACATAGACCAACCCTAACCTGAAGGGACTATAGACAGTGTGCATTGGGCCACACGGCGTGTAATACAGAAACTGTATTCCACCTATTCTTGGTCAACACACGGAGTAATTTAATAATTTGAAAGACTCTATTACATTGTTTGGTTTATAGGACACGTCCAATGCATTGAATCTAGACTACATGGATTGTACTTCCGAAAAAATGTTGTGTTCTGGTGTTGTACATCCAAGATTATTTGACACCTCCGAATGAGATCCTATATTTTATATTATTCAAAATTAAAAGAAAATATTGTTTCTTTAAGGTGAACGAGAAACAAAATAGGAGGAATAGATCTCGAGATTCAGATTTGAATAATGATTTAATTGAATTGAAACACCTAAATTATTAAATGTGTAAGTCATCAAAAAAATATGAAAATAATTATAAAATATAATGTAACTGCTTTGATACCACATGACGGTTTCGGGCGCAGTGAAAGCATGGTTGGGACAACACCAGACATTGATTTCTACAGTGATTAATGATTTTTCAGGAACAATACGACAATGAATGCCAGTTTGCATGGAATATAATCAAATATTGTTATTAAGAAGAAAGAGGCCCAAAACCTATTAGAAAGGATCTTGTATATCATTTTTATAATTAATTTAATTCATTTCATAAAGTAAATAATACTTAGATCTTTGATATTTTTTTCGTTGATGATTTTTATCATCTAAAATGACACTTTTGGATTATTGTATTGCGCTTATAAGGATCCAAACTAGAATCCCTCTATCGGTGATCCGCACGTGCTCTAATGGCCCCTGACCGACAGGGCTCGTTCTATGGGTGCTAGCACGGTGAAGTGAGTATGTTGTGTTGGTCGTTCTTGATCTCTTGTTCTTCTGTCATGAAAACCGTCTCTCGTTCTTGACAGGGTAGAGAAGTGGATTTGAGAGGGAAATTTTTTGGCTCAACAATTCTCAATTCACCAGGCATGTGGTGTGGTATATGGAAAAATAGGCCAACATGTCTATTTATATACATGTAATTTCATTAATAGTATTTAATATCATAGAAACAAGAAAATACATTCATGAACTTAGAGAAAACCCATGCTTGTAAAAATTATAACGCATCATTATTATTAGTGCGCCAACGTACACAAAATTGTATTATAAAATTATATTCTAGGTTAGAAAATAATATCAACGTCATTATAATTGTAACTTGTTACAACTAGTTAAATAATTATTTACCGTCTTACAAATAATTATTTTACTTTAGGAACAGACTTGGTCCACTCGAACTCCACTTCCATTTATTGAACACCTGAGTAAATAAATAAATAATTTATTCTATTAATTAAATTTTTTATTTAAAACTAGTAAATAAATATTTATTAAATGTTCAATAAAATAAATAAATACATTTTATGTAATTTATGAAAACATTTTATCATGAATAAAATTATTTCTTGGTCTTGAGAATAATATTTATTTCATTATTTAAATTAAAATAGAATTTAACTAAGACCACACAAAAAACATAGTGTGTTACCCTCTAGAATTAATTCTCATTGAAATTTGGCGAGCTTGACTAATTTCCCAGAGTACTATATAGCAGTAGATTAAGGCACCCAAGAGAAATAACGTAATGTCACAACAACAACATCCACATACGAATGCTCACTATGTAATATAATACCTTTGTTGCAATATCTCACCAACCAGGTCTCATGATAGTGTCATCAACATTTTTTTTGTTACGTCACTCTTTGACTACCTAAATTAAACATATCGTTACATCATGTCCATGGAATTTTGCAAGACAGTACTTTTTCAATCAAATCGTCGAGATATCAACTTACATAAATCTTCGAGACAAATCTGTCCCCAACTTATCCATTAATGACATGCCCCTCATGACGCACCCAATGTATCCTACTTCCCTCCAACTGTATGCGTGACCGTTTTTGTGAGTAAATCAATGTATGTGAGTAGTGACACATATTAATGATAATCATAATTTCTATGGATCATTACACACACTCTCAGATTGAAATATTTGATGACACTAAAACATGTGGAATTCCAACTAGCGAGTCTGTTCTCATAATCTTATATCTTAGAGATTACTAAATGTAAACTTCATGATACAAATTATAATCTTCTTATGAGTACTTGAACCTAGCAGTCTTCATTTTATTTGTCCCATCATAGTATTTAATCTAAATGTAGAAATATATTTAAGGATATTATTATAGAATTTCAAGGTTCTCATCATAGGGGGGAATTTCCATGACCGTATCAATGCAACAAATACTCTAGTACATTATTACATCATAGTCATGCCAAAAAATGAACAATATATAATAAAACATTAAATATCCTTATAATCAATGTATAACAAGTTGGTTCTAAGAAACAAACTCTTACACCTACCATGAGTCCAACTCATCATGTACGTTCATTATTTTCTTGTATAATATTATTATAATAAATATTAAATTTCTTGAATAAATATAGTTACATACAATTGATTTATATTTATTTTAAATAACTTTAGATGAATAATCATTGAATTAAAAAGTATAGGCATGAGAACCATACTAGTTTAGTTTATTTTGGAAAAATGTAACACATTATTATAATTTTTTGAAATATATTCATAATTTCTCTTAATGATAATACATATATGAACTCCTAATATTCACCATTTTTTATAACAAGTAGAAAGAAAGCATAAGAAAGGCTGATAATATATGCTTAGTACGGGTAAATAAAGAAGATACAAAAGCATAACATAAGAATAATTGAATGAAAACATGACAATAACCATTTGAAATCGTACCCTTCATATCAAAGAACATAATCATGAATTATGGAATAAAGGTGGGTATTTCATAAGTGATGAATCCTAAGGGAATCGAGAGAATAAGACATAATAGAATAAAATAGGATTAAAACATGAAATTATAGAAGACACATATATGTATCAAAATGATTTCATTAGTATATAGGGAATAATTTAATGGGTATCTTAGTAGAATGGGTTCACTCCCCAAACTATCTTAGTAATCAAGGCTCACACCAAAGACCACATTACCAGAAAAGCCTTTTATGGAACCGTGTTCACTCCCTAATTTAACTATGTCTATCACAAGAGATATAAATTCATACCCAATTCATTGGAGGGAGATATAATTCTCCCCCATAACATAATGGAATCATATATATGTGTCGCACATGATTATTTAAAATAAAATAATAGCCCGTGAAATGGAATGGGTCTCATATACATGTTATCAAATCATAGACAATAGAAAATATACATGTTTTAGAGTCATTTTATCACATAATATCTCATGAAAATAAGTAGGGTTCATAAGAATATATCCCATGATAGGGAAATAGATTTCATAAACTTATAGCCAGTGTAAATGAAACTTGTTTCATATACAACATGAAATTAAAATATTAACAACTCAGAAAAACAATATGAAGGGAACCCTTGGATCATATCCCTAGGAAGGAATCAGTAACACAAATAGATATTATTCTAGATGGAAAATACTTTTTAACGGTGTTATATAAACATTTCATGACAAAAATATCAACCCTTTTAAATCAATGGAATCATTTTCTTTGAAAATACCCATTATAAAAATTTTAATATAAGCATTGGAAATAACTTAAAATACTTATTTAACAAAAATTATTTTTGAAAACCTTTTACTTTTAAAATATTTTTTAGAATATAAAATAATAATCATCATCATTTAAATCCTATATGAAAACAAACATAAAAAATTATAAAAGAATATTGAACAAAATGAAAACATTTTCATTGAAATCATCATTAAATATATATTAAGTAATATTGTAATCATTTTTAAATATTATTCTTTGAAAAACAAATACAAACAAAAAAACGTTGATTGAAATATTTTTGGAAACATTTTCTTTTAAGAAAACATTGAATTCATATAATGGAATCTTGAAAATATTTTGAAAACCATTTAATTGAAAATATCATTGAAAACATTAAAATTAGTTTCAAAACATTTAGAAAACGTTTTTAAAACAATAAATAAATTTTAAATTCGTGTCCTTAAAAATTATATTAAATTATCATTTAAAAATATTTTTTAAATCCTTTTTAAAATCCGTTTTTTGGTATAAAACCTATTTCTAACCAAAGTGGGAAATAAAATTCAATTTTATTAAAAGTATTATTAATTATATTAATTAAAAATGAGTGAAAATGACAAAATTACGTGAATATATCATGACAAACAATATTATAAAAAATTTCCTAAGAATTATTGAGATATGGACAATAATATTTTATATGTAGAATCCAAATAAAAAACAATCCTGATAAATGATGAGATTGTAATAATAAACTATTACCACCTTGGAGACATTGAATCTGAATCCCCATGAAATATTAAAATAACATGAAGGTCTACATATAATTAGATGAAGTATATTCATGATATAACATGTAAAATAGTAGTATATATACCACATAAAATTATATTGGTTCATAACAAAATATGTGTCTCAAATAAAGAAAATTGAGACAAAATTAAGGAAGTAATTTGGTAGCATTTGAACCGTAAAACCCCATATAATAAAAATTGTAAAATGGATATATAAATACCTTTAAATTTAATTATATGTATCATATAATACATTCATGTTTTGTATTTAGAGCACATGGAATAAACAAGTAGTGAATTTAGCATGTGTCTCGTATACATAAATGTGACACTAGAAATTCCATTACAACCTGAGTAACTTCTTAATCATGATATCCATGAAATAAAAAAATAAATTGAAACATTTAATATAATTAAATAAATTAAATTCTTAATATAACATGTCTTAGGTCATTATATACACCAAACAATAAGAATAAATGGTGATTATTTCATATATCTCATAGAAATAAAAGTGACATGATAAAACCCTAACCTTAAGTCTTAAATTTATTTGTACACGTTCAAAACTCATGTAAAATATATATAAGTTTATTATAAGTCTATATATGTACAATATTTGTATATATAATACCTTATATGATCTTATTTTGACATTATATTACACATTTATTAACAATTCAATGATAATGTTATGTTTCGGGTAATAACCGCTTTTTTCGTATATTTTTTTCATGTTACTATTAATAAAATTAAATCAATTGTGATTTATTTTTTAAAATAATATAAAAATTATCTTAAATATCATATATATTCGTCACATAATTATTTACAATAATATATAAAACATGTAAATATGAAATGGAATAAACTAGTCAAGGAGATGGTCAGTCGTACATATGCATAAACTTTGTTTGTGTTTTCTTATACTATTTAAAGAATAAATTAAATGAAATATGTTGTTAAATATATTTATATTATAAATTCAGTATAATTATGATTTCATAAATATATTATAATTTTACTAAAATGAAAATTAATAAATTCTATGTAAATTGCGAATAAATCACATCGCTTTGAGGATGTGGTAGTTACACGTCTACAGATAAAGTTATCAGATTCCCATAAAATGGGAGGAATGATGTTATTTTTTATATAATATTTCATTAAGCACAAATAAATCATAAATATCATAAATATAAAATAAATATATTAATTCCATGATTATTCATAATCATGAAATGTTCTAATTGAAGATACATCAACATTGGTGTCCTAGGCGGGCATTCAGCCACACACACGAACGATTATTATATATACCATTTGATGGAAGTGTGTGTAGGTGTAGGTATAAACATTAACATAAGAAATATCATTATTTTTTGGATACATATTTTATTATTTATTCAGGGAATAATAATAATTGAGGCATTACTGAAGGATATAAAACAAAATTTCTTGTTGAAGGATGGTGAATATTCTTTAAGTATTCCCATTTGGTTTTTAGCAATGGACTAACATGGATTTCCTTATTAAAAAATTTAATCCTTTATGATTAGATGATGGAAGTTGGGAGATTATTTTTCAGGCCTTCTGTGATCCAAATGGTTTGATAGTTTTGAAAAATTTCATGGGTTGAGTGCCCTTTCAGAGTGCATGTGGAGTGTATTTCTAGTAAATATAAAAAGGAAAAAATATTGAGAGGTATACCTTACATCATGTGTATCCAATAATTTTATATTATATATAAAAGGTATTATATGGTTAAATATGTCTAGAAACTATATTTTGGAAATGTTTCTAGTTTATTTTTCCCCTTAAGATAATATTTATCCACTATAACAAAACTTTTTTAACATAATCATTTTAATTAATTTTAATTAATTTCTGAAATATTTTTGGTCAAATAATATGTTCAAAAAAATATAATATATAATTTATTCTTATTCCAAATATAGATTACATTTTTCCATATTTTAAATACATAGGTGAAAAAATTAATTTAAAAATAATCCCGCATATGGGATGAGAGAAAGAATTTTTAATGTGAAAATATTCAAATTTGTGAAAAAAAATTTATAACCTATTTAATTGTGAAATCGATTAAAATGAACTGAATTTTATATTTAGTTGTATATTTTGTCTAAATATACTTTAGAAACGTATAAAAATACATTTAACTATATAAATAAATTAGTAGAAAATTTAGTTTTCAATTAAAATTTAGTATTTTTACTATTCATCCAAAAGAGAATCCTCTCAAAAAAATACCACAAATTTGTGCAAAAAAAATTTTAGCATTAAATTTTCAAAAATTATATTTCATATAGTCTCTACACTAAAATGATGTAATATTAGGTTTTATAATAATTTATCTCTTTATGCGTACAAATTGATTTTTTATCACCTGTGTAGAAAAAATATTACTTAAAAAATAAATAGTGTATTTAATGAATAAAATATATATATTTCATTAAAAGATTTTGTAAAAAGTGGTTGAAATTTTTTTGTAATGTAAAATGTGAGTGATTTCATAAATACAATTTTGAATGGAAATATTTTCAATATTTTCAAAGGGGGTTTATTTTCATTTCTAGGTAACAATTCAGGAAATAATAATTATTATATACAAGTGTACAGAATATTTTAATAATTTAATAAATCATATTTGTGACATAGTTTCCAATGGTTATGGGTAAACTATAATAATATTTTATTAATAATATCTATAGTGCATTGGTGTTCTATGAAACCAGGTATTCTGTATCACACAAGTTATCAATGGATCAAATTATTGTGTGTAACACAATCCAAATATTGTGTTTGATGTACCATATGATAATATAAGTGTTAAATTTAGGTAATTATCAAATAAGTTTTTCATATAAAGTTATATTAATGTCGTAATTTTTTATAACAAATCATATTTTCAGTGTTTTTTTAAATGAATAAAATCAAAAAAAAATTAAATAAATTTGAAAAAAAACAATTCATAAAACAACGATGTGTTAAATTATACCCCCTTTAAAATAATTTTTCCCTCAAAATTCATATGGGTTGTCAAATTTTTAATACATGAATTTTTATTTCATTGAAACACACATCAGAAAAATTAATACTGAAAAATAATTTAAAAATAGAAAAGGATGGAAACATAACAGTTATCTAAAGTAACTCAATTCTAGGTAGAAAGTGAAAACATGTAAATGGAAGATAAATCTAACTATCATGTAATAATGTTATGTGAAAAATTACATGATTAAGAGAAAATTAATTATCAAATAATAATTAAAAAGAGGCTTGAAAAAATATTGATGTCAAAAAAATTATGATAATGGAACAATATTTTATTTCATTTTTATTTTCCTAAAATTAAATAATCTTCATGATTAAAAGGTACTTAGTTGATTTAATACAATTTCATAAGAACAATTTCACCATTAGGTTGTGACTTAATGAATTTCAACATTATCTCTTATTCCAAGAAGATAATGTTAATTTCTCATTTATGAAGTATTAACAGATCATGATATCTATAAATATATTGATACACCATCCTATACATCCTTAATTAAAATCACAACAAAATGGTTAGCGTGGGTTATCCAATATGCGTAAATACACATATGGAGAGATAATACATTAATCTCTAAACCACATATGAAGATTAACTTAAACCATTCTATAAATTATTAACCTTGTAACCCTTCCAACGGATGAAATTACAAAACATTAGATAAATTAACCTAGATTACTCAAAATTATGTTCAAATTGAACCTACATATATCATAATGTAGCTCTAATTTTTCGTATACCAATCATGTGAATAACATCATCATGTATTTTATTAAAACATGGAACTAACTCGAATTATAATAAATTGTTATTGAATAAATGGATTTCTCTATATTCCTAATTTATTGGATATATTCAATAAATCCAAAGAATATTGTAAAATTCCTCATTGATAGAATAAATATGGTTTTCAAAAAGTTTTTAATTAATAATAATGTACTTTTTAATGTCTAATTTTCTCAATACTAACATCATTTTCCTAAATTTACTAAAATATTAATGGTTATTTTTACATTAATGACGTTATTTAAAATCATTAGGGAAAAAAAATACAAAACAATAATTATATATTAATTAATTAATAAAAGATAATTCTTTAATCCGAATACATAAACACTTTAAATATTTCACTTCATCCTTAATCCATTGACAAGGCTACCATATCATATTATATAGTACATTTTTCCTCCCACAATCACATGTAGTCTCCTCATAATCATAAATATAATCATTACTTGGACCACCTTGCTAATTATCTTCATGAGCTTTCAAAATAGGACAACTATTTTCATAACACCCATTCATTCCATATTTAATGCATTCATTAATTGATAATACCATCATGATTCCAATATTACCATCCATTCATTAAATAAAATTTTAATTTTCCTTTTTTCCATTACATGATTGGTTTAATTCTTTTCCATAGTCAAAAAAATATTGTTATTCTTATAAGACATTCACTTGGATGATTCTACAAACATTATTCACATAAATGAAACCAAATATTTTTTAATATGTGTTCTCCATTACCAAAATTATCATCAAACTCTTTCCTTCTCATCCTTATTGATCCTAAGCAGTTATTAATATACATGTTGTTAATAATGTTATATGAAAATAGATTAGGTATGATCACAACATAATCCACTCCACTGATCATCCAATTTGACTACTCATGAACAAATTATTCTTCATAGTCAATGTTATCATAGTGCCTTATAGTTCCGACCATTTATTAAATCCAAATAGAGTGATGTGAGTTCCATTAATAAATTTGTAAAACTACATATTTAGGAAATTCTACATATAAGATGTCTAAATCATGAAACTTTAGTTAAAATATGACCTCATAGTTTCATCCTACATCATTCAAAATCATATTTTGTTTAAATACTTCATGATGGTTTTTAATGATTTCTTGAATTTCCAAATCTTATCACATATTAGTGTCAAACTAGGTGTGAAACAAGACCCATTATTTTCCACCAGTTTAAAATTGAGTCTAGATCAATATATTGTTTTCTGGGTTATTACCCACATGAAAATCTATGCTAGAGCCACATCCACTTGTAGTCTCCACATTGGGATGTTTTTCATGGAATCCACCATTTCTATCCTTTACCTACATCAAGGGACATTTTCCAATACATTATCTCATTCTTAGAATTATCCTTAGAGACATCGCTAAAAATATACTTAGAAATATCCCTAGTGATCTCACTAAATGAATCTCAACCTAGTTTCCATAACATTATTAAAATTTTGTTTTTATAGAAACAATATTGCATGGGATTAACAGACATTGATATTACATAATTTTGGATGAATATTCATCAAATTAAAACATTTATTTCCTCATGACCATAATAGTTTAGTGTATTCAAAACTAAAGAAAACATTCTTCTAATTTGGTGAATTATCTTCAACATGTCTCTTAAAGATGTTCCCCTTTAATACTCCTACATAAATCCTTTCATCATAACGTGGGGAACAAAAACATAATAATGGGTGATCATATATGCTCAGTAAGGGTAAATGAAGGAGGCACATAATATTAACATAGTTGAAACATAGATGACTTATTTAAAAGGTACGTTACATTTAATTTCCATTCATTATTTTTTTAGGGTTTTCATGCATTTTTTGAGGAAATGGTGACTTTTCATGAATTGGGCCAAACCATGAGACCATTTTAAGATTTAAAAACCCATTCTTTTCATTCATAACTCTTTATTTTTTAATCATTTTTCACCCATTCCACTTCCAAAATGGATTCCCTTGACCTATTAACACCACCATATCAATTTAGACCTTTTAGATATCAATAATCATGGTGGATTTGGGTTTTTTTAAGGAATTAGGCCACCAGGAAGCCCATTTCCATTTTTTTAAAAAAAAATTGATTATTTAATATCTTGTTCAATTTTTATACTTTTTCAGTTATTAAAACTCTCACTCGAGCCCACTGAACCATGGCACACCCACATTCTATTTTCCCCCTCCAGGGAGCTAATATGCATCCCAAATAAGTGCATAACCACTTAGGGTTTCTGAAATAGATTTGATTTGAAAAGGTAACTTTTTTCCTTCATAACTCCATCAAATTTTAATCTCTTCCCCCCATTTTAGATCTAAAATTACCTTCTCATCCTTATTCCAACCTCACAATATTTTTTGGATTCTTTTAATTTTATCTACTAGTGTATTTTAGGATATTTCTTCAAGACATCTCATGTAAGTTGGTATCCTTCTTTCTTCCTCCCATTTTTTAGGGTTCCATCCATTTTCATAAGGTATCCTCCATTTTTCTTTGATGTTCCTAATTTCCAAAAAATTGGGATTCAAACCTAGGTATTTACATTGGTATTCATGGTCTATTATTGTGGTTTTAGTCATGATCTAATTCCCTTTTGGTACAACGGTGGTGAGGTTGAACTTTTACACAATTAATCAAGGGGTTTGACACTTGTGGTGGGTGATTACATGTGTATGTACTTCTAGATGAGTTATATTTTTTTTAAATTCCATTTTTATCACACTTATCCTTCATTATACTTGCTGTGAAATTTGGTTTTAGTGATGTTTGTAAAGAAAATTATTTTTAGGTACCAATTTTGTGTTAAATTAAGTGTTTTACATGTATATTCTATGTTATGCAAATTGTGGTTATTTTATAACTATTTTAATGAATTTATAAAAAATATTTAGTGATGAATATTTTGTTTTGGGGAATATGGGTAAGCACATAGTGTTCAACGTGGGGTTTTTAATGGATTTTTAATCAAAACATTGTTAAATTTTGTGAAGTCATTCTATTGAAATTCTAAAGGTTTTATTGAGTGAGGTTGGTGGTAAAAAGCATCTAAAAATACTATTTTATGTTGATTATGACCATATATGATGTGTTTATGTTATAATTTCTTTTAGTAACATGTTAAAATGGATTGATCACAATGGGGGATCCTATGTATCTAGGAGGGCATATATGTACTAGTACATTAGTGATCCAGGACGGTTTTATCCCTGTTTAATCAAGAAAAATGGATAAGAACAAAACTAAAAAAACTATATTGAATATGATAGGGGACCACATAGTTACGGGTATATTCACTACCAGCGTATTTTCCACAAGAATAGGTTTTCATATGGTTACTTTACACAACGATATGATGTACATGGGGCCCGAGACTAACGAGTGCCTAGAGGTGTTCCTGAGGTTTGTGATCATTTACTCTTTTGTATTTATCTCTAGAATATGGTGGTTTTGGTTGTAATATAATTTTGCTTTTATTTTTTATTGGATTTATCTCATTCCTGAGAAATTACATGTGAAAATTGTTTACATGTAAAAGATTCCTTCATTGGAAATTATTTCCAGCACATCATGCTTATCAAAACTGGAATGATTTTTGTCTTGTATTTCATACTCTATAGAATATATTTTTGGTATACTATTTTACATAGTCTGAACACCCACTTACACCCCCAGGGTGTAGGTATACTTGATCATGTTTGACACATATAAAGGCACGACCTTTGGTGATGGCAGTTCAGGTTTTTAGTTCCCTTCCATAGTACGTTGTTGTGAAGAAAACTTTTTTGTGATGATCCCTTGTCATATGGAGTCCTTGGGGATGTTTTTCTGCTAATTTTATGTGTCTTTGGAAATATTGTTTTATTTTTAAACCTTTGTATTTAGTTATGGATTTTAATTCTTTTTTTGCATGATTTTTCATATTCGGTTTATCGATTGTGTTTTATTTTTTATGTATTCATACTCCGGTAAATCGTTCCCAAATAAAAATCAATGATACCAGAGAACTTTTTCCATCTTTTGGGGATTGGTAATGCCCTTTGGCACTTGTCACGGGATGGGTTTGGTGTTTGTTTTGATGGCGGCCAAATTCGGTTCGTGATAAAATTGTATCAGAGGGGGATATTGTTTTTGAGTTATATTATTATTTTATGGTGAGTTGAGCTAGATGAGATCTAGGGATATCAGGACTCTGAGTTTTTTTCATGGGAAGGGTGATTGGCCCACACCTCACCTAGAAGACCTCAAGTCAACATGGGACATTAGAATTGTTTGTTTGACTTCACTTCCGAGTGAGACGTGTGGGTTTCAAGAAACATGTGGACATCAGGTGGTGGTGTCAAGTCTCTTATTTTGTCATTGTAATGTGTTTTTATTATTTCTATTTGAAGTTATTGATGAAGTTTTTATAAATATTGTACTATTTGTTTTCATGCGATTGTTTTATTTTGTAGAAACATGCCTCCCCAAAAATCTCTCATGAACCCGTGGGAGGAAGCTGAAGAGTGTTCTCTTTCACAGCTTGATCAGAGGCTAGTAGAGGATGTCGTTGAGGCTATACAAGCACTAAGACAAGGATTGTATCCTATTATATCTCATATTAGATAATACAAGATGGTTCCTAGGAGGGAAAAATACCAAGAGTTTCTAAAAACAAGCCTCATACTTTTGGAGGTAGCAAAGAACCCCAGGAAGAAGGGGAATGGCTCGAAAATATCAACAAAATGTTTATGTTCCTAGACACACTATTGGACGTCATGGTGATGTGTGACACATTTATGTTGGACTTTCTATGCCGCAAGTGATGAGAATTGGTACTTCAAACTGGAAATAATGAGCATATGCGCAGGTGAGATTTCAAGTTTTTCTTCAATGAACAATACTACCATGAAGTTTTGGAATATAATAGATTTAGAGAGTTCATGGAACTTGTTCAGGGGGGTCTATCATTGATGGAGTACACCTAACATTTCTCCAAGATTGTTCGGTATTCATCTGAATTCGTCTCTAATGAGAAAGTAAAGGCCTGGAGTTTTTTTTTGTTTTATTAAGGCAATGTCTTGGTCAAAGACCAAGACCTAAAAATTATATAAAAAAGAGGAAGAATTACATAAGTCTGAAGGAGGAAATTTTATTAAAATCTTTTTTATTACAAGGAATGAGTTCAACTGATAAATCATCACACCACGTAATGTCCAGTTTGATACCATTGTTGGAAAGACCATCAACCACCATGTTTGCTTCCTGATAGGTATGGGTGGCAATGTAACTAATCTCTTGGAGTGATCTAGGACAATTCTTCCAACGCGCTGTGAGAGACCATGAAAGGTGAACCGTACCAATCCAAACAGCTTGGATAATGGGGGTTGAATCACATTCAATCGAAATATTTTTTCAACCTTTTAGCTTAACAAAGTTGACCGCATGGATCACTACCATCATCTCAGATTCCAGGGAAGAGGCAAATTCACAACCACCAAAGAAGCAGCCATGATAGTGTAGCAGAGATTCTCTGAAGATGTCCCCACAACTTGCAGGACATGGATTTCCTTTAGAGGCACCATCAACATTAATTTTTATCCCACCAAGAATCAGAGCTTTCCATAACACTTCAGTCTAGATCTTTAGTTAATTATAAATTCCGTTAATTATAAGCCGATGAAGCAATACAAACTCCTCAACTGAGTTAGCACAAGAGTCTTTCTGATGGGTGGACCCATCCATGATGGAAATAATGATTCTATCCTAACCTGAATTAAGATTGAGAGAGGCATTATTGTGGATAATATAATTTCTATCATACCTGATAATTTAGAGGAGCTCAACAATGATGGATAGAAAGATATTTCTAATCTGAGGAGAAATCTCCAGCTCCACACAACATTTGAGTAATGAAAAAATAGTGTCAGTATGTAATCATATGCAGTAAACAAATTCAGTAACAACGTTCCAAAGAGCAGTGGATGTGGCACAAGATAAAAATAAGTGATTGATGTCCTCCCTATTTAGATGACATAGGTAAAATCTAGAGTTGAGTTGGATACCAAAGGATTGAATGCAATCCTCTGTGGGAAGGCACATGTCAGAAAAATGCTAGATAAGATTATTTCTAGATGGTTTGATCCAAGGATTATCAAAAGACATCAAACAAGAAACTTTCGATTAAGAAGAGGAGAAAAGATGCTTGTATTAATATTTGGAATCATGGATCCCATTATGTGCGGGTTCCCAAATAAGACTATCCTCATCATTCGAGAAGGTGTATCCATCAACGACATGTTTGATATGATCAGGGAGGTCAAAGTGAGGGGAATGCATTGCTTCATTTATGGTACATTTTATAGAGTCCAGAACAATGTTTTCCTGAAGCATCGAATTGAGGGGAACACCCGCCCAGTTTTCAAGCCAGAATTTCAAAGTTGACTCAGAATTAACCATCTATCTGGAGTTGTTAATTATATTGACAAAAACGTTTATAATGGATGTCCATAGGGAAGAATTAACTTAACTCAAGTTAAGGTGTTTGATATTTTCCAGGAAAAGATTTTAAGGAAAGTGATAGAGTCTACTTTGTTGTTTATTATGTTCCAAGTGAGCCTGGCCTGGAGGGCTTCATTAATATATTTGAGGTTTTTTATTCCAATCCCTCCTTTCTCGAGGGGTTTGCAGCAGGTAGACTAGGGAACAATTATGAGATTTCTATCATGGATACTTCCCGTCCAAATAATGTTCTTAATATAGGTATTCTTTATTTAAGGAGACTGTCAGGCCATCTGTAAATTATTAGTGAATAAACCATTTTAAAGACAATAGAGGCTTTCACCAGGCAGATTCTACCATCCATAGCAAGATATTTTCCTTTCCAAGAAGAAAACTGATTAATGATTTGATCGAAGAGATCATTAAAATATGATGATCTAGGCCTACCCTAAAAGATAGGAACACTAAGGTAAGTAAAAGGAAATGACCCTTCTTTGATACCAAGACTCTCAATGATGTATCCTTTTCTATAAATGGGGAAACTTTTTCCAAAGAAGATAAAATATTTTCTCCAACGGATGGATTGACCCGAGGTCTCTTCATAGGGAGATAAGGAAGCTTTGAGATTATTGATGTTTCATTTTTCACAATTATGGAAAAGAACAATGTCATCCGCATATAAGAGATGGGTCAGGACATTAAGGATTCAGGAAGCTTTAATGGGCTTAATTTTGTTATGATTCACAAGAGAGGTGAGAAGATGACTTAGGTAATCCTCCACAATGGCCAAAAAAAATGGGAGATAGGGGGTCCCCTTCTCATACTCCCTTTGAACATTTAAAATATCCCTTAGGGGAGCCACTAATAAGGATGGAAATAGAGGCCGAATTAAAAAAAGAGTTGATCCTGATAATAACAACATCATTGAAGAAAAAATATCAGAGGCCTTTGAAAATGAAACCCCAATAAATAGTACCAAAATCTTTCCAAATATCAATCTTAATATCAATGTTGCCTCCACTAGAGTTTCTATTGAGTGAATTGGTGAATTATAAAGCAATGAAGATGTAGTCCAGAATAGATCGGCCCTTGATGAAAAACAATTTGTTCCATGTTATAATTTTGTTGCACAAAGTGGAGAGCCTATTAGACAAGATCTTGGTTATAATTTTATAAAGGGAGTTGATAAGAGCAATAGGCCGAAATAGATGAATATTAGAGGCACTGCGAACCTCAGGTATTGAGGTAAGGAATTGAGCATTGGAACCATAAGGAAGGAACCCATTAGTGGAAAAATTCTTGACAATTTTACAAACATCTTTATAAATAACATCCCTGTGATTCTGGAAGAATACATTGTTGAAACCGTCAGGTCCTGGAGCACTGTCATGGTTGAGGGTAAAGGTAGTGTCTTTAATCTCATGATCAAGGGGAGTGATCAGGAGAAATTTGTTTTCTTCCTCCTACACCAGGGGCGGGATGATCCCATGGAGGAGGTCCTTGTTAATACGAGCCCCACTGAAGATATTCTCAAAGTTATAAAACACATGATTAGCAATTGAGGCCTCAGAGTCCAAGAGGAGGTCATTGTATTTTAAAAAAGAAATCAAATGAGAGAATTTCCTAACCCTCTGAAGAGTATGATAGAATTTAGTGTTATGGTCACCATCAAGGAGCCACTTAGTTTTGAAAACATGTATGAGGATTTTATCCTTAATATCTAACAAGGAGTTGAGCTTCATAGAGATGTTGACCACATGTTGAGGATCAGAGGAGAAGTCAAGATTCATGGAATTATTTTGAAGTTGGTTGAGCTCAGTCTAGATAGTGGATATGTCCTTATCAATTTGTTTCACTTTAGCATTACACCAACCTTTGAGATGATGTTTGAGATTTTTGAGTTTTATAATATAAGAAAAGGAATCTGATTGATGAATCAACGAATTCCAGCCATTTTTAATAATTTAAGTACACTCTAAGTCCCCTGACCAAGCATTATTAAATTTGGAGGGAATACTGGGTTTGTCACGTTTAGTGTGAAAGCTCACCAAAATAGAATGATGGTTCGAGAAATGTATATATAAGGTGATGCTGGAAATGGTGTCCCAGGCATCGACCGCTAGGAGGTTCCCAAAGGCCATATCCAGTTTACTTGCAACCATTCAATTATAATTCCTTCTATAACAAGTAATCTTGGAACAAGTGAGATTAACTTCAACCAGATTACAGTCTTCAATAGAGGATCAAAACTCCCTAGAAGAGATTTGAGAATGACAAGGGACAATTTTTCACTAGGGGAAAGGATGGAATTAAAATCTCCTATCACTAAACAGGGGTCAGAGAGAGAATTAGCTAAGTGTAACATGTCATTCCAAAGGGGCCTACGATCCTGGTAGCGATTCATAGCATAGAAAAATTGAAATGCATATGTAAATTATTAAGAACATAATCACAGGGGAGAATTTGATTAGAAGAGTTATGAATTTTAACATCATTCAAAGAAGAGTGATAAAAAATCCAGATGGATTCAACCATATCGCTACTATGGAAAGAACCTAAAAATTTTAACTAGTGGAAGAAAGATGAATAAAATTCAAGAAGAATTTGACTTCTAGTTCAGCAAGAGAAAAATGTTATGGTTTATGAGTTAGGATAGTTCTTTTTATGACAGAAATTGTGTCAGAGTTAGCTATACCCAGAAAATTCCAAATGATAACATACATTAAAACCTATGTTTGGAGCCATTGCTCCTTTTTTTCTTCTTGGCACCACTCGAGCCTTTGTTCCACTTTGATCTCCTATGATTTCATGGAGAGTCTAGAGTAGTCTTCAATTCCTATTTTATCATTAGGGAATCAGAAAAAAGGTTAGCAACATCTGGGATAACACTTTCATTAATTATGGGGGAAGACTTAGTGACTTTATCAGTGGATCTAGAAGGATCAACAATCTCGAGAGGGTTTCAATACTGAGGAACAAAAGAAAAAACAGGATAAGAATGTACGTCTATTGTTTCTGTCAACTGTAAATCAGTATCCTTATTAATTTGAGCAGGCGACATGATGATCATGGATGGATTAGGAAGATCAGCGCTACTAATAAAAGTGATACAATCAGTTGTTTCTGAGAGAATCATACCTTGAGGGGCTGGATGGGTAGAGAGAATGGAAGAACCATTTGCAGAAGACTGCCTGTGGTTTTGTATCCACCGGAGCTACACAAGTAGTGGCATCATGTGGAGTGGGTGTGGAAATACCATCTGCAAGATTAGCTGCCATTGCTTTTGAATTCTCCGGGACAACATGTGACGCCTTGGTAAAGTCCACCCATGGAGAAAGGGGGGATTCATTTATCACTAACATGGGCTCAGGATGCTCTTGATCCAATTAAACAACATCATCCTTTGAAGGAGAATGCAAGGGCGGTTCAAAAACATTCCGAGTTGTAGTCACGATTTCAGCATTCTCCACTCCTTCAACCTGTTCTTCCCAGGTAGCACCTGAGCTCTCGCCCTGTAGGTTGACTCTCTTGACCCAAACCTCTGAGCGATTTTTTTGAGCATTAGGAATAGTCATGGCCGAGGCTTGAATATTCTTCTTATGATTCACATCCATCCATCCATCATCGGCAGGAAGTGCATCTTTTCTTTGAACCACCCGAAATTTCTGAATGGAGTGGCTGACGATCTTACAGAACTCGCAGTATGGTAGAATTCATTCAGTTTCAACACGAATCTTAGTTTTGAACTCATTTGTAGTGAATGCAATGATATCTGGGACCTTTGCAGTGATATCGACTTCGATCATAACCCTCACATAAAGGCCAATATCTATATTCAAAGTATGTAGGTCGATTTTTAGCGTTGTACCTATGCAATAAAAATGAAGGGAGAGGAGCAGGGGATGAAGGTAGGTGGTAGTTCATGAAAATTTTCAAGGTAGTTTTCATCTGTGGCTTTTGATACGAGATCCTTCATGTGCCACCATTGTGGTAGGTCTTCACACATCTGAACAGAATATCCATTTCTAATGAATCCATGTTATCAATGTTGATGTATGGTTTACTTTCAAGGATTTTTTGGGTACACATCCACTTCATTGTGGGGAAGGATTAGTAGATTTAATAGGAGTTCTATCTCAGATAGAGCCATTGAGGATAGGGGGATTTTGATTTGGTGGACATGGTGGCAGGGCTGAGTAATCTTCTTAGTAGATCCAGTTTAGGGCACAGCCAGAGACTAGGAGTATTCCATTGTCAGAAACCATACATCTCCACGTGATGTATTAGGCACCAGGAATATCAATGGTGGGACCATTGACAGTTCAAGGTACCATTTTTTTGTTCCATCTAGAGCGTCTGCACTATTTCGTACCAGTGCCTCTATTTCATTCATTTCTCCCCATTTTGGTAGCAAGTTGATTTTTCAACTGAGATTTTTTCCTTTTTAATGGAGTTGATGACACCGCTGGGAATAAATAAGGACCAGGTTCTCATGTGCTCGTCATGTGCACTTTATGTTTCAAGGGTGGAGATGTGGTGGGACCTCCTGGTCTTATCTGTGGATCTATTTGATGTGAAAATTTTCATGGATTAGCTGGTACATTTTTAGGTGCATATCGATTGCTATAAGCGGTGGGTTAGTTTACAGAACCTTATAGGAGTCGTCATTTTTTTCGTGGGGAATGGGATAATCTGTCGAGCCACAAGATACCTCCACTAAAATATTTCGGAGAGCTTGTTTTTTAGTTATCATTTCTCACGATAGAGGAAAATTTCCATTATTTTGATGGTGGACTACCATATGTAGTGGACGTGTTTTAGGAGGTATTTTTAGGTGATATCTCATTTTTTTCCCTTGGAGTGGGGTTCTTGATTGATCTGGCACTGGGAACACATCAGATATCTCTTCCTTCATATCACATGGCCCTCACTGAGGTTAGATAATTAAAAATATAATTGTCTAACTTGTAATCCAAATAATTCATTTATTCAAGCATCTCTCCTTATGTCGCTTCTATATTGTTAATGAAAAGGGATGACAGATATCATTAGTTGTGCTTTGACTACCAGAAGTGGAATAAGGTAAAATCCAAGAAAAAATATTATTTTTAGTGAATATAATATTTTTTCAAATAGTTGAATGGGGATAGGTGGTTTTCAAAAATAGACTTTCATTCAGGCTATCATCAACTAAGGGTGAAAGAGGAAGGTATCCCATAGACAGCCTTTCGAAGCTGGAACGACCACTTTGAGTACCAGGTCATGCCCTTCAGATTGACCAATACTACAGTACTATTTATAGAACTCATGAACATGGTGTTACATCAGTATCCCGATTATTTTTTTCATGGTAAATGTGGATGAAATACTAGTTTTTTCAAGATCTGTGTTGGAACATGAGAATCACTTGTGTATCATTCTGGGCACTTTTTGAGAGCATAACCTTTCTAAAAAGTTGTCCAAGTGCACATTCTAGATCAAAGAGGTAAAATTTCTGGGGAATTTTATCTCACAGCAGGGGGTTTAGATTACCCTGAGTAGATTAGTGTCGTTATGTAATGGGAGAAGAGTTTTAACATGTTTGATATCAGGTGTTTCCTTGGGAATGCTGGAAATTACAGGTGGTTTGTTCGAGATTTCTCTCGGCTTTCTTAACTGATAACCACACTCACATTGAAAAGGGTAAAGTTTTTATAGGTCTCATAATGTTATGAATCCTTCAAGGAGTTGAGGAGATGGTTTACTACCGCCCCTATTCAGATTTTTTCATAGGATAGAAAGACGTATGTGTTGTATTGTGAGACTTTAGGTATGGGTCTAGGGTGAGTGCTTATACAGGATGATCATGTGGTGGGATATGGATCTTTCATACTCCGACCACATGAAGAGAATTACCCGAACCATGACTTGGAGTTAGCAGTTTTGGCGCATTCGATGAATACATGGCATTACTGTCTATTTGGGGATATGTTTTTAATATACACTGATCACAAAATCTTGGCCTATATCTTCTCATAGAATGACCTAAAATTGAGAGAGCATCGTTGTTTTGAGTATTTTAATGGGTTCAACTTTGTCATTGTATATAACCCAGTAAATGGTAACTTAGTGGCCGACGCCCTATGTAAAAGAGTCCATGTGAAGGCTTTGAGGAATTCTAGTGATGAGGAAACTGTGATGGAACTGTTTTCTTAGATGTATGTGGAGACCAAGAGGCAAAATTGTGGTGTGTTCTTCATAAGCTTTTAGTTGACTGATTTTAGTGGTGGAGATAATTTAGTGGGAACATCCAAGGGATTAGAATTTTCAGTTATCAAAGATGTTTCTTCATGGTTGGATTTGTATTCTGATTGGTCGTCATCTCCTGGGGGCATTCTGGGCTTCATGGGCCATTCAGTAGTGTGGTTATCTCTGCGGAAGATGGGGATGCATGATAGCCACTAGTCTCAGTGGGTTGTCTATCTAGGTGCCACCAAGATGTATTATGATTACCGTAGATAGATGAGGTGGCCTTGTAAGAGATAAGACATCGCGAACATCATGTTGAGATACTAAACATGCCAGCAGGTGAAAGTATAGCATCAAAGGCCCTCCAGGTAGCTCCAGCTGTTAACCATTCTTACCTTGAAGTGGGACAAGGTCACCATGGACATGATTGATGGATTGGCTCATAAACCTATGTGTAAGAATTCCATTTTGTTATTGATTGATCATCTGACCAAATCATACAACTTCATTTTGATCAGAGATACAATTAAAGTGGATGATTTGGGTTGTTTGTATCTTCAAGAGGTTGTAAGGCTCCATGGCGTGCCCTTAGCAATTGTCTTGAATAGATACCCTTGATTCACTATCAATTTTGGGATGGCCTCAAAACGGCCTAGGGGACTCAGATTAAGATGATAAAGACATACCATCTAATAACAAATGATCAAATAGAGCGGGAATATCACATTTTTTAGGAAATTCTCCATGTAATGGTTCTGGACATTGGAGGTTCATGGGATATCCATTTGGGATTGGTTTAGTTTTTTTATAATAATAGTTTTTCATCCTTGATTCAAATGTCTCCATTTCAGGTGCTCTATGGTCAGCCTTGTCGTTCCCCACTATATTGGGATGAGGTGAGTGAAACCACACTACTGGGGCCGAGTCTGGTTCAAGGGATGTCTGATATGTTTATGTTGATCAAGAATATCTTATTGATATCTCAGCGTCTCCATAAATCATATGCTGAATAGAGGCATCGAGACCTATATATTTCTATGGGTGACATGGTATTTTTGAAAGTGGCACCTCTTCTGGGCTCTCGTCAAATAGGGATTAAAGGGAAGCTTACATCATGGTATGTCTGACCTTTTGAGATCAATGAGCATATAAGAAAGGTGAAATTTAAATGGGCTTACCTTATCATTTGACACCCATCTTTGATGTCTTCTATGTCTCCCAGTTGATGAAATACTACCCAGTTCTATCCCATATAATGAACTGGGAGTAGTTGGAAATAGAGCCTCTATATATCTGTTTTTGAGTGGCTGGTGTGAATAGTGGAATTCCATGAAAAGGAGCTTTGGGGAATTTTAATTCCACTGGTTCGGGTTTTCTGGCCTCATGGGAATGATAGAGATGTTACTTGGGAACAAAAGTTGTGGGTTGAGAAGGAGTGCCCATTATTGTTTTCTGATCAAGCTTTATATTGACTATTCGGGGAAGAAAGTATTTTATGGTGGGAATAATTGCCACATAGATGAATTGTTTTGAAGGAAACATTCATTTAATTTCCATTATATCTTTTTTGTATGGGTTTCTCGTATATTTTTGGAGGAAAGGGAATGTTTTCATGATTTGGGCTAAACCGTTAGCCAATTTTCAGATTTAAAATCCAATTTTGTTTCTTTTATAAATATTTATTTTTTAATATATTTTATTCATTACACTTCAATAATGGCCTCAACTAACCTATTAAAACCACCATATTAATTTGGACCATTTAGGAATCCATAACCATGGTGGGTTTTGGGTTTTTTTTAAAAAATTGGGCCATCCCAGAAGTCCATTTCCTATTTTTAAAAAAAATTATTTAATATCTTATTCAATTATAATTATTTTTTGGTGATTCAAACACTCACCTGATCCCACTAAATCTAGGAATGACCATGTTCTCTTTCCACCATCTTTGGATCATATTCATTGAAAATAAGTGAATAACATCTTAGCCTTTCTCAAATTGTCCAGATTTGAAGAGGTAACATGTTTCCTTTATAACTCCTTTAATTCTCACTCTGTCCCCCCATTTCAGTTCTCACATGACCTTCTCAGCCTTTTTTTAAACTTACAAGCATTTTTTGATATTTATATATTCATATAGTGGTGTATTTGGGGTGATTTCATCAACATCCATCATGTATGTGGGTCTCTTTCCTTCTTCCTCCCATTTTCTTAGGATTTCTTCCTTTTAGTTAGGGTTTCTTCCATTTCATATTATTTTTACTAATGTCCAGAAAGTGGGGATTCGAACCTAGGGTTTGATCTTGGGTTTCTTGGTCAATTATTGTAGATTTAGGCTTCATCTATGTTGTTTGTGGTGCGGTGGTGGTGCAGTTGAACATTCACACAATGATTCAAGGGTTTTGACAATTGTAGTTGGTGATTCTGAGGTTATGCACTACTAGATGAGTTTTCTATGATTAATTTATATTTTTATCTCACTTCTACTTAATTATCCTTACATTTAATTTTTTTGTGATATTCGTTATGAAAATGATTTTTAGGTACCTATATTGTTTTAAATTGGGTGTTTTTCATGTCTATTCTATATTACACCAATTGGGGTTTTTTTATAATCCTTGTAATGGATTTATAAAAAACATGTAATGCTGAAAATACATTATTGGTTAATATTGGTAAGAATATCATGTTCATTGTGATGATTTTAATGGATGTTGCTTGCAAAACATTGCTAAATTTTGTAAAGTTATTCTATTGAAATTCTATAGGTTCTATTGAGTGATGTAATTAGTGAAAAGCATGTATAGCTATTTTTTTCATTTTATTATGACCATAAATGATGTTTTTATATTCTAATGTCTTTTGGTAACATGTGAAAATGGATTTAGCACAATGGGGGAGACCCGAGTATCTTTGACAGTGGATATGTACTAGTACGATAGTTATCGAGAGTGGTTTTATCCCTATTTCACAGAGAAAAATGGATATTGGCCAAACTAAACAACTATATTGATGATTATTGGGGACCAATAGGTTATGGGTATTTTCCATACTAGTGTCTTGAGAATGAGGCAGTTTTTTATGGTTAATTAACATCTAGATATAATGTACATGGGTCTCGAGATTAACCAGTGCCTAGGGGTGATCCCGATATTAGTTCTCCTTAACTCTTTTGTATTTTCATTGTCATATGTTTGTTTTTTCCAGGAAAATACGGTAGAAAAGATGTTTTTTTCAAATTTTTACACTCATGGAAACATCCTTTTGAATTAGATTTACATTTAAAGTTTTCATACTTTAGATATTATATCCACCACATCTTGCTTATCAAAACTGGCATTATTTTAATATTGTATTTCATACTATATAGAATATATTGGTGGGGTCCTATTGGTCATAGGTTCACACCCTATGTAAACCCCGTGGGAATATGTAGACTGGATATTGTTTAACACAGGTATTGGAAAGGCCTTCGGTGATGGCAGTTCGGGTTGTTAGTTCTCTTCCATGGTGCAGTGTTTTGGAGACGACTTATGGGTGATGACCCCTTACCATGTGGAGTCCTTGGGGCTGTTTTAGTCTACTTTTATGTGTCTTTAGATCTATTGTTCTATTTTTAAACCTAATTGTAATGTTATGTAATTTTTTAAAACTTATATGCAATGAATTTTCATTTTTGGTTTATAGATAGTTGTTTAAGTTTTACATATCCACACTCAGGTAAATAGTTCCCAAACAAAAATCTATGATGCCTGGTCAATATTTCCTACCCATGGAAATAGGTAATGCTAATTGTGCCTTTTAATGCGGTGGTTTTGGTGTTGGGTTTAATGGAGACCAGATTCGGTTTTTGAAAATAAGAATAAGGGTACGATAACATTAGAATAACCATGTAAAATCATACCATGCATATAAAAAAACATAAAATAAATCATGAAATAAATTTTGGATGTTCATAATAGATGAATAATAAGGTAATAAAAATAAAAATCCATGAAATCATAATGTATGGATAAGACATGAAATTAAAGTAGAAACATAATCATAAAAAAAATATTTCCATATTTGTCATGGACTAATTCCAAATCCATATTAGTGGAATGTTTTAACTCCCAAAACCACATTACTAGTCAAGGTTCACTCTAATGACCATGTCAGCAGACAATGTCCAATAATGAATCGATTTCACTTCATGTTCCATCCATGTCTATCAAATGAGATATAAATCATTACCCAATTAATTGGGGTAAAGTAGGTTTCACTCATATCATAATGAAATCATACATACGTGTCCAACATGATTATAAACCCTCATATCATAACCCATAAAATGTAATGGGTATCATAATCTTTTCTTCATATCATATCCTATATAAATGAAACAGGATTAATAATCCGTTCTTCAAAACATAACCCGTGAAAAGAAGAGAGTTTCATAAGTATATTACCAATGAAATAGAAATATGTTTCATAAAAAGATAACATATAAAATAGAAATAGTTTTCATATACATCACTCCATAAAAACATATACCATTTGGATAATGAATGTGAATGGAACCCTTATATCATATCCCTTATAAGCCATGGGTAACACTAATGGATGTAATATTATATAGATAATAATTTTTAAATTTCTTATAAATGAAATTATAAAGAAATATAAATAATCTTTGAAATCATTGAATTATTTTACATTGAGATTAACCTTTTTAAAATATATAAAATTAGCTTTGATAATAATTTAAATCACTTCATGACCATTACAAGTTATTGAAACCGATTTTTTTAAAATAATTTTTAAAACATGAAAAATAATTTGTTAAGTCATTGAAATAATTTTCTTTGGATATAACCAAGAAAATTTATAAATTAATTTTGAAAACATTCTGAAAATATTTTCATTGAAAATATCATTTAAAATTTATAATGGAATCTTCAAAACATTTTTAATGACTTTTATTTAAAAATGTATTTTAAAACATATAATGGATGGTTGAAATTTATTTGAAAAAAATTCCATTGAAAATATGTTTTAAAACATTTAATGGATTCATGAAATCATTCTAAAAAGCGTATTTTCAAAAACAAATTGGAAAAAAAAAATATTCTTGAAAACCTTTTCATTGAAAATATATTTGAAAAAATATAAAAAAATATTGAGATTCCATTTAAAACATAAAATAATATTGAAATAATTTTCCATAAAAATTAAATTAAAATAACATTTAAAATAGTTTTATAGACTATTTTTAGAATAAATGGGTTTTAAATATAATTGATATTTCATTAATGTGAAAAAAAATGTCTTATTTTCTAAAAAATATTTATAAATTATATTAAGTAATAAATATTTAAAAAATTGTAAAATAAGTTGAAGATATCGTGAATAAAAATAGGTGAATGAAATTTATTTTAATTATGGAGATATAGAAGATATTATTTCATCAATGGAAGTGTAATAATAAACCATCCTGGTAAATTATGAGATTGTAGCAATAAATTCTTACCACCTTGGAAACATTAAATCCAAACTCCCATCAAGAAATAAAGTTAAATGATGAATAAAATATCATGAAAGGAATTATATTCATGATATAACATTTTAAATGGTATTATATATACCTCATAAAATAATATATGATCATAAAAAACACGTGTCTCAATGAAGAAAAATTTAGACAAAATAAACTACTGATTTGATAACTTTTGAATCATAAAAAGCCATTAAATAGAGATAATAAAATGTTTATATAATTAACAATTAATTTTATAATAATTATAATTTAATACATTCGTGGATAATATATGCACCACACAAATTAAATTATTGTGGAATTAGGTATGGGTCTCGTAGTAATTAAATTAAGCATACGAATTCTCTTACCACTTGAGTATCTTATGAGTCATGAGATAAATGAGAGGAAACATATAATTTGAAACATTGAATATAATAATAAATAATGATATAACATTTCATTGAGAAGTATATACTCTATACAATAATAATAACTATTGAATATATCATATATCTCAATGAAATAAAATGAGATGAAAGCAATCTTACCTTATGCCTTGAATTTCATCAAACATGTTCAAACGTCATATATAATAAATATACGTTTATAATAAATATATCATAGAACATTATTATTATATATAATACAATATATTATTTTATTCTGACATTATATTACCTGTTTATTAATTATTCCATGATAACATTATGATTCATGTAATATCCACCTTTTCTTATATATTTGACTTTTTATTATTGATCTGATTATATAGATCATGATATAAATATTTAATTAATGTAAATAATGATATAAATATCATATTTAATTACAATATAAGTATTTTTAACAATCCATAAAATATAGATATATGAAATGGAATACACAGTTCAATGGAGACGACATGCCCTACTTTTATAAGAATGATGTTTCCATTTTTATGTCATGTTGAATGAAAGAAGGTAATATATATATATATATATTAATTTAAATAGAATTATTATTTCATAAATATCATATATATTTTTACCAAAACCATACATAATATATTCAATTTAATGTTTTAATGAATCATATCACGTTGACAAGCTAGTAGTCCACATGTCTCCAAATGAAGTGATCATATTACAGAAATAGAAATTATAAAGATATGCATTTTATAATATTTCAAGAATTATATATAAATCCTCAATATAATATATATATATATATAATATATACATTAATAAAATTGTTTTTACAAACATTGAAAGGTGGTAAGGGGATAATGAATGAAATCAGTTCATGAGGGGGTAGTTTTCCATACACACGAACAATTATTGGGTATCCCATTTGACATAAGTGTCTGTTGGTGTATGTAAAACCATTAAAATAAAAAAAATCTATAAATATTTTTTTATACATAGAATATTATAAAATCATGTAATAATAAGTATTTATGTGATAGAGAAATAAATAAAATAAATATTCTTGTTTAAGGATGCTACCTCTTATATGTGTAATTCTATTTGGTTTTCACCAAAGGACTAAATTGGATTTATTTTCTGACAAAATTGAGTCTTATAAGATTATAGGATGTAGTTTGGAAGCATATTTTTGTTATTGGGTTTCTAATCAAAATGGATTTAGGGGTGCGAATAAGTGAGGGGGTGATTACCATTTTCACAGTGGGAGAGGAGTGGAATTATTGTCAATATAAAAAGGTAAACACTATTGAGAGTTCCCTATAATAAATTGTGCCTCCAGTAATTTTAAATTTAACATTTAAGGTTTTATATGATATATATATGACCATAAAATTTATTTTTAACTTTTTCTTAGGTTTTTTTCACTTAAGTAAATGTTTAACCTTTATGTAAACTTGTTTTTATATTAATTTCTAAAATTAATTTTATTAACATTCACTAATATTAATAGAGACAATATAATATCACCATACAAGAAAATATAATTTATAATTATAGAAAATATTGAATCCATTTTTATATATTCTAAACATATAATTGTATAAAATTAATTTGAAACTAATCTCATAGATGGAACGAGACAATGAGTTTTTAAAGTGAAAATGTTCAAAAAATTTAAATGTTTTTATATCCAATTTCAAAGTGAAATTGGTTAAAATGACCTAAATTTTAAAATATATATATATATATATAAATATATATATATTATGTAAATATAATTTCAAAACAAATAAATATATAATTTAAAAATATAAATAAATTAGATGAAAAGTCATTATGCAATTAAAATTGAGTAGTTTAACTATTCATCGAAACATGAATCTTCTTGGGAAAATACAAAAAATTCACCATATATTAATTTCTACCTTAAATTTTAAAAACCTAATTTTATTTTATCAAATTATATTTATACAATTGCCAAAAATTATATATAAAATTGGTGCACCATTAAAAGGAATTAAAATTATCTTTAAAAAATATATATCATTATGAATAAAATTGGTATTATTTATATATATTGTATATAAAACACAGAGGTTGAAAAATAAATAGTTTATTTAATATAATATATATATATATATCATTAAAATAATTTAGAAATTTTTTAATTAATTTATTGATGTAAAATGAGTCAGAATACATAAATATATTTTTCTGGCAAAATATTTCTTATATTTATAAGAGGAATATATTTTCAATTCATTTTAACAAGACTCCAAATAATTCTTATTATATAAATGTGTAAAACATAATTTCAAAATTTAATTAATCTTATTCATAACAACCATTCCAATTTCATGGTAATAAATTAATAATACTTTAATAATATTTATAATATTATATTTTAGTTTCTATAAACTTTTTCAGGTGTGTCACAAAAGTTAACAAATTTACTCATAATTTTGTGTAACACAATACAAAAAAAAATTATTTATACAAAAATATAATATAACTATTTATTTTAGTGCAATCATTACTTGTTGTTGCGTATATAGAAAGAATAGTATTTTATAACACAAGAACTATTAAGTTCACTATAAAATTAAAAATATCAAATCCATTAAATTAACATGAAAAAAATAATTCATAAATAGTAATGCTGTTATAGAAATATTTTCATGTTTTTAATTACTTTTTGTTCCCTTATTACCATGTTATAAAATTTATTTCATCATTTATGTTCACATCAAATGATTTGATGATATTCAGTTAAAAATGCCAAAATGACTTCCATAGGTTCATTACTGTAAAAATGATCTTTTTTACATCATATATATATATATAAATTCATTAAAAGGTTATAATTTTTATAAATTAATTATAAATTTAAATTTATCCATTAAATATGGTTTAGAAAAATAAACTATGTTATGATCATGTATATGGTAGGTCATACATACTCATGTGTAATGATTTAATTTTTAATGATCTCTATGGAATGAAGGTAATTGTTTTAATTTTTAAAATAATTCTAATTATATCTAAAATGAAATATTATTTGTTGAAATAAACTTATATATATCTTCTATGTGATGTGGTGATAAAAATGAATCACATCACTTTATAGAGATAATAGTCCACACTTACACATGAATGACGATAAAATTTATTAATGAATGCAATGGTATGGAGGTAAATAATATATTACATTTTAATAAATATAAATATTCCATTATTATAGTATATATATGCATTAATTTCATCATTATGAACAAAACTTGGGTGATGCCCATGGAAAATGCATTACATTGGTTCCAATGGTGGTAGTCTTCCATACACATGAATGATGATTTGGTTTTCCATTTGATTAAATAAGAGATAAAAATAAGTTACATTGTTAAAAAATAAACCCCTAATATATATGGTACCATATTTTTATTATTTTATAATGGATGATTAATATATGAAGATAGTGGATTAAGGAACAAAACAATGTTCTACAACAAATATTATACCTCTCTTTTGGAAAATCTCGTCTACTCAAGAACTTATAACCTATTATATTTACATTATTAATATTAAAATTTCTCCATAACATGGTAAGGGATGTAAATAATGGATTTTAGTAGACATAGATTGACAGAAAAAATTGTTTTTTAATGTTATTAAATGATAATAAGGGGGTCCTCTTTATATTTTATCGGATGGGAACTATTGGAATCTCTAAGAATATTAATTTAATAGAAATTATTATTTATGTCTAAATTGATTAAAATTGATAATATTATAATATTATACGATTATGAGACTATATAATCTCATACTATAAATTTACAGATAATTATAGATTACCTATTTACCTTCATATTTCAGTTTCACCCCCTGTTATCCCTATTAAAACTGAGCACGACAGCACTAATTTTTACTCTTTATGGGTAAGATTGTTTTAATAAATGAAAACATATCCATAAATGGAAAATTCATGATTTTTTAAAATATATCAGAATAGGTTTACCAAATCTACATTTTTTTGGAATTTTATATAGTTATAATAATATATTATTTGAATAAAGTATCAATAATTTAGGTTTTAGATGTCTTTAGTATCTTTGAATTTTGAAAAATCATTAAAACAAATTATATTTTATTAAAAAAAATTTATATATCACTAAAATGTTATATTTATCTATGATAATTATGTATAACATTTATTGTATCAAATTATAAAACTTTTAATATCTTTAATTTCAATTATTTTATTTTTCCATTAATTGAATAATTAATGCATCAACATTTTGTAGGCAATTATGGTAAATATTAATTTAATAAAAAATATGAAATAAATTTATGTGATGAATATAAATTATTTTATCATGAATATAACATTTATAACTAAACATATATTTCGCTTATTTATACCTAAAATCATAATAATAATAAAAACAAGTGTTTGAAAATTTTATTTTCAATAAAATAATATATTATAAATGTTATAATCACATACAAAAGGAAATTAAAGGCCACATATTTCAATTTCATAAAACTATGGACTAAATATACTTACCCAAATAAATTATTCATTTTTATGGTTATTTAATCGTCCTTATCATTTAATATTTATCATTAATTACACAGTTTATCATATATAATGGTAACAGAAATTACTAATGATTATATTCGTATTGACAAAAAATAAAGCTGAAAATTATAATAAATTTAGCCCTCCTGATTTAGAACATAAAAACAATTTTCTAATATTCGAAAAATATATTTTTTATAAATTATTTTAATATCAAACAGACAAAATCCCATAAATTTTTTTTTTCAGAAAATACATTTTTATGTATAATTTTTTTTACATAAAATTCAACTATAATTATCATTAAAAAAAATATAATTATATTAATTTATATCAAAATAATCAAAATAAATTTTGTAGCCAAAATAATAAAAATAAAGATTGAATATTGAATATATCAAAAAATAATAATTTTCAATAAAAATCAGTATTTTTCACAAATCATTTGACAATCAATATTTTTATAAAAATATTAATATTATATACTACAATAATTTTAAAATTATTAATTCAAAAATGAATTTTATTTTTAAATTTTATATCATATTATTATAAATTTCAATTTTTAAATGATTCAATGTAATATAAGAGTTTAATAAAACTATTTCCTTTTTCTTAATGATTTATAAGGAATATATACATATCCCATGAATAAAAATAAAAATAAAATTAATTTTTTATATAATTAACTAGGTTTTATCATACAGACACATTTTTAAAAGTTTTTCCATCTCAATTTTATTTATTTATAAAATAAGTGGAGAGATATTTTCCTCAAATAATTTTCAAATTTTAATTTTTATTCCTTAAACATATGGTTTCTTAAAAAAACATAAACTGGTGATTTACTCTGCCCAAAAATAAAATATCTCTTACTTCAAGAATATTAATAGGTTTTTCATTATAAGAAATTTTATCTTCCAACTGAACATCCTTAGGGATTGAATCATGAGAAAATACTAGAACATTATTTTTTAATGATAAAACATGAAAAACATTGTGTACCTAAGAAAAACTCATATATAAGGCTACCCAACAAGAAATTTATGACACATTCTCAATGATTTTATATTTTTTTAAAAACCATGTACTTTTCTTCACATTTTTATCAAAATGCGTTACAGATTTTTGTACAGAAGCTTTAATAAAATAATGACCACCTATTTTGAAAAAAAAAGATCACTCCACTAATTATATGTACAAATTTTAGATGTAATATATGTTTTACTCATCAATTATTGATGTACCATTAGCTTCTCAACCATATCCCCTTCCAATTATGGTCACATCAGTATCCTTTTTGTACTTCTTCCAAAAATGATGGGGTCCGACACAGCTTTCAATATAATTCCTCAAAACGTTGTAGTCTATATTCTAGAATGAAAACATTTGTTATTTCAAAAATTCAATAAATAATGTTATTAATCCAAACTATTTGGGTAATCCATCAACAAATTATGAGTAATTTCATCCAAGGTTTGAATTTTTTTATTCAATTTTTCCATTATAAGGAGGATAAAATTTTGTAGTAAAATTGTATTTAGTCCCCAATGACTTCTATTGTCCTTTAAAACTTTTTGAAGTGCACCTAGTATCACAATAAGGTATAATTGATAGATTATTTCCATGTAGCATGCCTATATCATTGATATATAATTTAGAAATTTGATCTAAATGCATTTCATCTTGTAAGGGAAGGAAATTTTCATATTTTTTTAACCAATATAAAAAAAAATTGAATTATTACCTTTAAATGTCTATAATATTCCTACCACAAAATCCATGGACATATTTTCCGATTTCCACTTGGGCATGGGAAATGTTCGAAGAGCTCCCTTTGGTAATTTTCATTCTACATTAACCTCTTGACAATTCAAATATTGAATAGTGTTTTTAGAAATATTATATTAATTAAATCCCACAAGTAATACTCTTAAGGGTCTCTTTATACATTATTGGTTCTAATATGAAGAAGAAATGGTGTATTATAAGCTTCTCTCAATAATTATCTATTCATAAGGTTATCATAAGGCACACATATTCTATATTTTTTTTCAAAACACATTCTCTTCGTCATTAAATAATAGAAACATATCGTTCTTAACCAATTCTACAATTTCATGTAACTAAGGAACTTTATTCAAGGATTTGTTAATTCTATATTTCAAAATCTTCTACAATGAAACTTAATACCAAATAGATAATGTTACTATATCAAAAATTTCATTGAAAAAATTCATTAAATCCTAAACCAAAGGTTAATGTATCAAAAGAATCATGGACAATGTAGAATTATTTTTCTGATATAAAGGATCAGAGACATACATTTCATTCTCATGATGAAAAATAATCATGAAATCATAATCCTTGATTAGTTTCATCAAAAATATTTTTCTCATTTTTGAAAAATTCTATGTAAATGTATACATAAAATCATTACGATCTATTGATACTTCGTAGTTCTACCAATATAAATAATTACTCTATATTTTAAAATAAAAAATAACAATAGATAATTATATATCATGTGTACAACTATTAAACTCATGAGGATTTAGATTACACAAAGAATAGAAAAAAACATGATCATTCCACATGAATACACGAACATGTAAATTTAATTTATAATTATATTATAAGATAAAGACAAAATTTATAGAGGGGGGGGGGGGGTGGGGAGAATACTAAAGTATTCAATTATATTCATTTTATGTCTTTAACACAATCATCACACTTTTTTTCTAGAGAAATTTAAATCCATTTTTAGTCAACCTAGTTAGTGGTCTATGAAACCAAGAAAAACAATCAACTAACCACTAGTAGTAACGTTATAAACAAGGAAAACTACAATATTTATGAAATTTTTAGGACATGAAACACTTCAAAAGCATTATTTTTATCATGTTTAATATTTATGGCTTCTTTAGAAACAATATGTCCAAGGAAATAATATGTTACAACTGTAATACTAATGTACTAAATTTTATATAATGATTCTATTATTTTATAGAAACAATCCTTCGTTTTATATTATAATGCACATTGAATTTACATTATACCAATATATCATCAATAAACATTGACAGAATCATATCTAAAAACTCAGGGAAAAAATTTTCATTTTATCCAAAAATAGAACTAGTACATTACAAAATACAATGTTCATAACCACAAACTCGTAGTGCTCATATCTAGTCAAATGCACAAAATTCAAAATACATGCTTTCTTTAAATTTATTTTATGGTACCCCAGACTAAGACCAATTATCAAAAATAATTACTATCCTTAGAGAAGATCAAAAAAACTCATTCATATGAGTCATAGGGTACTTGTCTATAATAATGATGTTATTAAAGTCTCAATATTGAATTTAATGTCTCATTAAACCATATATCTTTTTAGCATGTTAGAAGAACCCCATGGTGAATTTAAAGAATGAATGAAGCCTTTATCGAAAAACTAATTTAATTTATTTTTAAATATTATATTTTCAATAAGATCCATTCGATAAGGGGGATTTGAAATATTTTTATCATCTCGTACGAAGTCAAAATTAAACTCAACAACTTCATCAAGAATATAACCTTGTAATTCATTAGGAATAACATCCATATATTCAATAACTATAAGGACATCACTAATATGAATAGTTTCTTTTTTATCAACAACATATACTTTGTAACATTCACAACCACTTCTAATTAATCTCTCTATTTTTTATCCTATTAAATATATGAAATCGCTTAAAAAAATATTATTTACCCTTCATTCTATCATATAATGATAAACTAATATTCAATATGTTCTCAATAAAATATCAAACTATTCCATAGGCTGTTCAAAAATTCTTATATGAATGGACATTACAATAATTAAAATGGAAATATTCCTATAAATCTTGTATTCTTTAATATTTCCTTCTGTAGTTATCACAATAATATGTATCATAATTTCACGAGGTGAAATTACCAATTTAATATCAAATTTATTAGAAATGAAAGAATGAAAAGATACATAATCCAATAGGGTATTCGAATAATTTGAATAAATAAGAAAAATATATGTAAACACTTTATTTGATAGCCCAACATCAATAATGGTAGTAGAAAAACACTTTTACACACCCTTTCACTTTTGATTGTTAATATTTTGTGATCTAGTTTCTGAATCTGAAAATATGCTACCATAATGTCCCAAATCATTTCAATTAATGAATCTTATCACCTGATTTTATATTTTTTTATATTAATTTTCCAATGATTACATGATTCAAATATGAAAACATTACAAATAAACTGAATTTATGATATTTGATGAGATGTTCACAAAGGTTCTTCATACTATAATTATAAATTAAGGGATCTTAATTTTCAACCACCTATACTTATTTGATGACAGATTCCATATTGAATTAGAACAGCGAATTTTCTTATTATCATTTTCATGGAATAAAAGACTAAAAAACACAATTTCAGCCCTCTCAACATAATGATCAATTCTGTCATAAAATATAAACATTTTATAAATCAATTCTATTTGATATCCTATCTTCAATCTTAAGTAAAATCAATTAATATTAATGTAATGATCTTAGAAAAAATTAGTATGTACTATGCTAAACAGGTGTTGATTTCTTCATATGTAGCCCCTAAACATTCATAATTGTTTCTTAATTATAATAATTTTTTTCCACCATATGTCGAAGATTCATAGTAAAATATTTATAAATGAATTTTTTTTTAATTTCATCCCATTCTAATCTATTAATCTCTTCACCTTATTTAGTTTTTTTACCATTTCATAATGTTGAACGACTCCTCCTTCAAAAAATTACATAGAAATGCATAAATTTTGTTTCTATGAACAAACCAGGACATCAGATAAATTATATAATGATTTAGTCCATCCTTTATCTATCATATGTGTAGAATATCCATTAAATGTTGGAGAATGTTTCCTTATAAAATGTTCAACTTTTTACGTTTTTCTCTATAGTAGATCTGATTATTATCTTGAATGGATACCACCACCATATTTATCCTCTATAAATTGATCTATAACAATAATAAATTTATCTATTCCAATTACACTAAATCTAGGTTGTTGATTCAGATAGATATCATCCCCTCAACACCTTCTTACTACAGATTCCATTTTTCCATAATTAGAAACTATTATGACCAAACATATTTTAATTGAATAAACATGTTAAAATTTAAAATACATATCATATCAACATAATCATATTGTAAAATAATTTAAGGGTATGGTTTTAATAATATCATAACCTCTAAATTATTCTAATACCTACTATGATAAAAACTATAAGGACCTATTAATTATAATTGTATATTCTAGTACATTAAACGAGAATTCAGTATCTCACATTCCCAAGGACCTTTTAATTTTAATGTACTATAGAGTTAGGTAATAAGTTATACATAACAAACAAATATTAACGAAAATTTTACACTTCTAAGAAGAATTAAATTTTTCCAAAACATTACTTTTTTAAAATTAAATACATTTTTTCATGAAAAATATTTACAACATTCATATTGACTTATGATATTTCATTACCCATAATTTAACCTTATGATTAAAATTTTAATACATGTCATGTGAATAAAAGTTCAGTAAGATACATAAAATAATATTTGAACAATTATACCATGAATAATAAAATATATATTCCTTCATCAAAATAAAAATTTGTCTTAAAATACAAAATATCATACATAGGAAAGAATATTCTATGATAAAATAATTTCATGAATAAATAATATTTATTATTAAAGGAAAAATATAACTCATTATTTTTCATTCAAATATTGAAAGAAATCATAATAAATTTTTTAACAATGTCTTTTCACCCTTAAAAAGTAGCGTATACCTTCCTTTAAATATATGATTGTAAACTTTCTTTGATAAATGATAAGATTACATTAAAATAACATATAAATAATAGATAAAAAATTAAGTTTACTTATGACATCATTTCCATTTCTCTCTTAAAATGACTATGTCATTTAGAATAACCAATAAATAAACTTCCATACCCAATGAAATGGAGGGTTACCACAAAGCCACCCATCCTTAGTTTGTCCTGGAACCACCAATTATTGGTTAATAAAAAAACCACCCATAAATGGTTTATAACAGAACCACCCATCATCATCATAATTACCAATAACAAAATCATTAACTCAACACATAAAATCATTTAATTTCCTACATTACGCTCAAAAATATATTCCATACATACATAAGAAAACATTTTTTGATATTGAAATATCCATTCTATTTTGAAAACCTTTTTGAAAATATCTTTAATATAGGAACAAAGGTGTTTTAATGGAATAAAACATTAAATATTCAAATTGAATACAAAATTAATGAAATTTTTATAGTAGTGGAAAATTTCATTATCAATGTATATGTTAAAATATAACATTGCTGATGTATTTTAAAAAGATATTAATCACATTACAAAAAAAATATTTCTAAAATAAAGAAAATTTCATTCATAATTCTTATTTTTCAATGTAAATGAATTAGTAAAATAATTTTAAAATTATGGAAATATAATAAAAAGGTAGTTTTAATGGAGATATTAAAAGAGAATATTTAAAAGAATGTCTCTTATCATGTGTCTAAATACTTACGTATCTTCTTTATCATTAATAATTAGTATGATATGATAATTATTTTTTTCCTTAGAACCTTATACATGTTTTTTTCCATTTATTTCACTTATTATCATGTTATAATGATTAGTTAATAATTTATGATCACGTCAAATGTTTTGATGATATTTGATTCAATAGTCAGAAATGTCATCGGTAGGATAATTATGGTCATATAGTTCATTATTCCATTATCTACATAATAAAAATATCTAGCTAATTATAATTTTAAAATTTTATTAATAATTTTAAATCCAAAAATTAAATATGGTTATGAAAAATGAACTATTTTTGAAATTATAGAGATGGTTGGATGTACATATGCCTCAGTAATGTTTCCATTATTAAATAATCATTATAAAATGAATGTAAGTATTATTTTGTATATATGAAACTATAATAATTTCTCAATTTAAATATTATTTCATTAAATATACTTAAATATATCATCATTGTGATTTGGTGTTAATAAAATTTTACATCGCTTTATGGTGGTAGTAATCCACAATACTCACGAATGATGTTATTATTTATCATTTAATTAAAATATATGAAGTTAAATGATGTATTATCCATTAAGAATTATAAATATATCGTAAAAATCATATAAAAATATTAATTACATAATTAGAATCCAAATATTAGATATGGTGATGGAATAATAATTACACTGGTTCATGAGATGGTAGTCCTCTGTACCTAGAAATGATGGTTTTGTTTCCAATTTGAAGTTAGTGGAGAATAATATAATTTACTGATTAATATAAAAAAAGATAAATATATTTACAGTATTTTTTTAATATTTTATCATGGTTTTAGAACGTTTCAATGATTTGGAATAAGTAATAAAGGTAAAATATAGGGTTAAATTTATAACTTTTTTTTTTGAAAATCTCCATTTCATAACATATTAATTACTATAAGATTGGCATTATCCCATTACTATGGATTATTTAATGTGTAGAGATATTATATTAGTTATTGGTATAACTAAAATGATTTTTAAGTATGAATAATAGAGAAGAAGTGGTGCACTTTTATAAGAGGTGAGAGGGGAACTATTTGAATTTCAAAAAATATTTATTTAATATAAATTAATTCTAATGTCCAAATGGATCCAAATTTTTAAAATTATGATATAATAAGTTGATTTGTCAAAACAATGTAATGAAATAACTTATGTATATCTTTATAGCACATATTTACCATTATATATTTTATTTATCCCCCCATTAACCCTTTTTTGACATTCCAATAAAATAAGGTTATTTACACTTTATGGGTCATGATGTTTACTATAAATGGAATAAAGACAGCTAAATAGTCTATGGTTGATGTTTTATTATATATATCAATAAAATTTCAGAATATATGATTTTATAATTTTAATATAATTTAATAAACTATTATTTCAATAAATTATCAATATTTTAAATATTTGAACTCTGGATTCAATGTCACCTTTATAACAACATGAAAACCATTAAATTAAATTAAAACTTTTTAATAAATCTATAACATGTTTTATATTACTATAAAATTCATTTTTCATTATAATTCATTAATTTTATACTAATTTTAAAATTTTTTATTTGATTAATTTTATTTTCCTTTAATGGATAAGTATTTAGTCATTATTGTGCAAGAATTTAAGGTAATTATTTCTTAAATAAAAATTAAAAATAAAATTATATGATAAATATAATAAATTTTATTTTAAAATAATATTTATAACTAAATATATCCTCCTTTTATCGATATTTAAAAAATATTAATGTTATTCAAAAAAATAGTTTGAAATTATTTTTCTTTTCATTAAATAAATTTTTAGAGAGTTATTATATCATAAAAATAGTAAAAAGGGTCTTTAATTAAAATATTGGAGGCATATTGATGAAATTTACTCATCTAATGAAGTTTACACATTTTTTAGTGTCATTTTAGAGTATTTATCAATTTGTTTTTAACATTAATTACCCAATTTACCCTTTACCATGGTAAAAATTTACTAAAGTTATTATTCATATTGAAAAAATATAAAAGGGTTTTATTTACAGAATATGGACCTCATGATTGAAAATATGTAATCCATTTTTAGTGTTTCAAACCTGAGAATTAGTATAATTTAATTTAAAACTATACCAAAATAAGCGATGAAAAATTGTTTTTCAGAAAATTATTTTTAAAGTATAAAATATTTTTATAACATATTAAATGGTAGTGTTTATTTAAAATCCAAAATTTTATTCTTTTAAATAAAAATATAAATTTTAAATTCTATAACTATTATGAAATATAATTTTATTTTATCAATCATTGAAAAAAAATTCAATTAAAAAATCATTATTTTTCATTATTCAGTGAAGAATAAATATTCAAGAAACGTATTCAAAATTCACCCTAAAATAATTTTTACCTGATGAATTAATGAATGAATTTTTTAATTATAATTATATAATTTAATAATTATTCTATTTCATAAAACCATATAATTAAACATTATAATAAAAATGATTCTCTTTTATTATAAACATTAAAATGAATATAAATATTTATCTCAATATTACTAATAAATATAAAAATTATTTATTCTATCATTATGAGGGTTTTTATAAATTAATGCTTCAATCCCTTTAAAATTTAACAATTCAGGGGCTACATACTCGTTTTGTTGATGATTTTTCATGATACATAGGATTTTGTGGAAAATTGGGATAATGATTTGGATGTTGTTCTAAAGCTCAAGTTTCAAATGAATTAATTGGAGGAATAAAGTAGTGATCATTTTAGATCTATATATAGAGACATTAATTTATTTAATTATAAATTAAATTTATCTGAGATGTAAACATGTAAAATAATTTCTCTTGGTATTTAATGCATGAATATAAGGTATTTATTGGTTATTATAGTATATTGTCTATTTAGAGAATATACTAAAGAAATTATTCAAACCCAAATGGTACAAATATGGTGATAGATGTTATAAATTTATCAATAAAAATAAAAATAATTGAAAATGTAGAAATCATATGTCATGAGTCATAGATTCTGATCAATTCCTTAGTAATATGAAAGAATTTTCTAAACAAATTATATGTTATTATATTAAAATTTTCAATAGTAATGGAACTGCTTCATATTTAAGAGAAGGTAATATTCCCATTATTCTATGCAATGATGATAATTATATTCTCACCTTTATTATAAAGGATTTTTAGATAAAGTCATATCTCTTTAATATTAATATTGAGAATTCAATGGGTCTGGATGGGTTCATGAGTTATTTTTTCCCTTTTTTAGGGATACCATTCAACATGATTTAAATAGTGTGGTTTCAACTTCGTTATATGTAGTCCTCATTCCAAAGGAATTAAAACTCAATTCATTAATCTGAAGTCTCAATATTATAATTCTAATGAAATGTAACTCTTTTGGACTGTTACCATTGTTAATATTTTTTACAAATTAAATGGTAAAATTATTTTAGTCCTGATTTTTAGAATATCAAATTAACTCATCTATTTGAATCAATTTGATTTCAATGAATGTTGGACCATGTAATATTTACTCAATACGACTTCTAAATGTGTCGATCACTTGATATTATCATCTATAGGTGATAATATTTCATTGAATCCTGAAATTATAATTAACTTTGACACCATGGATTAGGGATATGTTTGTATGGTTTATTACATGTTTGTCTTTGATGAATCTTTTATAAGTTGGGTAAAATCTCTTATTGACTCAGCTCATATTTTATTTCTTATTAAAGGACCTCGATATTTATAATTTAGTTTTTAGAGATGGGTGAGGTAGGTTGATCCCCTCTTGACCATAAATTTTTACATTTTAGATCCAAGGATTACCAAAAGCCATAAAACAAGCAACTATAGATTAAGAAGAGGAGAAAAGATGCTTGCAGTAATCATTGGAATCAAGGATCCCATTATGTGTGGGTTCCCAAATAAGACTATCCTCATCATTCGAGAAGGTGTATCCATCAACGACATGATTGATATGATCAGGGAGGTCAAAGTGAGGGGAATGCATTTCTTCATTTATGGTATAGTTTATAGAGTCCAGAACAGTGTTTGATTGAAGTATCAAACTGAGGGGAACGCCCGCCCAGTTTTCAGGCCAGAATTTAAAAGTTGACTCAAAATTAACAATCCATCTGGAGTTGTTAATTATATTTACAAAAACGTTTATATTGGATGGCCAGAGGGAATAATTAACATAACTCATGTTACGATGTTTGAGCTTTTCCCGGAAACGATTTTAAGGAATGTGATAGAGTCTGCTTTGTTGTTTATTATGTTCCAAGTGAGTCTGGCCTGGAGGGCTTCATTAAAATATTTGAGGTTTTTTATTTCAATCCCTCCTTTCTCAAGGGGTTTGCAGTAGGTAGACCAGGGAACAATGATGAGATTTCTATCAAGGATACTTCCCGTCCAAATAAAGTTCTTAATATAGGTATTCTTTATTTAAGGAGACTGGCAGGCCATCTGTAAATCATTAGTGAATAAACAATTTTAGAGACAATAGAGGCTTTCACAAGGCAGATTCTACCAGCCATAGCAAGATATTTTCCTTTCCAAGAAGAACACCTATTAATGATTTGATTGAAGAGATCATTAAAATATGAAGATCTAGGCCTACCTGAAAAGATAGGAACACTCAGGTATGTAAAAGGAAATGACCCTTCCTTGATACCAAGACTCTCAATGATGTATCCTTTTCTAGAAATGGGGAGTCTTTTTCCAAAGAAGATAAAATATTTTCTCCAACTGATTGATTGAACTGAGGTCTCTTCATAGTGAGATAAGGAATCTTTCATATTATTGATGTTTCATTTTTCACTATTAAGGAAAAGAACAATGTCATCCGCATAAAGGAGATGAGTCAGGACATTAAGGATTCGTGAAGCTTTGATGGGCTTAATTTTGGTATAATTCACAAGAGAGGTGAGGAGATGACTTAGGTAATCCTCCGTAATGGCCAAAACAATGGCAGATAGGGGGTCCCCTTCTCATACTCCCTTTGAACATTTAAAATATCCCTTCGGGGAGCCATTAATAAAGATGGAAATAGAGGCCGAATTAAAAAAAGATTTGATCCTGATAATAAAAGCATCATTGAAAAATAAATATCAGAGGACTTTGAAAATGAAACCCCAATAAATAGTATCAAAATCATTACTAATATGAAGCTTAATAGAAATGTTTCCTCCACTGGAGTTTTTATTGATATCATTGGTGTATTTTGAAGAAAGGCGGATGCAATCCTGAATAGATCTGCCCTTGATGAAACAAAATTTGTTCCATGTTATAATTTTGTTGCACAACGAGGAGATCATATTTTCCAAGAGCTTGATTATAATTTTATAAAGGGAGTTGATAAGAGAAATAGGCTGAAACAGATGAATTTTAGAGGCATTGGGAACCTTAGGTATTAATGTAAGGAATTGAGCATTGATACCATAAGGAAGGAACCCATTAGTGAAACAATTCTTGACATGTTTACAAAGCTATTTATAAATAACTTCCCTGTGATTCTGGAAGAATACATTGTTGAAAATTTCAGGTCCTGGAGCACTGTTAGGGTTGAGGCTAAAGGAAGTGTCTTTAATCTCATGATCAAGGGGAGTGATCAGGGGAAATTTGTTTTCTTCCTCCTAGACTAGGGGCGGGACGATCCCTGGGATGAGGTCCTTGTTAATAAGAGCCCCACTAAAGATATTATCAAAGTTATAAACCACATGATTAGCAATTGAGGCCTGAGAGTCCAAGAGGAGGTCATTGTATTTTAAAAAAGAAATCGGAAGAGAGAATTTCCTAACCCTCTGAAGGGTATTATATAATTTAGTGTTACGGTCACCATCATGGAGGCACTTAGTTTTGAAAACATATTTGAGGATTTTATCTCTAAGATCTAACAAAGATATTAGATTCATAGAGATGTTGACCACATGTTGAGGATGAGAGGAGAAGTCAGAATTGGTGGCATTATTTTGAAGTTGGTTGAGCTCAGTCTAGATAGTGGATTTGCCCTTATCAATTTTTTTCGCTTTAGCATTACACCAAACTTGGAGATGATGTTTGAGATTTTTGAGTTTTATAATATAAGAAAAGGCATCTGATTGATGACTCATCGAATTCCAACAATTTTTAATAATTTTAGTACACTCTGTGTCCCCTGACCAAGCATTATTAAATTTGGAAGGAATACTGGGCTTGTCATGTTTAGAGTGAAAGCTCACCAAAATAGGATGAAGGTTCGAGAACTGTCTATATAAGGTGGTGCTGGAAATGGTGTCCCAGGAATCGAGCACTGGGAGGTTCACAAAGGCCATATCCAGTTTACTAGAAACCAATCAATTATAATTCCTTCTATAACAAGTAATCTTGGAACAAGTGAGATTAAATTCAACCAGATTACAGTCTTCAATAGAGGATCACAACTCCCTGGAAGAGATTTGAGAATGAGAAGGGACAGGTTTTTCACTAGGGGAAAGGATGGCATTAAAATCTCCTATCACTAACCAGGGGTCAGAGAGAGAATTAGCTAAGTGTAATAGGTCATTCCATAGGGGCCAACAATATTGGTAGCGATTCTTAGCATAGAAAAATTTCAATGAATATGTAAATTATTAAGAACATAATCACCGGGGAGAATATGATTATATGAGTTATGAATTTTAACATCATTTAAATAAGAGTGATAAAAATCTAGAGGGATTCAACCATATTGCTACTATGGAAAGCACCTAAAAATTGAAACTAGTTGAAGAAAGATGCATAAAATTCAAGAATAAGTTGACTTCTAGTTCACCAAGAGAAAAATGTTTTGGTTTATGAGTTAGGATAGTTCTTTTTATGATATAAATAGTGTCATAGTTAGGCATACCCTGAAAATTCCAAATGATAACATCCATTAAAACCTGTACTTGGAGCCATGGCTCCTTTTTTTCTTCTTGGCACCACTCGAGCCTTTGTTCCTCTTTGATCTCCTATGATTTGAAGGAGATTCTAGAGTAGTCTTCAATACCTATTTTCTCATTAGGGAATCATGAAAAAGGTTAGCAGCATCTGTGATAACACTTTCATTAATTAGGGGGGGAAGACATAGTTACTTTATCAGTGGATCTAGAAGGATTAACAATCTCGAGAGGGGTTCAAGACTGAGGAAAAATAGACAAAACAAGAGAATCATGCATGTCTATTGTTTTTGTCAAATATAAATTAGTATACTTATTAATTTGAGAAGGCGACATGATGATCAAGGATGAATTATGAAGATCAGCGCAACTAATAGAAGTGATACAATCAGTAGTTTCTGAGAGAATCATACCTTGAGGGGCTGCATGGTTAGAGAGCGTGGAAGGGCCTTTTTTAGAAGCAGCTTCCTGTGGTTTTGTACCCAACAGAGCTACACTAGTAGAGGCATCCTGTGGAGTGGGCATGGAAATGCCATCTGCAATATTAGCTACCATTGCTTTTGAATTCTCCGGGACAACATGTGACTCCTTGGTAAAGTCCACCCATGGAGCAAGGGGGGATTCATTTATCACTGACATGGGATCAGGATGCTCTTGATCCAACGTAACAACATCATCCTTTGAAGGAGAATGCAAGGGGGGTTCAAAAACATTCCGAATTGTAGTCACGATTTCAGCATTCTCCTCTCCTTCAACCTGTTCTGCCCAGGTAGCACCCGATCTCTCGCCCTGTAGGTTGACTCTCATGACCCAAACCTCTGAGAGATTTTTTTGAGCATTAGGAATATTCATGGTCGAGGATTGATTATTCTTCTTACAATTCACATTCGTCCATCCATCATTGGCAGGCAGTGCATCTTGGCTTTGAACCACCCGACATTTCTTAATGGAGTGGCCGACGATCTTACAGAACTCGCAGTATGGTGGAATTCATTAAGTTTCAACACGAATCATAGTTTTGAACTCACTTGTAGAGAATTCAATGACATCTGGGACCTTTTCAGTGATATCTACTTCGATCATAACCCTCACATAAAGACAGATATCTGCATTCATTGTATGTTGGTCAATTTTTAGCGTTGTACTTATGCAATAAAAATGAATAGAGAGGAGAAGGGGATGAATGTAGGTGGTTTCTCATGCCATTTTTCAAGGTATTTTTCATCTGTGGCTTCTGATGCGAGATCCTTCATGTGCCACCATTGTGGGAGGTCGTCGCACATCTAAATAGAATATCCATTTCTAATGAATCCATGTTATCAATGTTGATGTATGATTTACTTTCAAGGATTTTTGGGGTGCACATCCACTTCATTGTGGGTAAGGATTAGTGGATTTAATAGGAGTTCTATCTCAGATAGAGCCGTTGAGGATATGGGGATTTTGATTTGGTGGACATGGTGGCAGGGCTGAGTAATCTTCTTAGTAGATCCAATTTAGGGCACAACAAGAGACTAGCTGTTTTCCATTGTCAGAAACCATAAATCTCCATGCGATGGATTAGGCACCAGAAATATCAAATGTGGGACCATCGATAGTTCAAGGTACCATTTTTATTAGTCCATCTAAAGCGCCTGCACTTTTTGGTAGTAGTTCCTTTATTTCATTCATTTCTCCCCATATTGGGAAGAAGTTGATTTTTCCAACGGAGATTTTTTCCTTTTTAATGGTGTTGATGACACCGCTGGGAATAAAGAAGGACCATGGTCTCAGGTGATCGTTGTGTGCACTTTATGTTTCTGGGGTGGAGATGCGGTGGGACCTCCTGGTCTTATTTGTGGATCTATTTTATGTTATAATTTTCATGGATGGGATGGTGCATTTTTAGGCGCATATCGATTGCTATAGGCGGTGGGTTAGTTTACATAACATTATAGGAGTTGTCATTTTTTTGTGGGGAATGGGATACTCGGTCGAGTCACACGGGACCTCCACTCAAATATTTGGGAGAGCTTGTTTTTAAGTTATCGTTTCTCATAATAGAAGAAAATTTCCATTATTTTGATGGTGGACTATCATAAGTAGTGGATGTGTTTTAGGAATAATTTTTAGATGATATATCATTTTTCCCTAGGAGTGGGATGTGGAGTTCTTGATTGATCTGGCCCTAGGAACACATCACATATCTCTTCCTTCATATCACATGGCCCTCACTGAGGTTAGAGAATTAATGATATAATTTTCTAACTTGTAATCCAAATAACTCATTTGTTCAAGCATCTCTCCTTGTGTCCCTTCTATATTGTTCATGAAAAGGGCTAACGGATCTCCCTAGTTGTGCTTTGATTACCAGAAGTGGAATAAGGTAAAATCCAAGAAAAAATTTTATTTTTAGTGAATAGAAGAATTGTTAAAATAGTTGAATGGGGATAGGTGGTTTTCAAAAATAGACTTTCATTCAGGCTATCATCAACTAAGGGTGAAAGAGGAAGGTATCCCATAGACAGCATTTCGAAGCAGGAACGACCACTTCGAGTACCTGGTCATGCCCTTCAGATTGACCAATACTATAGTAGTCTTTATAGAACTCATGAACATGGTGTTCCATCAGTATCCCGATTATTTGTTCATGGTAAATTTGGATGAAATAATAGTTTATTCAGGATCTGAGTTGGAACATGAGAATCACTTGCGTATCATTCTGGTCCCTTTTTAAGAGCATAACCTTTCTAAAAAGTTGTACAGGTGCACATTCTAGATCAAGGAGGTAAAATTTATGGGGAATGTTATCTCACAGCAGGTGGTTTAGATGACCCTGAGTAGATTAGTGCCGTTATGTAATGGGAGAAGAGTTTGAACATGTTTGATATCAGGTGTTTCCTTGGGCATGCTGGTTATTACTGGCGGTTTGTTCGAGATTTCTCTCGGCTTTCTTAACTGATGACCACACTCACCCATAAAAGGGTGATGTTTTTATAGGTCTCATAATGTAAGGAATCCTTCAAGGAGTTGAGGAGATGGTTTACTACCGCCCCCATTCAGATTTTTTCATAGGCTAGAAAGACGTATGTGGTGTATTGTGAGACTTTAGGTATGGGTATAGGGTGAGTGCTTATACAGGATGATAATGTGGTGTCATATGGATCTTTCATAGTCCGACCACATGAAGAGAATTACCCGAACCATGACTTGGAGTTAGGAGTTTTGGCGCATTCGATGAATACATGGGATTACTGTCTATTTGGGGATATGTTTTTTAACTACACTGATCACAAAATCATGGCCTATATCTTCTCACATAATGACCTAAAATTTAGGGAGAATCGTTGGATTGAGTACTTTCATGGGTTCAACTTTGACATTGTATATAACCCAGTCAATGGTAACTTAGTGGCTGACTCCTTAAGTAAAAGAGTCCATGTGAAGGCTTTGAGGAATTCTAGTGATGAAGAAACTGTGATGGAACAGTTGTCTTTTATTTATGTGGAGACCAATAAGCAAAATTGTGGTGCGTTCTTCATAATCTTTTAGTTGACTAATTTTATTGGTGGAGTTAATTTAGTGGGAACATCCTAGGGATGAGAATTTTCAATGATAAAAGATGTTTCTTCATGGTTGGATATGTATTCTGATTGGTCATCGTCTCTTGGGGGCATTCTGGGCTTCCTGGGTCATTCAGTAGTGTGGTTATCTCTGCGGAAGATGGGGATGCATGATAGCCACTAGTCTCAGTGGGTTGTCCATCTAGCTGCCACCAAGATGTATTATGATTACCATAGATAGTTCTGGTGGGCATTTAAGAGATAAGACATCGCGAAGATCATGTTGAGATGCTACACATGCCATTAGGTGAAAGTAGAGCATCAAAGGCCCTCCAGGAAGCAATAGCTATTAACCATTCTTACCTTGAAGTGGGACAAGGTCACTATGGACATGATTGTTGGCTTGACTCATAAACCTAGGTGTATGAATTCCATTTGGTTAGTGATTGATCATCTGACCAAATCATACCACTTCATTTTGATCAGAGATACAATTAAAGTGGGTGAGTTGGGTTGTTTGTATCTTCAAGAGGTAGTAAGGCTCCATGGTGTGCCCTAAGAAATTTTCTCGAATAGAAACCCTTGATTCACTATCGATTTTGGGAAGGCCTTAAAAAGGCCTGGGGGACTCATATTAATATGAGAAAGACATACCATCCAATAACAGATGATCAAATAGAGCGGGAAAATCAGATTTTTGAGGAAATTATCCATGTAATTGTTCTGGACATTGGAGGTTCATGGGATATCCATTTGGTATTGGTTGAGTTTTTTATAATAATAGTTATGCTTCCATGATTAAAATCGCTCCATTTCAGGTGAACTATGGCCAGCCTTGTTGGTCCCCACTATGTTGGGATATGGTAAGTGAAACCACACTACTGGGGCCGAGTCTGGTTCAAGGGATGTCTGATATGTTTTTGTTGATAAAGAATATCTTATTGATATCTCAGCATCTCCTTTATTTATATGTTTAATGGAGGCATTGTGACCTATATATTTCTATGGGTGGAATGGTATTTTTGAATGTGGCCCCTCTTCTAGGCTCTCGTCAAATATGGATTAAAGGGAAGCTTACATCATGGTATGTCTGACCTTTTGAGATCAATGAGCATATTGGAAAGGTGGAATAAAAATGGGCTTACCTTATCATTTAACACCCATCCTTGATGTCTTCCATGTCTCCCAGTTGATGAAATACTACCTAGTTCTATCCCATATAATGAACTGGGTGGAGTTGGAAATAGAGACTGATATATCTGTTTTTGAGTGGCTGATGTGAATAGTGGAATTCCAAGAAAAGGACCTTTGGGGAATTTTAATTCCACTGGTTTGGGTTTTATGGCCTCATGGGAATGATACAGATGTTACTTGGGAACAGAAGTTGTGGGTTGAGAAGGAGTGCCCATTATTGTTTTCTGATCAAGAATCATATTCACTATTTGGGGAAGAAATTATTTTATGGTGGGAATAATTGCCACATAGATGAATTATTTTGAAGGTAAATTTCATTTAATTTCCATTATCTCTTTTTTGAATGGGGTTCTCGTACATTTTTGGAGGAAAGGGAATGTTTTCATGATTTGGACTAAACCGTTAGCAAATTTTCAGATTTAAAATCCAATTTTTTTTCATTTATAAATCATTATTTTGTAAAATATTTTATGCATTATACTTCAAAAATGGCCTCCCATAACCTATTAAAACAACCATATTAATTTGGACGATTTAGGAATCCATAATCATGGTGGGTTTTGGGTTTTTATTTAAAAAATTTGGCCATCCCATAAGTCTATATCCAGTTTAAAAAAAATTATTTAATATCATATTCAATTATAATTATTTTTTGGTGATTAAAACTCTCACCTAATCCCACTAATTCTACGAATGACCCTGTTCTCTTTCCCCCATCTTTGGATCATATTCATTGAAAATAAGTGAATAACATCTTAGCCTTTGTCAAATCGTCCATATTTGAAGAGGTAACTTGTTTCCTTTATAAATCCTTTAATTCTTACTCTATCCCCCCATTTCAGTTCTCACATGACCTTCTCATCCTTGTTTTAAACTCACTTGCATTTTTTGATATTTATAAATTCATCTAGTGGTGTATTTGGGGTGATTTCATCAACATCCCTCATGTTTGTGGGTCTCTTTCCTTATTCCTCCCATTTTCATAGGATTTCGTCCTTTTAGTTTGGGTTTCTTCCATTTCATATTATCGTTACTAATGTCCAGAAAGTGGGGATTCGATCCTTGGGTTTGATCATTGGTTTCTTGATCTATTATTATAGATTTATGCTTCATCTATGTTGTTTGTGGTGCAGTGGTGGTGCAGTTGAACATTCACACAAATACTCAAGGGTTTTGACAATTGTAGTTCGTGATTCTGAGGTTAAGCACTACTACATGAGTTTTCTATGATTAATTTATATTTTTATCGCACTTCTACTTAATTATCCTTACTTTTAATTTTCTGTGATGTTTTTTATGAAAATAATTTTTAGGTACCTATTTTGTTTTAAATTGGGTGTTTTACATGTCTATTCAATATTACACCAACTGGGGTTTTTTTATAATGATTGTAATGGATTTATAAAAAACATTTAGTGCTTAAAATACATTATTGGTTAATATTGGTAAGAATATCATGTTCAATGTGATGATTTTAATGGCTTTGGCTTGCCAAACATTTCTAAATTTTGTAAAGTTATTCTATTGAAATTCTATATGTTATATTGAGTGATGTAATTAGTGAAAAGCATGTGTAGATATTTTTTTGAGTTTATTATGACCATAAATGATGTTTTTATATTCTAATGTCTTTTGGTAACATGTGAAAATGGATTTAGCACAATGGGGGAGACCTGAGTATCTTTGACAGTGGATATGTACTAGTACGATTGTTATCCAGAGTGGTTTTATCCCTATTTCACAGAGAAAAATGGATAATGGACAGACTAAAATACTATATTGATGATTATTGGGGACCAATAGGTTATGGGTATGTTCCCTACTAGTGTCTTGATAATGAGACAGTTTTTTATGGATAATTAACATATAGATATAATGTACATGCGTCTCGAGATTAACCAGTGCCTAGGAGTGATCCAGATATTAGTTCGCCTTAACTCTTTTGTATTTATCTTTTTCATATGTTTTTTTTCAGGGAAAAATACAGTAGAAAATATGTTTTATTTAAATTTTCACAATCATGGAAACATCCCTTTTAATGATATTTATATTAAAAAGTTTCATACTTTAGATATTATATCCACCACTTCTTGCTTATCAAAACTGGCATTATTTTTATATTGTATTTCTTACTATATAGAATATATTGGTGGTGTCCTATTGGTCATAGCTTCACACCCTACGTAAACACTGTGGGAGTTTGTAGACTGGATATTGTTTAACACGGTTTTTGGAAAGGCCTTCGGTGATGGTGGTTCAGATTGTTAGTTATCTTCCATGGTGCATTGTTGTGGAGACAACTTATGGGTGATGACCCCTTATCATATGGAGTCCTTGGGGCTGTTTTATACTACTTTTATGTGTCTTTGGATCTATTGTTCTATTTTTAAACCTAATTGTAATGTTATGTAATTTTTTAAAACTTATATGCAATGAATTTTCATTTTTTGTTTATCGATAGTTTTTTATGTTTTACATATCCACACTCGGGTAAATAGTTCCCAAACAAAAATCTATGATGCCTGGTCAATTTTTCCTGCCCATGGAAATAGGTAATGCTAATTGATCCTTTTCATGAGGTGGGTTTGGTGTTGGGTTTAATGGTGACCAGATTCATTTTGTGACAATATGAATAAGGGTATGATAACATTATAATAACCATGGAAAATCATACCATTCATATCAAAAAACATAAAATTAATCATGAAATAAATTTTGGATGTTCATAATAGATGAATAATAAGGTAATAAAAATAAAAATCCTTGAGATCATAATGTAGGGATAAGACATGAAATTACAGTAGAAACATAATAATATAAAAATTATTTCCATATTTTTCATGGACTAATTTTAAGTCTGTATTAGTGGAATGATTTAACTCCCAAAACCATATTAGTAGTCAAGGTTCACTCTAATTACCATGTTAGAAGACAAATTCCATTAATGAATCTATTTCACTTCATGTTCCATCCATGTCTATCAAATGAGATATAAATCATTACCCAATTCATTGGGGTAAAGTAGGTCTCACCCATATCATAATGAAATCATGCATATGTGTCCAACATGATTATAAACCCTCATATCATAACCCATAAAATGTAATGGGTATCATAATATTTTCATCATATCATATATTATATAAATGATACAGGATTAATAATCAGTTCGTCAAAACATAACCTGTGAAAATAAGAGAGTTTAATAAGCATATTACCAATAAAAGAGAAATAAGTTCCATAAAAAGATAACATGTAAAATAGAAATAAGTTTCATATACATCACTCAATAAAAACATATACCATTTGGATAATGAATGTGAATGGAACCCTTATATCATATCCCTTATAAGGCAAGGGTAACACTAATGGATGTCATATTATATAGATAATAATTTTTAAATTTCTTATAAATGAAATTATTATGAAATATAAATTATCATTGAAATCATTAAATTAATTTTCATTGAGATTAACCTTTTTAAAATATATAAAATTAGCTTTAATAATAATTTAAATCACTAATGACCATTACAAGTTATTGAAATCAAATTTTTTAAAATAACTTTTAAAAGATGAAATATAATTTGTTAAGTCATTGAAATACATTTCTTTGGAAACATCCATGAAAATTTATAAAATAATTTTGAAAACATTTTGAAAATATTTTCATTGAAAATATCATTTAAAAATTATAATGGAATCTTCAAAACATTTTTAAGAACTTTTATTTAAAAATGTAATTTAAAACATATAATGGACGGTTGAAATTTATTTGAAAACCTTTCCATTGAAAATATGTTTGAAAACATTTAATGGATTCTTGAAATCATTCTAAAAAGAATATTTTCATAAAAAAATTAGAAAAATAAAAAATTAATCTTGAAAACTTTTTCATTTAAAATATATTTGAAAAAATATAAAGTAATATTGAGATTCCATTTAAAACATAAAATACTATTGAAATAATTTTCCCTAAAAATTAAATGAAAATAACATTTAAACAGTTTTATAGACTATTTTTAGAATAAATGGGTTTTAAATATAATTGGTATCTGAGTAAAGTGAATTATAATGTCTTATTTTCTAAAAAATATTTCTAAATTATATTAATTAATAAATATTGAAAAAATTGTAAAACAAGTTGAACATATCATGAATAACAATAGGTGAAGGAAATTAATTTTAATTTTGGAGATATAGATGATATTATTTCATCAATGGAAGTGTAATAATAAACAATCTTGGTAAATTATAAGATTGTAGCAATAAATTCTTACAACCTTGGAAACATTAAATCCAAACTCCCATCAAAAAATAAAGTTAAATGATGAATAAAATATCATGAAATGAATTATATTCATGATATAACATTTTAAATGGTAGTATATATACCTCGTAAAATAATATAAGATCATAAAAAAACATGTGTCTCAATGAAGAAAAATTTAGACAAAATATACTACTAATTTGATAACATTTTAATCATAGAAACCCATTAAATAGAGATAATAAAATGTTTATATAAATAAAAATTAATTTTATAATAATTAAAATTTAATACATTCGTGGATAATATATGCACCACACAAATTAAATTATTGTGGAATTAGGTATGGGTCTCGTAGTAATTAAATTAAGCATATGAATTCTCTTACCACTTGAGTATCTTATGTGTCATGAGATCAATGAGAGGAAACAAATAATTTGAAACAATGAATATCATAATAAATAATGATATAACATATAATTTATAAGTATATACTCTATACAATAATAATAACTGTTGAATATATCATATATCTCAATGAAATAAAATGAGATGATCGAAATCTTACCTTATGTGTTGAATTTCATCAAACATGTTCAAACATCATATATAATAAATATACGTTTATTATAAATATAACATAGAACATTATTATTATATATAATACTATATATTATTTTATTCTGACTATATATTACCTGTTTATTAATTATTCCATGATAATGTTATGATTCATATAATATCAACTTTTTCTTATATATTTGACTTGTTATTATTGATCTGATTATATAGATCATGATATAAATATTTAATGAATGTAAATAATGATATAAATATCACATTTAATTACAATATAAGTATTTTTAACAATCCATAAAATATAGAAATATGAAATGGAATACACAATTCAATGGAAACGACATGCCCTACTATTATAAGAATGATGTTTCCATTTTTATGTCCTATTGAATGAAAGAAAGTAATATATATATATATATATTAATTTAAATAGAATTATTATTTCATAAATATAATATATATTTTTACTAAAACCATACATAATATATTCAATTTAATGTTTTAATGAATCATATCATGTTGACAAGGTATTAATCCACATGTCTCCGAATAAAGTGATCATATTACAGAAATAGGAATGATAAAGATATACATTTTATAATATTTCAAGAACTATAAATAAATCCTAAATATAATATATATATATAATATATATATTAATAAATTAGTTTTTACAAACATTGAAATGTTGTAAAGGGATAATGAATGACATCAGTTCGTGAGGGGGTAGTTTTCCATACACACGGACAATAATTGGGTATCCTATTTGACATAAGTGTGTGTTGGTGTAGGTAAAACAATTAAAAAAATATCTAAATAATTTTTTATACTTATAATAGTATACAATCATGTAATAATAAGTATTTATGTGGTAGGGAAATAAATAAAATAAATATTCTTGTTGATGGATGTTACCTCTAATATGGGTAATTCTTTTTTGTTTACACCAAAATACTAAATTGGATTTATTTTCTGAAAAAATTGAGTCTTCTATGATTATAGGATGTAGTTTAGAAGGATATTTTTGTTATTGTGTTTCTAATCCAAATGGATTTAGGGGTGTGAATAAGTGAGGGGGTGATTACCCTTTTCACAGTGGGAGAGGAGTGGAATTATTGTCAATATAAAAAGGTAAACACTATTGATAGTTCCCTATAATAACTTGTGCCTCCAGTAATTTTAAATTTAACATTAAAGGTATTATATGATATATATATGACCATAAAATTTATTTTTAACTTTTTCTTAGGTTTTTTCAATTAAGTATATGATTAACCATTAAGTAAACTTGTTTTTATATTAATTTCTAAAATTAATTTTAATAACATTCACTAATATTTATAAAGACAATATAATATCACCATACAAGGAAATATAATTTATAATTATAGAAAATATGGAATAAATTTTTATATATTCTAAACATATAAGTGTATGAAACTAATTTGAAACTAATCTCATTGATTGAACGAGACAATGAGTTTTTAAAGTGAAAATGTTCAAAAAAAATTATATCCAATTTCAAAGTGAAATTGGTTAAAATGAACTAAATTTTAAATATATATATATATATATATATATATCATCTAAATATAATTTCAAAACAAATAAATATATAATTGAAAAATATAAATAAATTTGATGAAAAGTCTGTATGCAATTAAAATTGAGTAGTTTAACTATTCATCGAAACATGAATCTTCTTGGGAAAATACAAAAATTTCACCATATATTAATTTCTACCTTACATTTTAAAAACATAATTTTATTTTATCAAATTATATTTATAAAATTGCCAAAAAATTATATATAAAATAGGTGCACCATTAAAAGGAATTAAAATTATCTTTAAAAAATATATATCTTTATGAATAAAATTGGTATTATTCATATATCTTTTCTATAAAACACATAGGTTGAAAAATAAATAGTTTATTTAATATATATATATATCTCTCATTAAAATAATTTAGAAATTTGTTAATTAATTTATTGATGTAAAATGAGTCAGATTACCTAAATATATTTTTCTTGCAAAATATTTCTTATATTTATAAGAGGAATTTATTTTCTATTCATTTTAACAAGCCTCCAAATAATTCTTATTTTATAAATGTGTAAAACATAATTTCAAAATTTAATTAATCTTATTCATAACAACCATTCCAATTTCATGGTAATACATTAATAATACTTTAATAATATTTATAATATTATATTTTAGTTTCTATAATCTTTTTCATGTGTGTCACAAAAGTTAACAAATTTACTCATCATTTTGTGTAACACAATACAAAAAAAATTTATTTATACAAAAATATAATATAACTGTTGATTTGAGTTCAATCATTACTTGTTGTTGCGTATATAGAATGAATAGTGTTTTATAACACAAGCACTATTAAGCTCACTATGAAATTAAAAATAACAAAACCATTAAATTAACATGAAAAAATTATTCATAAATAATAATGGTGTTATAGAAAAATTTTCATGTTTTTAATTACTTTTTGTTTACTTATTACCATGTTATAAAATTTATTATATCATTTATGTTCACATCAAATGATTTGATGATATTCAGTTAAAAATGCCAAAATGACCTCCATAGGTTCATTACTGTAAAAAATGATCTTTTTTACATCATATATATATAAATTCATTAAAAGGTTATCTTTTTTATAAATTAATTACAAATTTAAATCTATCCATTAAATATAGTTTATAAAAATAAACTATGTTATGATCATGTATATGGTAGGTCATACATACTCATGTGTAATGATTTCATTTTTAATGATCTCTATAGAATGAAGGTAATTGTTTTAATTTTTAAAATAATTCTAATTATATCTAAAATGACATATTATTTGTTTAAATAAACATATATATATCATCTATGTGATGTGGTGATAAAAATGAATCACATCGCTTTATAGAGATAATAGTCCACACTTACACATGAATGACAATAAAATTTATTAATGAATGCAATGGTATGGAGGTAAATGATATATTAAATTTTAATAAATTTAAATATTCCATTATTATAGTATATATATGCATTAACTTCATCATTATGAAAAAAACTTGGGTGATTCCCATGGAAAATGCATTACATTGGTTCCAATGGTGGTAGTCTTCCATACACATGAATGATGATTTGGTTTTCCATTTGATTAAATAAGAGATAAAAAAAAGTTACATTGTTAAAAAATAAACCCCTAATATATATGGTACCATATTGTTATTATTTTATAATGGATGATTAATATATGAAGATAGTGGATTAAGGAAGAACACAAAATTCTACTATAAATATTATACCTCTCCTTTGGTAAATTTCATCTACTCAAGAACTTATAACCAATTATATTGACATTATTCAAATTAAAATTTCTCTATACCATGGTAAGGGATGTAAATAATGGATTTTAGTAGACATAGTTTGACAAAAAAAAATTGTTTTTTAATGTTATTAAATGATAATAAGGGGGTCCCTTTTATATTTTCTCGGATGGGAACTGTTGGAATCTCTAAGAATATTAATTTATTAGAAATTATTATTTATGTATAAATGGATTAAAATTGATAATATTCTAATATTATACGATTATGAGACTATATAACCTCATACTATAAATTTACGGATAATTATAGATTATTTATTTACCTTCATATTTCAGTTTCACCCCCATGTTATCCCTATTAAAAATGAGCATGACAACACTAATATTTACTCTTTATGGGTAAGATTGTTTTTATAAATGAAAACATACCCATAAATAGAAAATTCATGATTTTTTAAAATATATCAGAATAGATTTACCAAATATACAATTTTTTGGAATTTTATATAGTTTAATAATATCTTATTTTAATAAAGTATCAATAAGTTAGGTTTTAGATGTTTTTAGTAACTTTGAATTTTAAAAAATAATTAAAACAAATTATATTTGATTAAAATAATTTAATATATCACTAACATTTTATATCTATCTATGATAATTATATATAACATTAATTGTATCAAATTATAAAACTTTTAATATCTTTAATTTCATTTATTTTATATTTCCATTAATTGAATAATTAATACATCAACATTTTGTAAGAAATTATGTTAAATATTAATTTACTAAAAAATAAAAAATAAATTTATATGATGAATATATATAATTTTATCATGAATATAACATTTATAAGTAAACATATATTTTAATTATTTCTACCTAAAATCATAATAATAATAAAAGACAAGTGTTTGAAAATTTTGTTTTCCATAAAATAATATATTATAAATGTTATAATCACATACAAAAGGAAATTAAAGGCCACATATTTCAATTTCATAAAACTATGGACTAAATATACTTACCCAAAAAAATTAGTCATTTTTATGGTTATTTAATCATCCTTATCGTTTTATATTTATCATTAATTACCCATTTTATCATATATAATGGAAACAGTAATTACTAAAGATTTTATTCGTACTGACAAAAAATAAATCTGAAAATTATAAAAAATTTAGTCCTCCTGATCAAGAACAAAAAAACCATTTTTTAGTATTTGAAAAATATATTTTTTATAATTTATTTTAATATCAACCGGACAAAATCCCATGAAATTTTGTTTTCAGAAAATACATTTTTATGTATAAAATGTTTTTACAAAAAATTCAACTATAATTATCATTCAAAAGAACTATAATTATATTAATTTAAATCAAAAGAAACAAAATAAATTTTGTAGCCAAAATAAAAATAAAAATTAAATATTCAGTATTGAATATATCAAAAAATAATAATTTTCAATAAAAATCAGTATTTTTCACAAATCATTTGACAATCAATATTTTTAGAAAAATATTAATATTATATACTACAATAATTTTAAAATTATGAATTCAAAAATGAATTTAATTTTTAAAATATAAATCATATTATTATAAATTTCAATTTTTAAATGATTCCATGTAATATAATAGTTTAATAAAACTATTTCCTTTTTCTTAATGATTTATAAGGAATATATATATATCCCATGAATAAAAATAAAAATAAATTTAATTTTTTATATCATTAACTAGGTTTTATCATTCCCACACATTTTTAAAACTTTTTCCATCTCAATTTTATTTATTTATAAAATAAGTGGAGAGATATTTTCCTCAAATAATTTTCCTCAAATAATTTTTATTCTTTAACAATATGTTTTCTTAAAAAAACATAAACAGGTGATTTACTTTGCCCAAAAAGAAAATATCTTTTACTTCAAGAATATTAATTGGTCTTTCATTATAAGAAATTTTATCCTCCAACTGAACATCCATAGGGATTGAATCATGAAAAGATACTAAAACATTATTTTTTAATGATAAAACATGAAAAACATTGTGTACCTAAGAAAAACTTAGATATAAGGCTACTCAATAAGAAATTTATCACAAATTCTCAATGATTTTATATTTTAGAAAAAACCATGTACTTTTCTTCACATTTTTACCAAAATGCATTACAGATTTCTGTAGAGAGGATTTAATAAAATAATGACTACCTATTTTGAAAAATTATATCATTCCTCTAATTATATGTACAAATTATATAAATAATATATGTTTTCCATATCAATTATTTATGTACCATTATGTTGTAAACCATTTCCCCTTCCAATTCTGGTCACATCAGTATCCTTTTTTGTACTTCTTCCAAAAATGATGGGGTTCGACACAGCTTTCAATATAATTCTTCAAAACGTTGCAGTCTATATTCTAGAATGAAAACATTTGTTATTTCAAAAATTCAATAAATAAAGTTATTAATCCAAACTATTCAGGTAATCCATCAACAATGTATGAGTAATTTCCTCTAAGGTTTGAATTTTTTATTTAATTTTTCCATTATAAGGAGGATAAAATTTTGTAATAAAATTGTATTTAGTCCCCAATGAATTCAATTGTCCTTTAAAATTTTTTTAAGTGAACCTAGTATCACATTAAGGTATAAGTGATAGATTATTTTCATGTAGCATGCCCATATAATTGATATATAATTTAGGATTTTTATCTAAATACATTTCATCTTGTAAGGGAAGGAAGTTTTCATATTTTTTAACCAATATATAATTAAAAAATTTGAATTATTACCTTAAAATTTCTATAGTAATCCTACCTCAAAATCCATGGACATATTTTCCGATTTCCACTTGGGCATGGGAAATGTTCGAAGAGCTCCCTTTTGTAATTGTCATTCTACATTAACCTGTTAACAATTCAAATATTTAATAGTGTATTTAGAAATATTATATTCATTAAATCCCACAAGTAATACTCTTAAGGGTCTCTTTATACATTATTGGTTCTAATATGAAGAAGAAATGGGGTATTATATGCTTCACACAATAAATATCTATTCATAAGGTTATCATCAGTCACACATATTCTATATTTTTTCTCAAAACACATTGTTTTCTTCATTAAATAATAGAAACATATCATTCTTAACCAATTATACAATTTCCTGTAACTGAGGTACTTTATTCAAGGATTTTTTAATTCTATCATTCAAAGTCGTCTACAATGAAATGTAATACCAAATAGATAAATTTACTATATCAACAATTTCATTGGAAAAATTCAATAAATCTTGAACCAAAGGTTAATGTTTCAAAATAATCATGGATAATGTAGAATTATTTTTCTGATATAAAAGATCAATGACATTCATTTTATTCTCATGATGAAAAATAATACTAAAATCATAATCCTTGATTAGTTTCATCAAATATATTTCTCTCATTTTCGAAAAATTCTATGTAAATGTATACATAAAATCATTACGATCTATTGATATTTCATAGTTATCCCCATATAAATGATTACTCTACATTTTTAAATAAAAAATAACAATAGATAATTATATATCATGTGTACTAGTATTGAACTCATGAGGTTTAGGATTACACAAAGATTAGAAAAAAACATGATCATTCCACATGAATACACGAACATGTAAATTTAATTTATAATAATCTTATAAGATAAAGAAAAAATTTATAGAAGGGGGGTGGGGACAATACTAAAGTATTCAATTATATTCATTTTATCTCTTTATCACAATCATCACACTTTTTTTCTAGAGAAATTTAAATCCATTTTTAGTCAACTTAGTTAGTGGTCTATGAAACCAAGAAAAACATTCAACTAACCACTAGTAGTAACGTACTAAACAAAGAGAGCTACAATATTTATGAAATTTTTAGGACATGAAACACTTCAAAACCATTATTTTTATCTGGTTTAATATTTATGGCTTCTTTAGAAACAATATGTCCAAGGAAATAATATGTTACAACTGTAAGACTAATGTACTAAATTTTATATAATGAATCTATTATTTTATGGAAACAATCCTTCGTTTTATTTTATAATGCACATTGATTTTACAGTATACCAATATATCATCAATAAACATTGACACAAACCTATATAAAAACTAAAGGAAAAACATTTCATTTTATCCAAAAATACAACTGGTACATTACAAAATACAATGTTCATAACCACAAACTCATAGTGCTCATATCTAGTCAAATGCAAAAAATTCAAAATACATGCTTTCTTAAAATTTATTTGATGGTACCCCAGACTAAGACCAATTATAAAAAATAATTACTATCCTTAGAGAAGATCAAAAAACTCATTTATATGAGTCATAGGGTACTTGTATATAATAATGATGTTATTAAAGTCTCAATATTGAATTTAATGTCTCATTGAACCATATATCTTTTTAACATGTTATAAGAACCCCATGGTTAATTTATAGAATGAATGAAACCTTTATCGAAAAACTAATTTAATTTATTTTTAAATATTATATTTTCAATAAGATCTATTCGATAAGAGGTATTTGAAATATGCTTATCATCTCGTAGGAATTCAAAATTAAACTCAACCACTTCATCAAGAATATAACCTTGAAATTCATTAGGAATAACATCCATATATTCAATCACTATAAGGGATCACTAATATGAATAGTTTCTTTTTTATCAACAACATATACTTTGTAACATTCACAACCACTTCTAATTAATATCTCCATTTTTTATCCTATTAAATGTATGAAATCACTTAAAAAAATATTATTGACCCTTCATTATATCATATAATGATAAACTAATATCCAATCCTTTCTCAATAAAATATCAAACTATTCCACAGGCTGTTCAAAAATTCTTATAGGAAAGGCCATTATAATAATTACAATAGAAATATTCCTATAAATCTTGGATTCTTTAATATTTCCTTCTATAGTTATCACAATAATATGTATCATAATTTCATGAGGTGAAATTACCAATTTAATTTCAAATTTAATAGAAATGAAAGAATGAAAAGATACATAATCCAATAGGGTATTCGAATAATTTGAATAAAAAAGAAAAATACATGTAAATACTTTATTTGATAGCCCAACATCAACAATGGTAGTAGAAAAACACTTTTACACACCCTTTCACTTTTGATTGTTAATATTTAATGATCTAGTTTCTAACTCCGAAAATATGCTACCATAATGTCCCAAATCATTTCAATTAATGAATTTATCACCTGATTTTTAATTTTTTTTATATTAATTTTCTGATGATTTTATGATCCAAATTTGCAAACATTACAAATCAACATAATTTAATATATTTCAGGAGATTTTCACAAAGGTTCTACTTACTGTACTTATCAAATGAAGGGATCTTAATTTTCAACCACCTATACTTATTTGATGATAGATTCCATATTGAATTAGAACAATGAATTTTCTTATTATCCTTTTCGTGCAAGACAAGATTAAAAAACACAATTTCAACCCTCTCAACATAATGATCATGTCTGTCATAAAATTTAAACATTTTATAAATCAATTCTCTTTGATATCCTAACTTCAATCCTAAGTAAAATTAATTAATTTTAATGTAATGATCTTAGAAAAAAATTAGTATATACTATGCTAAATAGGTGTTGTTTTCTTTATATGTAGCCCCTAAACATTCATAATTTTTTCTTAATTATAATAATTCTTTTCCATCATATGTGGAAGATTCATAGAAAAATATTTATAAATGAATTATTTTTAATTACATCCCATTCTAATCTATTAATCTCTTCACCTTATTTAGTTTTTTTACCATTTCATAATGTCGAACGACTCCTTCAAAACATTACATAGAAATCCATATATTTCGTTACTATGAACAAACCAGGACATCAGATAAATTATATAATGATTTAATCCATCCTTTATCTATCATATGTGTAGAATATCCATTAAATGTTGGAGAATGTTTCCTCATAAAATGTTCAACTTTTTACATTTTTCTCTATAGTATATCTGATTATTATCTTGAATAGATACCACCACCATATTTATCCTCTATAAATTTATCTATAACAATAATAAATTTATCTATTCCAATTACACTAATTCTAGGTTGTTGATTCAAATAGATATCATCCCCTCAACACATTCTTACTACAGATTTCATGTTTCCTTAATAAAAAACTATTATGACCAAACATATTTTAATTGAATAAACATGTTAAATTTTAAAATACATATCATATCAACATAATCATACTGTAAAATAATTTAAGGGTACAGTATTAATAATATCATAACCTCTAAATTAATCTAATTCCTACTATCATACAAACTATAAGGACCTAGTACTAATAATTGTATATTCTAGTACATTAAACTAGAATTCAGTATCTCACATTTCCAAGAACCTTTTAATTTTAATGTACTATAGAGTTAGCTAATAAGTTATACATAACAAACAAATATTAATGAAAATTTGACACTTCTAAGAAGAATTAAATTTTTCAAAAATATTAATTTTTTAAAATGAAATACATTTTTTCATGAAAAATATTTAGAACATTCATATTGACTTATGATTTTTCATTACCCATAATTTAGCCTTATGAGTAAAATTTTCATACAATTCATGTGAATAAAATCTTAGTAAGATACATAAAATCATATTTGAACAATTCTACCATGAATAATAAAATATATATTCCTTCATCAAAATAAAACTTTGTATCAAAATAAAAAAATATCATACATAATAAGGAATATTCTATGATAAAATAATTTCATGAAAAAATAATATGTATTATTAAAGGAAAAATATAACTCATAATTTTTCATTCAAATATTGAAAGAAATCATAATTAATTTTTTAACAATGTTTTTTCACCCTTAAAAAGTATCTTGTACCTTCCTTTAAATATATGATTGTAATCTATCCTTGATAAATGATAAGATACCATTAAAATATCATATAAATAATAGATGAAAAATTATGATTACTTATGACATCATTTCCATTTCTCTCTTAAAATAACTATGTCATCTAGAATAACCAATAAGTAAACTTCCATACCCAATGCAATGGAGGGTTACCACAAAGCCACCCATCCTTAGTTTGTCCAGGAACCACCAATAATTGGTTAATAAAAAAACCATCCATAAATGGTTTATAACAGAACCACCCATCATCATCATAATTACCAATAACCAAATCATTAACTCAACACATAAAATAATTTAATATCTGACATTACGCTCATAAATATATTCCATACATACATAAGAAAACCTTTTTTGATATTGAAATATCCATTCTATTTTGAAATCCTTTTTGAAAATATCTTGAATATAGGTACAAAGGTGTTTTCATGGAATAAAAATTTAAATATTCAAATGGAATAAAAAATTAATGAAAATTTTATAGGTGTGGAAAATTTCATTATCAATGTATATGTTAAAATATAACATTGCTGATGTATTTTAAAAAGAAAGTATTCACATTACAAAAAAATATTTCTAAAATAAAGAAAATTTCATTCATAATTCTTAATTTTCCATGTAAATGAATTACTAAAATAATTTTAAAATTAAGTAAATATAATAAAAAGATAGTTTTAATGGTCATATTAAAAGAGAATATTTAAAATAATGTCTCTTATCTTGTGTCTAAATACTTACGTATCTTCTTTATCATTAATAATTATTATCATATGATAATTATTTTTTTCCTTAAAACCTTATGCATGTTTTTTTCCATTTATTTCACTTATTATCATGTTATAATGATTAATTAATAATTTATGATCACGTCAAATGTTTTGATGATATTCGATTCAATAGTCAGAAATGTCATTGGTAGGATAATTATGGTCATATAGTTCATTATTCCATTATCTACATAATAAAAATATTTAGGTAATTATAATTTTAAAATTTAATTAATAATTTTAAATCTAACAATTAAATATGGTTATGAAAAATGATCTATTTTTGTGAATATAGAGATGGTTGGATGTACATATGCCTGAGTAATGTTTCCATTATTAAATAAACATTATAAAATGAATGTAAGTATTATTTTGTATATATTAAACTATAATAATTTCACAATTTAAATATTATTTCATTAAATATACTTAAATATATCATCAATGTGATTAGGTGTTAAAAACATTTTACATCGCTTTATGGTGGAAGTAATCCACAATACTCACGAATGATGTTATTATTTTTTCATTTAATGGAAATATAAGAAGCTAAATGATGTATTATCCTTTAAGAATTATAAATATATCGTAAAAATCGTATAAAATATTAATTACATAATTAAAATCCAAATATGAGATATGGTGATGGAATAAGAATTACACTGGTTTATGAGACGGTAGTCCTCTGTATATAGAAATGATGGTTTTGTTTCCAATTTGAAGTAAGTGGAGAATAATATAATTTATGGAATTAATATCAAAAAATATAAATATATTTTCGGTATGTTTTTAATATTTTATCATGGTTTTAGAACGTTTCAAGGATTTGGAATAAGTAATAAAGGTAAAATATAGGGTTAAATTTATAACTCTTTTTTTGAAAATCACCATTTCATAACATATTAATTCCAATAAGATTGGTATTATCCCAATACTATGGATTATTTAATGTTTAGAGATATTTTATAAGTTATTGGTAGATCTAAATTGATTTTTAAGTTTGAATAATAGAGAAGAAGTGGTGCACTTTTATAAGAGGTAAGAGGGGAACTATTAGAATTTCAGAAAATATTTATTTAATATAAATTAATTCTAATGTCCAAATGGATCCAAATTTTTAAAATTATAATATAATAATTTTATTTGTCAAAACAATATAATGAAATAACTTATGTATATCATTATAGCACATATTTACCATTATATATATTATTTATCCCCCCATTAACCCTTTTTTGACATTACAATAAAATAAGGTTATTTACTCTTTATGGATCATGATGTTTACTATAAATGGAATAAAGACAGATAAATAGTCTATGGTTGATGTTTTATTCTATATATCAATAAAATTTCAGAATATATGATTTTTATTATTTTAATATAATTTAATAAACTATTATTTCAATAAATTATCAATATTTTAAATATTTGAACTCTGGATTCAATGTCACCATTATAACAACATGAAAACCATAAAAATTAAATTAAAACATTTTAATCAATATATAACATGTTTTATTTTACTATAAAATTCATTGGTCAGTATAATTCTTTAATTTTATAATAATTTTAAAAAAATTTATTTCATTATTTTTATTTTCCTTTAATGGATAAGTATTTAGTCATTATTGTGTAAAAATTTACGGTAATTATTTCTTATATAAAAATTAAAAATAAAATTATATGATAAATATAATAATTTTTATTTCAAAATAATATTTATAACTAAATATATCCTCTATTTATCAATATTAAAGAAATATTAAGGTTATTAAAAAAAGAGTTTGAAAATATTTTTCAATTCATTAAATAAATTTTTATAAAGTTATTATATCATTGAAATAGTAAAAAGTGTATTTAATTAAAATATTTGAGGCATATTGATGAAATTTACTCATCTAATGAAGTTTACACATTTTTTAGTGTCATTTCAGAGTATTTATCAATTTATTTTTAACATTAATTACCGAATTTACCTTTTACCATGGTAATAATTTAATAATGTTATTATTCATATTGAAAAAATATAGAAGGGTTTTATTTACCAAATATGGACCTCATGATTGAAAATATGTATTCCATTTTCAATGTTTCAAACCCGAGAATTAGTATAATTTAATTTAAAACTATACCAAAATAAGCGATGCAAATTTGTATTTCAGAAAATTAATTTTGAAGTATAAAATATTTTTATAACATATTAAATGGTAGTGTTTATTTAAAAACCATAATTTTATTCTTTTAAATAAAAATAAAAATTTTAAATTTTATAACTATTCTGAAATATAATTTTATTTTATCTGTCATTGAATGAAAAATTCAATTAAAAAATCATTGTTCTTCATTATTCAGTGAAGAATAAATATTCAAGAAATGTATTAAAAATTCACCCTAAAATAATTTTTACCTGATGAATTAATGAATAAATTTTTTAATTATAATTATATAATTTAATATTTATTATATTTCATAAAACCATATAATTAAACATTATAACAAAAATGATTCTCTTTTATTATAAACATTAAAATGAATATAAATATTTATCTCAATATTTTAATAAATATAAAAATTATTTATTCTATCATTACGAGGGTTGTTATAAATTAATGCTTCAATCCCTTTAAAATTTAACAATTCATGGGATACATACTCGTTTTGTTGATGATTTTTCATGATACATGGGATTTTGTGGAAAATTGGGATAATGATTTGGAAAGTGTTCTAAAGCTCTAGTTTCTTATGAATTAATTTGAGGAATAAAGTAGTGATCATTTTAGCTCTATATATAGAGATATTTATTTTATTTAATCATACATTAAATTTATCTAAGATGTAAACATGTAAGATAATTTCTCTAGGTATTTAATGCATGAATATAAGGTCTTTATTGGTTATTATAGTATATTATCTATTTAGAGAATATACTAATGAAATTATTCAAACCCTAATGGTACAAAGATGGTGATAGATGTTATAAATTTATCAATAAAAATAAAAATAATTGAAAATGTAGAAACCATATGTCATGAGTCATGGATGCTGATCAATTTCTTAGTAATAGGAATGAATTTTCTAAACAAATTATATGTTATTATATTAAACTTTTCAATAGTAATGGAACTTGTTCATATTTAAGAGAAGGTAATATTCCCATTATTCTATGCAATGATGATAATTATATTCTCAACATTATTATAAAGGAGTATTAGATAATTTAATATCTCTTTAATCTTAATATTGAGAATTCAATGGGTCTGGATGGGTTCATGAGTTATTTTTTCCCTTTTTTTAGGGATGCCATTAAACATGATATAAATAGTGTGGTTTCAACTTAGTTAGATTTAGTCCACATTCCAAATGAATTAAAAATCAATTCATTAATCTGAAGTCCCAATATTATAATTCTAATGAAATTTAACTCTTTTGGACTATTACCATTTTAATATTTTTTACAAATTAAATGGTAAAATTATTTCAGTCATAATTTTTAGAATATCAAATTAACTCATCTATTTGAATCAATTTGATTTCAATGAATGTTGGACCATGTAATATTTACTTAATACGACTTCTAAATGTTTCGATCATTTGATATTATCATCTATAGGCGGTAATATTTCATTGAATCCGTAAATTAAAATTAACTTTGACACCATGGATTTGGGATATATTTGAATGATTCATTACATGTTTGTATTTGAAGAATCTTTTATAAGTTGTGTAAAATATCTTATGGACTCAGCTCATATTTTATTTCTTATTAATGGACCTCGATATTTATAATTTAGTTTTTAGAGATGGGTGTGGTAGGTTGATCCCCACTAGACCATCAATTTTTATATTTTAGTATTCATCTAAATTTGAATGAAAATTATATTTTTTTTCTCATTAACGCTTTTAGAGGAATTTTTTCTCTATCCCTATTATGGTAAACTGATATAATTTTTCATTTCACACAAGTAGATAATAAAAACTCCTATAACATAAAATATACCTTTTTAAAATGATGAAAGGGTTTCACTTCAAGAAATTATATGGAAGAAATCCCTAGTTTCTTTTTGGGAAGAATATATCAGGTACTAGGAAGATTGAAATCATCCAAGACATAGTTATTAGAAAATTTATTTTTCCTATAATATAACTTTTTATACCCATTATTTTGGTTAGACACTAATCCTCACACTTTAATCATATTATTAGTCAATTTTGAAGGAAATTATATTCATATAATAGAAATTAACTTTCATTGGGTGAGATTCTTTATTATGTTAAATATATTATTTTATCTATATTTTTTAAGCAGTAATGGTGTAAAAATATCCTTCTAATTCTAAAATAATATTAAAACTAATATTAAAACCCATCTGTAGAGTGGTATAATCCTGGAAAGGGTTATTATTACTATTTCATGGATAACATATTTAAAATCTATTGTTCATTGGGACATTGGAATAAAAAATCAGAGTAATTGTAATAAATATCATCAAGTTCACACTATGTGAAGGATATTCAATGATAAATCAAAGACAATTAGACTCTTTAGATCAATGTTTTTAAAGAATCTTATGGATGGAAATCCTAACTACATGTAATCTCTTATTTTTCCATCCATAAGGATTTTATTCCCATCATTGCCTCTTAATACCAATAGTTTGTTAGAAAAACACTTACCTCATTTATGGGATTACTAATTTTAAAGGCACACTATTTTTAGATTTTATTAACTCTAATGATCAATTTATGGAAATTTTAAATACAAAAACATCTGATACCTATATATTATATCATAATTAATTATTATTTGTTTATTTATAAAATAAAATGCATGTGGAAAATACTTTTTTTAGTGTCTATGTAAACATTGATACATAAAAAATTATTTATAATTGATCCGAATCATCTCACACTTCACTATTCATAAACATAACCCTTTTTATAAAAATCTTACATAAAATGGTACTTCATATCATGGGGAAGTGAAACATAATAAAGGGTGATCTATAACTCACATTAATGGTAGAAATGAGAGATATAATTAATCACATAATCATAACATAAGCATGATGATATGAGAACATGATATTATCTTTTCAAAACCATTCCCTACAATTCAACGATCATAATCCTGTGTCATGGTATAAATAAATTTAGTTAAGAAGACATTAATCACAATGAAATCACGGAACAAGTTCCATGACAACAAAATATCATCATAATTAATATATTTTATGGAATACATATAATCATAGAAAAGTATTTATATACATGTTAAGATTCACTACTAGAAATATCATAGTGGATTTATTTAAATCAAGAAACCATCTCTATTGTCAATGATCACTCCCAATATTAACATTGTGAATTAGGTTCACACCACAAACTATCTTAGTAGTCACATCTCAGTCCCATTATAAAATTAGTAGATAACAAACCTTACTGAACTGTGTTTACCCCACATTCTAGTCCTATTTATCCCATAATATATCAAACATTACATAATTCATTTGAGGGATATATAAACCCCAAAAATCATGGTGTCTAATGTAACCAACCGTCCTTTGATATAACTTAACCACCATCAATGGATATAATATAACCACCATTCTTGGTTATAACATAACGAAAGTCATCTATTTATAAAGGAACCATTGATAACTTAATGTGAAACAAATATATATTTTTTCATAACATCATAAAACATTCATTATATCATCAAATTAAAATATAGTAAAGGGAAATGTATTTCATAAGCATTTCATCAATTCATCATATGTTAAAACAAGAAAATAAATGGGTTTTATAAACATATTTTTATCATAATTATAAAGAAAAACAATCTATATATATAATATGTATGGTACCTTGGGTTCATATCCCTAGGAAAATATAAGAATAACCAAAAGTTATTGATGTTGATTAAAAAGAAATTCCAAAAATATTATCCTAACAGTCTTGAGTAAAATACATGTCTCATTTGTAAAGAACACTTTCAAATCTAAAGAAGACCCAAATATTAAATAAAAATGTTTTCTTTAAAATAATAATTAATCAATTTAATGTAAATACCAAATAATTTAGTGTTCATGTTGGTGGAAAATATTCTTTATATCATACATGATAAAATAATAAATCTTTTAAATTTTCTAGCAAAAATTAAAATGAACCTTATCTGTAAAATGAAAGAAGATTATTTTTAAATAGTTTTTAAAATATTGAAATATGGGAAATTTTATTATTAAAATATGTTTTTATAATTGAAAAAACTTCCTTCAAAATATTTTTATAATATATGGACATTAATGAAAATATTGTTTCAACCAAAAAGATAAATAAATTTAGTTTTCCACAAAAATTTACTTTGGACTCATGAGTCCATAAACAGTAGAAAAGGAAAGAGAAACAAATATTCTAATGGAATTACTAAATTATAATATAAATAATTAGTTTCTTCAAATACATATGATAATATATCATCATCCTAAAATTAATTATAAATAATCCTGATAAAAATGAGATTTTAACATAAATATTTTTCCCCTTTATTATATTTTTGAACCATAAGACCGATGAAATAAATTAGTATAGATGGATATATATATATACAATAATGTTTCTGAATTTTTACTAAATAAAATTCACTTTAATTATATATATACACCAAAAAAATAACACAAGTTGTTTATAAGGCATGTTTCCTTTTGAAATAAAAGTTAGAAAATATTATCTTACCTAAAGTCATGACATTATTCATACACATTAAATCCTATTATTTACTAATTATAGGTTATTATAAAAATATTATAGATATTTCATCAAATATATCATACATTATATCATTTAAATATTTTTTTTACACATTTATTTACAATTCCTTGTTAAAATCCCATTTTTTTTAATAACTGCTTTGTCTTTCATGTATTTTTTCATGTGTTGTCGCAACCAGACATTGTGCTGCCTCACGTTTCAAATTTTTTATTTTATCTTATATTTTTATAAGCTTCTAATTATCATTGTTCTTTTTATATGAAATGCAAGTTGAGACCGATTGGGGTTTCATGTTTTTTTTGCTGATAAATGAGGGTTTTGGGCCTTGACAACGTTCGGTGCGCCCCTATCAAAGTCGCACGACCTCACCTATATCGTCGTGCGGCCTCTCCCGGCTCCCCGCGCACCTTCCCGATATTCAGAAAATTATGGAATGATAATTTATAAAAATTAAATAAGCTGGAGTAGTAATACAGAAATAAAATTTAATAAGTTGAAATGTAATGATAAAATTAAATAATAAAAGTGAAAAAAATTTAATTAATGAAGTTTGTTTTGTTGATAATTATAATATTATCATTATAATTTGAGGATATTAATAAATGTTATTGATTATTTATATAAAAAAGTATTTTCTGGCATTGACTTAGTCGAGCGCACCGCGGTCGAAGCCGAGCGGCCTCGCCTGGGTCGTCACACGACCTTTTCCAGTTCACCATGCACCCTGCTAATGCTCAGTTAGTTTAATAAAAAAAATTAATAAAGAATCAAGAGAAAAAATATTAATGTACTTTTTTAATGATAAAAACATTATTATTATTATTGTTATTACCAACATAAATTATTTTTATTATCATCATTATTTTTTTCTCATTAGAATTGTTGAAATATTAATTAAAATTATCATCTTGAAGATATAACATTTATTACACTATTATTGTTATTATCTTTCTTATTTTTATTGTTATGGTTTTAGATTATAGATACCATTTTTATTATTATTAATATTTTTATTAGTTTTTTTTCTTTTAGTTTTATTTTTATATTATATCTTTTATTTTCAGTTCATTCTTGTTTAGGGTTTCAACCTTTCTTTTTCCGGTTCCTTTCTTCCCAGTAGTCGAGCACTTCTATTCTTCCCCCTTTATTTTCTATCATGCTGCAGCTCCTCCCTCCACGGTTCTGTTTTCACTACTTCAATGGCTAGCCGTCGGACTCCCTTCCTCCGTCCGGTGATGACGCCTCGCTTCCTTATACTCCATCCCTTCGTAACCCCCCTACCCAGCTTCCCTAGGCCACCGCCGGACTCCACCCACAACTCTCCGCATTTCCTCTCTCTTCCCTTCACGCAGCCCCCATCCCGAACCCAGCTATCTGCTCTGTCCTCTCTTCCGGAAAGATCCTATGTCACGCATCCTACTCACCAGACCGGCTGCACCCTGCTCCTCTCTGACCGGCCTCCCCCTCGGGCCCCGCCACCCTTCCCTAGACACTCGTCGTCACCCTGCTCTTCGTCCATCCATCGGACCACCGAACTCCTCCATCACCTTTGGTAACCTCCTTGTATAGTTGCACCCTCCTCTCCCTGCACGCTCCTCTCCGGAATCCCCTCCGGGTAAAACCCTCTTCTGATTTGGGGTTTTTGTTTTCATAGTGGGTTTATGGTCTGATATAAGGGTTTGATCTTAATTTTTATTAGATTGGATTCTTTCTTATGGTTCTCCATTGGATCCCTTATGGTGCACATTATTTGCAATTGGTGTTTCACACATGTTTTTAGGAGTGTCTTCACCCGGTAGTTGGTTCTGCATTTAAACATTATCTGATAAGTTGATTTGCATGCATAATTAATTTACAATATTACTTGATTAATTCTTTTGGGTGTGGTTTTATTTAACTTTATGTTTGTATATGCATTATTTTTGTTTAGCAGTATGTTTTTTTTTGTGCCGGTACGTTCTCTATTTGAAAACATGTCTTTTAGTCTATTGATAGTGTTTAATAATATGTATAAATAGTTTTTCTGCTGTGCAAGTGGTGTTATATTTGTTTTTAATATATTTTTGCATGTGTTTGTTCATAAGGTAATTTGCTATGTGGTTTTAATGAGTTGTTTTTGTTAAAACCCACACTGAATTATCTTCTTGTGTTTTGTAAATTTTTTGTTTGTTTTGTGAAAAGGGGCAAAGTTCACAATTTATGTTCTGGTGTAGCATTTATATGTGTTTTGTCTGAAAAGGTAACATGAGTGCGTATTTGGTGTTTGAAGTCATGTGTCATCTATTGTAATTGTGTAATAAAATTTTTTGTGTATTATTTAATCGGAAAAATGGTCTTTTAACTGTGCGATTAGGTTATTAATTGATGTGAGTGGTGCATGTTGTGTTCTTCATGTGGCGTCAAGTATGTTTTTTCAGTGTGGAGGGATGAGTTGTTTTTTTTTTGTGTTATTCATGTTCTGTTTCTTTATAAAAAATTTTTTGACAAATAATTTAATATGTTTTAATAATGAATTATTAATAATGAAAAAAAATTAATTGATTTTTGTAAAGTCTTTTGGTGTGTGTAATTTGTCAAAAGATTTTCTGTGTGTATGGAAGTGTGGCGCTGGTTTTTTTTAAACCCTATTTGTTTTATTTGTTTTAGTTTGACATGAAATGTGAAATTTGAACATCTTGAGAAGAAAAGGGGAAGCCTGGGTACTAGGTGGATGGACTAGATCTAGCTTTCTAGTGATTTGGAAGCTGCTCTGGACCGGTTTCACTTAGCTGGTTTGACGACTACAACATTAACTAAACATTGGATGATGACTGGAGACCAGTAGGATATGGATGTGTTGTCCTAGTTGTGGCTCGTGCACGAGAACATATTTTTTTGTGGTTCCTATACTGTTGTTCACCGAGACGCGATGTTCTAGGGTCCCATTCCTTTTGATATTACCAATAGGGACTCTCCCAATTTTAGTTCTCCTGGATTACTATACACTCACCGTCGACATGCGGGTGTAGCATTTGGGTTATCTTGAATTTTTGATTTTTCTTAACTTCAATGGTGTTTTATTTTATTTACGTTTTTTCATTAAATGACTTGTATTTATAAAAACTATTTCTGTAAATTTGTTTAAGCTTTGGTGTCCTTTATTTATTTAGCCTACAAATGTATTTTTCATTTAAAGTTAATATGTGGAAACTTTTTATTGGGTGACGTCCTACTGGGATTTTTTCTCAAATCCTTCATACACCTTCAGGTGTATATAGACCTTCTTTCTTGTGGTCTCTAGGTTGTTGACATCGTGCTCAGTGAAGGTGGTTTGGATGTTTTTGGTCTTCACGTGAAGGTTGGTGTTAGTAGCTTGGGGATGCGACTTCTCATTCCACGGGGAGTTTGGTATCAGTGTTCAGTTTTCTATCTTTGTTTTTAACTTAGGGTTTTCAGTTTAATTTTATACTTTAAAGTTGATTATAGTATAAAGGAATGTTCGGTTGTCTATTTCCAGTTTTATTTTGTTTATGTTGTTAGTTATTTTTTTCAAACTTTTTTTGGGGTAAATCTTTCCCATGTAATGTTTTGATACCTGGGCACTTTGGCCTACCCATGGGGATCAGGAATGCCCTTCGGGCCACGTCACAGACCGGGTTAGGCGTCAGGTCGGATGGCGACCCAGCATAGTTAATGACAAAATTTTATTGAAGGAGGTTTAATCATTGGGTAATTTTATTTTGGAATAGAGTCATGGTAGACTACAGTTAAGATTGTCGGGACTTAACATCCTGACTACGTGTATGGTTCCTAGCTAGTACAACTCATGGAGGGACTCGAGATACAAAATTATTTTTATGTTTTTCTACATATTCGGTCCATGTGGTTAATTTTGGTTAGGGGAAATGAAAAATTAGTAGGTTCAGTGTTCCTCGTGAGCACCAGGGTCTGGCAAGCCATGTGGAGCCTAGGACACTCCTCTAGAATATCCTCTGTGGCAGTGGAGTGATTGGTGTATAGATTCCAACCATATGTCTCAGTCACCCGCTGACACTAGTTTCTTCATTCGTTGTCCCTCATCTCTTTTTTTTAAATTGTATATATTTTGTTTTTATGTAAAAATTTTTTGGTCATAGAAAATGTTTTCAAATGAAGTGCTTTAAAATTGAAATGATGTGTAATGTTTGAAAAGTGTGGATTGATTGTTTTTTTCGAAAAAAATAACAAATGTAATTTTTTGGTTTTGATTCGTGGTGTTCTCAGGGGAAACCACATGCATGAATGTATATGTAAAAAGAGATATTTAATGGCACATGTAGATGAAATCCTGGATATACATGAAGTGGGTGTCAGTGTGGCATGAGAACATGCATGTGTGAGGCCCATGGGACACCATCGGTGTTTGTGCAACCCATCAGGTTTGTCTATTTGCAAAAAGTTATTTTAAAGGAAAATTATGTGTTTTAATAAACGGTGATTTCATGGTGTGTCCTTATGATTTTGACTTCTTGGAAGTGAGACATTTTGTGTCAAGAATCCTTTATGACTGATTTGTGTCTCTATTTTGACTTTCTTCTTGCAATTTAGTATGAAAGTGTGTGGTTAGTGATTTGTTTGAAAAGTTCTTCAGGTGGCCCTGGTAGTTGTTCCCCCTTCACGTCTACTGTTCGCTTGTGGTATGTCTAGACCATTAGACCAATTTGGATGAGTCCATGGTTTTTTTTCTTGACTAGTGTACCCCCCATGAATTGATAGCATACTATTGAAGTGGAACAATAGGAAATTCATCATGGTCCGGCCCTCCAGTTGATCAGATGACCCTCTTCTTGAATTCTAGAATTGACCCCACTTATCCTTTTTACAACTAGACAAATCCTCTCATAGCGGGATGACATATTCGAGGGGAGTTGAATGATGTTTTGGTTTCTTTGGGTTGTCTGAGCCATCAAGTATTAGGTTTTACATCATTGTGTTTGATTTTTTCCCATGGAAGTGGTGAAATAAATTCTAGCAGGGAAGGGTGAATGTGATTTAGATTTGTCAGTGCTTACTGATGTCTTGAATTGGTTTTAGTATTTTCATCGACTACAAGGGTCATGTTTGGTGACCACTTGCAGTGTAATCTCTCTTTAAAGTGAAAAGGTGGAAGCAACCTGGGGTTGTCGATGCGGGTTGTCATTTTTAAATGACCTTTGGTCCTTCATTGGTTTCGTTTAAGAAAAAGGCCTTGTTAGGCCACTAGTGTGGCAGACCAAGCCCTGTAGAGATGCTATGGTTGATTAGGGGAATCACATGTTATTTAAGATCATTTTGAAGTCATTCTCCATATAATGTTTTTCTCAATAGAAATGGTCATGTTCCATTGACGATTTGTGGGGTCATGTTCTCATTCAGTGTTACAAAGGGTTATGTGCATGCACCACTTCAGATCTTGTGTTGGTGAATGTTCTATGTATGATTAGATGGATTTCGTAATGTGTTGTGTCTATTGGTGTTGTCTCGGTTGCAGTGTGGTTGCGTGTGACACCAAATGGAGAAGCTTTGTTTGGGAGTCTTCAATACCTGACTGTGAGGCAGGCGATGCTTCAAACATCAAGACTCCAGCCATAGGCCTTGGAGTGAATTTGAAGCGTGGTCAGGAACCCCCAGAGTGTATGGGACCCTGACGTTATTTCTAACATCTATGTTGAAAGTAAAATAAGTTTAAATTGTTTTCTATGGTTATTCCATTTCGAATGAACCATCTAGTTGCTTATGGTTTCTGTGACTATGTGGATGCATGTTCATCTCGTTTTCTTAAAGTCCTGGGGTTGCATCCCACCAGATGTAATCACTTTTAGATGTCTTTTGGAGTTTTTGGGGTAAATCAGTCCCACATTTGTATAAATCTCATCCCAGGATGTGGATGTGTTGGTTGGGTCTTAGGTCGTAGTTTTGAAGCCCATGTGGTTGGGCTCCTCCCTCCCCACCCCTCGTGGTGGGGTGTTTGGTCACCGTCGGAAATTTTTCCAGGTTTTGTATCTTCTGTTAGTTCAAATGGTGGGGAGCCCCATGTTGAGTCTCACAAGAATGTCTCTGTAATGAATCAATGTTGGAATTTAATTTAATGGTTGGGAGTCTGCTCGGACCTCCCAGTGTCGGTTTTCCAACCCCATCTTGGTAGATAGTAGGTTATTAATAGTGGGGATCTCCTCAGACATCCCCATGTTGACCTTTTGGTATTGATTCTAAGGATGAATTGGTGATAAGTGATAATAGTGTTCCTTGGATGTGGTTTGGCCTTGTTCATTCATTCTAACCAAATGGTGTGGTTTTCATTTAATAGTTCTTGAGATGTTTCAGCTTGTGAAGTTGGTTTCCATGGGTGCGAGAGTTCATTTCGTTGATCAGTCAACTGGAGGCGTTCTAGCTCTTTGTGGTGGGTGACACATATCATAAAGTCTTTTTGCGAGTTTCTTGAAGTTGTCTTTGAGTCACTATCTCTGAGCACGATGCATTTTTCTTTTTTCACTTGTTGATTGTGGGGATCCTCTTTAAACATTGGTGTGGTATCAATTTCTTCTTTGTGTCTCAACCATAGTTGTGGATTTTTGTGGACAGAAAGATTTATGGTCGGGAGAGTTGTCAGACCCGGACATTGTGCTGCATCGCGTTTCTAATTTTTATTTTTATCTTATAATTTTATAAGATTGTAATTATTATTATTCTTTTTATATGAAATGTGGGATTAGACTGACTGGGGTATCATGTTTTTGCGCTGATAAATGAGCATTTTGGGCCTTGACAGCATTTGGTGTGCCGCTTTTGAAGTCGTATGGCCTCACCTTGGTCATCACACGGCCTCATCTGCCTCCCTGCACACCTGCCTGATATTTAGAAAATTAAAAATTGATAATGTATAAAAATTAAATAAGATGAAGCTGTAATAAAGAAATAAAATTAAATAAGTTGCAAATTAAAGAAAAAATTAAATAATAAAAGTGATGGAAAGTTAATTAATAATGTTTATTTTAATGATAATTATAATATTATCATTATATTTTGAGGATACTAATAATAATTATTGAGTATTTATATAAAAATGTGTGTTTTGGAATTGACTAAGTCCAGCGCAGCATGGCCGAAGCCGAGCAGCCTCACCTGGGTCGTAGCGCGACATTTCCCAGTTCACCGTACACCCTACGAATGATCAATTAGTTTAATAAAATGAATTAATAAAGAAGAATGAGAAAAAAAATTTAATTGATTGTTTTAATTTTTTAAAAAATATTATTATTATTATTATTACAAATATAAATTATTGTTATTATCAGCATTATATTTTTCTCATTAAAATTGTTGACATTTTAATTAACATTATCATCATGAAGATATAACATTTATTACACTATTATTGTTATTCTCTTTCTTATTTTTATTATTATGGTGTTATTTTATAAATACCAAAATTAGTATTATTAATATTTTTATTAGTTTTGTTTCTTTTAGTTTTTTTATTTCTTTTATTTTCATTTCTTTCGTGTTTAGGGTCTCACTCTTTCTTTTTTTGGTGCCTTTTTTCCCAGCCGTCGAGCCCTTCTCTTCTTCCCCCTCTTTTTTTTCTTTCATGCTGGAGTACCTCCCTCCTCAGTATTTCTCGCGATATAGCAATGGCTAGCCGCCAGCCTCCCTTGCTCTATCTGGCTATGCCACCTCACTACCTCCTACTCCATCCTGTCAAAACCCCCCTTCCCTGCTTCCCTAGGCCGCCGCCCGACTCCACCCACCAGCCTACCCTTTTCCTCCCTCTTCCCATTGTGTAACCCCCTCCTGAACCCACTTTTGAACTATGCCCTCCCTTCCGGCAAGGCCTGTCGTCACGTGCCCTGCTCACCAAACCGGCCGCACCCCACATATCCCTGACCGGCCTCCCCCTCGCGCCGCACCACCCTTCCCCAGACACTCATCATCACCCTGCTCTTTGGCCGGCCGTCGGACCACCGAACTCATCCCTCACCTCCGGAGACCGCCTTTCACTGTCGTTCCCTCTTCTCCCTGTTTTCTCTTCTCTGGCATCCCCTCCGTGTAAAACCCTCTTCCGATTTAGGGTTTTTATTTTTCTAGCGGGTTTGGGGGTCCAATTTTAGGGTTTCATCTTAATTTTTCTTGGTTCTAATTCTTGTTTATGGTTCTCTTTTGGCTCCTTTGTGGTGTGAATTAGATGTAATTGGTGTTTCACACAAGTTTTTGGGAAAGTCATCACCTAGTAGGTGGTTAGGCATTTAAACATTATCTGATAAGTTAATTATCAGTCTCTGTTAATTTACAGGATTACTTGATTAATTATTTTGGTTGTGGTTTTAGTTAACATGATGCTTGTCTATGAATTATATTTGTTTAGAATTATGTTTATATGGTGATGGCACATTATCTGTTTGAAAACTTGTTTTTTAGTCTATCTTTACTGATTAATAATATGTACAATTAGTTTTGTATCTGTTCAAGTGGAGTTAAATGTGTTTTCGATATGTTGTTTCATGTGTTTTCTCATAAGGGAATTTGTTGTGTGGTTTGAATGAGTTGTTGTTGGGAAAACCCACACTGAACTATCTACTAGTGTTTTATAAATTTTGAGTTTGTTTTGTGAAAAGGTGCAAATTGCGCAGTTTATGTTATGGTGTAGCATTAATATGAATTTTTTCTGAAAATGGATCTTGAGTGTGTATTTGGTGTTTAAAGTCATGTTTCATCTTCTGGAATTGTGTAATAAAATATTTATTGTTTTGTTTAATAAGGAAAATTGTATTTTAACTATGTGATTGGGTTATTAATTGATGCGAGTGGTGCAGGTTGTGTTCTTCATGTGGCATCAGGTATGTTTAGTCAGGGTGGAGGGATGAGTTGTTTCTTTTGTGTTAGTCATGTTATGTTTCTTTTTAAATAATTTTTTGACTAAGAATTTAATATGTTTTAAAAAAGAATTATTAGTAATGGGAAAATTGTTTTAATTGAGTTAGGTAATGTCTTTTGGCATGTATACATAGAAAAATAGTTTTCTGTGTGTGTGGAAGTGTCAGATTGGGTTATTTTGTTACACCCTATTCGTTATATTTGTCTGAGTTTAACATGAAATGTGAAATTTGAACATCTTGTGCACAAAAGGGGATGCATGGGTACTAGGTGGGTGGACTAGATCCAGCATACTAGTGATTCGGAAGCGGATCTGGCCCTATTTCACATAGCTAGTTGGACGATTACAACACTTACTAAACATTGGATGATGATAGGAGACCACTAGGTTGTGGATGTGTTTCCCTACTAGTGGCTCGTGCATGAGAACATATTTTGTTGTGGTTCCTATACTGTTGTTCACTGAGATGCGATGTTCAAGGGTCCCATTACTTTTTCTAGTACCTATAGGGCCTCTCCCACTTTTAGTGCTCCTAGATTACTATAAACACACAGTCTACATGTGCTGTAGCATTTGGTTTCTCTTGAAGGTTTGAGTTTTCTTAAATGGAAGGCGGTTTTATTTTTATTTAAGTTGGTTTCTTTAAAAGTGTTTTCTTTATAGAAACGGTTTCATTAATGTTGATTATGATTTGGTGTCCTTTCATTTATTTAACCTGCAAATGTATTTGTCATTTATTGTTTATACGAGGAACCATTTTATTGGGTGACGTCCTACTGGGATTTTTTCTCACACCATATATACACCTTCTGGTATATGTAGGCCCTGTTTCTTGTGGTCTCCAAGTTGTTGACATCGTTCTCAGTGAATGTGGTTCAGATGTTGTTGGTCTTTGCATACTGGTTGGTGTTATTAGCTTAGGGATGTGGCTTCTCGTGTTTTGGGTAGGATGGTATCAGAGTTTAGTTTTCTATCATTGTTGTGCTCTTGGTGTTTTCAGTTGAAGTGTAGACTTGAAACCTGTTTATAGTTTAATGGCGATTTTGGTTGTATTTTTCTAGTTTTAGTTTTTTTATCTTGTTAGTTGTTTTCTCTAAAAAAAATTCTGGTAAATCGTTCCCACATAATGTTTTGATACCCGGGCACCTGTGCCAGCCCGTGGGGATCGAGAACGCCATTCGGGCCCTGCTGCAGACTGTGTTGGGTGTCAGGTCTGATGGTGACCCAAACTAGTTCGTGACATGTGTTGTTTTATATATTTTTTAATTGATCATGGTTAAATAATATAAAGAATATTCACAATGATATAAATATCATATATATATATATATTATTTTTTTGTTTATATTATCCCATAAAACATATATAATGTTAATGAATTACATTGTTCATTGAGACAGTAGGTCGTACACACGCATGAACATAGTAAAAATTTTATCAAAGAAGGAAATAAAAGAAAAATAATAAGTATATAAAATTTAAAGAATAATTTCATTGACTTGGATATAATATATATTCATTAAATATATATCCATATTATAATCAATGTAAAAAAATATATCACATCACTTCGTTGATGTGGTAGTCCGCGTGTATGCATAAGGGCAGTTATTAATTTATAATAGATTTGAATGTAAAAAACAATTATGTGATCTTATAATTATAGAATTGTTATTATTTCATAAAAACTATATATATATATATACTTTAAATTGATCCATATATCCAATCATGAGAGGTCATGATGGAAACGAAATTACATCAGTTCGTGTGAATGTGGTCTGTCGTGCAGATGTTTGAAAAATTCATTTCCCATCTTATGGAAGAGAAGTGGATATATATAATTTAATTATGGAAAATCATATAATTATAAGGTGGATACTTTTTTGGTTTTACTGTAATTAAAAAACATGATTAATGGTTGTAATTAATGAGAAAAAAGGTAATTTCTTTGTGAAGAAAATTACCTTCTCTTACAAAACCCACATTTGGATACATTATTAAAGACTATAGGGTTAGTATTCTATGAAGTCCAATAGCTCTAGAAGATGGATAAATATATTATGGAATTATTTTTTTAGTTTTTGGTCATGTTGAAAGTCTTAGGAACTGTGAATATTAGAGGGTAAGAAGTCACCTTTTATAATTGATAAGTGAAATTTTTGTAAATTCCAAAAAATATTCAATAATGGGAAGTCAGACTCAAAAAATGTTCCTAAAAAATTGATATATAATTAATTGATATTATGATAATGTTAACCCAAACCTCATATATGAAAAATTCTTAAAACAAGTAATTCCCTAATCCCCTATGTTTACACACTTTTACCTTTTTAGTTTTCGATAGGGTAACTAGTCTAATTTTACTTACCAAAGTAATTTATAATTTAAGCATAAAATAAAATGCTTTATATTAGAAAATTTGGACCGAGTTATAAAAAATATAAAAAAAAATTATTAGACAAATGTATTATCTATGATTAAATTTAATATTTATATATTCATATATAAGGTGAAAACCGTGTTTTAACCGTGACCAATATATTTATTTTTTACTATTTTTAATAATATCTAAGGGAAAAAATAATTATATATTATTTTGTGATATAATTTTTTGGTATTATAATTAATGAACACATTTTAAAAAAATCAATTCACATAAGTAGTAGAATTTAATTTAAAATAAAACCCATAGACGTGATGAAAAGGCTATTTTCCCAATAAAATATTTTCATAAGATAAAAAGGTTTTTCTAAAAAATTGAACCTAGTATTGATTGTAATTACATAAATTACGTTAATTATAAAATATTTAACAAATGTTATATTTAAAAAAAATTAAAACAAAATTTAACTTGATAATTATTTAAAATAAAATATATGATTTTATAAAAACTACTATTATTAAATATCCATCTAGAAAATATCATTTTCAGAAAATTATAAAAAATTAACCTTAAACTATTTTGGAAAATATTATTTGAAAAAAAATTAAAAAAATTATTAATTTTTCAAGAAAAAATCTATTATTTTTTTACAAAAATAAATAAAAATACTATTTTTAGATAAAATTTATTTTCAATGAATATAAAGAATTTACTAAAAATTAATTATTTATATATCTTTATATGTTCATTCTCTAAAAAAATTTAATTGATTTTAATTTTTTATTAATATTAATAACATAAGTTTAATAGTAATATTATATTGGTAATGCTTAAATAATAATATTAATAATATATCATGGTTTGTTAAAATCTGATGATGCATATAGCGCGTCCATTCGTTGAAATTTATTTTCTTCGAAAAAAATAATAAAATATTATTATCAAATATTTTAGCCACCATAAAATGAATTCTACCTTGAAATTCCATCACATTGATATATACAATGGATGATACATCACCTTCATCATATCACCTAGTTTCTATGTAGCTTTCTTGAGTTGGTGGTTTCGCCACAAAACATTGAACATGTGAGTTGACTTGTTTCATACCAATTTATTTTTAACATCTATAATTTACACCTATTAATCATTATATAAAATAGATTTATCTATTTTTATGACCTCTAAGTTTACTTGATGATAAGGATCAGGTACGTGCTTCCTCAGGAGGGGTACATGGATCATATCGTGGACTTAATAGGGGATCAATGGAAGTTCTAAGTGACAATGAACAATCTATTCTAAATCAAGAATATAAAATGGGACAATATACATACATATTAGATTTCCATTGTCTCTAAATCGCATAACCATAATCTATGGAGAAATTCATTGAAACACATTTTCATTAACTATAAATTCCATAGAACATCGATGATTGTTAGAATAATTTTTTTATCAACTCTATGCTTCATTGATGTGGTGTCAAAAATTATGTGAAATTACCTCACATTTTTAAAGTACTAATATATTTATTTACCCAACATAATCACTACATATATGATTTATAAACATATATTCATATAAGGATTCATAAGGATCCATATGAATTCTTTAGTGAAAAATATCATTGTAGGAAAACCGATCTAAATGAAGAAATTGATACCATCTAACACTGAATTACAGAGAACAATATATTATTATATCATCTAGGGTTTAATTATTCTCTTAGACTAACCATCTATAAAATTATGGTATATATTATTGAGACTTTATTTTGTATCATGATTTTCCATAAGTATTTTACAGAACATTGAGATAAACCTCCTATCCAAATCAGATATAATAGTATGTGGTACTCCATGAAACATTTCAACATCCTTAATTCATATCATATATTGATAAAATAGTGAAAAACAATTATTTGATAGAAATAAAATGTGTTGAAAATATAAGGAAATTGACTACAACCCACTTAACATTAATCCCTTTACTTGTTTTGGAAAGTTCAACAAAAAAATACCTAGTGATGCCTTCTCATTTCCTTTCCTCTGTGTGCAATGGTTGTACAATACACATAAAAAATTATATTCCATTCCTAAAATGATTACATACTAAGAAATGAGTTGAAGACTCTAAAACATCTATCTTCATTTCATCCCTCTAGAAACACTCCTTGAAACCTTTGTACATCTTTCTACTTACAGGTTGAGTAGAGAAGGAAAAACTAGATCATCCTCTAATGGATCCTTCAGAAAAACAGTTAGGGGTGGGGAACCAAAAATGATCTTGAACCTTTTCAATCCATCATAGTGAATGTTATGAATCATAACTTTTATTGAAGTATTCAGTAGCTCAACATTTTCCATCTAAGACAATGTAATATTCACATGGATGTATTGTTGAATGACTATTAGAATAAGATAAAACATCACTATTTTCTTCAAGATTTCAAGATCTATTTTGGAAAATCCATATATGTTACTTATTCTTTGATCATCATTAATAATAATCTAGAATGATCCATTTCACTCATAGTATCAACCACCTTTTTCACCATTATAGGATTGTAATATATTGAACATTCATTATCATTAATTATTTCCATCCATCCTATATGATCATTTTTATCATTTTATGCATGAATATATATTTTCACTTTTATGATCAGAATATGTATGACAAATTTGTCTATAAATATAAATCCTCGACATCATTAAATATTTTCTACCTATATCCAAAACAAATGTTTTGTAATTTTTCTCATTAACCATAAATTTTCGTGAGGCTTCAGCTATCACCGTATCACTTTGCATAAAAAAATCAAAATAACTTCCTTGATATATCAGTATATATTAAAAATCCTTTACAAATGTAGGGAAATTTAGGAATAGGTTTTTTGAATAAATATCTCTTCAATTCCTTGATTTTTTCCTCATGTTCATATATCAAATTTTACGTGGATCCATTATGATTGAACATGGTATATGGATTGGATAATATGCATTAAATTTCCACAATAAGTCTATAATATCGTGAAAACCCATGATCAATTTAGATCTCAGTCACCAGGGTTGGTTTGACACAAAATTTAATAGCCCATGTCTTTAATGTAACCTTTATAAACCAAAATTGAATCGTTATTTCAGAAAAAAATTTAATTAGTATATTTTTCAAATGACTCCCACATCAATATGACCATTGGAAAAATACTCTAGTGATCATTATTACATTTCAAAATCATTGAATATATTATAATATAATCTATAAATACTAAAAAAACATATCAGTCCAATCTTAAAAGGCTTAATTCATTAAATCCATGTGGATAGTGGGGGAATTATTTAGACCAAATTAAATCACTATATATTCATAGATTTAATAACTTGTATGAAATGTTATCTTTGTTATATACTAATTTATAAAACTTAATTTGTGATATCTATAATGAATATACATTTTGGAAAAGTTTGAAGCACCTCTCATTGAAGAAAACCTACATTAATTTGGTTTGGTGGATAATTGTTCTTAATGGTGATCTTTTTATATTCTCGGTAAAGAATGATGAGTCACATCGAATCCACTTAATTCACATATAAATGAAAAGGATTACTCCATGGGGACACCCATGGAAAAATGAATCCCTTATAAATATTCTCCAAAACATACATCCTCAATTCCTGAAAATTAATTGGGAAAATTCTATAAAGAGTGTTTGAGATTGGTGCAACATGATGATTGATATCTATTCAGAACGCAACTTTACTATTCAGTAGAATATAAAGAAACTCATTCTAAAATAAATAAAAAATCCCACAAAATTTAAATATCATTGAGTTTTATTTTATCCCAAACTATATAATACAAACCCCCTTCTGAAATGGGAATCTAGATCTATACAATGGTTTTGATCAACATTAGAAACTTATGTTTAATGTTGCACTAATAGATGATCATAGGTTGAATTGGAATATAAAAAGTGTCTTTCATTACTTGTTAATTGATGTGTTAATTATTCATAGAAAATCAATTCACTCATAAGATAATATCAAATTGATCCCAAGGGAGAATTAAATGGATTACTGGAAGCCCATTCTTACAAACATCAAATGGAGAAGAATCATATAATTTAGATTAAATCATCATCCCTTTAGGTTTATTCACTAGTAATAAAACATATAGAATTTTGTGTGGTATTTTGATACACTTATTAATTTTTTCATAAATAAAAGAGTGGTATGATTTTAATTAAAAGAATACATTATAATATCAAGAGGGGATGGTAAGTGTTCCTTTCACTATTTCATTATCATAACCATCATCAAAAATAGTGATCACATGATATTTCCCATTTTTAGTAATCTAATGAGTCTATTTATGTTTATAATAATCATAAACCATAATATATAGGAATTTTTTAGCATAATTCCCATACTACTTGAATTTTAAAATTAGATTTTTATGCTTCGTTTTGTAGTGCATTCTATTTATTCACGTCATTATCCAACTTTTTTATATCACTTCAAAAATCTATTTCCTTATAACATTTCGTTCCATACCTAAAAACATTACTATAATCTTTAAAAAAAAGTTGTTCATGGTTACCTCTACACATTACGAATGAAGGAAATACTACCTTTTTCTATGAATTTTTTAAAAGTTTTTATTGAATGATATTTTTATTTTTTTATCCAAACCTTGAGTTGTATAGGAATCACTAATATCGATTTCCATATTTATATCACATTGAATGATTTATTCAAATCTACCAATGTACTATATGGAAAATTACATTCAAAGACCGAGTTTTATCCACTAAAATGATGATCAACCTTACTTTAAGGTCAGATGATACTACAAGAAACAAACCTCAAAAGTTTTGTAAAATTTTACTAAAAGATATTTATTGATTAATTTTCATTATAATTTAAATCAAGTAATTAATTTTTTGTTTTCATATAAATAATATGGGGAATGTAAATCTTGAAAAAATAGTTCTTAAACTTATCTCATTCCATTGAAACAATTTCATCTTGATTAATTTTATTCTTGATAAGAGTCCACCATCTATTTGAAACACCTTCCAAATGATAGAAATCCAAAATGAAATTTTCATGATATTAATATAGGATTATTGAAAATATATTTTCAACGGTATTGATCAATTTCGTATCCAATAATGGAGCATTATAAACCAATCACCACATCCCTCCCCAATATTCATGGATATTTTCCTATACCTAAACTTATCTTTATACATATCCCTATGGTTCTTACTAATTATCTATAATCATAAATTTTTTTGGGTTTACCAAACTATCCCTCTAATACCAAATTTAAATACAATGTAACATACCATATATAGATATTACATTTTAATAGATGAATATTAATTTCATATTCCAAAAACATGAATGAGGTACTTAAATGATTATTTTTATGGGAAACATGAAATATAATCAATTTTTTCATAAGTGATAATAATTATCTACCACTATGTTTTTTTATAACTAGAAACCTTATTAAGAATATCATACATAAATGATTTCTTAATTACATACAGAAAGGAAATATAATAAACTGTGACCTTAAATACAAATTTTTCTAAATAATAAAGATATAAATTATCACATAAGCGTGACATCAGTATATGGGTATGAGAAAATAATTTTTTCATTTAATAACCATACCAATAATAAATTATTTTATAATCATTAGTCATAGTACAAATCGTGGTAGTTCATTATACATGAATCATAAATAAATCAATGAACATAAGACATGTTTATAGAAAATTGGAAGAAGAGATGGATTTTTGGAACACACAAAAGTAATTAAAATCATTTCTTTAGTATTGATGGATTCTATTAATGATTTGAAATAGTGGATTGGGTTGACACCCAAAATAATTATAGTAGTCATTGATCTCTACCAAGATAATCAGAGTGGACTATGTTCACTCCCCAAACCCTCTTAGTAATTTTTTTTCACTCCCATGACTATTATAGTTGACAAAGCCTCTTTCTAAACATGGTTCACTCCCAATTTAATTCATATTTATATCATTAGATATAAATCTTTTCCCAATGCATTTAATTGAGATATAAGTCATATCTATCTTTGTTTATAAAATAACTACACATCCTTGGTTATAAAATAATCTTCGTTCTTTGTTATATTACAACCATTGTACTTGGTATATAATATAACCAACTATAAAATAGTGAAATCAATTAATATGCGTTCGAAAATATTATAAAAAATTAATCATACCATCGTATCATTACCTGGGCAATGGAATCAAGTTTCAAAACATTTCATTAATTTTTCATAGAATAAGCCATGAAAATTAAGGGGGTTCATTAACATGATATCAACATTATTCTAAAACCAAAAAATCGAGTGAAATAATAATGACGTTACAATTGGGTCATATACACATCAAAAAATTTGTATCACTAATGTTGTTAGTCCTTCATGCATATAAATTTCATTAAAATATAATATAATCATTCTTGAGGATAATAATTATTAAATTTTGAAATCAATTTTTTGAAAACATTCAAAATATTAATTAAAACATTTTATTTGAAAATTACACTGAAATTTTAAAAATTAATATTCCAATAATTGAGTTTTCATGACACTTGAAAATTCTATTCATGTTGTACATGTTGAAATAATGATTCCTTTCACATTTTCCATAAAAAATTATTTTATTCGAAACAAATTAAGATTCCATTTAAACCATTATTTACAACTAAAATTTGGATAATAATTCCATTGAAACTTATTTGGAGAATAGTATGAAATTTCCTTAAAACATTTTTAGAAAATTTATACATTGATGAAAAAGGATTTTCAATTGAAGAGGAAAATAAATGCATTTTTACAAAAAATATTCTTATTAAATATTCTGTATATAATGAGAAGAAAAGAAAATTAATACAATAGTATTAATGAAATAATTATAGGATAATAAAATTCATGAGTTTCATGATAGGTTGATAAAAATATTTCGTCATCTGAAACATAATCATAAAAAATATTTATAAATAAAGTGATTATGACATAAAAACATTACCATAGTGTAATATTTTGAATCATAAGACCTATGAAAGATATAACCATCAATTGATATGCGTATCCCATAATATTCTTGATAATATTCATAAATTATCTTCCTTAATGCTATATAAAGACAACATATAGAAGGAAAATTTCGTTTACAAGTCATGTGTCCCACAAAATTAACAGTGTGCCAGAATTCCCTTACCTCATGTCTGGATAATCATCATAAAATTTAGATCCACTTCTATAATATATACAAGATTATTATAAATATATTATATAACCAAACGCATATGCATCATACTATATATTATTTTTATATGACCTTTTAAGATACATTAATTTACAATTCCATGTTAAAATCACATTTTTGGTAATTACTAATTCATTTTTCATGTTTGTTTTAGTTTTTTATTTCTAGTACACTTCCATTAATTCGGGTTCTATCATCTACATAATTTTAACAATGATATAAATTTTATATAAATTTATTAGACATGTATATATAAGAATCCATAAAAGTAGTCAATAGAAAATGAATGACATTGTTCATGAACATGGTAGGTGGTACATTTCCATGATTCTTATTTACCATTTCTAAATTAATGGATCAAAATAAAGTTAAATAATATATCACATTTTTAGAGTAAAATTTTTATCATATATATCACTTATATTTAATAAATGTTATTAAATAAAAATCATATCACATCGCTTAGTGGAGTTGGTAGTCCACACTTATGTACACGCGATGTTGTAGTTTACAAATAAATTTTAATGTAAGAATTTATATGTGATAAAATATTTAAATAAGTAAAATTAATTCATAAATATAATATATAAATTTAAATTGATCATTATATCCACCCATGACAGGTTGAGTTTGAAAATTAATTTCAATATCTTGTGAGGTAGTAGTCCACTGTAGACACAATCGACTGTTTTGTTTCCCATTTGATAGAAGTGTATATGGATAAAGTTTATTAAATTAAAATAAAAAATAACATTATATATTAGGTATTGGTGTTAATTTTTTTGTAATTATTAAAATATGAATAAATTTTTTAAGATAATAATTAATTTAATATAGATATTTGTTAAGGCAATTACCATTGACTATAAAAGCCTCCTTTGAATGCCTTATTAATGACATTAGAGTATCTATTTTGAAAATAAAACAACACTAGACCATGGATACATATTTTGGGGATAACCTTTTACCGGATCTTTTTAACTAAATGGATTTATAGTTGTGAGGAAATGAGGGGAAATGGTATAATTTTATAATAGTGGTGGAGTTGATGTTTTGTGAACACCCAAAGCTGTTCAATGATGGGAATTAAATCTCAAATGATTTTCCTAAAAAATTAATTATAGTGTTGTAACATATTATATGGTCATCCAAAAACACAAAAAAGTATATGTTTAAAACATATTATTCCCATAACCTCTATGTTTACTCACTTTTAACATTTTAGTTTTCACAATAGTAAATAGTATCTTTTTATTTACCATGTAAATGTATCCATTAATCATAAAAATAAAATGGTATTATTAGATATTTTATACTAATTTATTATAAATATTAAATCAATTTTATTAAATAAACATGATACCTTTTTTCAAAATTAATTTTAGTACATGTATATGTAACACGAACAATCCTCATTTGAATCCTAACATTTGTATCTAATTTTAATTGTTTTTCTATTCCTTATAACAAAAAATTTACCTCCTATTAATATAAATTATAAAATATTATTATTCCAAAAAATTAATACATTTTTCAAAATCTAATTCAGAGAATATTGAAAATTTAATTTGAAATACGGCCCCTAAACTACATAAATAAATAGTTTTCCAATGAAAAATCTTCATAAGTATACAATTTTAATTTATAAAATACGATAAAAATATTGATTATAATGTATTAAATTGGATTAATTATTATAATATTAATCTAATTTTAATTTTTTAAAAAAATTAAAACAATATTTTACTCATAAATGTTTTAAAAATGGCTGCTTTTAATAAAAATTAGTATTTTTCACTATTTATTGAAAAATTCATCTTCTCAACAGATTATATAAAATTCACCCATCCCTAATTTTTATATTGTTATTTCAAAATTTAATTAGACTTTTCTTTTAAATTTTATATACAAAATAAATTCTATTACTTTTTCACACAAAAAAAAGTAAAAACTTTTTTTTGTAGAAAAAATGTATTTTTAAACCATATATAAACTTTAATAAAAATAAAGTACCTATTAATTAATATATTTTATTTATCTTAAAATTTTATAATTAATTTTAGATTATTGGTTATTCTTATTCATACCAACACGATTGATATCTATTTTTTAATGGTCATGTTTAAATAATAATTTTAATAGTGTATCACATTTCATTAAAAATCAGTGTTGTGTATAGTGCTTTCTATCAAATAAACTTAATTTATATGTAAACAACATAAAATATTGACATTTTATAGGCATAAATTACATTATTAATGATAAAATAGTAACCTCGTATATAGGTCTTCAAGAATTAGTTAGAAAGGTGATTAACACATATATCATCATTTTCATGATGAACTTCTGATCAGGGAACCAAGAGTCATTGGAATTCTCACACATAGTATTTTTTTAACCTAATTAAATTGATATAATATTTCAAGGATAAATTAGAAAGATTAAAAAAATTTATTTCTCTATCATGTTTTCTATTGATATGTAGAATCACCCACTCTAAAAATCCAGTTGATTTTTTCAACATGATTTTAAGATTTCACACTACTCAGGATGTGTTTTCAGTCATTTTCATAGAGAGGATATAAATCACCTCTTATTAACTTTTTACACTAACTCATCACTTTAGAACATACTAATTCACATTTTTTATGTGTGTCTACCTCAAAACGAAACCTATATAGGTGCACCTTGGAGATTGTACTCTCATTTCACTTTAATTGTATATATTCAATATATTTTTGGTGCATTGTGGTGAAATTATTAAAATATCTAGAAGATAAAAAATATGCTTGTTTGTGAGTGAGAAAATTTCAGTCATAAATCCCCACATGTACAGATTCTGATTTTGATAATTACAGATAAACATTTGTTGTATGGTCTATTAAATTACTCTGTATATATAAACCATGTTATTAGATGATTTGGAATAACTATTTTTTCCCTCTAATTCATGGAACACACGAAATAATATTAAATTCCATGTTCATTTGATAGATTAAATGAAGCTTATACACAGAATCCAGAGGCAACAAAGGATTATCATGATTTAGATTTGTCTTTAGAAATTATAAATTTGTTATCATGGGATGTCATTATGGCCCCGATGATATTGAATTGTCTTTTAAGGATAAAATTTATGGGAATATTAATGTTGTTGATATGGAAAAACAAAGAATATATAAAAATTTATTTTGAGTGTGATTCAACAATCCATGAACAATCTGTAAAAAATGGTCAATTGCATCATTCAAGGAAACTCACTACCCAGTGGATTAGATGATTGGGACTTCATTAACCCATGAGATACTTTATTATATATTAATACATGGAAACCAATATATTAGTATATGGACTTGTGAATAAATGGTAAAGTAGTTTTGATTTCATTTATATTAATTACTTATCAAATGATTGTATGAACGTTCTTTAATTGTTCTTTGGTAAAATTAAAAATCATATATTTTTTTTGTTTTGTATTTTTGTATCAAAATATAAATTATGACATGGTAAATACCTCACATTTGTTCTAATAAAATGATAATGTTTATAATCTCATATAAGGGGTTAAATTTGTTATAAAGGAGATAGTGTAAGTTGATCAAGGACCATGGTTGTTCAATAAATTACGACACTGCGAATGAAAATAATGTGTTTGATGATCTGATTTGAATGGATAATACTATGTTTTTAGAGACTCGTTCTTCCCTTGTAAGACTTTGAAATGTTTTTAAGTACATTTCTTGAGCTGGGCACTAAGAGGATGTGCTTTTTTGAAGCCATATGATCGTAGAATTAATTTTATTAATATATTAAATATATATTATATTGTGTGTACATCGGTAATATAAATAAAATGTGATAAATCATAAAAGAATGATCATATCAGATATCAAAGTCATTTTTTGGGTCTGAAATAGGGTATTTAACCTAATCCTAACATAAAATGTGTTGGCATAGGATGTTCAGACCCCTTTCTCATTGGCGGTATGGTAGTTGAAATTATTAATTAATTAATTAATTTCTTATCATTTTAACTAATTAAAAATATTATAAATATTCCTTTAGTGGTATTTGGATAGAGTTGGCCTCATAATTCATGGTATTCATCGGTGAGAGCTTCTTTCTCCTATGGAGAACTTTGTAGAAGAACAAATAACCCCTGATTCAAGGCAGATCAATGTTTAACGAAGACAACAGAAACTCTCTCCCATTTTAGAACACATTATTAAACAATGAATGATCCTAATAAGATGTTGGAATCTTTAATTGGTGTTTGATCCCTTTTTATTGAATGTTTGATTAGTGTCATTCTTTTCGATGAATATGTGCCTCTGATAAAACATTCATGCACACAAGGACGAAGAATAATTTTTTCATTGGTTTATCATACCATTGGATAGAATTAAATATCATGGTACAAGAAATATTGATCGATGACCACGAAAACGTTTTTGTGACTTTCTCCCTCATTCATCATGTTCATAACTGTTGGAACCCTATGGTTCCTAGTTCAACAATTTCTTGGCTTCTCGAGATCGATCGGGTGCCCGAGTTTATGGATGATCGTCGAATCGTCAGTATTTTTTTATAAGATCCTAGATATGGAAATCTTGTGAGTCCGGGGAAATGTATATAGTGTTTAATCATTGAGATCACGATGAACATGCGTGCTATATTGTGTAAAATGATTTAACAAACCCTCATTGATGAACAAATCCTATTCAAGGTACGAACCGACATGCAGCTTTGTTCTTTGGATAGATTCAAAGTATTTAGACCTATTATAGGTGTTCTCCAAGATGGTTTTACCAGATTTTAATCATGGATTATGATTGGGGGAAATTTGGGGATTTGTAAAAAATCATAACTACACATCGTGTTAGATGAATAACACACATCATTTACCCATAGTATTGGAGCTATGGTTTTGAATAATATTAGGTTAACACAACATGTATTACTCTCTTAAACACCATGTACCCCTTCCTCATATAGACAATACATGTTATGGGTCACACTGATGGGATGTATGTGTAGAATTACACAGACCGAGGTTGGCCACAAAGTTAGTATCCCATGTGTGCGTAAACACTGGTTACCAATGTATAGGGACCGGAATAACAGACACAACCCTGTCCCCAGATAGATGGAACATGCATTGTATTACACCTTCATGTTGTGAACCCCTATATGGAAGGGTAATGTGTACTTAACCAATATATGGCCATGGATTGAAGAAGGAGAACACACAATTTGGGTCCCCTCACACACCATGTACTACATGATATTTTTTGTATGATCTTCGAATATATGTATCTCCTTCCCATGAAATCATATTTCAGCGAGAGATTTACCGAACATTGGTTTTTTTTCCTAGTAGAATATGATGGTTTCATCAGAGTCATCATTCGTGTTATGATTTGAATTGTTCCGAGTTTGGAATTCACTAAGGTGATACTTGATGATGGAAATGATCATAAAGAATCACATGAGCAGTACATGAATTACCCCTTAGCCGGTATGTGTCGTTGGATTCCCTGATATATTTTTTTCTTACCATTTATTAGTACATTGAGGTGTCACTCCCTTATTCTCTTTCTGAGTTTCCCTCCAATAGGAATGGGTGGTGGAGTACCTCGACCATCCAAGATTACCCTCCAGTTGGACTAGGAAGTGGCATTCCCCGATGAAATATTGAATCTATAACCCTCTAGTTGAGCTATGCCATGGTGTTTTCATAATGACTCAATGGTCTTACACTCTTTTATGACTGGAAAGTGGCATTACACGATGAATTTTCCAAGAACCTTCAATAGGACTGTGTAGTGGTGTTCCTCATTGACTACCCAAGTAGGAACCTCCTGATGTACCATGTAATGAGATCCATTCTTAATATTGGTGGCCTCTCGACTTGGAGGAACAATGATGATGGTTCATTTGAAAAACCATTAGACTCACAAGAAAAATGTATTTTCCCCCTCTTATATGTGTTCTTGTGATATGACTTAAAACCATTTGAGCATGCCAGTTCCACCGAATGTTGATATTATCAATGTTTAGTGATTGAGTCCCTTATACATGTGTTTCCTTGGAAGACACATGAGATACTGGTAATAAAAGAAAAAATTATTTTTATAAATGTTTGATACTAATTTTCTTGGGATATGTTGTGATATGCACACCCTAGGAGTCTCTCATTTCACCTTCTTTGAATTAGAAAAATATTTTTATATATCATAATTCTGTATCCACTCATTGGGTATAGTTACTCTCTTTATAGGAGGGGTGAGGATGTGTGGGTATGAAATGATCATTTTGTGTTTATATTCTCTTGGTTAGATGAGTCCACTCTCCTTATATATGTTGTGAATACTAAATGATATGTTCATCTTCTCACCATGTAGAACCCCTTGTGATTGGACGTCTTTACATTATTTCTTTTATTAGGTTGTGTTGTACTCCCTAAACGTACCTTATTCTATCTGCTACTTCCCTCTTCTGGTTTATCTCTTATTAATCCCTATTTTTCATTTTATGGCCTTCTACATGGAATATAATCACCCCTACATGGGATTTTTCAACCACATGTAACATATTTTGCAGGTAGCAGAGTGGTCGAATGTGACGTCATAGGAGATTATTGGTACGGGGTGTTTGAACTCTGAACGGTGGTCATAACATTAGATATAGATGCTGGAATATCTCATCTATTTATGATTTTACAGTTTTTCTAGGTTGGGGGAAACATATGTATTGGGAATGTATTTAATCCTTTTTTATTTTCATTATAAACTAACAGACATCGTTCAGTTTAGTGGTCCATGAATATTTGGTATATTTATAGAAGCATTGAATCATTTATTTCATTACCTCTTCATTTTTTCATTGATTGACTATGTGTGAGTGCATTTATTTAAGAAACGTCCTCCATGATTATAGTGTCCCTTGGGAACTTTTCACTAACCTCTAGCCTATGGAGGTGGGCTTCGGGTAGTTACAGCTCGATCTCCAGCATGAGTCATGTCATGGTAATTTTTTTATTAGAAGTGGATAGACCCTTGGGATGTTGTTTAGATGTTTCCCTAAAATGGGGTTTTGTTGGGATTATTGAAACATGGGAAGAATTTATTAAGTGCAGCTCTCAGGCTAGGGATTCTAGTGATGGTGTGGTAGCTAGTCTAGGCATTAACCAGGACCTTGAGTACCTTCTTGTTGACACTGTGTTTCGAGACCTATTTTGTATGGATCATTGGTACATTCAAAATATAAGAATGAGTCTTTTACTATCCTTCATGAGTCACCTCCCCATTTTTGTGGACATATGTGTGTGTGTGTGTGTGTGTTCTCATCTGACATTTGAACTCTTTGACAACTTTTCGAATTCCTCTGTGACGACATCATGCCAGGGAAAAAGATATAGTTTCTGATGATGACCATATGAGAGAAGAGGCCTAGGATAATGGCCCATCTCATGATCCCATTTCTATAGGTGGAAAGGTAGAAGGACCACCACCGATTGATTAGTATATTTACCCAGTAGAGAAGGTTGTGGATGTGCGCAGGTTGAGTACACTCCATGCGTTCCATCATCAGAGACCACTAGGGTTCTATAGAGACCCTATTACTCATATAGAAAAGCTTGGATAGAGTCAGTGGTCTTAATCATTAGGATTATTCAGACCAAAAAGGATCATATGGTGGCTTTGGAAGCTAGTATTTTCAACGAAGAAAATGTGCATTGTTAGATCTTGGTTATCTAGATTCATAATGAGTCGGCACTCCCAGGGAATGAATTCTAGAAGCTATTTTGTGAGGAGTACTACCCCTCATTCTTACGATATATTATGATCCATGAGATTCTGGAGCGTCATTATAGAATAATTATAGTGGAATATTAAGCGACTACATTAATAGACCTTACGCATTACTCTCTCACCATGATCAGATATGGCTACATACGTGCATGAAAATTTGAGTACGGACTATGTAAGGATATTTGAGCCAGTGTAGTTTCCTCATGTATCCCAATCTATGTTGGGGTGTTATATATGTCTACAATTATAGGGTGATTTCTTTCAGAGAGACACTGGTTAGATAAACATGGCAGTGGGCAGGATAGAGCATAGACATCTATAACTACAGGAAGGCACCAGAGATCCTGAAATAAGAGACCCTTCATTGAACAGACTCAAGGACATAGTCTTACACTACAAGGGAAGTGAATAGCACCAGGGAATCCCAGGGAGGTCTGGATAAATTATTTTCATGGTGGTGGTCACATGGAACATGACTGCCTAACCAGATTTACTGAGAATTCTAGGAAGATAGCAAGTGGACCTCCCCAATAGAGACATCAAGGTGGTTATGGTAGTCCCCAAGGAGGATAATCTTGCATAAGATTAGGAGGAGACACAAGTGGAGGATGCCAAAATGAATTCCTTCTCCCACTACCACAACTAGGTGGCCCATGTCAAGCTCAGGTTGCTTGTGGTCGGGGATGTAGATAGCTAAATGCTTTTGACGTGTATGATCATGTGTTGCATGAGAAAATTTGAGGTATAATTTTTTTATATTATACTCTTTCTTTTGTATTATTAGACATAGGTTAAAGTTATTATTTTATCTGTCTATTAATAGTTCAGGATATTGGTATCCCAATAGATATTCTAGCATAATATCTTTGACTCTAGGATCCTACAGAGAATGCTTCCTCTGTATCGTTCATCTATTGGCATTGTGAGCTATCTATAATTTGAGAAAGGTTAATGTGGGACCATTAATAATCAATATGTAATCCTAAAACATCATATTGGGGATAAATTATCATTCCATGATTTGAACCCAATACAAATTTCACTATATACTTCTGATATTCCTATGCACTAATGCATTGGGGTTCTCCTTTTTTGGTGAGAGAGCCCTCATAATAGGAAAAGAGGGTGTTTTGAGAAATTAGTTACTACCTATTATCGATCATTTAGTATTTTTAACCCTTTGTGTACTAAAATATTTAGGCATTAGGGAACCTTCAGTTATGGAGGGATATATAGAAGTCTTCCTTGAAGATGTTCCATCACTATCTCTGTGGTGGGAGATGGAATTTTGTATTGAATTCCAACGAGGTACTGCCTCGATATCATATGTGGAAAATCATATGGAACCTAATTACATCTGGGATCTATGGTTATAGGTTGAGGACCTTTGTGAGAATGGTTTTATCAGACCAAGTGTTTCCCCATAGGAAGCTTCAGTTCTATTCATGAAGAAGGAAAACAATATTTCACGGCTTTGAGAAATTATCATTGACTCAACCAGGCCATGATAAATAACAAGTACCCAATTCCAATAATTAAGACCTATTTGATTAGTTGTGATGTGTGATATGGTTCTGGAAGATTGATCTCAGATATGACTACTTGCATTTCAGGGTTCACAAGGCTGATATTCCAAATTCTGCAGTTTGATTTCACTATAGACACACTGTGTTCATAGTGATTCACTTTGGTGGGTCAAATTCTATGTCATCTTTATAGAATTGATAAACCAGTTCTTCCAACCATACATGGATTAAATTTTTGTCTTCTTTATAAATTACATACTCGTCTATTTTGTAACAAAAGAGGATCATGCATACCACTTGAGGATAGTCATATATTTTCTTCAAGAGCACCAACTTTATGAAAATATCCTAAAGTATTAGTTCGAGATATATGAAGTTCACTTTCTCGAGAATGTAATTTGTTAAAAAGGTTTAGCTACGCATCCATCAAATTTCAATGTGTTGCATTCTTGGGTACCACCCCAGAATGTATTATAGCTATTGAGATTCCTTGGCTTAGTAGGGTAGTATAAGATATTTGTGGATGAATTATCTAGAATTGTGGCCACTTTGACCAACATGATAGTGAAGGTGTAGCTATTTACCGAGACTGAATGGTGGTATAAGGCCTTAGAGGATTTGAGGAATAGGAAAATGAGAAATGTAGTATTGAGGCTACCAGAGGAAGGAGTTAAGTTTGTTGTATATTGTGATGTATTAGGAGCAAGGATCGGTTTTGGTTTGATGCAAAGATATGAATTCATCACATATGGTTCATTGCAGTTGATACCACATGATAAGAACTATGAAACCCTTAACCTAGAACTAGTAGTGGTTGTCTTTTACTAGATTTTTTAGAGTAACTAAGGAGAGATAATTGTTTGTTACTTAGACCACTAGAGCCACAGGCATGTCTTCACTCAGATAGACTTCCTCCTCATGTAGAAATAATGGTTGGAATTCCTATAGGAATAAAAATTTGAGATAGTTATTACTATAGGGATGGAAAACATTGTAGTAGACTCCCTTAACATGATGTCCTAGTTACATAGGATGTATGATGATTTAGAGTAGTTAACATCCCTGTGTCTGACCCTAGAAGAGCAAGAGGGTGCAGTTTTCCTTTAGTAGATGGTGTTGAATCCATCACTTCTCAAACATGTGATACATTCCCATTTTGGAGACATTAACATCAAGGTTCTTTATGATAAAATATATAATATAGACACAATATATGGATATTCTAAAGTAGGTAATCACAAGATCTTATTTGAGGGGAGAAAGGAGGTTCCAATCACGATGTTGGAATTGGTGATGTCAGAGTTCTAAAATCCCCCCTTAGTTGTACATCTAGATGTGGGGAGTATGTATAGATATCTTAAATGGTATTTATGGTTGTGTGGAATTAGATGACACCTTACTGACTTAATCTCACAATTCCACACATGTCTATAGTTGAAAGCTAAGCACAGTGTTTCGGTGGGTTTCTTACAGCCTCCTGATATCCCAGATTAGAAATGGGATGGTATATCTATGTAATTCATAACATGCCTTCCATGTATAAAAATGGTCCATGATGTCATCCAGCTGATAGCAGACCTACTCATGATGTCGGAAAACTTACTCGATATCAAGGAATAGTGTTCGGCGGATAGTTTTAGCTAGTTGTACATACAAGAGATCATCCACCTTCATGATGTAACCTCAACAATTGTATCTATTTGTGACATGTGTTTTACATCATGATTGCGGAGAGGCATGTGTGAGGAATTGATGACCCATTTGAGGATCATTACATCATTTCACCCATATACTGATAGGAAGACCGAGCACACTATCCAGTTGGTAGAGGATATTATTTAGGGCATGCATGTTGGATTTCTGTCGGAGCTAGGAGGATCACATTTCTTTTGTAGAATTTTTGTACAACAACAGATACCACTTTACCATCAACATGAATCATTTTTTGGCCTAATTTGGGAGACCATGTAGGTCACTCCTTTGCTGGACTAAGATTGTAAAGTCATCCCTCGTAGTCCCATAGTTGGTGCAGGTTTACACAGAGAAAGTGTAGATCATCTGTGAGCAGATGAGGTCATCTTGGAGTAGAAAAATATCCAAAAAATATCATTTTCAACAACTCATGGAGTTAGAGAAGGTAACCACATCATCTTGAGAGTCTCCACACTATGAGAAATTTTTAGGTTTTGTTGGGGAGGCAAGCCATCCCTAAGGATCATTAGTTCATTCGACATTGTTTAGAGGGTTGAAAGGTTGCATACCACCTATCCCTACTCCCATAGCTGGAGAGAGTTTACGAAATCTTCCAATTTTCACAGTAAAGGAAATATGTGAATGACCATACAAACATTAATGATTGGGGAGATCTATACATTGACGATTGATAGCCCAATTTAGAGCACCCAGTGATGGTTGAGGACCGACTAGAGAGAGATATGTGAGGATAGACCATTCCTTTGGTTCTTATTATGTGGAATTACAGAAACAGGAAGGAGAGTTCCTAGGAGTGGGAGATCTAGAATCGGGATCAGAATCTTGGGTTTTTTGGTAATTTTTTTTCATGGTTGAAAATATTGTAGGGGGGATGATGTAGACACCCATTTTTTCCTTTTATGAATTTGAAATAGTTTTGTAAAAATATTTATAAAGGTAGGCACTGAGATGGTATACAATTTTAAGGCCCAGTGTGCTCAGAATTATTTTTATAAAAATAATAAATATATTTTATATTATCCACATGTGGATAATTTATATAAAATCAGATTACTCATAAATTGTCGATTAGATCATAAATCTGTGAAAATTTTGGGTCTAGGATATAGTTTTTACCTGAGGCACGAGAAAAAATGAGTCAGTGTGGGACATTCAGACCCTTCACTCATTGTAAGTGCAATAAGTTAATTAATTATCTAACTAAATAATTTTTTAATTTATTATATTTTCACTCAATTAAATGTTCATAAATAGGTAATTAGTGAACTTTTTATAGGTTTAGGATCATAATTAATGGGAATCACTGGAGAGAGAATCTTCCACCTCTAAATAATTCCATTGAGGAATGATGAACCTATGATTCAATGTGGAACGAAGAGAAATAAACCCAAAAAATTATCCACCCCCATTAGAGAATTCATTCTTCAACAACGAATGGTCCAAATAAGAAGCATGACTCTTAAATTGGTTTTTTTAACTTTTTATTAAATTTTTTATTAGTTTAATTTATTGTCTTAAATCTGCACCTTTGACCAACATTGCATGATCCAAAGAATGCTGATTCATTTTGGTTTATTTGGTTTATCTGACCTCAGAATCAAATTATTGATCTTAGACCAAAAATTGTTGTTCAATAATCATTAAACCATTTTTTGTGCCTTTATTTCCATGTTTTTTGCGTTCTTCTACATTGGAACCTCATTGTTCAAAGATTTACAAATTCCGAGCATCCCAATCTTTATCAGGTTCTCAAATTTAGGACATATCTTTGAATCATCAAGGTTATATGAGCTGAGCACATATATGGAATGATTGTGTGGCCAGGATGTCTAATATATGGTTTAATAATTGAGATCGTGATGAACATAGTTGCAACATTGTGTGGATTGATAGGTCAAATGGTCATCAATGAATGAGGCTAATTCTCAATGAGCAACAATGGGAATCCATGTTCATCGGCCAGACAAGATTTGATGTAAGGATTAAAATCTGAAGACAATTGGGGATTCTAGAAGAATACTAAATACAAGCCTTGTAAAATGAATAACTCATCGATTATAGCCCCATAAGTAGTGATTCTTGGGATTTGAAGAATTTAATGGTAACAAGGTGTATAGTACTCCCTTGCTTATGGAATAACCCTTCCCAGGTTGGAAAATCCGTGTGATTGATACCATGGATAGGGAATCCATGTATAATAAAAGATACATAGGTTTTCTACACGGATTGTACCCCATGTGGGCCTATATATTATGTACTAGAGTACGTAGACACGACCAGAGGAAACCAAAATATCCTCGGATAAGTGGGAGACACCATGTATGCCACCTACATGACATGTACTCAAACCCGGATGAGACCTATGTACCAGCCAGATACATTGACATGCATTGATGTTGGACCGTAGGCCATTAGGGTCTACTCACATGCCATACACTACATTAAATCTCTTGAGTGATCATCTAACATTCATATCGTTGTCTTTTGAACTTGGATTTTGGCCCATGATATTTTTATCAAAATTATTTTATATAAAGATATGGTTCCATCAGATGATTTTCTTGAATTGTTATGTGAAATGTTCTGGTTGTGGAATTCATTTAGGATCCACCTGATGATGAATATGATCATACAAAACCACTGAAGCATTACTAGGCTTACCCTCTAGCTAGTTTGGGAAATGGTGTTCCATAATGGATGTTCTAGTCACACCCTCTAGTATGATTGGATGGTGTCATTCCTCGATAATCTTTTTGAGATACATTTTAGTATGATTGGGAAGTGGTGTTCTATTATGTTATGCGCTTACCCACAATCTAGGTTGGGAAATGGTGTTCCCCGATGATATCGTCCCTGCATAACACTCCATGAATTTTTGTTAGTGGAATTTCCTTGATGACTCACCTGGCCTAACCTCAAGTAGGAATAGGTAGGGGCATTCCCTGGTAAAATTCCTGAGTGGTTCCCACTAGTAGGAATGGATAGTGGATTGACTCAATGACTACCATATAATGAACCTCTAGACATACCAGGGCACAAGATAATTTCCTAAAACTAGAGAACCATTTACTATTTTACATTGTGACATGATAAGGTTTAATGATCCTTTGGATTCAAGAGAAAGAGGGACACTTTCCAAAGCTAGGTGAATTCTTGTGACCCGACTTAAAAACATGAAAGGGAGAGAGTTCCACCCAAAAATGATTATATCAATGTGTTGGGATTCATTCCCTTGTACTTGTGTGTCATGGGAAGATTCATGAGGTGCTAGGAATTATAGATGGACATACTTATGGAACTATTGGATCCTCATCTTCATGGGCTCAGCTATGAGATGGATATTTTATTACACTCCCTTTTGGGATTCTTTTATTGAGAATATATATATATATATATCCTACTTCATTACCAACTCCTAGAGTATAGTTACTCTTCTACCAAGAGAGGAAATGAAATGAATGGTATGCCACATGCATTCCTTTTTTATTTTCTTAGCGATGGATGATCCCACTCTCCTTCTATATGTAGCAAAGACACGATGAGAAGTTCATTATCTCATCATCTTGAGCTCCTTATTTTTGGATAAGTTCAATTTCACACATTTTTTGGGTTGATATATACTCTCTCAGTGTACCATTTTATATCTACACCTTCCCTCATAATTTGTGTCTCCTACTGATCCCCCTTCACCTTTTTCAGGAATTCTACTTGACATGTATATACTCCCCCCTACATGAGATTTTCCCAACACATGTTGTATATTATTTAGATAACAGAACGGTCGATCGTGAGTTTATATGAGAACAGGGATATAGTATGATTGGGCCACATATGGTGGTCATTGATTGGGATATTGGACACTACTGGAAATCTGACCATTCCCAACGCTTCTATACCAACGGTTTGTAAAAACTGTTGGTATAGGTTCCCTTTCCCAGTGGTTTGGAAAAACCGTTCGGAAATCCCACTTTGTGGCAACCTTTCCCAATGGTTTGGCCAAACTGTTGGGAAAGGGTATGGCTTCCCAATGGTTTTTACAAACCGTTGGGAAATCCCACATTTTGGGCACCTTTCCCAACGGTTTTGGAAAACCGTTGGGATAGCTATACCATTTCCCAACGGTTTGGCCTAACCATTGCGAAAAGTCCACTTTGTGGACATCTTTCCCAACGGTTTGGCCAAAACCGTTGGAAATGGTATACGTATCCCAAAAGCTTTCCAAAACTGTTGGGAATGGTCCCACACAAGTCAACCTTGTCCCAGAATCAAAATCCCAAATCAAAATCTATACCAACGGTTGTCAAAACCGTTGGTATAGGCCTATACCAACGGTTTTGACAACCGTTGGTATATATCCTATGTTTTTTTATCATTTCTTCTTACCCAGAACATTATATAAATCAAAATTTAAAATCATTATGAGAATACATATATATATATATATATTTATGTAATTATATTTACTAAAGTCGTGTTAGGTTAGTGGTTAAGTTGTTGAATAATAAAATAGGGGTCCTAGGATCAAATCCCAGTGAATGGTTTTTTTTGAAATACATATACCAACGGTTCCATAACTGTTTGTATATATTTTCATATTAATTATACCAATGGTTTCCCAAACCGCTGGGATTTGTCTATACCAATGGTTTTGATAAAACCGTTGGTAAAGACCTATCCCAACGGCTTCCATGGCAACGGTTCTCCAAACCGTTGGTATAGGCTATACCAACGGTTTGGAGGCCTATACCAACAGTTCCAAACTGTTGGTATAGGTTAGTTTTCCAGTAGTGGGAGATGGGCTCTCTAGGTTGTTTACTCCTTTCTATATTTGTTAGGTTGGGATATACATCTAGTTTGGGCATGAATTTTTCCCCTTTTCCTTTTCAGTATACACTACCATACATCATTCTTTTTAGTGGTCCATCAATATTTTAGATATTTATATCAGTGTTACATCATTTATTTCATTCCATATAGTCTTCTGTATTATGTTTTATTTGTGCATGTGTATAGGTATTTAGGAAAAGGCCCTGTGTAGTTTAGTGTGCCTTCGACACTTGTCACATCCTCTTTCATATGGAGGCGGGCTTGGGGATGTTGCGGCTAAAACCCGAACATGGTTAGGGTCATGATAATTTTATCTAGGATGATGAATTAAATGGACCCATTAATAAAGAATTTCAAAATTGTGGCCCTTAAATTTTAATGGAAGGGAATAAATACTATCAATCCCAAATTACTTCTCTACCATCCATCCTTATGAAAATCAAGGTGGTACAAATGGAGGATATAGTGCTCCAAAATATTGTATGAAGTATTTTAGAGGTTAATTATGATAAAGATATAATCATACGAATTACGTAATGATTGTGTGTCCCTTAAAACCCATGATTGATGTAGGTGATAATTTATGATGAACAAAAATCATCATTATCTATCCATTAATGAAAAATTAATACGTAAAGATATCAAATTGGAAATTTCTAGAAGAGAGATATTAAAATGGATATTGAAATTTATGAATCTCGATGATTAGTATACCAACATGTTATGTAATAATGAACAAATCTATTGGGATGATGCAACCATTACACATATCTATATGCAAATGGGACAACATCACCATGGATTTCATCACATGACTTCAACATAATTTTAATTTCCATATTTATATTTTCATTACAGTTGTCCACCTTGTTATGTTATCAAATTTAATGTACCACCTTCCATTATATCTGGACCAGGTCATAGGATTACCAAAACGATCTAAATATGTAATCAAATTAGATTAGATTGGGTGATAAGATTTATTTATACTTTTAGACCATAAAATTATGGTCAATTTATAATGACCATTAAATCCATATTGATTTTTTTTATCTTTTTCAATATATTTAAATATAGGTTTTTATCAAAACCATCCCATAGTATAGCTAACATGTAATCACATGATTTCTTTTAGAATTCAAAAAGTAACCATATAAGGATTTTTTTGGGAAGTGGTGTAGAACCCAAACATGTTCAGAAGAAGTTAGATAATAGAAGTTAATGGGACTATATCCAAATCGATATATGTTAGATAAGGTTAAAAACATTCATTTATACAGTAATGTATCTTTGAGTCGATTTTATAGATATAGTGATAACAATCAATGTGATTTTGAATTTGAGGTCCCAAATAATGTATTCTTTTTAATACCACAATGGAAAAAGGTTATGAGGTAACTAAAGAAGGGATAGATAATCCCAAAATACCATGGATCTTTTGAATTCCTTAATCATATGGGGATGGTAAATTATTTTATTACACATCCAATATACCTCCCACAAGTACATGAGGGGTTCTATATTTCACATTTTATAATGTTCACAACTGATCCGCAAAATCATTTAAACATGTAGGTTGTATAGTTGGAACATGATCTATCTTATGTGGAATAATCAATATAAATATTATATCATATAGACATATTGTATGAAATATTATGACTCACCTATTTAATGTTCTTAGAATAAATCATATGCTTGAGGAATCTATATGAGAATAGAAATATGTAATGCGGAAAAAGAACACTTGTTTATTTTTATCATATTAAAAAAACATTGTGGGTGAATTTATATCAATTGGGGTAAATAATATGGAACCTTTATTATGTATTTAAATTTAAATAAAATATATTTGATTTATAGATTTATTCACATAAAATACAGTAATAAATAAACCAATATATATTTCGATAAAATATTATAATGCAATGATAACCATAGACAAATTATGATATTAAAATTGAAACATTATTTAGAAAATTGCATGATTGATGAAAACAAATATATATAAATTTTCTGATTATATGAAATCATTATCCAAAGGGGTTTCCATAAATATAATAACATTTATTATAACCATAGAAAGAATACAAAATATTTGGAACAAGATAGGAATTTTGAGGCATATGTAAAAAAAATAAATGAAGGAATTTTAGTGAAGAATGTATATTTATATATAAGAATATAATATGAATTTTTGATATATAACTATTATATGTAAAAACAATGGACATAGGGTTTTTATTTATTTAGTAATTAGATACATATTTTTTGAATCTACTATTATTTTGTAGCTATATTTACCTTATGTAATTTTTAGAAACAAATTAAAAATGGGAAAAAAAATAATAAGATTGGAATGAAATTAAAATAAATATTTATAATGATTTGTTTCATTATATATTATATTATTTTTAAAGAATGATTTCATTCAAAAACTATTGTATTGAAAATATTTGAAATATTTAATGATAAATAAAGTGATATGATTGAATTTATTTAATGTTAAGAGAGAAAATTTTTTAGAATAGTTTATTATAATTTTTTGAATTATTACTAATAAATTAAATTGATCATTATTTAATTATTATTTTAATTATATTAAATTTATACATATAAAATAAATAATTTATCACTGAATAAATTATACTTTTTTCATATGAAAAAATCATTACAAAAATATATGGATTAAAAATAGTCATTTATAAACATTATTTTACAAACTATTCTTTTATTATTTTAAAATCCGATTTTAAAAATTTATAAATTGAATATAAAAACCCTATTTTCTAATATTTATTTAAACTATAAAAATTTAATCCCTCAAATTTCATTACTAGGCTTAGAAATTTTACCAAGGTTAATGTTTATCTCCCCATAAAGGTTTAAAATAATGTAAACGTGTATAATATAGGGATAAAATTCAAAAGTATAACACAAAAAATTATCAATAAATGTGTTTATGAGTAAATGTTTGACTGTAACATCCTGAACATGGAGCCACTAAAATGTTTCCCTGAGCTGATGGATAGCATTCCCACTAGCGTGCCTCCAAACACTCTATTGGAGGCCGACTGTTAGTGAGTGTGTAAGGTGGTATGATAGTGAGACTGTACCATCATATCATAGTAGCACATCAAAAATAAATAAAAATTATAAATAGCAGAGGAATGAAGGAAACTAAATCATTCAAAAAACAAGTAAATTAATCAATAGTGATGGGATAAACAACCAATAAAATTTAATAATAATCAATCCATAGGTCAAGTCACAATAAAATGATATCATGACGCAGTGATATAAAAAATATAAATTACATGGGAAATAAGATAACATGTGTATACATAATTCTATAAAAATGTACAAAAGTGATAATGAATTCTCCAATAGCATCACATGAATACACTCGATCATCAGTCATATTCTCCATGCTATTAAAAAATAGATCATGCATCAATGACGGGGCCCTTACCATTACTGACACCTGCAATCAAGAAGTATGTTCGGGTACCATATATGGCCTATGTAGGGTATGAGATAAACTTTGTATCCCACTACCAATAGTTTCTTGAATAATATCATATGTGTATATAACATATCAATGTTAAGGAAAAACAGAAAATATAGGATGATTAAAAATAAATACAAGTTGACTTATGATCTTATTAGACACCATGAAGACTCTACCTACTTCTTCATAGAAAAAAATGAGTTTGATATCAGTGTACCATGGGAATTTATTTTTAGTAATCAAATATAATATATATACACATATATACACAATATAAAATAAAATATATGGGAATATACATGGATACATGGTGCTAGATGGACCCGAGTCATAACATGTGTTTTTGTGCAATGTCTAATGAGGCATAGGCTTCAACAAGGGTACTAGCCCCAAATTTTATTTGAATTAAAGATTTCATGTATATAACTAATTATAGTGGGGAGAGTCTTCATGATCGACACTCGATGAAAGGAAATTTGGAACATTATTCTTGTCATCTAGGTTAAAAGTTCAAGTCATTATTACCAAAACCCAAAATATGACAGTGTTAATTCCATGAACAACATTCCCCTTAACCTATATCGGGCTAGATTTTTCTATGTGTTATTTTTAAAAATTATATGAAATTATATATAGACCAGCTGCTGAGACTGCGTGCAATTTATAGTCCCAGTGTACCTGGAATAAATGATTGAAATATATTAAAATATTAAAATAGAACTCATGAAATGTTTTATTGATAAAGTGGATTAAATTATAAATGGATCCTTAGATCAGAAATCTAAGTGCACCATTGCATTCAGACAAGTTACTTTAACCTAAAAGAGACCTAAAACGAGCCAGCATGGGTCGGCTGTGAAAGCTAGTTTCTGTATATTTTGAAGGATAAAATAAATTAAGAGTATATTTTTTTAATGATCCATATGGATGTAGTGATGTTTCTTTTAATTATCTGTTATAGGTGTGATACAAGGTTAGGCTCATTACATTGGAACTTCTTGGAGGATCTAAAGAGAACCTGGTGAATTCACTCGATGACCAATGATGACAGATCGTAGATCGAAGATTGATGGATGTAGTATTGAAGGATCTCGCCAAAATAAGTGATTCGATGATCGATACTCTTTAGTGAAAATCCAACCCTAAGGTAGGACATTATTTTTTCAATTCATTCATTCCATGTTCATATATTTAATAGTGAATGTGGAACAACCAACAAAGAGGTTGATCTGCGGTTTCAATTTTCCTGCGGGATGGGATTTAACTATGAGATGTATTGTTTTGATTTGTTTTTTTTTTACTTATTTATCATTCTTATAGGAGAATATCGAGACTAAAGCGAACAATGTTTGAGTTATGTTCAACTAGTTTGTTCCTATGTATGTATTTCATCTCCCCATATGTTCAAAGAAATATTAGTTCTTCATGGATTGTGAACAGATGATTATTGAGCCCTTTTTTCTTGGCTCACGGACCTGAAATTTAGGATTATTCATCGGGATGACCAAATAGAGTTGGAACAGTGATTATGGCGGACAGATCAGAGTGATTTGGTATATATCATTCTTCGAGGGATTTTCGTACGGGTGATTGGAATTTGGTTTCAGAACTGATCAAAGGTCTCTAACTTCATGATTCATTTCTATGATAATGAGAAGACCTTGGACGTCTGTTTTCAAGGTGAAAGGTCAAACCGATCGAGTACTGGAGGTTCATTTGGGGGATGCGGAGGACGAATGGTAGTTCTACAATTTCGAGATCAACACGACGTGTAACTCGGGGTTACAAGGAATGTAGCCCCCACTCAATTGTGGCTAGTGTTTCAGGAGGTATTAATTTCTCATAGGATATGTGACCTCTACATCATGGTGTTTTTTTACCTTTCTCAAGACTCGACATGTATATAGGGAGGCAAACAAACACATGGTGTAGTACCTGGCTTTTCTACATGGTGTATACCCCCCACAAAACTATCCCCATATTGGATACACGTGTTACCCCTTGTATTGGTACATGGGTAGGTGATCATGGGTTGAAACCATGTACTGGAATAGTGGAAGAGTACTCAGGTGGACCCTTGATGGATGGACACAGTGTGTGACCCTTCTACACAACATGTACTCTGTTATTTGATGACATGTTCTAAAGACATGGTACATTGTACACGAGTAGTACTAGGGGTCAAGGAACACGACATGTGACCCTGCTACATGACATGTATACCAATCTACATGGCCTGAATCTCTGTTCCGTCTATCATGGATAGGATTCATTAGGGTGTGTTCCCTTGATAAATTCCTTGACAGTTCATGGTTATATTTTCCAACTCATAAGAGTATGATCCATTAAATAGGACTTTCTGGATAGAGTCTGGATTATCTCCATTCGGCCCAAACCAGGATCCTCAATCCAATATTTTTCCCTATGTAGAGTCTTGGTATTTGTTCAATGAATCCTACAAGGCAATGATGATCTATTTAGCGGGTGAATTTGGATGATTCATTGTATCACCCACATGGACATAGCAGTGATTCTCATCTATGCAACATGATCTTCCACACTTATGGAGTGAGTTCTACCAAAATGTTGGAATTATATTATATCATCAGATCTATTATTCTATATCTCTCAATACGGTTCCCAACCAATAGTACTTCTCATGTTGATGTCATTAGTACTATCACACTCAGGAGTGTGTTCTCCCATATGGGTTCTTTTTAGAATCTTCATATTAAATCCATAGTTATGGTATGTGTTACTTGTGACATACTATTAACTATGGTTTAGGTATTAATTATATCTCAATGTTAATGTTATATGTTGTGTATACATATACTATATAGACATGACTGTGACTTAATTTGAGTATTTAATTGTCGGTTCATGGTGTCCTACTGAGTATTGTTATACTCACCCATTTATGGTCTTCTTTTGAACATGTCGTTACTAGAGAAGATGGGTGACCTTTTGATAGAGGTTAGGGAAGACCAGGACAGGACCGAGCATTATTAGTTTTGGTAGGCCGAGGTGATACTATGGAATCTAGTAATAGAATCAGTACCTCTTTTGTAAATAGGTTGTCCTTTATAGTTTGCAGACCATTATTTTGGTGGGATTTTATCCTGGACCAGTTTACATTACTACACTTTACTCTCCGATCATACACTATTGGTTGGGTTTAGTGGTATACATGCATTTCGTTCCTTAGTGGTTTTATCATTTCATGATTTGTGTCTTGATGATGATGATGGGTGTGTGTGTGCAGGTACTTAGACAATGCCTCCCATGTTAGTGATATGTCGACTCTATGTTAGTCACTAGTCCATAGACTATTGAATGTGGTCATGGGGAGCCGTGGAACATGCCCCACTCGGATGGGTTCAGATAGAGTGGAATCATATGTTTCCAGTTCTATATTAGGACCAGGAGTCTACGAGATTGTTTTGGAGAAACAAAGTTAAGTGTTTTGAGTTCAGCATTGAGGTTAGGGACTAGTGTAGTTGTGTGTGACTTGCATATCCATACACCCAGACTCTGATAACATACATTTTGACTCTGTACATGAGAACAATGGTTTCAAGTTAGAAATTGTGGTACATGCATCATTTAGTAATGGGTTGTGGTTTCCATGTCCTTCTTGAGTCATCTCAACAAACATACTCATTGACCAAGGCACATCATGTTTTTTTCAGGATGCCACCATGATGCATATCAGCTTGGATTCAGTAGCTCAATCATGAGGAAGACACCATCAGTGATGAGGCTTTGATACATGGGTCAGCTCATTAGACATTAACTCCATGTGGTGCACCGACTATACAACCACTACTAGAGCAGCACATGGTACCTACAGTAATAGAATATGAGGAGTGCATGATGAGTGCACTCCATGTGTTTTAGAGATAGAGATGCCTCTGGTTCTGAGGCGAGCCCAAACCTCTGGTGACTGAGGACTGGATAGTGATGGTGACCGGAATTTTCTATATAGTGAGGAAACCAACATACAATATGGTGATCCTAGAGGAAATCCATCTTCCGGATTCGTTAGGTTGATGGTGGATTTTGACTACAAAGTCTATACAAGGAAACTCTTTCATGGATGGAGTTTGACCGTCTCTTTAGAGAGGAGTTATATCGTTTACACTGAGAGAAATGCATATACAGGTGATTCTTCATCTCCACCAGGGTATCTTGATGATGAGTAATTATTAATCAATAGTTACCAACCTCCCTAGGTACTCGAGGGATATGGTCAGGGATCAGTTTTTAAAGGCTTAGAAAATCTATTGAGGGATACATCAGGACATCAGGTCCATTATTATACCCTTATGCATTCTGATTTAAGTTGGAGTCCTCGAGTGATATTTATTGGTTATGACCTTCTTCTCTATACAGATGTATCTAGTGATAGTGATCAGTAGGAAGACTGGTTTAGAGACCTCTATATTGGGGAGCAGACATCAGACATAGGAATCTGTTTGTAGGAGGCATTACAGGAAGTCCTAGGTCATAGGATCCATGGTTCCAGGATATCAGGCTCAATCTAGATATCACAGGGAAAGGTGATGCTACACATGAAAAGGAATGGGACATATCTCTCTAAATTCCCCAACCCATAGAGCCACTGATAAGAATACGACGGATTGAACACTGACATAGAGGCAATGAGTGGAGGAGGAAGATCCTCTAGGCTGTAGATGTGCAGTGGGGTGAGAGATCTGTTGGATGTGGAAAATGTTTTGACATACTACCAACACCACCACTATGAGGTCCACAAGAGGATCAGGGAGTAGGAGGACATGGGTGGGGGTAGCTATATGTGGTTGAGTCATACAACCTAGGGACTCCATGGATAATCCAAGGTATGATCTAGGTATTTTATACCATATATTTGGAACTTATAAACATAAGTTCTAGTAATTATTTAATCATAAATTACCTTGTATGTGACCTTGATATTCTAGTAGAAATGTTGATATGACTGTTATTCATAGAGACACCTATAGGTGGAGTCTTGATGATCCATCACTTCTGTCGATAGTGTGATCTAACCCCTGGAGGTTAGAGTTTCGGTTGAAACATCATTGTGGAAGTTTTGAGTTTGTACAACATCATTATAGGTATGGATTGGATATCTATATTCCTTGACCAAGATAACAATTTTAGGAGAATCTCATGGTATGCATATAGTGGTGGTATGATTTTTTCTTTTTTCAGAGAATGGGAAACCAATGCAGCACAGGATATACTTATTTATATGATGGTGCAGTTGATCTCTCATGAGTTGGATATTCTTACCCTTTAGGAAATATTGTTTATGATCATTAATTTCATATCAGTAGTGGTATTGTACGAATACAACATTATAGAATTTGTTTCAGGACTACCTCCCCATCAAAAGATTCACTTATGAATTGATTTACACCACTGGATGACACCGATTTCAACACCATCATATCAGTTGTCTCCATCAGAGTTCTACGATATGAGGGTGCAGTTGGAGGACTTTCATAGAAGGGGATTTATGATACCCAGTGTTTTACCATGGTAGTCCCCTGTTTTGTTTTTCAAAAAGGCATATGGGTGTTTGAGGTTATGTGTGTACTTACGGTGCATGATCCCGGTGACCGTGAAGAATAATTATCCACTACCGAGGACCGATGACATCTTTTATTATTTGAGTAGGAACAATGGTTCTCAATGGTTGACCATAGATTAGGTAATCAAAACCTATGAGTACAACATGAGGATATACTGAAGACGAATTTCATATTCCACTATGATCCATATGAGTACTCTGTTATGCCCTTTGTTGTGACAAACGCCCTAGTAGTGTTCATGGGACTCATGATCTAGATCTTCCAGTAGTACATTGACCAGTTCATGGAATTCTTCATCAACGATTTCCTTATCTACTTGGAATTCGAGGAGGATTATTTGTGACACATTTAGATAGTTCTAGATGTACTCCAAGAGCACCAGATTTATTGTTATCTCTTGTAGTTCCATTTCTACATTTTGGTGGTCCACTTTCTAGGACATGTTATCTCAGCCGATGGATAGGTTGTTGACCCAACCTAGGTTGTGAATGTATTATACTAGGAGCCACCCTAGAGCATTATGGAGGTGCTATGCATCTATGGGATAAAAGGATATTATGGAAGAGGAATACATTATTTCTACAGGATACATGCCCTTATTAATGCATTAACTCAAAAGGGGGAGGCTTTTTTCTGAACATTCAAGTGCCAGCAAGTATTTCTATAGTTGAGGTGGAGTATAATGAGATCTCAGATCTGGAGGTTTCTAGAGGATGGTGTCGAGTATGTTGAGATATCTGATGCATCAGAGACCAAACTTCATCGTGCCCTCATGCAGAGGGAAGCAGTGTTTTCCAATGGTTCACACCATTTAATACAACATGAGAAGAACTATTCTACCCATGATCTTTAGTGGGATGTGGTAGTCTTCATGATGAATACAAGGAGACTCTATATGATGGGTTAGTGGTTTATCATCTAATATGACCGAAAGAGTTTCATTTATATCATTACTCAGAAGGATTAGAACATGAGATAGTGAACATGGCTATAGTTCCTATAGGATTATGACATTGAGATTGTTTACACTCCTTGTAAGGGGAATGTGGTGGTATATTATCTCTGTATGAGATCTAGTTTGTTGTTTCTGAATGATTCATTAGAGCATTTTACATCATGAAAGTTATCCTTCGTGGTTTGATATTATGCATCATAACTCAAGTAAATGGATTTCACCCCACAACTATTATATTGATTTAGGTAGCCATGTCTTGAGGATACTAACTACCATACTCTAAGTTATACGATGTACACAAGGCATGTTACTAATGGATATTCAAAAGGAGGGGAACTCTTAAACCTCTTCATGGGACGCAGACAAGTACTGGTTACCTTACATGAGGATTTCATGAGGAAGTTCCATACATCCCATTTGTTGGTACATCTATTTTTAGAGACGATGTACATGGACACCCATTTTTAGTTCTTGTGATCGTTAATGAATAACGGAGTTGTGGAGTTTTTTTCTCTACGCCTCCCATGTATGTAAGTGAATGCTGAGGAACAGGCTTGAATGTGTTTGAATCAACCCCTAGAGGTTCCAGAAAGGAAGTGGGATGTGATATTGATTTTTATTGTGAAGGGATTACCATCTATTCCCAAGGAACATTATTCCATCTGGGTGATCATTGGCCGACTCACCAAGTCGGACCACTTCCTATCTATCCGATAGAAGATTTAAATAGAGAGCATGGGATGCCTCTATATTCAAAAGATAGTTCGACTCCATGGAGTGCCATTGCCAATAATTTTTTTATCATGATGCTCTTTTTACATCATGATTCTATAAGGGATTATAGGAGGAATTTGGGACCCAGATACGCTTTAGCACATTATTTCACCCGTAGACAGTTGACCAGACAGAGTAGACCATTAAGGTACTCAACTGAATGTTATGCTCATGAATGTTGGGATTCGACTGTGGTTGGGTGGATCACCTACCTATGGTGGAGTTCTTATTCAAAAACAGCTATAATTCTACCATTGGTATTTCAAAATTTGGGGATTTATACTGGAGACCCTTCAAGTCACCACATTTCTATACTAGACCAATTGATTCATCACTCATGGGCATGTAGTTAGTGTGAGATACTACTGAGAAGGTTCAGATCATCCCAGAGTGGATAAAGGTTGCACAAAGCTGTTAGAAATCATATTCTAATAGAATTTTGATACCTTTGGAGTTCGTGGAAGGACACCATTTCTTCCTTTGATTCTCACCTCTACTAGGGTTACAAAGATTTGGTCGTGGTGACAAGTTATATCTATGGTTTATCATCCCTTTTCAGATAATGTGTAGAGTTCATGTGGAGGCATATCGCTTTTCTCTTCCCCTAGTTCGATCGGGTACATGATGTACTCCATATGTCATGGTTGAGGATGTATGTGCATGACCCATCACAAGTCATTACCAAGGGAGAGACGTATATTGATGATGGAGTGTCCATTATTGATTTCCACATTTTTTATTGAGGATTGGTTGGAGAGGCACCCACATGGGAGAGAGATTCCCATGGTGTTTGTTTGGTGGTAGCGGAAGAATCTCCAGAAGAGCACATGGGTGCGGCAGGCTCAGATTTATGCACAGTACCCACATGATTTTTTAGAGAACTTGTTTTCAGTTTTCAAAGATGTAAAACCCCAAGGTGGGGAGAATTTTATGTCCAGGATTTTTCTATGTATTAATTTTTATAATTATATGGAATAAATTTGAGACCATAAGCTTAGGCGACATGTGATTCTGAGGCTTTGGGTGCCCATAATAAATTATTAAAATATATTAAAATATTAAAATATCATTCCTGTATGGTTTTCCTTAAAAATTTGAATAAATAATAAATGGGTTCTAGGATTAGAAATCTGATGGTACCATTTCATTCAGAGTAGCAACATTACCTTATGCGAGGCCTAACATGGGAATAAAATGGTTGGCTGTGAATAATAATTTTTTTTATTTTTTAAAGGATAAAAAAATGAAGAATTTATTTTATTTTAATGGTTTGTAGAGATAGAATGATGTTACTTTTAATTAACCATTTATGCAGGGATTTACGCTTAAGATCATAACCATGGATCTTTCCAGATTCGTTGTAGAGAACTTGGAGAATTCTCTAGACCACAAATGATGAAAACCCATGGATTGGTGATCGATGGGCACAATGTTGATAGAAATCTCCAATAGAAGTGATGCAACAACCGATCCTATTTAGTGAAAAATCCAACACCAACATAGGGTGTTATATTTTAATTTCTTATTTTTTCCATTCTAATATTTAATAATGAACACAGACCAAACAAAAAATACGTTGATCTACTATTTGATCATTCTTGCAGGATGAGACTTAACTATAATATATATGGGGCTAATTTGTCATTTGATTTTATGATCATTTCTATGGGAATAGATAATAACCAAAACAAACAATTTTCAAGGTATGCTCCTTGAGTTTGTTTCCTTGTGCGTATTTCTTCACTCCCAATATGTTATAATGTTATTCATTCTTCATGGATTGTGAATGAATGATCATTTTCCCACCATTCCATGGTGAAATGATCCAAAATTGAAGATCCATCATTGGGATAACCTAGTAGAGGTGCTCCAGTGATGCCGAATGAATGATCATTGTGATTTAGGTTATGTTGTTAATAGATATATTTTCATAATGGCTGATCATAATTGGATTTTTGAGTTGATCGAAGGCACACAACCCATTGATTTGGTGCTGTGATAATGAGATGACCTTGGATCCCTAGTTTTGAGGTGAGTAGACCAACGTATCAAGCACCGGAGTATCGGCTGAGGCACGTGGGGGAAGAATAGTGGTTCTGGAGTTTTTCAATCAACACGGTGTGTAACCTGGGGTTACATGGTGTGTTGACCCACCTTAGTAGTAGCTAGGGTATCAAGAGGCATTAAATTGTCTCACGGTGTGTGACCCCTATCACATGGAATGAGGGACCTTCCCTGAGATTAAGTGTGTATATCGAGAGGTAAAAAAGGAAAGGGAGGAGTACACAGCTTGCTTACCCGGCATGCACCACACTACATGGCTAGACCCAGACTAGATACATGGGTTACCCCATGTATTGGTACATGGTTTGGTGAACAAGGGTTGATACCATGTAATGGCACATGGCTAGAGTGCATGGGTGGACCCAAAATGGAAGGACGCAATGTGTGAGAAATATACATGATATGTACTATTTTTTTACAATACATTTTTTAAGAACATGGACTATTGTACACGGGTAGTGCCCGGGGTCAAGGAACATGGTCTCTAACCCTAATAAATGTTTTGTATTCCATTCTACATTTATTGAATTTTTTTTCCACCATATCCTATACAAGATTGATTAGGGATCATTCCCATGATTGTTTCCCTGAAGGTTGGTGGGAATCATTCCCTACTCATAGGAGTATGATCCCTTTAACATGACTTTTTGGAGAGAGTTTAGAATCCCCTCTGAGAGGCCCAAAGCAAGATCATCTATCCATTATTTTTCCATACATAGTTTCTTGGTATTTGTGTGACCATTCATACAAGTTTTTGATCCTCTACATAGTTTGTGAATCCGAATGAGTCTCAGTATCACCAAAAAGACCTATAAGTTATCCTCATCTATGTATCATGATCTTCCTCACTCGTGGAGTGAGTTATCTAAAAAGTATTGTATCATACTATTCTATAGATCTATTAGTGTATCTATCTAATGAATGTTATAAATGAACAATTCAACACAAGAGGATTTGATTAGTGCTATCAAACTCAAGAGTGTGTTCTCCTAGATGAGTGCTTTGTGGAATCTTTGTTCTAAAACCAGTGTGAGGGTATGCAGTTTTTGTGACTTTGCTCTCGATTATGGGTCTAGTTTTGAGTATATCTCCATATTATTATTATTATTTTTCTAGACATATAATTTATATAGATTTTTTTAACTACATATTGTGAATTTCATTTTGGTGTGAGATTTTCATATAAAGTTTTGTTAGACACACACATACACTGTCTTTTCTGGCACAGATTGGGTTTTATGAAGACGAGTGACCTTTTGATGGAGTACACGGTGGACTAGGACCAGACGATTATTACTAAGTTCATGAAGGTCGAAATTTTCATATGACATCGAGTAGTAATTCATGTATCTATCATTTTATAGGTTGGACATTGTAGTATGCATACTCTTTCTTTTGATGGGTTTGTATTCTAACCTAATTTAATTTACTGCATAATACATTCCTATCGTACTCTGTATGTATGGTTTATTTGTATGCATTCATTTTGTTCCATAGTGGTTTTTACATTTCATCATTTTTGGCTTGGAGATGTGTGTATGGGTGTGTGTGTGTGTGTGTGTACAAGTACATAGTCAAAGAATCCCATGTTTGTGATACACCTACATGGTGTTAGTCACCATGTCCTGGCCTATTGGAGGATGGAATGGGAAGTTAGGGAATGGGACCCACTGAAATGGGTCATGACAAACTCGTTTTCCAATGACCATCTTCAGGGTCAAATAATGGTAAATATTAGTCATTTTTATTAATAATTAACATTAATTAAATCCAATTTAACAATGGACTAAAAAATAATACAATTATTTATCATGTTAGAAAATGTTATGTGGAATTTTCACTCACTTTATATTGATTAATTTAATCAATTTACATTATAATGACATGGAAATTCAATTTGAAGATCAAGAAAATCCACAAAGGTTGTTATTGTTAAATTGAAATTTCCCTTAATATGAATTTAGTTCAATACAAGCCTATTGGTTGCATCAAATGATACAGAAATGATATTAACAGATTAACAACCCTAAAATGGATAATTATAACATGGTTGAATTAATCTAAAAGGAAAAAACGTTCTAATGAAATTCGAGAATTTTTAATGTAAGCCACACAATGAAATATTCTATAAAAATATCTACACTTTTAGGAGAAATTACTAGAATAGCTACGTTGGGCCTGTATACGATTCCTCATCCTCTGTCGGCATCATGTTTGATGTATAATGGAATAAACATATAGAAAAGTTAAATGAAATGAATATAGGGAATATGATATCAGATAAAAATAAAATATAATATTGGGTGAGATAAAATGAAATGAATTAATATGATTATATCTCTTACAATTATCGATACAATGCATCTGATGGTGAATAAAATGGATTCCTGATGGAGAAATTTCCTCAAAGAAAAACAGTGGACTAAGATATAGCTTCCAATGAGAGAGTGAGAGGGGATATTCTATCCACTGGAGGAAAATAAAATTGGGTGAGTCATCTTAAGGAATTATGTGGAAATGGTTCATTTCTCACATTCTTTAAAGTCATCCATGATTATCCAAACCGCGTTCCAACAATGCACAAGATACTATACAATGACTATGGACCCCATGGTTGGAGAGCACAATTTATCCAATAATTATCTACCTATGACTCCCCATATAAATGGGTAACACATCTCACATGGGCTGTAAAGAAGGGTCAGATAAGCTTTGTGTAGTCCGTTCACTCCCTTCTTTAGAGCCATGCAGAACCCCACATGGTTTATCTAACCATGTAGACTTGGTGACATAGTTTTACTAACCATGTGACACAGATGATTCCTCAAAAATATGTTTCTTCGAGCTTTGAAAAATACTTGAATTATCCTAAATCCTTCTTTAAACCATAGTGTAAAATTACTAGGATAAAACAAAAAAAAAAATTAATTTGAATGAAAATGATCTGTATCTTCATAAGAAACCATTTTGTTATAGATTTCTCTAGTTAAAGACACTAATCCCCAACATTCCATTATAATTTTTATAATGAATAGTCTTTAAAAGCATTATCCACTTATTACAGATGTTAGACTCTCACTCACATGTATCATCCAATAATTATTCATGCTACCATTTCACCTGTACTAAAGGAACTAAACTTATTCAGATATTACCCATGCTCTGATCTGAGATAAACATTGGTTAATCCTAAAAAGAAGAATAAAAATCTAACTAATCCTCCTTATATAGTAAAATACATTTTGGGTTAGGAAAATACAGAAAAATCTAGGACACATTAAAAATGTTATGCATAGATTGATATCTATGAATAAGTTCTATCGAGTAAGCTAGTGGTCTTATTCTCTATACGGAATAAAAATGTCTAACGAATCTAGGAGTTCACTTACCCTACTTTTAAATTTTTCACTTCCCCAATCAAGGTGAAACACATAAGAATACTCAATCTCAAACCACAAACTAAAGAGTTCATCTTCAACAGTTGACATAAGACTTTTTCCTAGACTGAGTGGTTATCATGGAATTCCTAATCAGTTAAACATTTTCTGATTCCTCTGGTACAAGACAAGTTCCAAGTAGTTCTGCCTCTCGTACCTCTAACTAGCTTAGAGGCGATAAAAACATCCTTTTATATAAGGCCTCATAAAAATCCATCTATATTGCAACCTGAAAGATGTTATTGTAAGTGAAATCTGAAAGAAGAACATGTTTCTCCTAAGAACCCCCAAATTCAAGGACACACACATGGATAAATTCTTAAAACACCTATATCATTCACTCTTTCATTCCTTTGGGTTAAGGGTTTAAAACGTTCCTAGTAAAACCTATGTACCCAATGCCTTCTAGAACCCTTTGTATAACTGTGACATGAAACATGTAAACATGTCAGATACAATAGAACACAGATCTCTATGTCCTCCATAACATATAGCCTCCCTACTTAGTCTATAGATATGTTCTCTTGAATATGCAAGAAGTGGGAGAAATCAATCAACCTAACAATGAGGACACAAACTATATCATTACCTATAAATGATCTGGGAAAACATGAAATAAAATCAAGGAAGACATCATACCATTTCCACCTCAAAATTGACAATGACTTCAAAAGTCACAACAGTTGTTGATGTTTTACCATCACCTGTAGATTAGTGGAAATAAAAGAAACAATTTGAGCTATATCCCATTTATTAACAGGAAAAAAATATTTAAAAACTATGTCCTGGTACATTTTTGTGATAAAAGGATCACTACCCACATATAAGCATGATATTACCATGGAAAATCATCATAGATATTTTCTAGAAACTAGTCATGCCCATGTATACATAGAGCCTCATTAACATCTATTGACGAATCCTGTGATGAGTCTTCTTCTTTGAAAACATACCTTAGAACTAGTCCCTAGTGATGGGAAATATTCCCTATCTTTTCTTGTTCCTTGAGGGTATTGTACTTAGCTAAATTTATGAGGGCAACCATCCTATGATTCGTCTAAACCTCAACACACATATTTGAAACCATGGCCACAAGTTGCTTCTCGCCACTAGACTCCTAAACCACATGTGTTTGAGTCTTCTATATCAAAACATGGGATACAATATTTTAATGTCTAATCATATAGGTAAGCCCCAAATAAATGTATTATAATAATTCAACCAATCATAATTGTACAATATTTCATTCATTCTAAGTAAATATAAACTAGAGGATTTTATGGAATATGAAAAGAAAAAATTTCTCCCCCAACAAGTAATATCTCCAATAATATAAAGCATCCACCACTACTAATAAATTGAGATTGTGTGTTAGGTAATTCCACTCATGTGTCCACAAATGAAGAGACCCAACACTATGACTCACTCATCCGACATCAAAAATTCTCCCATCCCTATTACTAATGCATAATAATAAACTGTATAACTCCATCCTAGCTCCGAGGGAATTATGATGGAAGCTGAAGTAAGCTTAGATTTTAATTCATAAAATTATTTTCTAACAAGATTCCAACCATATGAATTTTACACCCTTCTTAGTCAAGCCTGTTATAAGAACTTGTTTGCATGAAAATCCTAGATAAAACATTTTGAATACCTAGATAGAAAAAATAAACTCTATATACAAAATATTTTTTTTGGTCTTCTCCTAGGAAATTAAATCACTCACTTTAATTTTGTTTATTATTTCTCATGTCACTGAGATGATATTCCCAAATAAGGGAACTTTTTCAATCAAAAATAAGAATTTAGTTAGCTTTACATAAATTTGGTGCCATTGTAGAATAGCCATATTGATAGTTAGATTATGATAATGGTCATGTTTAGTGTGGGAAAATACCAGTATTTAATCCACAAAGACTTCCATGAATGAATCAACATATTGGTGGAAAATCCTGTTCATCAATGTGATGAGAATAGGTGTCCCAATCATGATATAAATCTACATTACTAGGTACTCATAGAAGCCACACATTATTTGAAAAGCCTAATGAGTTATTTATGATTTCCTGACATGCGCCTGATTGTAAAATGTACTCATATAAATATGTAATGGCACCATAAATCCTCATAGATAGTAAAATATATCATCTATTTGAGATATAGGATATCAGTTCTTAACCATAAAATAGTTCAAGCATAGATAATCCAAAAAAAATAAAATGGTACCAACAACCTTCTTTCTAAAAAGAACCATTGAACCCCATGGATAGGTACTAATTAAAATACAACCCTTAGTTTCGATCTCTTACAACAACATATTGAGCTCCTATAGCTCGATAGGTGACATCTTGTAAGAAGGAATGGACACTGATGGCACTCCTAACACAATCTCTATAGTAAATTCCACTTTTCTTAACATAGTTACCTATAAAATTCCACTGGTAAGATTTACCTAAAAGGATTCATCGTGGAATGAAATATTATAGTTCTCTTACCCTGATCATCCATATAGTGTCCAACAATCTCATATGTTACTCTACCTAGCCCCAGATGCTCGAGTCTAACTCGAGTTTCATGGACATAACATTCTCCTTGATGAATATGTCTACAAACTTATGTCAATTTAAATGTCATCCTCCAATGAAAAAGAAAATAAGTATGGATTTTAATGGAATCTACCAATCCATCCTAATAATTACATCAAATCCAATCATGTGGAGGATGAAAAAATTCCACACTAATAGGTAACCACACCCCTCTATGGGGAATTCCTCTCATCAGAAAACACTATCTAGTCAGACACCAAACAAGTTATCGAGTGTCACTATTCCATATACATACTAAATATCAAGGTCCAAACTATCCAGAATTCATCCATATATAATGGAGTGTGATTCAACTATGTAAAGCAAGGAAGAAAATATGTAGTTTCTTCTAGAATAGTACCTCAAATATTAGAATTTACATGGATCTAATTCTTTAGTGTTGGTTTCACTACATGTAAATGGAACGTACTACATCCCTGAGATATAAAACTACTTCCTTGAGAAGGCCCACTCTAATTATTCAGTGAAACATAAGTCACATTTCCCATACCTTGACCACCATCTCATTGTGAGTGGTCAGTGTTATGCCAATTTCATGGATAGTGAGGTACTATAGGCCCCTCTATAGAACGTTGAGTCTGTGTGGATCATCTCCCACTAGGCACAAGTGGGTAGGTCATTTATTAGAATTAAATAGGACACATCCATCCTAAAAATTTTCATTCAACTTGTTCCCTTATATATTTGATTATCATGTGCCCATGATTTCCATATTGGTGACATATAAAAAAAAATTCAGTATGAGTTATATGACTCCCACTAACCCTATAAGAAACCTTTAAATGATGCTTCTATCCACTAGAATAACTACTACTATATATGGGTACTGAATTTTTCAAGATCGCTATTTAATGAGAGCACATCCCCACATAATGTTGGTGTAAATCATCAATGCTCGGTAATATGGGCCGAATAATCCTTTACAAGAATTACTCCCATTTGAAAGTTCATGAACACTCTAGCTTGGTTACATTTCATTGTCAATAAAAATATGTAATCATAGAAGTGGTTCTAGAAGTCCTTCTAGATCATATGAGGATGTCAATATTTTTGTGTAATTACATCCCACCGTCACATTGTATAATCGGAAACCATATAATTTTTGGGCATGACTCGCTTCTCTAGAGGGGTGTCTAGATTCTCAAATATATAAATCATGGTCTCCAAAATTGTATTAGAATCCTAAGTACCACCATACCCTGAAAACATAGGTGGATGTTATTATTGTAATTCTTGTTTCAACCCTACCACAATCATGGTTGGTCGATAAAATCCTTTCTAATACTATATTATATAATAGAAACCCTTTATGAATTGGGTGTCTTTTCCCAATTCAATAATCATTGGTTTTGTCGTATGTGAATCTACAGGAGGTAACACTAGAGACTTAGTCCCCAAAACCTACAGAGCAAGGCCATCCATACCCTTCAAGACTAAGACACATGTCTTTTGTGGTGGAACGATTCAATAATTATAAATTCACGCCTCCAAATATATATCAGTAGATGTAAAAATTTCAGATAACTCTTAGGATGGGTAAAAGCCTTCTAATATTCATACTAACATATCTCTATATACTAATATAGTGAGATATAGGTTAAAAGGGATACCATATAATACAACTAGAATCATAATAGACACTCCCTACTACCCACTACTATAGATAAGTTTTGGTCAAGGACTCATGTCACATGACTAAGTTCACATTATATGGTTTTTAAATTATATTTTATATAATAAAACACTCTATACATTGAAATTGGAATCCCAATTAAATGAGAAAATTTTCATTTTAAAGTTTCCTTTTATTTTTTTAAATACTTGTTTACACAGATATATATATACATACATCCAAATATTACTATATTTTTAAATGAATCTCCATCCTATATTTATAAATTGTGTACTCTTATAAATTTCAATTTCACATAATGTAATTGTTACCTGGAATTTATATGATGTAGCAGGAAATACAAGGTCATATAAAATTATTTTATTAATTTATTTCCCATTCTAAATATATATAATTACTCTCTTTATAAATTACCAATGGAAATCAAGAAAAAAAGAAACCAATGTTTTATCACAAGGAACTAATAGTCCATGAATAAATCCCAATATAATTAGTTAGTAAAGGTTTCATCATCAATTTATATGTGAAAATACCATTATATTGCTACATGAACATTAATTAATCCATTTACTTTATCCCTATATGATGATTTATCAAATCCACATATACATGAATTAAGGCACTAGACAATATATTTGTAGGAAATTAAATAAGAAAGTAAATGTGGATAGAAAAAATTCAGATCATATAAGTCCTAAAGTTATAATGACGATTGATGAAAAACTACGACCTTACTACACTAGAAAATAGTGAAATTAATCTATATCCATTAAATTTACCATAATAAAGTCTAAATATAGTTTAATAACGTAATTTTGAATGTAATACATCCATAATTAAAATAATCAAATAACAATATAAAACCATATTGGGTAATATTCCATTCCTCATGTACATGGTTTAGCTTCTCCATGGGATAGAACCATTACAAAACTCTCGTACACCCCTAATATCATATCTAGTACTCTCAAACAATGTAAAAAATTAAAATAATTGGCTATGGGACCACATTTCAACATCCTCACATGGGAGACAGTAAAACGATGCACTGATTTTGAGGGTCACTTGGCCCCAAGCGCACCTCCCCATACACCAGATGCTACTCACTAGAAGTGAGGGTGGGCCGGTGGGCCGACTATATCCCCTTATAAGAGTATCATAAAGGAAATTAATATAAATAATAATTTCTATAAGAAAAATAAATAAATAACTTCAATATCAAGGATAGTAATCAATGAAAAAAAGGATAAATATCAATACATATTTAATAATATTCATTCCATAGGCCAATTCAAATTCAAAATAATGTCATGGAATTCTGATGTACCAAATTAGAAATATTTGAGAAATCCGGGAAAAGGATTATAAAACATGCTATAAAAAATTAAATGTGATAAAAAGTTATCTCCAATAGGATACCTATCATATTCTCAGCCCTCTTACCATATTTTCCCTAACACAATATAGAAGGGAACATTCCCTTATCGAAAACATGAACTGATGATGTCTGATTAGATACTGTAGGCCTCTAGAGTAGGATTTGAGATAAACTCAGTAGGACACATGAACTGTTGTGGAGAATAATATAGTCTATTTATATTGAAAAAATAGTGTATAGGTATAACAGAAAATAAAAGGTGCAAAAAAATAAATATAAGTTTTCTCATGTTCCTATAGGACCCCTGGTCGACTCTACATGCTTTTTAATAGACCAGAATGAGTCTAATATATGTTTACAAAGTGCATAAATTTATAAATAATAATATATAATATGTATACATGTATATACACTAAATATGTATGGATATACATTGGAATATACATTGATACTATGTGCTAGGAAGACCCGGAGCATAACTCAGTTTTCCATGCATAGTCTAACAATATATAGACTCCACCAAGGGTACTAGCCCTGAATCTCATGATAATACGATATGTTAGTATTTTCACTGGATATAGTGGATTTCGACATCATTCCCAACACCTGATGTAATGAACTGTGGAATTTCATACTCATCATCGAGGTAAACAATGTGAATATCCATTCCCATGATCCAAAATAACGTAGAGTGAAAATCCATGATCAATAATTCCCATTACTATTTCATGATGACAAATTTACATCATTTAATCATAATAAATATAATTTATTTCCTCTTACTAATTTACATTCACATAATTCAATTTCACAATAGCATTAAAAAAATATTAATCCTGTTTTCAAGTAATAACATGTGATGTGGCATTGTAAATCACATTTTTTTAATTGATTTAATCCATTTAATTTATAAAAAAAGGAAATTCTGTATAAATCGTAAAAAATCACTTAAGAGGTGGTTGGTCAATTAATCAAATATATCTAGGGAATTTAATTAAAAACACCAAAAGGTGTGGACACGAATGCGGTAGTAATCCGATAAATAGTTTAATAGGGATAAAATAGAATATACGAACAAGGTCAATTTAAAATAAAAGAAATATTCATTTTATGGAAATTAAAAAAAAGAGTCGGTCATGAGGAAAAATGGAATATTCCCTAAAAAGTCTATAAATTTTGAAAAAATCACTAAATCGTTTACCTTAGGCATCTGGATGGATCCTCATCTTTTATCTGAATCAGGTTTGATGTAAAGTGGAAGAGATTTCTGAAAAACAAAAATTTCAAGAAAATAGAGCATGCGATATCACAGAAAAAATTACATATAATATGGAGATATAAATTAAAAAAATGATGGAAGAGGATTATAGCTATTATATCAGGTATTGAACACATCTGACAATGAATAAAATAGAGTCCAGATGCAGAATTATATTCAAAAACTAAACTTGGAGGAAGAGAGAGCTTCTAATGGGACAGGGAGAGGGGGAGATTATTTCCACTAGAGGAAAGAAAAAAGTTGAGTGAATTGTTAAATAAATAGTGGAAATTTGGTATTTCTCCTTTGTTTTAAAGAGGCACATAGTTTTCCCAAATAGTTGTCCAAAATGTGCTCCACATACTGTCCATGTATAGTGTCCTACATGGTTGTGGGGCACCGTTTTTCCCACCTTGTTCTAACTATGCATCACCCTATTCTTATGGAACACACCCCACATGGGCTATAGTGTACAATTAGAAAAATCATGATCAGATCATGTTATCTACTCTAGGGATCTCTATAGAACAACAAATAATTTATAAAACCATGTGGACTAGGCATCATGTTTTCTACTAACCATGTGTCCTATATTGTTCCTCAAAATTATGGAGATTTGGGAAATGAAAAATCCTCAAACACTCCTGAATTCTTCTTTAAACCAAAGGTTACAATTACTAGAATAATAAAATAAATCTCAAATAAAAAATTGATATGTATCTTCATAAATTTTGGTTTGATATATTAAACTCACATTGTATTTTATTCATTATTTATCAAATTTTTTACCACATTCATTGAATAAATATTTCCTTTTATATTATGTAATAAATATTTACCATATAAATCTACTCCACTCATCTATAAAGGAACCCCTATCATAATCCCAACTAAAAAATTTACTTCATATTTATCATCAATGCAAACCTAATTTACTACCATAAAAAGTATCTCACATGTATGAGAGTCTATAACCACAATAAGAAGACCCAAATGTCTCTTTTCCAACGGTCCCTCATAGAAAATATCTAAGTGTTAAACATATATTTTATATTTTTATTAACCATTCATATATATATTATTCATCAACATCATCTTAAATTTTTTTTATAGTAATAAAATGATTATAAAATTATATATCATCATTAAAAGTAATTTTATAAATAAAAATAAAAATAATTTCTTAATTCATTTGGTCATTGTAATGTGTTTTTATGTTATTCTTACTACCTTTCTCAGTGATATTATATATTTCACATCAATAATTATTAATATAACCAAAATAGATATAATTTAATTTATTAGTGATGAGTTTAAAACACTTTCAATATTTTTTTATGGGTAATGTAAAAAATAATATTCAATTATAAAATAAAATCATTTTGTGAAATCAGAATTAATTATTAATGTTTTTATATGTTTTTCATGTGAACCATCATAATAATTTTCATTTAATTTCCATGGGAATATAGAATAATATCAAACACATATTTTGCATCATCATGAATATTCAATATTTATTGAACACATGTTGATGTTGGAAGAACTAGAACCATTGTCCAAAATAATACATGGAAAATAGGATAATTAATACCTAAATAATAAATTCAACAATAAATGATTAATAAATATGTAACATTCAATTATAAATATTTGGTAAAGGATAAAAAAAATTCAAACAGTTATGATATATATGAAAATAAATCATATTTTTTTATATGAGACCTTAGGGAACATCCAACTGACCAAAAATCATTGGTAAAGCTTTCCTTATACTCTCACACAGAATTAGAGGTTGTTTAAAACAAAATCTTCAATTGGGAAAAAAATTCTCATCTCACTCTCTTTAGGCCGATATATTTTTTCCCCTCGTTATTTTTTTGTTGTACACATATTATTTCTCTTTCACCTAAAATAGTGAAAAATTATAACTTAAAGATGTATGTAAGTTGTGAAAACCTTATCTCTTATTATATAACCAGAATATTTCTCCACTATGTACATATTCATTATATTATTCTCTGGATAAACTTACATTAAATTCAATGGTTTATTAAGGATAGTTTGTATTTAAATTGAATCTCTTTAAAATAGTTTTAAATGAATCTTCATTTTTAACATTCTCTATATGAAGGTATATTCATGTCGACTTCTTCAATTTTTCTAAAAAGATTCATCACCATGTTTTCAAGCTATTATCATGTAATTTCAATTCCCATTACATTAAAAAATATTTCTTATTTCAAAATTATTATTATAAAAAGTAAAATATATGTATTTTTTTCAATCTGATTTTTTAATGTTTTTATAACTTTTTTTTCATTTATGTCAACATCCTTTAATGATTTTTATTCTTTAATGATGATGTGATAAAATTATACTATCCACCTTTTTCATCAAGATAGATTTGATTCCTATTTTGTAGTAATCATTATGGATTCCATTTCATTATCATGGGTTAGTCATTAATTGATGTGATTAAAAAAGTTATTATATTCTTTTTTTATTGATATTAATAGTTTTTCATAATGTGACAGGTGGGTCTATTACAAAACATAAATGAAATTTGTAAAATTCTAAATCTCATGAAATAAATATATGATAATGGTAGTTAGTCCATGTATAATTTGTCATGTAAAAAAGTTGTTATACAATTCCCACTGTATTTTGTGTAGGTGGTCATCCTAGTCCAATGTCATTTGAGTGTCTTATTGGTTATATTGAAATATTTTATGATTTCCATACATATTTTTATTCTAGACTCTTATGTTATTACATTTAAATATGTTGTTTTCTTATGGATTATGATTATTGACTTGTGTATCCAAATTCATAAACTCATATCCTTTTTTATATTAAAATATTTATTCATTAATTTTTATTTTATTAAATATGTCTTTTGGGTATGATTTTCATTCGGTGTGTCCATACAGCTTGGTTATTATATCATTCAAACTGTATCATCTTATACGCATTTATGATATTATATTTACATCATTTATGTTTAACAATAATAATAATCATAACATATAATTTATTAAGTATTAAATTCCAAAAGCAATGATGAAGAGTATTACATATAATATTTTAATAAGGGTGCCAATGTGAATATCTTTTATGCGATTTCTTGATGAATTGGTGTAAATTAATTTGATTATGTATTTGGTATTTAATTATAGAAAAATAAGATCTAGGGTTTATTATCTTTTGATATGTATGAAACTTTCATTTATATTGTTTTATTGTTTTTTGTATGTCATGATAATGTAAGCTCAATTATAAAAACATTGAAGTTCTATGAAATCCTCATCAAAAAAGAGAAATTCAATCAAATAATTGGACACATCAACAAATGTAATGAACCATACAAAGTGATTATATCATACCAACATATCTTTTAGATGTATCTATTATAAAAATTTATAATCAATCAAATGTAATTCTTATAAATACTATTATATATAAAATTACATAGGAATTTCCAAAATATGTTAACTAAAACATTTTTATTTTTTGAATTTTGGATGTAAAAATTTTATCATCAATATTTTAGATAGTTATGATAAATTTGATTCTAAATTATATGATGAAAATATTTTGGGATATACTATTTTATGTGATGTCTATAGATCTTATAACAATATAAATATTATTGTTGAATAATTTATTCATATAAAATTTGAGTAGAAATATTTAAAGGAGATGACTTTAAAAGAATATAATATTGAAGAAGACTCTATAAAATTACATTTTTAAGTATATTAAACTCAATTGGTTGTTGTACCATTTTATGGGATGTGTAAATCAAGTCAAAATATAATTTTGTAGATCTATAAAGATCACCTTAATAAGAGAGTGACTGGTATGATTTATTTATAAGTGAAAAAAAATGATTAGAAATGAATTTTTTTGAACACTCAAATTTTATTCAACATTTTATAATAAATGATGTCATAAAAGCCTTGAATGACCGAAATTTTCTTCCCTTCCTCAATGTAAAAAATATTATTCATTGAATTGTGTTTTAGAATTACTTGAAACAACTAAATATAAAATGGTTACATGAAATAAATTAATGTTTACATATTAAATAAATTAAACATGATAGGTTATAATGAATAAATGTAGATTTTTCACTTCAGGATATAGTCAAGGATAATTAATTGAAAATAAGGGGGCTTTTTGAATAGATATTTGATTAAAATTTATTCATATTTTATAGTCATATGCAGTTTATCTAGGATTTAATATTAGTCAAATTATTATGAAAATTAAATTTCATAGTGGGATTATATCATAGGATATCTATGTTAAACATTAATTGTTATTTTATGATAGTAAGATGAAAGATCATTTGTTTCATCATACTAATAATTGTTATGGATTTAAATTGGAACATGGTTCATAGTATGAATGATTTTAATCATTTATACTTATAAATTTTTTTATCAATGGAAATGCTGAAAAAAATATTTTACTACGTAGTATTGTAAGGATATTTTAATTATTAATATTTAAGAATATTATTTTTGTTTTCTTATCAATTAAAATATCTAGTAATTAATATTAGGATTTGATGAATAATGAGTTTTACATGATTTTATTGGGAGAAATAAAATTCTTCTAATGATTTTATATTTCTCAAAGATAAGATGGAATTTTTTAATTAATTATTGTACTATAAAGGGTTATTGATTAGAATTGGACTTTATTCCTTTCATATAATTAAAAATATAATGAGTAGTTATTATATAATGGGTGGGGATTCTTATATATGTTTAAATTATCATAAAAATATTATAAGTATGATTAAAATCTTATTATTTGAGAAATATATTAGACATGACATGAAGATAATTGTATATATGTGTGCAATATTTCAGGATGATCTAATAGTTATTCATTTTATTATAGTTAAATTAATTTTTTAAGTATGAAAAATTATTTGTCAACATTGGAATATTCTTCCCAAATTACACATATTTTGAACAATTGGGTTATTCAAATTATGATTTAGGATATTGTAGGATAGATAGATAAATCCATCGTGGTATGTATCATTAATATAATAAAATTTCTGATTAACATAGCTTAAAGTATAAAATTACAGTAGAATATTCACCACCTAAAGAACAATATTTCACTTTAGTAAGATTTTTTCCCACAATCATTTGATCATAAAAAAATTATCTATTTTTTCTATTAATATTTAAGTAAATAATATTTTGATAGTTTTTCTACCATGTCTATTTCAAATATCCCTTTACATCATCCCAAATTGAATAATATTTGAGTGAGTAATCATTTTAATATATATCCTATAATGAAAGGTTATATATGTAAGCGGTTTTCCATTGGTAAGATAAAATTGTTACAATATTTATTAATCTACTATATTATGGAATGTTTCTAATGATTTTGAATCACTTTTTAATTATGAAATCCTGAGGAAATATCTATAAAATATGAATTATTTTCAAATTTCAAGTTTATCATCATTTATATTTTATAAACTCTATTTTATTAATCTTTATAGTTGGTAATGTATGACATATTCTAAGAAAAATTCATTCCTTGTTATATTTTGTAAATAAAAATACATTTGGAATAACGGGTAGTATACCCTAATGTTGTTATCATTTTAATAAACAAATAGTATATTTTTTAAACTATGTAATTCTACATGAGAATGATGAAAATTCTATTTGATCTATTTAAAAATTTGTAAAAAAGTCAGGTATATTTTTTTTTATTATAGATATATCATGTTATTTATTCTAGAATAATGTTTTTAATATATTATTATGTATACTAATGTTTATTTATTACATTTTTCTAGATGATTATTTATTTTTACTAGATCATTACTCTCCTTTCTAATTTTTTTTCTTATAAAAATTTCTATAGTTTTTGAGATTAATACATATAAAATAGGAGGAGAATATTGGGTTTGTAAAACCTAGAGGTTTTTTGAATTTCAATTTTTAATAAATTAAAATTCATTGATGAATTCTGATTTATGCCACAGAAATCTAATCTTGCTTTATACACAACACTTAGATATGCATGTGGTACATGAAAAAAATATTTTAGATTGTTGTATAATAAACAGTTTTTTCCTATGTATCACATAGTTTTGAGTTCCTTCAATAGCTAACATTACACGCATACCTGAGTTTTACTGAACTACAATATACAATTAACATTATTTTTTATTATGATTTTCATAACAAAATCAATTTAATGGATGGTATTAATATGATTAAACAGATTATGAAAATAATATTTAATCATTATTATTTTATCAATTATTCAGGTACTAATTAATTAGAAATGTATGTAACATCTATTTGAAAATAATGAAATTCTTTTTTGAGAAAATATTTCTCTACGCACAGAAACTTTTTATCTTAATAAATTAAACAAAAAGAAGTTGATTAATGATATTAATGTAATGTATATATATTAAAGTAAACCTTATATTCATCATTCATATTATTTGTTTTATTAACATGAGATAAGAATTAATACAATTTTATAGATAATTTTTTTCTTCTAAAAGGTAGTTTTACCACCTTTTAATGGAACACGTATTTTAAATCTACATTTTGAAACTTTTATAAATTATATATGAAAATACAAACTTTATTTATAAAATTTATATTTAAAATTTATCTTAGGATAAAATTTTGTTATTTTTCTATGATGTTTCATTTGTGGATGAATAATGAAAAGGATAAATTTTAATTGAAAACTATTTTTTCTATTAATTTATATATTTAGATAAATTATATTTTTATTTGGATTTAAAGTGTATTTTTATCCATTATAAATATAATAATACAATTTATGAAATTTTTATCAATTTCTCATTGAAATAATATACAAAATCAATTCAATACATTGAATATTATCATTTAAAAACAAATAGTTTCACCCCATTTGATGAATTATTTTAAAATTAATTTGTGAAACTAATATCATCAGAATTTGGAAAAATTTATTAAATATTTATAATTAGAATAATTTATTATTTATAATAATTAAAAAATAATTAATTTTTAAAAATATTAGAGAATAAAATTGGAATTAATCATGGTGGTTATGAAAAAATTGATTTTAATAAGGGATTAAACATAAAACATAAGGGAAAAAATGACCTAGAATATTTTAAAAACCCCATTAAATGGAAATATTTATACCATATGACATCTTGAACCTAAAATGATTCATTATTAGTAGAAAATTATCTATAGAATACCTTCCAATATTTTTTTAACTTTTTGGTATTTATAAAAATGACACCCCTCATCCACTATAAAAGGGCAATCACCCACTATTAGAGTCATACCTCTCAAGAAAGTTTACTCATCCAAAACCTTCACAAATAAAAACCAATATTCGCTAAATTTATCATAAAAAACTCACCCTGAGAAATAATCTAACCAATTAAATCCTTTTGTGTAAACCAAATAAAGATACCTAAAGATGAGGTAATGTTCGTCAATGAATGTTTTGGTATTATTTATTACAATAAACCCTTAAATTATCTTCATATAATGATTATATAAGAACCAGAGAATCTTAAATATATTAATTTTTTTATTTTAATGTTATTATATATAAATTCCCACTACTTCATCAAACATGCCATGAAATCATATTTGATTTGTTTAGTGTACTACCACATCATAATTTGATGTTAATTGTTCCTCCATTCCAAACATTAAATGTTTCGAATAATGATGTATATATATACTATTTTCTGTGATATATAAGAAATTTTTATTTATATATTTTCTGATAATTTTTTTACAATACATTCTATTATGATATCCATTTTTTGGTAATATGATAACATCGTTTTTGGAACTGTGGACTACCACCTCCTCAAATCTACGTGTTTCATTCACGGTTTATATGGATAATAATAAGGATGAGTTCAATAAAAATATGTGATATATAAGAAATAATAATACTTATGGAATTATAATATATATATGTGTGTTTTTTTGTGTCTCATTTAATTTCTTTCTATCAATATGATAAAAAAATAGAAACAATATTCATGCTATGTATGACAGACCGTCTCGATTAACGATGTATTTCATTTTCTATCACTAAATTTAAAAAGTTACACTAAATAAATATATAATAAATATATATTTTATTTATATCATGGTTTAAAATATGTAAATTATGAAATAAGTATTAATGTAGTAGGAATATAAATAATAAGTTAAAACTTATACAAAAAACAGAGCGGTTATTACCCAAAACAAAATTTTAACATTGGAATATTAATAAAATGATAATATAAATTCATTATCACATAATATATGCTATTATATATATATATATATATATATATATTGTTCTGTGTTATATGTATAATTATATTATATTTACTATAACATATGTTATAATATGTACTTAAGTGGTTGATACTTACAGAAAGTGGATTTTTATTCTCGCTTTTAATTATATGAGACTTCTGCCATATTCACCACTCCTTCCACTTTTTTGGTGTATATAAATCCATATTACAAACTATATCAGGAATTTAATTTTTTTCCTTGAATCTAAATGTTTCAATTTTTTTATTATTTGATGGATCCCACGATTCAAAAGTTATTCAAGTGGTATGATATTTTTGTCTCACTTTTTACTTTTCCTGAGGTATATGTTATATTCACTAGTACATTCATATATATGGTTTATATAATTACAATGAATTTATTTCATTATTATTCAAATAAAATATACTAGTATTTATATATCAATTTTAGAATCTCTCTTTCAAGGTTTTTAGGATTCACAAATTTCGAAATCAGAAAATGATTTTTGCCTCAATTTTTCTTCTTTAAGATGTCTATTATGATATGAAAATATATTCTTTCATGAGGTGTATATATATAGTCTATTTGAAATTTTATATAATGATTTTGTTTAATATTCATGATATTTTTAGATCCATTTTAGGATATTTTTCTGTGGGGATTTATATTAAAGGTTACAATAGTAGTAATATTTTTATGTTGCAATTTCATTATTTTTCCAGATTATTAATGATTAAGCTTCAAATGATAAAATCATATGATATATCTCTCAAGAATTGTATTTAATTTTCTATTATTATAGTTACACCTGATATCTTCATGGAATGGAACCATTTATAAACCCTTTTTTACATACAATAACTATGAATGTTTTTTATGAAAATCTTGCCTTGTTTTTCACTTTGGTCAGAAATCAGTTTTATTCAAAACCAATGTTTTCTAAAAAAAGTTTTAAAAAAATTAATTATTTTTAGTGAAACGAGCCTTATTTTATTTAATGAAATTTTAAATTTTTTAGGGTTTAATTCCATTAAAAGGACCTTATAATGATACCCAATAGAGTTACATGGGTCACGATAGTGTCTATAGCTTCTTCGAAGCCTGGGACCCCAAACGATTGGGAATGAAACATGCATGGACAGTTAGTAGTAACTATGATTTCTAGACCACATAGACTCTACTAATAGTGTGGGTTGAAACAGTGGAGGATCAAGGGCTACATGGTTTTTCTACAACCGTCAGAACCAAAGCACATGACTGTGCGATCCGCCTAATGTTTTTTATGGAAAAGTTTTTCATGGTTTGTGAATGGTAAAGGAAACAATGCACCTTAACCATGTATGGGTTTTCCTTATGTAGTTACTCGATCACGGTTTGTGCATAGTGTGGAAAAACTGTGTGAGCAAACTATTCACACACTATTTTGGGCGTGAAATTCCGAAAATTTCTTTAATGAACCTTTTGATATCTTTTCTTGTTTTATCCTCTCCATTTCTAGTGGATGTGTTTATTTCTACATCCCATGAGATCCCACCTTCCTTGACTGATGATTTTAAATTATTATTATATTCATTGTATAAATAAAGATTTGTTTTAAGTATCAAATCCTTGTATGTAGGATCTACTATCATATATCTTTCTATTTCAGTATATCTCCAATACCATTTTTTTATTTGGATGAAATAACTTTTTCAAAATTTATGGTGATTTGGATAGTTTCTTAGATTTCTAGAAACCTACTTTGAATCTGATGTTACAATCAAATTAGGAGTCATCTATAGCCCTAAGTTAGGTGGTCTTATCATTTACCATAATTGTATTAGAATTTCATTTCTTTTCCACAGTCCCTCATTCCATCCTTTTTCATGTGTTAGCATTTAATTTTGTTAATTAAATTAACATTATATATGCACCTAAATATACACTTTTTAATTATTTTTTCATAAATTATTGGATGTTGAACTTAGTTATGGACCCTAATTGGGTGTACCGACTTGAATAAACCTTTGTAGATAATTTTTTAATTGATTGGAATACCACTTAAGCATTCGGTTAAGGTTGAAAAGTTGATTTCCATATATTATACAAAAGTTTAACGAACCCGTGAAACTGTCTAAGTTCTCTTTCTATCTTATAATTGGAATTTTCCATGTTGGTAATTTTTCTATAGACCATGATATCCTATAAATGATTCATGGAGCCCTACAAAATGATTTTCCATGTTTTGATAGAAATAAAGGAATGTATTAAATATAATGGCTAATTCAGGTTGTTGTCACTTATTTAAATGGATGTACCGATTTAATGAAGTGTCATTAAAATTGTGGTAAGTCAATGCCTCCTTTTTATGATTAATTAAATTATAATTGTAAATTGAAAAGACCTATTAGAATTAGACTTTAAAATTAAGATACATGAGAGGTAATTCAACTTTTCCATTACATTAAATATGATCAATACTTTATATTGGATGTGGTATGATTGTTAGGGTTATATTGGGAATGACAGTTTCACAATCCCTTACGTGAGGTGTTGAGAATGAAATCTCACACCAATGACACTATTTGTATGGTGGTAAGGATGAACCATGTCCCTTGTTTGAGTTTTTTCATGATAAAACAGTAACATTCTTGAGTGATGAACTTCTTGTCTGCCACTCATTATGAGATATAGGGATAATATGTTGTTTCTTGAGCATATTGGATAGTATATACTTGTCATGGATGTCTGAGTTATTCCCTGGTCCAGCTAGCACCTTTTAGTCAAGGTATATGGTCACTTATGTCCACATATACTTGGTTCATATTGGTGGATGAAATATATAAATCTGATGTATATATATTATTACATTATATATATTTATTGTTCAGACATTCATTCCTTCCATGAGCTACGGAAGGTATAACTAACAAGTTTTATTTAGGAACCTCAGTGGGTAGTTATTTATTTATTTATCATTGTTAATTAATTACTGCATGGATTAAATATAGACACCATTGATTGTGGCCTAGTGGGATTTTATCTCACACATTACGTAGTCCACCTTTGGTACTGGGATATATTACTTATTTGTTGGAATATATAAGGGAAATAATCTTGTTAATGATTTTTTATAAGGTTGTCCTATAGATGAAACATAGAAGCAGTTGTTTCAGAATACGCTTGAGATACTGGTTGACAAGTTTTTTTCATTTTTTTGCCTTTTTATTGCATGATTTTATATATCTATCCCATGTTCCCCTTTTCTATGTCAACATTCCATGCATCTATGTATAATACACTACCTAGTGGCTTTTGTTTTATTACTTAGTTTCATAGTTTATTTATTTATTAGTTCAATATATATATTTATGATTCTTCTATTTTATGTTTATAGTTCACTCTACAATTTCACTACTACAATTGGGTATAGTATCCCTACTACATCTCCTTACAATGTCGATACTTGTTGGTAGCCATTGACATATGATGATGCATACTAGAGGAAATATATCCTTCTGAATTGGGTCATTCTTAAGTAGATGTCGTGTCATGACGTTACATAGTAGAATCAGTGATTATTTCACATTTTTCATACTATTTGGGTATTAGACATGTGACTAGGATTTAGAGGAACTATGAAAAGACCCTGTTCTTGGAAATAGGTTTCCTAGGTATATGGGGAACCGTAATTAACTAGGATGGGAAATTGTAGTTATTATTTTTGGCCATTATCATTGATATTACTTAATCGTTGGGTGAAAAACTGGTTTAATGTTATTATTATCCTTAAAATTTAAATGGTATTTCATTACCATGCCTAATGAAATGATGGAGTTTCATTACCTACATCATCATAGGAACAATATGACCAATATTCCATGTATTTTTTCTTCTCACATGTATAATAACCATTTATTTTCATGTTGAAAATTACTGGTGCCTTGATTATTGAATGAGATTCTGTTGAATTTCATGATATGGATTTGAAAATATAATTGACATTTAAAGTTCCTTCCTTAACCTAACAGTGTTTTCCTACATAGGATATCACAGACACCTTAATAATTTAAATATAGTGCATTGAGCTATAGAACAATGGCCTCTTTGGTAGGAATGTATTATAGTGTGGCTTAAGTGGATGCCATATTTTGGTTCACAATGAGTTTTGGACCATATGGATCAAAAATGTAAATCCATTATATTTAACCATCTAAAAAGATTTAAATACTTGAACAATAAAAATTTAAAACTACTACTACTTTTAAAGAAAAAATGTTAGTCATATATATGTGGAACATATTCCTGGACACAAACTCGTCCATTGTAGTTGGTAGTTGGTGATTCTCTTACATTCTTATGGCCATTATGGTCTCTTCTACTACAATGACCTGGATTTTGGGGTAGGATAAGAGGTGTGATCATTTTAGTAGGAAGGAAATGAACACATAGTAGTATTCTATCTATAATACATTCAATTTTTGGAATCTATTAGGAGGTGTGCATTTGGAATTTTAGTATCCTTTTTCCATGACATCCTCCATTCATGTTCTCTTAAGGAGATGATGAACATGAACCTAAGGTTGTTGGCCTTGAGCCACCAGTGATTGCTCTTAGAATTACACCTATGTAACCTCATCTTATTCATGATATAGGTATTGGTTCCTAGTTCTGAGAGGTATTTCTACGTATGCTATAGAATATAAAAGGTGTTGTTTGATCTGAATTCAGTATGGAAGAATTTATAATGGATTTTTTTAATAATCATCCACCCACCTTCTTAGGGGATGGTAGACCACATGATGTTGAGAAATTGCTCTACTCAATACTTTCTATATTTGACCATCTATGGATGCCTACGGTGCATATGGTCAAACATTCAGGTTATATTCTATGCAATTCCTCCTAATGGTGGATGGATGTAATAACCTACTAATATCATAATAGTGAAATGGTTTCGGAAGATTTTCAGACTATATTATATTAAAACTTTATTCCCCAAAATCTAAGGGCTGAATGAGATAGATAATTCATGAACCTATAGTAGTATAGTTTGTATTTTATGGAATAATTCACTCATTTTGTTAAGATGTATAAGTTTCTCTAACTCTTGCGAATTATAATGTCAAGAACTCAAGGATGTTCTATTATGGTATGGTCTATACTATCCAATAAAAGGCCAATGTATTCTAGTTGACCATTATTTCATAAATTATCTAGAATACCCTAATTACAGAGTGAAATTTGAGAGATGTTTATAGTGCGTATAAGGGTGGTTTGACACCTATATGTACCAGTGGTTCTTCTTATGGTAAAAATATATGTTTTGAGGCTGATCATTGTGGTAGTAGTAGTTAGGATCCTTGGGTTGATAGCTTTCTGATATATCACTAGTGTGGGATGTCAGGACACATAAACCCTCAGTGATTACAAAATCATGTTTAGTATAGATGTTGGGATAGGATGGGCCATATCCTGCATTTCATCATGATTTTACATCATTTCCTTGAAAGTGGGGATCTTCACCTATTTCAAAATAAAAAGTGGGGCTATTAGTAACACAATAGTATGAAAGATGGAATACAACTATATCCTGAAGCTGAGGTGGTTATCAGGGAAGAGGGTATCAAACTCATTATTCATAGTTCCAATAATGTTGGCTTTCTCATGTCAATTAGGCAATGAGTCAGGCATACGATACTAGCCAGTTTCATGAAGTCTAGCCTATGAAATATGAGTAGAGTGCCGATCCTTCTACTTTACAAGGAAGCATTCTAGTATCCTCTACTTTAGTGTCTATTTTATTTGAAACATTAGCATCTCACTCATTTAAATAAGAGACCATCTTTGATATTATGTTCATCGGGATCAACAACATTCATTTATTTGTGCCACTTGATACCTTGTTTAGTATCCGATCAAAGGGTGTTCACCTTTGTAAGTATTGTCCCTTTAATATTAGAGGCTACCTTTTCCTCTAGAATATTTTCATCCATAATATGACATGATTTGACATAATAATCCAAATGTGCTGGTAAATTCTCTATCGAGCCCATATAGACTACAATCATCATAGTGTGACATCTATATCACCAATAAGTGGTAGGCATGTGCATAAAGAATAATGGATATTTATGAAATGTGACTACGACACAAGCTATAGAGGTTGTGCAGTGTGAGAACTCAAGTTTCAATAATTTTCCTATATGACTAGGGATTAAGACTTGATATTTCCCCTCCTACAGTGGAGAATTTTAGGGATGTCTTTACTAAAGTCTTGTGTGGTAAACCTCTAGTATAGAAGGTATAATTAACTATTGAGATATTTCTAGTTGCAGAAAAAGTGGTCATTCCTCTTTATAGGATGGAAAATATAGATCATATAGAGCTCAAGAGGTAGTTGGAGGTTCTGGAGGCTAAAGGATTTATACTCCCCAACACCTCTCCTTGGGTTTCCATACTCCATTTTTCTAAGAATTAAGATGATACCCATAGTATTTTTGTGGATTACCGTCTTTCATACCAACTCATGGTAAAGAATTGATATCCATTTACTTTAATATATGACCTCATTGTTCAAATCTGGGGATGGATAGTGTTCTCAAATATATATTTGAGGTTGAAAAAATCACCTCGCTTGTGTTAGGTTGTCAGACATACCTCACACATATTGTTGGAGTATCTTTGGTCAATACAAGTACCTGGTTATTATGTTCGGTCTCATAAATACACCTATAGTTTATTGTGTCTCTATTGAACAAGGTCTTATCATGGTATCAAGATATATTCATATTTGAGTTTTTTATATCCCATTTAATTCATAATCCACACACATCCATGAAAAACATCTTTATTTTTTTAGAATACACCAATATAGGATCAACATTATTCTAATATTAGTAAATTCCACTATTAGATTGACAAAGTATACTTCTTGGGTCACATTATCTCAATGTCGGGTGATTGAGTAGACACATAAAATTTGAGAGATATATTTTTCTAGTAGTATCCCAACAATTTTATTGAAATTCAGAGTTTCTTGGGGACATTCGAGTATTATAGCTTCCTCATCATTGATTTCTCATGTCTTACTTTTCAACTTATGGTATTGAAAATTATGGGTGTAAAATTTATATCATCAAAATATTATGATTTATAATTTCAGGAGTAGAAGGGGAATTTGAATTCAGAAACAATATTAATTCAACTAGATCCAAGAAGCATATATACACCATACATTGATTCATTACGTATTGGGATTAGATATTATATGATTTTGGGTGAGTGAGTTGTCATGTATAGATCCTGTCATTTGAGGCCTCATGAGAATAATTACCGAATTTGTGATGTCATGCTAGCTGTTTTACTTCACACTATATGCTGAGGGAGACACTATCTACATGGAGTGAATTTTATGGTTCACACTCGTAATAGAATCCTCATGTACAGATTTACAATAAATGATTCTAAAATCATGTACTGCAGGTGGGTTGGGTACCTATATTAGACTGATTTTGAGAGTTCATACACTCCTGATAAAGAAAATATAATTGTTGATGATCTGAGTAGATGGACTCAGACATAGGCGGTTCAAGAGTCTAGTAGAAAATTTCCTCCCTTGGATTTGTTTTTTGAGATGTTTGTTGATAATCTGGTGGATCATGTGATGTCTATTCTCATAGCCTTGACAATTAATTATACTCTTCTAGAAGTGGAAAAAATTTAGAAACTATCTAATCCTAAAGGACTTATCATATGAGAATTTTATCTTAGAAGACGAATCATTTTCTGGTTGAACCTTTGATGGGGAAAATAATATAATATTCTAATGGAGTGTATGGTTCCCAGTAGACAATAGAGGGGTTATAATGTGGGAATTTCTTGCGTTGGCATGGGAAGTTCATCCTAATGTAATGATGATGTATCAAGATATGTGCCTGTATTGGTTTCTATGTCTGAAATGACATATTCCTGTAATTATCACTTAATATTTAATCTACAATCCAATGAAGGTGGAAAATCAACATCTTATAGGGATTTTAATTTTTTTTCCATTCTTTAGTAGAAGTGAGATGTTGTTTTTATGGATTTCATGATTGGTTTAACAATATAAACTCTTTGAAAAGATAAAGTGTGTGTAGACATTAATCATTTGATGAAGGTTTCACACTTATTAATTATATGAAAGACATTCTCAATAGATGAACTAGGAAGGTTTCACATTGGGGTGTTTTTATCTCTCCATAGAGCTCCACGTTCTATTTTTTTAATGGAGACACTCTCTTTACATCATAGTCTGGAAGGGAATGAAGCAGACCTTTTGTACATGGGTGATTCTGAGAATGGAATATCACCATCAGACTAATGGGAAAATGGAATGCATGACTCATGTTTTATAGGAAATTATCTATGAGCATGTCCATGACATTTGGTGTTCCTTGTAGAAACGCATTCCCCTTGTTTAGTTCGCTTACAAAAATAGATTTTATACTCACATTGAGATAGATCCTTGAAAAACAAAATATTATAGGTCTTTTGTTTAGATAAGGTATGACTATATGCAAGGGATGTTTTTATTCCTAGACCACATCATGTTTAGGAGACTAGAGAGTATGTCCAATTAATTAGTAAGCACTTGATGCTAGATCAGTCCAAAATGTATTCATATGCCTATAGACAAAAAAGACCTATCAAGATCAAGGTCATTGAATGGGGTTTCTTGCAAGTACCACCCAGGATGGAAAATATACGAATTCAATGGAAGGGTAACCTCTAACTGGGGTTCATTGGACCATTCCGATTTATAAAATCGATTGGACCAGTGTCTTTCTAGATAGTAATTCCTTAGAGACAAAATTCTTGGTATCATTTCGACCACATATCTTATATTCATCCAAATTATATATTCCCATCACATTAATTTCATCCTGATGAGGTTGATCTAGATGTGGATGGTTCCTTTGTTGACTATCCAGTTTGTATTATTGATCAGAGTATGAAGAAACTCAATGAAAGGAAAAAAAATTTGGTACAGTTTCTATGGAAGAACGATCGAGTATAAGATAAAACCTAAAAACGGGAATATGATATAAGAGCTGAGTGGGTAGAAATCTTTGCTGAAAATACCTATTTACTATCATATGCCCAGATTGGGGATGAGTTTATTTAAAGATGGGAGTTTCTAATGACTTGTATATTCTTGATGTTACACCTTTTTTTTGGGATAAATTCCTTTAAATGTATCTTACAATGTTACCCAATGCTATCCTAGGGTCATTAGGGTGCTTGGGGATTACTCAGATCTTGAAACCCTATAATTTTGGTGAATAATTATGTCACACTATTAGAATAAATAATTTCACCTAGAAAACATGGTCCCTACTAACCATGATAGGTGGGACAAAAGAGTAGTATGGGCCACACTATTTATCTAAAATCATGTAACCCAAGGTGAATGGTTATGTGATCTACCTGAAGTTTTTTGTAGGGAATTTTTCACGATTTATTCATTGTTAAATAAACCATACACCATAACTATGGGATGATTTTCCTTAAGTAGATTCATGAACATAATTTGACAATGGACTGGACAAACCGTGTGGCCAAACCATTTTTCCAAACTGCATCCATCCTATTTTGAGGATGATATTCCAAAAATTCCATTAATAACCCTTTAAATATCTTCTTCATTTCTCCAACACATTTCTAGTAGGTGGTTCTGTTTCTTCCTTGTGTGAGCTCCTATCTCCATTGATCTATAATTTCATGTTACTCTTGCATGTATTATATAAATCAAATTCTTTCATAAGCATCAAATCCATCTTTGTAAGATCCAAAATCCCCTCCCATCAAAATTATATTTTATCTTCAGATAAATTGTAATATCTAGGTTCATGATGTTTTCACATTTTTAGGGATTCATGCCATTCAATATATTTATCTCAACATACCTCAAATCTAAGGCTTTTATTGTATGAGGAGTCCCAAACAGCCCTAAAATTGGTGGACTCATTGTTTTCGCCAATAGTTTTGGTGCTTCATAGATTTTTGTAGTTTTTCACACAGATATTTTTAGTGTGTCGCCATTTATTTTATTTCATCAAATTAAATTTTTCTAAGAACCTTGATTTTTCCATATTGATTATTGTTTCATAAATTAGAGGATGTTACCCTTGGTTATGGGAAATTCTTGGGTGTACCTACTTGATTAACCATTTATTATTAATTTTTTAATTGTTAGAATACCTTTTAAGCATTCACCTTATATTGTAATGTGAAATTAATTATATTAAAAATAAGTTTACCGAAACCAAGGCTCTTCTTAACTACTTGGACAAACTTATAATTGTTATTTCCCATGTATATAATTTTTCTATTTTCCATAACAACCTCTAAATGACTCATCGATCGTTGTAAATTGGATTTCCATGTTTTTGTATATATAATGGCATGTATTAAATAGAATGTCTTGTTCATGCTAGTGTGCCTACATTAAATGGATTTAATGGTTTAATGGAATGAATTATAAATGGTGGTAAGACCACACTACTTGTTTATTCATTATTTAATCATTATTGTGATTTCTAATTCATTATTATAATTAGACATAAATGTTGAGATACATGAGAGGTGATTCCTTGTGTCCGTTATTATAAATAGGATTACGCCTTGTCATTGATTTTGGTATGATGGGAGGAGTTCTATTTGGAAAGATGGTTTCACGCAACCCTACATCATGTGTGGATCATGACATATCACACCACTGATGCAATTTGGATGGTGTTCATGACACACCACATTCTTTTTTCATGTGTTGGCCTGAGGGAACCCTCACCATATCCAGTGAGGAACATAACATCTCCCACTAATTATCATATGTAGTTCACATACCTTGTTTCTTGAGTTTATAGGATTGTTTGGATTTTTCATGGATGTTTGAGTTATACCACAATCGATATATATCCAAATATTAAATGTATAATTACACTTATGCCTGCACATACATGGCTCATATGGGTGGAGTAAATATCTAACTATTCTATATAAATAATATAATATTACATATATAGTTTCTGTTCATACGTTCACTCTATCCGTGAGCCAAATCAGGTAGAACATGCATGTTTTGTTTTGGAATCTTAGTGTGCTATTAATCAATTATTCAAAATTGTTAATTATTTATTTATATTTATACACGGATTAGTTTTGATCAATAATTTTATTAATTCTAGAAAACACTGGTGGTGGCCTACTAGGATTGTTTCTCACACCCTACTCATGATTTCATTAGAACCAGACTATATTACTTGTCTTCGTGTCTGGATAAGGGAAAGATCCATGTTATAGACTTTTGATATGATTGAAAAATATATGGAAAATATGAGAAAATATTTGATAATATGCTTGAGATGATAGTGGAGTAGATGTTTTTAACAACCTGAGCTTCCACGGTATGCTTCTCTTTGAATAATACAGTAGCGTGTGTTGTACGCAACTTTGAGTTCTAACACACACTACGACCAATCAATGTAGCCATTATAAATATTAATACCTTCTTTTTAAAATTTTATAAATTTTATCTCTCAATATGGACGTCCTTTTTGGATTCATAATATAAAAGTTAGCCTAGGGTGAAATTTTAGTACTTTTCGGATAACTTTCAAATTTTGATGAATAGTGAAAATTACTAAATTTTAATTAAAAACAACTTTTTTAATCAAAATAATTAATAGGGATAACTTATGAATTTGAGTGGTTTTAAATTATATTTAGAATATATTTTTACCATTTAATCCACTGTTGGTAATCGGATATAATTTCACATTTAAACAGGACATAAACAAGTGTATATCTTTTGATAGTTATTGTTTCTTAAAAACACGCTTCTTGTTTTAACAACGGGAATTAATTTTAAATTAATAAATAAAACAACTATGATTTTAATTTGGTAAAATAGTATTCATTATTGAATTTGGAATATGAAAATTGTCTTAGGGTAAATGTTTGGTATTTTTCTGAAAACATTCAATTTTTTATGAATAGTGAAAAACACTGAGTTACTGTTTAAAACAGGATTTTTATTTAAATAATTACTTATATTATTTAAATTTATTTTAGGTCAAAATAGATACATAACACCTATATAAATTTAATGTAATTCATTGGAGGTAGTTTATAATTATTTTAGATATATAAAAATTTTATTGAACTTTTTCACCGTCTTTTACCCACCTCCTAGGAGAATTTTTAAATTCACATAAAACATAATTTTACCGCTTCTATGAGTGGAATTTAAAAAAACCGGGAGACACGGTTAACATAAATGAGTAAAATGTGGTTCAATAAGTTAAAAATAATTCTTGGTGAATAGTATTTTTTTTACTTTTATTTACCACGTTAAAAAGTAAAGAGGGTAATTAAGGGTAAAAATGATATTATTATTACCCTAACACATGTTCTAATTCTATTGGATAAGTTTAATTCGACCAAAAAAAACCTTAGGAATAAAATATGACTCTTATTTCCACTTGGATTAGAATAGGACATTTATTATTATTTAATTCAAAGAAGAGATAAAGAGTTAAAATAAAATTTTAAAAAATAAAACATTTTTAATATAGTGTTATACATAAGATAAAATCAATTATAAATAATAATGAGAAAGATAAAAAGTTTTCCTACATAATGGTATTTTAAATATAATTTTTAGACATTAAATACTTAAATTTATTTAGGACACAATGATGATGTAGTAATTACCTTATTAATGAAAGAATCAAATAAATGGTAATATAAATATTAAAATAAATATAATTTCAAAGATTTTATGACATCCACGAATTTTTTAGGTGACTATTACATGTTAGGGATTATTCAATGTATCCGTTTTGATGTAATCAAGTTGTGATGACATTCACAAAAACAAAATACCAAATACTGTCAAAATTGACAAAAAAGAGTTTTTAAAACAAATATTATATTATTAATCGATATTAAATTCATAAAAATATAAGGTTCGGCCAAAGGACTTGTATCATGATAGGTGTATCATAAATGGACCACTTTTGGCTCTCTTGGGGGTATATAGTATGTTTATTAACTACATAATATAAAAATACAATGTGACATGGTAAGTGTCAAACTAATTAACCAATAGTTAAAACTAAAAGATAAGGTTAATATAATGACCCAAAACTATCTAAAATCTATTGGTTGAAATGATTTCAACCAATACCTACCTTATTCTTTGAATAATACACTTTAAAGCCATTAGAAACCGAATATGAATTTATTATAAATTAATACTTTAAGTTTTTCCTAAGGAGCCCCTCCTCCCCCTTATAAAAGGACACCACTTATAACCAATTCCTCACACCTCTAAATCCTTTTAGCTCGTCCCACGTCTGCCACATTAAGCTCCCTAAATCCCTATCCACCTACTAGAATCCTCACCTTATGCATGAGACACTTCAAGAGTCTTTTTTGTTTCAAACCAAAGGGATTTACCCCAATTAAAGGTAACAATTTCCCTTAGCTTCTTTTCTTTTATTTTACTTCTCCAACCCCTAAATTCTTCTCATTATTTTATTTTGTAAGAAAAAGAGTATCATAAATATACATGGATATATTTATGAGAATAATTCTAACTACACTTACACACACCTCCATCTAATAGGTGAAGAACATAATGTTTATGTGGATGGCAACCAAACGCCTCATGAAACGATGATTGTTCAATTAACTCCTACCACCTCTAATGGTGGACATTATGATGGAACTATAATTAAATATGATATTAATGATATTTATTTTATATATAAGCTTCTATAATTCTGTTTTATGTCATACCATTATTCGTTTCATGTTGTATATATATATGTGATAATTTCATTTGAGGAAGTGTGGACTACCGCCCCATCAAAGTGATATGACTCGTTTATACTATACTTGGAACATATAAAGGATGGTATTAATGAACATAATTAACAAATATCATATATTATTTTATACTTCAATATTAATATACCTATGTATTATTTGTTTTTTATTCCTTTTAAAATGAAAAATGAAATTGAAGTAGCATTTGTGCGTACGTACGGACTACCGTCTCCACGAACACGATGAGATTCATTCCCCATCATATCCATTCAAGTATAATTCTCATTTTATGATTAAAAATAATGTTTTAGGACTTTATATACTTATGTATATGTATAATATACAACCTATCCATTACAAACATGGCTTATGTAACAAAACATATTAAATAAAACACGTATGTTAACACCTGAAACGTCGATAATACTAAGATATTATTAACAATGAAATTTTAAAAGATCATATATGATATCATATTAAGGTATATTATTATTTTATAGTTTAATAAAAATAATTTAACCATTATATAGGAGATTACCCTACCCTCAACAAAGGAAATGTACATTGTAAGGGGTTTTCATCTGACTCGTTATTCACGTGAGATTCATGCCATATTGCCACTATTACCTTTTGTGTGGTGTATGTACTGTCAATAATTTTATTCTTTATGTAATAAACTTTTATTTATGTGTATTTACATATTCATTTTATGAAACCTCTTTCATGGGGTGTATGTTTCGTAAGTTACCAAATTGTTAAGGGTTAATTTCACAATCTCTTTATTATCAGAGGTTGTTTTTACGTAAGTATCTACTGGGACATAATTATTATCCATGTCCATGTTTTATAAATGAGTTTTCAAAGGGATTATTTTAAGAGACATTTTACAAAAACATCATTACAAATTTTTTAAATATTTATTCTTCTATATCTTTCACATTAATGTCCATGTCTTCAAAATGGTTTTTAAGGAAATATTTATATAGACGTGAATGTTTTTAAAATGTTAATTCCTTTTAAAAGTTTCAAAGTGGTATGGGACACTTTAATTCAAAAATATAATTAAATGACTTCTTTTCCAAATTGTGTGACATTTAAATGTTTTCATGAAAAAGGGGTATTTCTCTCAAAGATTTTTACAAATCATTTTCATCAACATCAAAATCATTTAATGGATTTTAAACTTGTTTTGAAGTTGATTTATAATGATACAAATCATCCATATTGTGTTGAAGGTTTTGAGATATGTTTGACTGTGAATGTGTTATTTTTATACCATCTATGGTTTATGGTTAAAGTTTTTACATTTCTTATCAATGTTCATATACGACTGTTTATGTTAAGTTTCATCCTTTTAATATGAGAAATTAATTAGACATAGTAAGTGAAGGGTGGAGCCCACTATAGCTCCTCGATTCATCGGTAGATCTCATGAGACAACTAGATGTGGAATTGGTTGAGGCCCTTTCCCATTTTGATATATGGTTTTGGCTGATGCCTTACTCATTTTTAGACGTCTTGGCCGAGGACTTGAAAAAATTTTTTAGAATGTCTGGCATTATACATTCCCTCATTATGGAAATAATATTGATGGTTCATGTGTTTATTTGACTAGTAGAATACCCATGACTATGTTTTATTTTGGAATTATTTAGTCAACTCATATTCTTTCCTTAAAATGATTCATTTTTATTATTGGTAAAGGCATGTGGTTTAAATTATTCACCATGATTAATATTTATGTCATTTTCCGCATTATTTCTTACCCTTACTGAGCGTTTGAGCACACCCCTTTCTATGTTTTATTTTCCCAGGATTCCAAGAAGTTTATTGTGATTGATATGCAGGGTTAAGCCAAGTTAATAATGTTGTTCATAAAGGATTATTTATGTTGTTTTGTATGTTATAAAGTGTAACGTAACATTTATTTATGTAATCTATTTTCCAAGACTGCTAAACCGGTCGGTCCTTCGGGACTCGATTCTTTGTAATCATGCCAATGTATTAAAATAATGCATGGACTCTGGGTAACTGGGGTCGGGGAGTTACAGTTGGTATCAGAGGACCTTTGTCAATAACATTTCAAACTATATTGAGATAAACTCTGATTATAGAACACAGACCTAAGATAGACTTTGAGGATTAGTATAGAAGAACTTCCTAGAATTTTGGTATTGTAGAGATTTTGTGAGTTTTCCAAGCAATACATCCCTGTCTGGATACGAGCAGGTAGAGGCGGCTCTGTCACAGATGTACCTAGGGGTAAAACCCGAAAACACCACTTTGATCTAGACTCGAACAGGAACTGGTGCATGACAACAGGCGTTGTTTCACTATTGGTTACGACACTCCTGGGGGAATATTCATAGGATAATTCACATTTTCTTTACAAACCATTATGAAGGGATGATGAGGATATACATATTCAATGAAAACATTTTTATGATTACAGATTATATCCATAAACAGTTCAATTCGAATTAGTTATTTTATAAGTTTTGAATTATTCATTGCAATTCATAAACTGACCTAGTTTATGCTATTGTATAGAAATGGATCCTAGTAGAAGGAATGTGAACTCCAGTAATACGTATGATCCAAAGAGTAAGAAGGATCATATCTTTCATGGTCCTAAGCCATAATTTAGAAGGGAAATATTCTCCCACATATTATCATCATATGAAGAAATATAATCATGTGTTGATATGATATGTAAACAATTATGGGAGTCCTATAGCTTTGAAGGGAATCTAGAGATGAAAAGGATGTTAGAGAGAAGGACAGATAAAGGGAAGAAGGTAAAGATGGGATTTCCCATATGTGATAACTATGGAAATAATCACCTTGGAATATGCTTGAAGGGAATGGGAGTATGTTATAAGTGTGGAGAAAAGGTCACCAGTTACATGACTGAAAGTAAAAAAAAGGTTTCAAATGTACAATGCTTTATCTGCAAGGAGTTTGGACACTACGCAAACCAATGTCACAGTTATCAGACAATGTTGCAAATGATGATATTGGATAATATTCAATTTATGATACTACCATAGATGAAGAAGAATAACTAGTGTTCTTATGTTGTTATTTTTGAATTATTTCATTGAAGTGTTTTATCAATGATGTACTAGAAATAAATAAGGATTGTACTACAATACTATTTCATTGAGGATTTGAGATTTTATGGTTCTAAGAAAAGTGACTCTACAACGAGTTAAACTTTTGGAAATTACATGGTTGAAGGAAAGATAAACCTTAATATGGACCTAATATTGAGGTATTGATTTTGGAATAAGATATGGTTGATTTGATAAATTATATTAGATATTCTTGACTGCCTTGAATCTAATTAAATATTTGTATAATCTATCATTGTTGGAGTTTACAATATTTTTGGATGGATGAAGTATATCCAGTATTCTATAAGGAATGAGGGAGCATGAATGTAATAAATATGGTTTTATGATAATTCAGGATGATTCAATGTTTTAAAAGAATACATGATGACGGTATTCACATGCTATTACGCAGAAAAAAGGATCTTCGTTGTGTTTACCTTCCTTATAAATTTTGGACTGAGAGTCTACCGAAGTACTTTGGATAAGTATAAAGGTTGGAAGGGATTAAGTATGAAAGGTTATTTTTGGATTTTTATAAAAGGACAACACACAGACCGTGTGACGACCCATCGTGTCAGACGAAGCTGTAGGAATCGAACCCACAACCATAGTGCAATTGGGATTTATCGCCTACCATTGTGCTACATAAAGTTCCAGGATGGTATAATGTAGTTTATTTTCATAAAGGGTATGATATGTGAATTATAAATTCATTATATTTGGAACCCTATACGATTAGGATAAATAGATTATTTTGAGTCGTATTATGTTTTGGGGTGAAAGATGAGTTAGTGGTAGACAATTATTAATGGATAAAACTCTAATTATAAAGTAAGTATATCTCCTTAGGATCTTATCCAATCTAATAAATAAATTCCTCACCATTAATAAAATGAATTTAGAACAAAAATTTTGTCCTAGATGACACCATAGATCATTACTAGTTTATGGATTTAGGATTTTTGGCCTTCTCATAGCCATGTTCTCTACCACTCTCTACCAGATTGTTGATGGTTATAATTCTCTTACATATCCATATTTTCCTATATGGAACCCTTGTATGTGTTATTTTCGGTAATCTTCATACGTACCACTCTTTATTTTAAATAGAGGCCTCATTAATTCATTTTATGATGTGGGATTTCATCTAATATATTTTGAAACGTCAAAAATGTGTTATCCTAATACCTTATGTTTTGTTGAACCGATGGTATTTTAATTCATCATAGATTGATGATTTTAAGGAACTCAATTTTAGACTTGTTTGTGATTGATGACCTCAATCACTACCTATAAATATTTACGTTTTCCTTCAATTATATGTCTCTAATTTCCACCAATGCTCTCCTAATTGAGATCATAATTTAGTGGTGACCCTTTTATTTATTTTTTCCTCTTTTTAAGACTAAATCTTATTAACCAAATTTATTATGTGGATTTTCCCACAAATATATTTTCTATTTTTAACATCTATTTTCAAGAAAAATATCAAATAGTGAGGACAAAATTTATTAAAGGGGGGGAGAATGTAACTCCTCGAGAATCCATGGTACGCTTCACTTTGAATAATACAATAGCGTGTGTTGTACACAACTTCATGTTATAACACACAGCATGACCAATCAAAGTTGTAACATCCCAAGTAAGTAATGAATAATATATATTTTTATCTATGTCTATTAATGAATTAGATAGTGTTTTAGTGGATTAAAAGGAAAATGAATCCAATCTTAAGCATTGAATACACTAATATTTTTAAAAGATTGTTTTACTGCCTTTTGATGGAAAAACATTTTTAAATATATCTTTTGACAATTTTATAAGCTATTTTTGTCAAAATAAACATATTCTTTATGATTGGGACATCAAAATTTACTTTGTGTGAATTTTTGGTATTTTTTTGATAAAGTTCATTTTTTAATGAATAGTGAAAAATGTTGTGTTTTAATTCAAAACCTCTTTATAATATTATTTATTTATATGATTAGATTATCTTTTGAATTGGTTTTGAAGTTAAATTAGAATATATTTTTACCATTTAATTTAATGGTGGTCATTGGAATCAATTTCACTTTGAAATTGGACTTAAACTAGTTTCAATCTTTTGATACTTATTATTTCATAAAAACACGCTATTTGTCATGACAGTGGGAATTAATTATTAAATTAATTAATGTGACTTATATGATATTAATTTTGTAAAATAGACATAATTTTCGAATTCGGAATATCAAATATAGCTTAGAGTGATGTTTTGGTATTTTTCTGAAAAACATCAATTTTTGATGAATAGTGAAACCACTAAGTGGTAGTTAAAGAAACTGAATTTTTCATTTAAATGAAAATTTATCACTTCTATGATTTTATTTTCAAAAATCCGACATACATGTTTGTCATTAAGAAGTAAAATGTGGTTCAATGAGATTAAAATAATTTTTTGGTGAATAGTAACTTTTAAGTTCTTATTCGCGAATATAGGTAATTAGTGTAGTTTAAGGTAAAAATAAAGTTTTAATAAACTGAGATGAGATTGACACATGTCCTACCATTATTGGATGTGTCATGGCCGACCATGACTAGCCATGGGTCAACATGGGGACCCCATGGAGCCACTTTGGTTTGGAAATCACATAAGTAACTTTTTATTTAAAAATGACACAAACATGAGATGTTTTACTAAAAAAAATTTAAATGGGGTTATACAAGTCAGATTTTTTACTATAAATAATAATTAGAAATCTAAAACTATTTCTTACATCATGATATTTTTCTTATAATTTTTAGACATTAAATAAATCATATTATTTATGAGATCATGATGATGCAACGATTACCTCATTAATAAAGGATTTAAATAAAATTAAAAGATAATGTAAAATCAATGACCTACACATCTCCAAAACCTATTGGATGGGTGTATTTATAACACTTATCACCTTATCATAGAATTATATCAATGTGGGACCTTTTTAATCCGAAACTCATTTTAAAATAAAGTAACTTTTCTTTACTTTCCAAGAGTGCCCCTCCTCTCCTCTTATTAAAGTTTCCCAAATCTACCTCCTTACCCACACTTCCAAAGCCATTGGCTCGGACAACCCCAGCCCATTTTGTCTCTCCACTTCCCTCTCTTACTCCTTGAAGCCTCACTTTGGGAAGAAGTGTTCCCAAGGAAGCCTTTGTGCTCAAACCAAAGGGAGTTACCCGATTTTATGGTAATGTCTTCACTTCTGTTCTTTTGTTTTATTTTGCTTCTCCAACCCCCTAAACTCTTTTTATTCTTTTGTTTTGTAACAAATACAGTATATTAAATATACTAGTATGTTGTTATAATAAGTATTCAAGCTACACTTACACACACCTACATCTATTGGTTAGAGAACATACTGTTTCCGTGGATGGAAAATTGCTGCCTCCCGAAACGATGATGGTTCAACATTATTTTTACACCATCAAAGGTGGCCATTAATATGACACTATTTTTATATAACATATAAAATATGTTTATGTTTTCTTTAAGCTTCTTTATTTTTCATTTTGGGCAATACCTTTATGTTTTCCATTATGGGTAAACGTGATATCTTCATTTAAGGAAGTGCGGACTACCGCCCCCTCAAAGTGATTTTATTCGTTAATACCATATGTGGGACATACAAATAATGGAGGTATGATATTATATATTATGTTATATTGTAATTATAATATACCTTTATCTCATTATTATTTCTTTCCATTAATGTATGAGATAGAAATGAAAGTAGCGTTAATGCGTACGTACGGCTTACCGTCTCCATGAACGGTGCATTTCAGTTCTTATCCCCAAATGTAATGTACTATTATAAGTACATATATATAATGGATATATATGATTTATGTTACATCTAAATTATTAATATAATTCTGGAATTAAAATACACATACCTCTGATTTAGTTTTAATTCCCTTAATATGACATAGAAATGAAAGTAGCGTTCATGCGTACGTACGGCTTACCGTCTCCATGAACGGTGCATTTCATTTCTTATCTCTAAATGATTATGTGATATTATAAAAACATGTATATTCTAGATATATATGATATATATGATATACCAATCAGGAATTTCATTCTGGATATAAAGGACCTTTGACCACATGAACAACATGTAATTGTAAGAAGTCCACTTTCGACTTAAGAACCAAATATCGACAAAATGAACATTACTAACGTAAATGATTATATAATGTTTATAACATGGAAATAAGTTATTTAAAATGAATAATGGACTTGAAAAATGATCTTAAACAAGTAGAAATTAATTGATGTTTATTATTCAGGAGAATAAAGAACGATCAAGTCAAGTCGGATACGAGGTATGGGACTTCGTCTCAATCTCCTTTCCTTGAGGCATATTTTGTTTTATACACAAGGTTGTTTTATACGGTGTATAAACCCCTTTTACTTTTACGTTTATACAAAAGGAATATTTTTTATACGAATCGTTTTACTAAATGACCAAAGGGAATGTTTTTGTCGTACATATGCGGCGACAACAACTTCTCCACCGCTGTGACCGTTATTTGAGTTTCAGCTTCCTCTACAAGCCATACCTTTTTTTAAAAGAAAAATAAATACCATGTTTTAATTTTCTTTTATTTTGGTATTGAAAATTGTTTTCATAATGTTTTTATGTCAATGTGTTGTATTGATATCTAGTGATTGAAAGGTGGAAATGTTATGTTTCTTTTATGCATGTTTTATGTGATACGATTATGTTGAGGTTCTTGGGAATTATTATAAAGACGGGTGGTTCCGTGATAAACTAATGGCGGGTGAGCCCGATATAGCTCTCCAATGCATTGGGTAATGCGAAGGAGTGAAACGTTAAGGTTTCTCCGAAGAGATTTATGGAATATATTGTGATGGTTATTCCAAACATAACCAAGAGGGTTACTCCCTACGTAAGAATGTTATAAATGCCTCAAGTTACCTTTATGTCTTATGATTTCTATGATTTATTCATGATTTTATGAGGTATGTTTAAGTGCTTATTTTTTATGGGTAATGTATGATTTCATTCTTATTATATATGTTCCCATGTTCCCTTTCCATATTTTTATATTCCTTACTGAGCTTTTTATGCTCATCGCATGTTTTTGAAATGTTTTTCCCTAGTCAAGGGAAAGGTACATGATATGATGATAGTGTCAAGGAAGTGTCAAGAAAGAATCCATGTTTTATTTTAAATATGATTCCATTGATGGGAAAAATGAATACTATCTTTTATGTAACTACTTTGTTTAAATGTGGAATGTAATGCATGTTTTATGTTCTAATTCTCTAAAACTCTAAACCTGAAAAGATCATCATGGTGTAATCTTGTAATAACTCATGATTAAGTAAGGATTAAGGCTGGGGACTTATAGTTGGTATCATAGGTCGGTTTAGACAACTTTATGAGTTAGAAAATTGTTAAATTATACATTAATTTATGGTATGATTAAACTGATATAGCATTTAATGATTACCATGTTGCTTCACATAATGTATTTCATTATTAAGAATGGTTTTTCATAGAAGAAACAGGGAAGCTTTTTTGGGAAGGCATACTGAGGGAAATGACCTTCCAAATCAGCATACTATGATGGTCAGAATCAGAATTGAGTAGTTTACTACAGCGATGGCTCAGTTGAATCAGGTGAAAAATGATGGTTGTTTTTATTTATGATATTTTGGTTTTTTATAAATGTAAAGAGGAGCATGAAAGACATTTAAGGGTTATTTTGAAAACCAAAAAAGAAAATAAATTGTATCAGAAATTCAGAAAGTGTGAGTTTTGGTTGTAACAAATTTCTTTCCTTGTTCACATTGTTTCTAAAGATGGGATAACCGTTGATCTTTAAAAAACAAAGTTTGTTGAAGAATGACCAAGACCCAAAAATGTAACAGAGATTCATAGTTTCCTTGGTTTGGCAGGATATTACCGAAGGATTGTTAGAAATATTTCACGGTTATCAAGTCCAATAACGATGCTAACTTGGAATGGTGTTAAGTTTATCAGGACAAAAGAATGTGATGATTATTTTCAGGAATTGAAAAGAAGATTGGTGAATGCTCCAGTTTTGGCACTACCTTCCAGGAATGGGGAGTTTTTTATCTATAGTGATGCTTCATTGAAAGGACTTGGTTGTGTCCTAATGCAGAATGATTAGGTAATTGCTTATGCATCACGATAGTTGAAAACTCATGAGGTAAATTACCCTACACATGATTTCGAATTAGCTGCTATTGTTTTCTCTTTAAAAATTTGGAGGCATCATTTGTATGGAGTAAAGTGTGAAATATATACCGATCACAAAAGTTTAAAGTATATATTCACTCAGAAAGAATTAAACATGAGACAGAGGAGATGGCTAGAATTAATCAAGGATTATGATTGTACAATTCATTACCACCCGGGAAAAGCAAATAAAGTGGCTGATGCCTTGAGTCGAAAAAGTAATTCTTCATTAGCAATGTTGCGTTTGGAACGTGATCCTTTGTTTAAGGATTTAATGAAATTTGGAATAGAAGTTTTTGGTTCAGTATTTTCTTCTGTTTTGTTTCAGGTATCAATGAAATCTTCTCTATCAGACAGAATCAAGCAAGCACAGAAGCAAGACAGTGAGTTGTAGAAAAAGGTAGAGCTAGTTCAGAATGGTGAGTTTCCTGAATTCAACATTGATAGTGATTGCGTTTTGATATTTGGGAAGAGATTGTGTGTGCCTTGTGATTCACAGTTGGAGAGAGAGTTGTTATGTGAAGCTCATAGTTCTCCATTTTCATTTCATCCTGGAAGTACTAAGATGTATAGAGATCTGCGGGAGTATTACTGGTGGGATGGAATGAAAAGAGATATTGCTGATTTTACAGTGAGGTGATTAACTTTTCAATAGGTTAAAGCAAAGCGACAATTTCTGAAAGGGATGCTTCAGCTTTTACCAGTACAAGAATGGAAATGGGAGAATATATCCATTGACTTAGTTGTGGGATTCCCAAAGACACCTCGAGGTAATAATGCAATCTGGGTTATTATTGATCGCTTGACTAAATCTGCTAATTTCCTTTCTATACGAGATACTTTTTCCCTAGATCAACTTTCCCGTTTGTATCTTAAAGAGATAGTAATGTTACATGGAGTTCCCCTCTCCATTGTATCTGATCATGATCCCAGGTTTACTTCTAACTTTTGGAAGGGCCTTCAAAAGTCATTGGGAACTGAATTAAATTTTAGTACAGCTTTTCATCTTCAATCAGATGGGCAGTCAGAACGAACAATTCAGACATTGGAGGATATGATATGTTCTTTCTCTATGGATTATCAGGGAAGTTGGGACCAACATCTTTCTTTGGTTGAGTTTTCATATAATAACAGTTTTCATTCCAGTATATAGATGCACCATATGAGGCGTTATATGGGAAGCGGTGTCAAACTCCAGCTTTTTGGGATGAAGGGGGTGAAAGAAAGCTGATGGGACCAGAATTGGTAGAAGAGTAGGTAGAAAAATTTCAGCTAATACCGAAACACATGAGAACAGCTCAGAGCAGGCAGAATAGTTATGCAGACAACAGGAGGAAGGATCTGTCTTTTGAGGTAGGTGATCATGTTTTTCTCAAAGTATCACCATGGAAAAGTTTGATGCGATTTGGTAGGAATGTAAAGTTGAGTCCAAGGTTCATTGGACCATATGAAATTCTGGAGAGAGTTGGATCAGTTGCATACCGAGTGGCTTTACCTCCGAGTTTATCTCAGGTAGACAATGTTTTTCATGTTTTGATGCTGATAAAGTACATTCCAGATCCATCTCATGTTTTGAGTCCAGAGGTAGTTCAGCTGGAAGAGAACCTATCTTATGAGGAATAACATGTCCAGATTCTTGACCACAGGGAGAAAGTGTTCTGGAATAAGGTGATTCATCAGGTAATGGTTTTCTGAAAAAACCACATGATTGAAGAGGAAACATGGGAATCTAAAAATGCAATGAGGGATAAGCACCGACATTTATTCGATAAGTAAATAAATTGCGGGGATACAATTTTTTAATTGGGGAGGGATGTAACATCCCAAGTAAGTAATTAATAATAGATATTTTTATCTATGTCTATTAATGAATTACATAGTGTTTTAGAGGTTTAAATGGAAAATGAATCCAATCTTAAGCATGGAATACACTAATATTTTTTAAAGATTGTTTTACTGCCTTTTCATGGAAATCCATTTTTAAATCAATCTTTTGACAATTTAATAATCTATGTTTGTCAAAATAAACGTATTCTTTATGGTTGGGACATCAAAATTTACTTTGTGTGAATTTTTGATATTTTTTAGATAAAGTTCATTTTTATGAATAGTGGAAAATTTTGTATTTTAATTCAAAACATCTTTTTAATCTAATTTATTTATATGATTATATTATCTTTTTAATTGGTTTTGAAGTGAAATTAGAATATATTTTTACCATTTAATCCAATGGTGGTCATTGAAATCAATTTCACTTTGAAATTGGACTTAAACTAGTGTCAATCTTTTGATACTTATTGTTTCATAAAAACATGCTATTTGTCATGACAGTGGGAATTAATTATTAAATTAATTAATGTGACTTATATGATTTGAATTTTTTAAAATAGACATAATTTTTGAATTCGTAATATCAAATATATCTGAGAGTGAAGTTTTGGTATTTTTCTGAAAAACTTAAATTTTTTATGAATAGTGAAACCACTAAGTGGTAGTTAAAGAAACTGAATTTTTGGTTTAAATGAATCTTTATCACTTCTGGGATTTGATTTTCAAAAATCCAACATACATGGTTGTCATTAAGAAGTATAATGTGGTTCAATGAGAATAAAATAATTTTTTTGGTGAATAGTAACTTTTAAGTTCTTAATCGCGATTAGAGGTAATTAGTGTAGTTTAAGGTAAAAATAATGTTTTAATAAAATGAGATGAGATTTACACATGTCCTACCCTTATTGTATGTGTCATGGCCGACCGAGACAAGCCATGGGTCAACTTGGGGACCCCATGGAGCCACTTTTGTTGGGAAATGACATAAATAACTTTTTATTTAATGTTAAAGTAAAAATGACACAACCATGAAATGTTTTACTAAAACAATTTTTAAATGGGGTTATACAAGTCCAATTTTTGACTATAAAATATCATTGGAAAGATAAAACGATTTCCTACATCATGATATTTTTTTTATAATTTTTAGACATTAAATAAATTAAATTATTTATGACATCATGATGACGCAGCGATTACCTCATTAATTAAGGATTTAAATAAAATGAAAATATAATGTAAAATCTATGACATACACATGTCTAAAACCTATTGGATGGGTGGATTTATAACCCTTATCACCCTATCCTCTAATTATCTCAATGCGGGACCTTTTGAATCTGAAACTCATTTTAAAATAAAGTGACATTTCTTTACTTTCCAAGAGTGCCTCTCCTCTCCTCTTATAAAAGTCCCCCACCTCTACCTCCTTACCCACACATCCAAAGCCTTTGGCTCGGCCAAACACTGCCCATTTTGTCTCTCCACTTCCCCCTCTTACTCCATGAATCCTCAATTTGGGCAGAAGTCTTCCCAAGGAAGCCTTTGAGCTCAATCCAAAGAGAGTTACCTGATTTTAAGGTAATGTCTTCACTTGTGTTCTTTTGTTTTATTTTGCTTCTCCAACCCCGTAAACTCCTTTTATTATTTTATTTTGTAACAACTATAGTATCTTCAATATACTAGGATTTTTTTATAATAAGGATTCGATATACACTTACACACACCTACATCTAATGGTTAAAGAACATAATGTTTCTGTGGATGGCGAATTACTGCCTCCCGAAACGATGATTGATCAACATTATTTTAACACCTTCAAAGGTGGCCATTAAGATGACACTATATTTATATATGATATATAATATGTTTATGTTTTCCTTAATCTTTTGTATTTTTTATTTTGGGCATACCATTATGGTTTCCATTATGGGTAAACACAATATATTCATTTAAGGGAGTGCGGACTACCGCCACCTCAAAGTGATTTGATTCGTTAATACCATATGTGGGACGTATAAAGGATTGAGTTATGATATTATATATGATGTTATACTCGAATTATAATCTAACTTTATATCATTACTATTTAATTCAATTAAAGTATGAGATAGAAATGAAAGTAGCGTGCATGCGTACGTATGGATTACCGTCTCCATGAACGGTGCATTTCAGTTCATATCCCCAAATATAATGTACTATTATAAGTACATATTTATAATAGATATATATGATTTATGTTACATCTAAATTATTAATATAATTCTGGAATTAAAATACACATACCTCTAAATTAGTTTTAATTGAATTAATATGACATAGAAATGAAAGTAGCGTTCATGCGTACATACGGCTTACCGTCTCCATAAACGGTGCATTTCATTTCTTACCTCTAAATGATTATGTGATATTATTAATACATGTATATGATAGATATATATGATATATATGATATCCAAATCAGGAATGTCATTCTGTATTTAAAGAAGCTTTGACCACACGAACAACATGTAATTGTAAGAACTCCACTTTCAACTTAAGAACCAAATATCGACAAAATGAACATTATTAACATAAATGATTACATAATGTTTATAACATGGAAATAAGTGATATAAAAGGAATAATGAACTTGAAAAAGGTTCATAAACAAGTAGAAATTAACTCAAGTTTATTATTCAGGAGATTAAAGAACGATGAAGTCAAGTTGGATATGAGGTATGGGGTTCGTCTCAATCTCCTTTCATTGGGGCATATTTTGTATTATACACAACCTTCTTTTATCCGGTGTATAAACCCCTTTGACTACAACATTTATCCAAAAGGAATCATTTTTATACGAAGCGTTTTACTAATCGAAAAAAGGGAATGTTATTTTCGTACGTATGCAGCGACAACGACTTCTCCACCTTCGTGACCGTTATTTGAGTTTCGGCTTCCTCTAAAATCCATACCTTTAAAAAAATACCATGTTTTAATTTTCATTTATTTTGGTATTGAAAATGGTTTATAATGTTTTTATATTAATGTGTTGTATTGATATCTTGTGATTAAAAGGTGGAAATGTTATGTTTCCTTTATGCATGTTTTATGTGATACGATTATGTTGAGGTTCTTGGTAATTATTATGAAGACGGGTGGTTCTGTGATAAACTAAGGGCAGATGAACCCGATATAGCTCTGCAATGCATTGGTTAACGCGAAGGAGTGAAACGTTATGTTTTCTCCGAAGAGATTTAGGGAATATACTGTGATGGGTATTCCAAACGTAACCAATAGTGTTGCTCCCTACGTAAGAATGTTATGAATTCCTCAAGTTACCTTTATGTCTTATGATTTCTATGATTTATTCATGATTTTATGAGGTATGTTTGAGTGCTTATGTTTTATGGGTAAAGTATGATTTCATTCTTATGTATATATGTACCCATGTTTCCTTTCCTTATTTCTATATCCCTTACTGAGCTTTTATGCCCATCCCAAGTTTTTGAAATGGTTTTTACAGGTCATGGGAAAGGTACATCATATGATGATAGTGTCAAGGACGTTTCAAGAAAGAATCCATGTTTTATTTTAAATATGATTCCATTGATGGGAAAAATGAATACTATCTTTTATGTAACTACTTCTTTTAAATGTGGAATTTAATGCATGTTCTATGTTCTAATTCTCTAAAACTCTAAACCTGAAATGATCATCATGGTGTAAACATGTAATAACTCAAAATTAATTATGTTTTAAGGTCGGGGCCTTATAAAAGTAGCCATTATGAATAGTAATACACACTTTTTGAAATTTTATAAATTTTATCTCTCAAAATGGAATTCATTTTTGGATTCAGAATATCTAAATTATCCTAGGGTGAAATTTTGGTACTTTTCGGATAACATTCATATTTTGATGAATAGTGAAAATTACTAAATTTTAATTAAAAACAACTTTTTTAATCGAAATAATTAATAGTGATAAATTATGAATTTGAGTGGTTTAAAAATATATTTAGAATATATTTTTACAATTTAATCCATTGGTGGTCATTGTACATAATTTCACATTTAAACCGGACATAAACAAGTTTATATCTTTTGATAGTTATTGTTTAAGAAAAATACGCTTCTTGTTTTAACAAAAAGAATTAATTTTAAATTAATAAATGAAACTTATATATTTTTAATTTGTTAAAATAGACATCATTATTGAGTTCTGAATATCAAAATTATCTTAGGGTAATTTTTTTTTATTTTTCTAAAAACTTTCAATTTTTGAAGAATAGTGAAAACCACTGAGTTACTGTTTAAAACTGGATTTTTATTTAAATAATTATTTATTTTATTTAAATTTATTTTAGGTAAAAATTGATACTTAACACCTATATAAATTCAATGTAATTCATTGGAGTCAGTTTATAATAGTTTTAGATATATAGAAATTTTATTGAACTTTTTCACCGTCTTTTACCCACATCCTAGGAGAATTTATAAATTCACATAAAACATAATTTTACTGCTTCTGTGAGTGGAATATAGAAAATACGAGAGACGCGGTTAATATCAAAAAGTAAAATGTGGTTCAATAAGATAAATATAATTTTTGTTGAATAGTAATTTTTTACTTTTATTTACCATAGTAAAAAGTAAATAGGGTAATTAAGGGTAAAAATTATATTATTATTACCCTAACACATGTACTAATTCTATTTTATAAGTTTAATTCGACCAAAAACAACCTTAGTAATAAAATATGACTCTTTAGGTCCACTTGGATTACATTAGAACATTTATTATTTTTTAATTCAAAGATGAGTTAAAAGAGTAAAAATCAATGTTTAATAATTAAAAAATTGTTAATATAGGGTTATACATAAGATAAATTCAATTATAAATATTTATTAGAAAGATAAAAAGATATCCTACATAATGGTATTTTAATTATAATTTTTAGACGTTAAATAACTAAATTTATTTATGACACAATGATGATGTAGTAATTACCTTATTAATGTAGGAATCAAATAAATGGTAATACAAATATTAAAATATATATAATTTCAACGTTTTTATGACATACACGAATTTTCTAGGTGACTATGACATGTTATGGTTGATTAAATGTATCGTTTTTGAAGTAATAATTTTTTTATGACTTCGACAAAAACAAAATACCAAATATTATCAAAATTGACATAAAAGAGTTTTTTAAACAAATATTATATTATTAATTGATATTAAATTTCTAAAAATATAAGGTTCTTCCAAAGAACTTTTATAATGATATTTGTATCATTAATGGACCACATGGGGGTCTCTTGGAGGTATATATTATGTTTATTAACTATATAATATAAAAATACAAAGTGACATGGTAAGTGTCAAACTAATTTACCAAGAGTTAAAACTATAAGATAAGGTTAATATAATGACCCAAACCTGTCTAAAATCTATTTTTCGAAAGGATTTCGACCCATATCCACCTTATAATTTTAATAATCCACTTTGGAGTCATTAGAAACCAAATATTAATTTATTCTAAATTAATACTTTATGTTTTTCCTAAAGATCCCTCCTCCCCCTTATAAAAGGACCCCACTTATAACAAATTCCTCACACCTCTAAAGCCTTTTGTCTCATCCAACTCTGCCCAATTATTCTCCCTACATCCCTATACTCCTCCTAGAAGTCTCACCTTAGGCAGAAGGCACATTAAGAGTCATTTTTGGTTCAAAACAAAGGGAGTTACCCCAATTAAAGGTAACGATTTCTCATAGCTTCTTTTTTTTATTTTACTTCTCCAACCACATAAATATTCTCATTATTTTCTTTTCGTAAGAAAACATGTATCCTAAATATAATAGGATATGGTTATGATATGTATTCAAACTGGACTTACAAACACCTCCATCTAATGGGTGAATAACATAATGTTTCTTTGGATGGCAACCAAATGCCTCATGAAACGATGATTGTTCAATTATCTCCTACCACCTCTCATGGTGTCCATTATGATGGTATATAATTAAATATGATATTTATGATATTTATTTTATATATAAGCTTCTCTAATTCCATTTTATGTCATTCCATTATTCGTTTCATGTTGTATATATATGCGATAATTTCATTTAAGAAAGTGTGGACTATCGCGCCCTCAATGTGATATGACTCGTTTATACCATACATGAAACATATAAAGGATGGTATTAATGAACATAAGTAACACATATAATATATTATATTATACATTAATAATAATATAACTATGAATTATTTGGTTTTGTTTCCTTTTAAAATGAAAAATGAAATGGAAGTAGTGTTTGTGCGTACGTACCGACTACCGTCTCCATGAACGCGATGAGATTCATTCCCTATCGTATCCATTCAAGTATAATTCTAATTTTATAATTAAAAATAATGTTTAAGTACTTGATATTATTATTGATATGTATAATATACAACCTATCCATAACAAACATGGCTTATGTAACAAAACATATTAAATAAAACGAGTAAGTTAACACCCGAAACGACGATAATACTAAGATATTATTAACATAGAAATGTTAAATGATCATATATGATATCATATTAATATATATTATTCTTGTATAGCTTAATAAAAATAATTTAACCATTATACTGAAGATTACCCTACCCTCGACAAAGGAAAAATACATGGTAAGGGGTTTTCATCTCACTCGTTATTCCCGTGAGATTCGTGCCATATTAATACTATTACCTTTTGTGTGGTCTATGTACTGCCCATAATTGTATTATTTATGTAATACACTTTAATTTATGTTTATTTACATATTCATTTTATGATACCTCTTTCATGGGGTGTATGTTTCGTAAGTAACCAAATTGGTAAGGGTTAATTTCCTAATCTCTTTATTATCTGAGGTTGTTTTTACATAAGTATATACTGGGACATATTTTTTATCCATGCCCATGTTTTATGAATGATTTTTAAAAGGGTTTATTTTAAGGGACATTTTACTAAAACATCAATTCAAATTTTTTAAATATTTATTCTTCTAAATATTTCTCATTAATGTTCATGTCTTCATAATGGGTTTTAAGGATTTATTTATATGGACATGAATGTTTTTAAAATGTTAATTCCTTTCAAAAGTTTCAAAGTCGTATGGGACACTTTGATTAAAAAATATCTTTAAATGACTTCTTTTCCAAATTGTGTATCTTTTAAATGTTTTCACGAAAAAGGGGTATTTCTCTCAAAGAATTTTTCAAATCATTTTCATCAACGTCAAAATCCTTTAACGAATTTTAAACTTGTTTTAAAGTTGATTTATCATGATACAAATCGTTAATATTGTGTTGAAGGTTTTGAGATATGTTTGATTGTGGATGTGTTATTTTTATACCATCCATGGTTTGTGGTTAAATTATTAACATTTCATATCCTAGTTCTTATACAAATTTTTATGTTAAGTTTCATAATTTTCATATGAGGTATGTATTGTACATATTAAGTGATGGGAGGAGCCCGCTATAGCTCTTCGATGCATCAGTAGGTCTAATGAGACAACTAGACGTGGAATTGGTCGAGACCCTTTCCCATTTTGATATATGGTTTTGGCCGAGGCCTTAATCATTTTTAGACGTCTTGGCCGAGGCTATGAAAAAATATTTTAGAATGGTTGGAATTATACATTCCCTCATTATGGAAATAATATTGATGGTTCATGTGGCTATTCGACTAGTAGAACACCCATGATTATGTTTTATTATGGAATTATTTACTCAACTCATATTCTTGCCTTAAAAGTATTCATTTTTATTATTGATAAAGGCATGTGGTTTAAATTATTCACCATGCTTAATATTTATGTCATTCTCCGCATTATTGCTTACCGTTACTGAGTGTTTGAGTTCACCCCTTTCTATGTTTTATTTTCCCATGATTCTAATAAGTGTATCGTGATTGATATGCAGGGTTAAGCCAATGGAATAATTGTCTTCATTGAGTATTATTTATGTTGTTTTTTATGTTATAAAGTGTAACGTAACATTCATGTATGTAATCTATTTTCCAAGATAGCTAAACTGATCGGTCCTTAGGGACTTGATTCTTTGTAATCATGCCAATGTATTAAAATAATGCACCAACTCTAGGTAACTCGGGTCGAGGCATTGCAATTTTTTCTCTTTTACTTTCTATACAATGATTGTATATATATCTATCTATTTCCCTTTTTGTAAATCATCATTCCATGAATCCATGTACAAGACACTCCCTAAAATAATTTCATTTTATTACTCGATTTCTCGGTTTTATATTATCTCATAGCTTATATGTTTATTCTATATATATATATATACTTCCATTATTGGATGCTTATGGTTCTCTCTACTATGTCACTGGGACATGAGGTTATATCCTCCCAATCATTCCACCCAACACCCTCGCTACTATTCGAGAGAATTTTCAATATGGTTATGCATGCTTGAGGCCATGTGACCTACCATCGTTGGGCTCGGGTAAGTGGACCCTGGGATGAGATGTTATATTATGCACATTTTCAAGGAATAAAATTATAAAAAAATAATTCTATTTTAAAAAATGTATAAAATAGTTTCCAAATATTACTTTATATGTTTTTGATGTTATATTCGGAGAAATAGGTTTTTTAAATTATTTATGATTTAATATATCTTTCCATATAGGATGGGTTATTTTTATTATGAAATGTTTTTAAATTATTTTTAAAGATTAATTAATATTATTTAAAACTATTTTTCATTGAAAAGTTTTTCAAAAATATTTTATGTTTTTAAAGATGATTTTCAAACAAAGGGTGTTTTCCACAAGAAATCCTTCATGTAATCTTTCAAACTCATTATCCAACTATGATGGTAGACATTAATATAGTTTATAATTTATAGTTTCGGCGATACATGTACAATATTCATATTTTTATTTTAATTATTTCTGTTTAAGATGACATGTTGTTTGTGAAATATGTTTCTCTTTAATGATTAATACTGAGATAAAAAACATATGAAACATGCTTCCTTTAATTGGTTATTCTAAGTTTAAATGATTATGAAAAGTGTCTATTTTCCAGTGGTTATCATATTATGAAATTTTTATAATACTCATTTCATTCCATTGGTTATGATATGATGTTTATGAATACCATCTCTTTTTATGGGTCATGATATGATGAATGTTTTTTTATCATGTGGCACATGTTTGTATGATTTATTTATATGATAGGTGGGAAAAATATCTACCTAAAATAAATTTTATAATAATTTATATATCATAATATTGAAATGTATGGAATGGGGAATGAACGCAATTCAATAATGGACTTTTTATACACAAATGGTATTGGAATTAAACTATTACTACTAAGATTTTATTGGGAGCAAACCTTAAGTACTTAGATGGTATTGGGAGTGAACCATTACTAGTATGATTTTTTGGGGAGTGAACCAACTCTGTTAAGATTGTCTTGGAAGTGAGCATTGAGTACCATAGAAATAGTTTAATATGTTTATGTGTCTCCCAAAATTCCATGTCTAATTCATATGTTATGCTTTAATGTTTTTTTCTCTTGATTCCCATATGATTCATGTATTATTAACTACCAATATTTATTACTTTACTCACCTAAATGTGCATTGATATTCAGGGTATGGTCATCATATGTTATAATTTTGATCGCATACCCTTATGTTCATGTTATATTTCAGTGTCTCTATTATTTACCCCTAATAATCATATGAGATCACCATATATTTTGTTTCCTTTCCCCGGTGATGAAGAAAGGTTTTATGTAGGATTAATAAATGGGAAGATATGTCTTTTAAATGTTGAATATGTTTCTCCCTGTTTCAATATTGTGTTCAATGTATCTAATTACACAGATCTATTATAGTCCATAAGTGTGTGTTTTTGTAATATAATGAATATTCATATTAAATGATGTTACATCCATGTATGTTAATCCATTTTCACTATATTCAGTTTCAAATGAATGGAATAGTAATCCTTTGGAAACTAGGATGATATAAAATTAGTGATATCCCTATGGATATTTATAATGATATGTTTATGAATATATATAATAATATTTCTACGGATGTGCCAATGTATTTGAAAATATATGGGAATATTAGTAAAGGATACAATGAGTGGTTTCCTAACTATATATACTTATCTGGATACTATATATGGATGTGTGGATGGAAAGAATTTACATAAGGGTAAAACCCCAAAGACACTGTATTGATCTGTACTCGATCAGTAACTAGTGCATGAAAATGGGTCTTATTTCACACCTATTTTGATACTCCCATGGGATATTATTTGGAAATTTATAAACTCATTAATAACCATCAAAAATTATGTAAATAAAAATATGAATATGAATTACCTAGAAATACTTGAAGGTTTAAATGATTCAAAACAATGTTTCATGATTTAGAAATTCTATAAGATATTTTTCATGATTATGTTGATAAATTCTATGATTAGTGTTTCTCATGCTATGCTTTATGATGTTATTCAATGGAACGAAAAATAATGAATAGGTTAAAACAAGAATGTGAATGATTATTTTCTTATGATATGTCAAATGGAGTGATCACTACAGTTAAAAAAATCATGACTATAAAAAATTATATTTCACTACACATGATTAATAATGTATACCATAACCAACTCTAAGACTCACCGAAGAAAATATGGAATGAGTTTTTTGAGCATCCAGTAAGTGATGACCATGGACGAAAGAAGATTCAGCTTCCTATATTAAAAAATATGGGATGAAACACTCAAGGGAATGTATCAATAGAATGGGAATATATATTATGTGTAGTGAAGAGGCCATATATTATATAATTTTTAAGGAAAAAAGGAATAGTTTAGTTAATGTAATGGATGGGATTTCTGATCTACATATGGGATTAACAATGGGGAAATGTTATAAATGTATAAATTATAGTCATTATGCTAATCCATTTATCAGGGGTAAAATATTTAAAGTAAATCCATAAGTTTATAAAATTTATAGTTTCTATACTGATGATAAAGTGACAATGAACAACAAATGAATGATATGTGCTATTTTAATTGTATTTTTTATAAGAATGATTAATTTGAGTTTGAGTAATGTTGAGACATGATTTCTATTTCATATTTTTTGGAAATTATTTTTCAGGAATATTATGATGAAGTTTAGTTAATGTTTTAAGAAATATGGGGAACTAATGAAGTATTTATGTGTTTGAATTCAAGGAGTACATTATCTAAATAATGAAATATATAAGGATTGTACAATATAATTATTCAATTAAGGACCTAAAATGTAATTTCTAATAGTGTTGATGAAGTATTTTTTTTGGAATTCAATGATTACATTATCTAAATTATGAAATATATAATGATTTTACCATATAATTTTTTCATTAAGGATCTAAAATGTAAGTTTTAATAGTGTTGATGATATAAAAAAGTGTTTTAATGAAAAAGATATATTTTATGGAAGAAATTATTAAGGTAAGGAAATCCTTAATTTATTCCTGATGTTTAGAAAATATTGTTTAAATTGGATAATGATATGTAGGATGAGAATAAGGTAAATTGGACTGTATGGGTTACCTTGGTAATATATTAATTTTTTTTATAATGTGTTCTATTCCATCAGGGATTAAATTAAAAAAAATTGGATTTCATATATATATCGAATATTACTATAAATAAGAATGGATGCATGTTTACAATATATTTTTAAAGTAATTCAGGTAATTAACTTCATTCAAGAGAATACATGATGAAGATATTAACATGTTTTATATGTCAGAATCAAGATATACTTCATTATATATGGGATCTCATTATTAATATTGTTTTGAGATAATTAGTGACCTTCTTTTGACAGATTTGTATTTTCAACTATTGGAAGGTTAAAATGTCTAATGTGGGACACTAAGTGATTTGATAGATAGTAATTTTTTATTTATCCATATGATAATTTATACATATCGGATAACCTATTTTAACCACATGTCTTCATGTTAACTTAAGATAGAAGTGATGAATGATTATTATATCTATGTAAATTATTTTCTATTAGTGATTCTGGGCCAATGAATTCCTCTTCATTTCATGGATTCATATAGAAAGTAAAAATTAATCCAGGAAAAAAATATATAAGAGATTTCTCATATGTAATGTAATAAAATAAATTTTGTATATCTCTTTGTGGACATTATTCAACTTTATAAAAAGGATTTGGAAATAATATTTTTCTCATATTATCATCATTTTTTATTATATCAATGACCTCTTTCACACCTCCATGGTTTATGGTTTTCTGATTTTTTATATTCTTTTGATCACCCACTATCTTTTGATCAATATTATTAATCAATATATATTCTTATTTAATCTTTCATTCCATGTCCATTTCATCACATCCAACCTATGTTATCTTATATGGAATCCTAGTTATGATTTACTGTCATGAAACAGATTTTGTTGCCAGCAAACCGGCACCAAAACCAGATCATGGAAAGGCCCGAAGGGCGTTCCCTATCCCCATGGTCTGGAAAAAGTTCCCGGGTATCATTAATTTAGATTTGGGAATGATTTACCAGAGTATGAAAGCGTAAGCTAAAAAAACATCCATAATATAAATCTGAAATTTTCATGCTAAAAAATTCTTAAAAAAACTAGATTTGAATACATATGTTTAAAGACACTACATGTGGTCCAAAAAAATAATGACAACAGGAAGACATCCCCATGGACTCCACATGAAAAGGGGGTCATCACCCGTAAGACTTCTCCACAACTCCGCCCCAGCGATGGGGACTAACACCATGAACCGCCATCACCCCTAGCCTTTCCTTTACCTGAATCAAACATAACAATGTATACATACACCCAAGGGGTGTAAGTAGTGTGTGAGCCTAAGCCTAGTAGGATACAACCCAATGATTCCAATGATCATGCAATAAAAAGTGATAAAGCAAGCAGTTTTAATAGGCAATGAAAAGCCGTGCTAAAATTCCAAGAAATGTATCTTTTATTTAAAAAAGGTTTTCAATCCAAAATTTTCAGAATTTTCAAACAATTAAATATAAATGTAGCCACTATAATTTACTGCCAAACACACCCTAAGACATGGGTAAATACCTCAAATTCAATGAGCAACAACATTGGGAACACCCCTAGGGACTAGGTTGTCTTGGACCCTATGTACCTCGTACCTCGGTGTCAAGTAACCATAGAAATATCTATTCTCATGCACGAGCCACTAGTAGGGAACATACCCATAACCTAATGGTCACCTATAATCATCCACATAGTTTAGTTACAGTTGTCATTATCCAAATTCTATGTGAAAAAGGGACAAAACCCATCCGGTCCACTAGCCGTACTAGTACAAATCCGCCCCACCTAGGTACCAGGGTTTCCCCTTTTGTGCTCAATAAATTTCTGCATGAAACATAAATCATTTTTTATATAAAACATCATTACTGGTCAAACACAAACAATATAGTAGCTATCACATTTTATACTACTTAAAACATGCAACAAAAAACATAGATTTTTAATAAAACAACCTCTCAAAATCTAAAATTATTTTGCACCAAAAATACTTTTAAATATCCACTTTTCACACTATGAACACACTTTTAAGTCACAAAAACAAAATTTCAGTTCACTACCATTTAATGAAAGAAAAAATTCAGTTATGGGGCAGCCCCTTGTAAACCAAGAAGTTATATCCTTTAAAACCCCCCGTTTTCACACAAACATGACACTTTAAGCCCATTTGCATCCCAAACACCATCTAAAAAAACTCTCACAGCAACAATCAAAAACAATAAACATTAAAAACTTGATTTACAGTCCTAATAAATTTCAATAAAATAAATTATGAAATTATAGGACAACCCCAAATGAACCAATAAAAGATTTGTATGTAAGACCCCCAATTTTACTAAATATTTGCACTTAAAATTCATTTTCTTTACAAATGCCACTAAAACGAATTTTTTTCAGAAACAATAAAATGAAATAAATATGAAAATACCAAAAACATATCAAGATAAGTCACATAAATTGCATGCACAATAGAATCACCTACCAAAAGCGTCAAGAATTGCAAATCCTGGTGTATGACTTCAACCGCACGACCACCGCACCACAGGGGAGTGATATCAAACATAAAACCAAGGGATTGAAGCAAGAAACTCAAAATGAAACCCTAGGTAAGAATACCTAGCTTCTGAAATTTTTGGGATTCAAGAAAAATGGGAGAAATCTCAAGGAAAAGGAGAGAACTTAGAAGGATAGTCACTTACTTGAGAAATCTGGACGTTTCTAGAAACCAAATAAGTTTGACCCTAATTCACGACATATTTGATATGAAAAGAGAGGGAAAAGAAGCATGGGGTTCTTCTAGGTACAGTGGGAGAAGGTGAGAGGTTTAATTACCAAAAAAGAACAAAAAATGAATATTTTATGAAAGCATTACGAAACAATTTCAAAACTGGAAATGGGATTTCGGGTTGGCCAAATACCAAATTTCATCACCCAAATAAAAGATGCTAATGATTTTTTAAGTGGCCCAAAATTCTATGGTGGTTTTCATAGTTAAATAAATGTAATTTTGTAATTTTAATGGGTTAAAATGGTTAAAAAATTAAGGATTTATTAAAGAATCCAAATTTACTTTCAAAACTGGAAATGGACTCTCGAGTTGGCCCAAATTTTGGAAACCCACCATTTCCTTCAAAAATGCATGGAAAACCCCCAAAAAAATGCAAGGATTTAAATTATATGAAAAATACCTTTAAAATATGTCAGGTATGTGACATTTATGTTTGGTAACCGCAATGGTTCCAACAATCCCTTTTTAAATTAAGTTCTAGTATTAATTTTTTATGATGTGAGATTATGTGAAACGAAAATTGAAGTATTAAAAAATTAATGGACCAAAAATATCTTAGGGGATAAATCCATTTTATAAGTATTATAATGTAACACCTCTAGTTTTTTTATTAATTATTTTTTTAAAATTAAAATTCATTGATGGCTTGTTTTATACACTACACCAAGATATGATTTTTCTATATTAAGCTATAACATAATAATATTTTACATGAAATACAATGTTTAGCTTCCAGTAAATTCAACAATAAGTTTCTCAAGTTTTTTCTCAAAATAATGAGTCCCTTCAATAACATTCATTATACGCAAGACCTAGTTTTACCGAACTATAATATACTATTAATATTATTATTTAATATGATGGTTGTTACCAAAAAATTGGAATGTTGGTTATGAATCATAATAACTAAATTATTAAAAAAATTAATTTTAAAGTTTTATTCATCAAATTATTTGGATACTAATTACTTATAAATGAATGTAAGAACTATTTGGAAAAAAGAAACTCCTTTTCTGAAAAACTATTTTTCCATTCACACACACGTTTTATGTCAATAAATTAAAAAACTACATTTGATGAATGATATTAATTTAATTTAAATAATATATATTAAATAAACTATTTAACATTAATATTTTTGTGTTTTCAATACAAGGGATAACAATAAACACAATTTTTTTGCATAAAAAGAAGTTTTTTTCTAATAGGTAGTTTTACAGCTTTTTATTTCCACACTTATTTTAAAAATAAACATTGCAACATTTTTAAATTATATTCTATAAAAAAAATTATGAATAATTTCAAAATTCTCTTATGATTAATTGCTTTTATTTTTCAATGAAGTTATATTTTTTGATGAATAGTGAAAAATACTGAATTTTAATTGTAAATTATTTATTTATTAATTTATTTATATAGATAAGGTATAATTTTATTTTATAAAATAATATTTTAATCATTTATTCAAATATTAATCCATTTCATATCATTTTAAAAAAATTCACATAGAAATAGTACACAAAAACATTTTAATCATTAGGCTATTTTCTCTTTAAAAAGCTGTTGTTTTGTCCCATTTTTCAGATAAATTCTAATTTTTTTGCTGTCAATTTTGTGAATGGTCTTTAGAAAATGTATTCAATATTCTAAATAATAATAATTTTTAATTTCAAAAAATTATATGTTAATTTTGTACTATAATTACTAGTGAATACAGTTAAAATTAATATTGATAATTTAGGGGAAAATGAGTTTCCTAAGGGACTCGACTTCAAACATAAGCCTAAAATGTCCTAGAAACCTGTAAAAACCCCTTTATATTGAAAAATATATTCCATACACCACATTCTATCAATATTTATTTATTATATTTGGCACATTATTAATTTATAATTCTTAATAGAGTTTATCTTTTTTGTATTTATAAGAATTTCACTCTTCCTCCACTATAATGTGTAATCACTCCCTCACTTCATCATACATATAATGATATTTGGGTCATCTATAACCTAAAATATATAATCTAATATTCCCAAAATTATTCATATGAGACACACCTTCGTTATAATTCCAACCAAGGATGTCCTTTCGTACAGACAAAAAAGAGATACCTGAAGAAGATTTAATGTTCATCAATGAATGTTGTTGTTTTATTTTTCCTCCAAAAAACTTCATTCAGTTTTTTATAATGATTATATAATAACAATATAATATTGAACATAATTATTATTTAAAATTTTATTGTTAATACATACATTATCACACACATCCATCAAATGCGATACACAATCATCATTCATGTGTATGGTGGACAACCGCCTCGCGAACCATTGTGATCCATTCATCCATCTCCACCTTTAAAGGTTGGGAATAATGATTTACATACTATTTTTATATGATATATATGTTATTTTATATTTAATTATGATAAATTAATTATTATATAACACATAACATCACTATTTTTATTTACTAGGAGTACAATAATTTTATTTGTTGGCGCATAAACTACCGCCTCCTTAGAGTGAAGTGATTAATTCATGCATTAAATGGAAATTATTAAGGATGGGTTTTATAAGAAAATGTGATTTATATGAAACAATAATTCTACTAAAATGATAATATATATATATTTCATTTAATACCTTTTATTAAATACAATAAAAAATCTGAAACAATGTTCCATCGTATGTACAACCTACCCTCTCCATGAAATATGTATTCTGTTTCGTATCATTAAATTTTATGAGTTAACAAAAATATATATATAAAGAATATATATATATATATTTTATATTTTTATCATGGATTATATTATTTAAATGATGAAATCATTATCAAAGTATGCATTATAGAAAAAACATGTCATAACATAAAAACTTTTAATAACTTATTACTCGAAACCAACCCTTTAACATTTATTTATTAATATATATTAATATATAGTCATAATTAAATAATATATGGTATTATTTATATTAATATAGTTCTATCTAATATTTATAAAAACATATATTTATTATACAATAGTTTTGAATGTGTACGAAGGATGATAATATTTACACTGAGGGTATTTCTAGTCCCACGTTTATTTCTATAATACTTATTCCATCTACACCACTCGTTCCTTTTTTTGTTTTATATACATACCTGTGACATGTTATACAATGAAATTTATATAATTTTTTGTAATTATTTTTTAAATTGTTGTTTTTCATTCATGGATTTCATGATTCAAAAGTTACTCAATTATTAAGGGGTTTTCTCTGACATTTTACTTATGTAAGACACAGGATATTTCACTGACACATTCTTTTATGTGGTGTATCTAGTTAACATTGATTAATTTCATTATTATAGACCTAAATATTTATTGTATTTACATATCCATTTTAGTATTTATTTTTCATGGGGTTAAAAATTCAAAATTTACCAAATTATTAATTGATTTTTGACTCAATTTTCCTTCATTGTGGCATAGGATATGATATGAACATATATAATATCACAAGGTATATATATAGCCCGTTTTACAAGAAATTTCCTGAATTCAACTTTATTCATGATATTAATTGTTAAATTATATTATATTCCTACACAGGTAATTTGATTCATGGTTTTAAAATATGTAATAATTTTATGTTACAATATCATCAATTATCAAGATTATTTTTTATTATGGTTCCAATAATAACATATTATGATCTATATATCAACAATTCCCTCTAATTTTAATCTCCCACGGTTATTCTTGATATTTTAAATTAATTGTACCATTATTCCACTCATTGGTATTGAAGATAATTAATAAAGTGATTTTATGAAAATATGACACTATTTCTCTCTTTGGTCAGAAATCTGTTTCATTCAAAAACCATGTTTTCTTAAAATGATTTCAAAAATTATATTAAATAAAATTTTACAGTAAATTTTAATGACTAGTATTTTAAATATGTGTTATAATTTAAAAATTATTTTAAATGGATTTCAAACATTCTTTTATATATTTTCAAGGTTATTTTCAAAGAAAAAGGTTTTCAAAATGTTTTGTGATTTTAAAGAGTTTTCAATAGTGGAAATGGTATTTTCCTCAAGAAATTATTTAAATTATTTTTAAATCTTCCATAATATGTTTCCAATGTCATTTTTAGATAAAATTATTTTTAAAATAATTGATTTACTAAATATTTATTTTCAATGAATGGTTTTTCCCTTATGAAATGATCCATGTGATATTTAATCATCATTCTCCATGTATGGTGAAATAATCATATATATTTTATAATTTTTATATGATATGATCCATGTACACCATTCTTATTATTTTCGATAATTGTTTATGTTTAAGAAGATAACTTGTTTATTAATCCCAATTCTATTCAATGGGTTATACAATGATAAAATGCTTATGAAACCCACATCCTTTCATGGATTATTCAATGTTGAAATGGTTATAAAACCTATCACCTTTTTCAAATTCATGATATAACGAAATATTTACATTACCCATTTCATTTCATGGGTTATGAAATGACGTTTCTAAAACCCAACAGTTTTTATGGATCATGATATGATCAATGTTTTATTATCTTCTAGCACAAATATCTTGGATGTCACTATATTTTAGGTGTGAACTATATCTTCCTCCTGTGCATTAGGTAAATAATTATATTTAACGAGATAGATAGGGATTTAATGGAGAGTGAACCTAGTTAATTTAAGGACTTTTTCAACTAATATGGTCATAGAAGTGAACCTTGACTACTTTAATAGTGTTGGTAGTGAACCTTTACTACTAATATGGTCTTGGGAGTGATCCATTAATAAAAACATGATTTAGGGATTTGACCCCATTCCACTAGTATTACCATGTAAGTTATACATTAAAACATTCAAATTCATTTTACATGTTTATGTGTCTTCCACGATACCATGTATTATTCCTTTGTTATTCTTTCATATATTATTCAATTGATTCCCTTGTGAATAATGCATTATGAATTTCCATTATTTTTTTCATGACTCAGGTATAAGATGTTTGATTCTAATGTTATGAAATTTAAATGTTACATTTTTGTTTTATTAATTTTACATTAATCTTATTATTTTGTATCACCATTATTCACCATTACATAGCTTCTAAGATCACCATTTTTAATATTTTCATTCCCCCGGTTATAAACACATGTTTTAAGTATGACTAATAAATGGGATGATCATTGTGTGAGACATTGATTATCTCTCACTATTATAATATTTTGTTCAATATTTCCAAGGGAATTCTACTATTATGGTCATCGAGTGTGTGCTACTATAATGTAATGAATATTCCCAACAAATGATATATTATCAACATATGTTGATCTTGGGTCCTTATTGGGTGGATATTTTATTCAACACTATATTTATTATAATTACATATCCCACACTATAATAAATTTATTATTAACCATTAATATTAAACTTTATAGACTATTATTCACTAATAAATAAAATTAGTGAAATATTATTCAAGGGTTTTATTAATTATTCATAGTTTCTAGTGGAATTATTTTTATGTTATATGTTATATGTAATAAATGATCATATAATAGATGTTTAATGATTATTTATTATTTATTATTATACTCTATCATTTATTATTATCATGACATATTGTTTTTTATTGTATAAATATTTTCTCATTCTCTATTGATGAAATTTTTGAATGCTCAAATACTTACAAATAATGTTCCTCATATTATACATGATAAATTTCCACTAAATTGATAATCTTACATGTTCATTATTAGTTTCATAGAGAATCCTATATTATAATTTTTTGAAAAAAACCATAAGCATGAAAATTATCTTAAAGATTTAATATAACATATCTAGAAAGAGTTTTCAATATATTTCCCAGAATGAGAAAACAATATGTTCTATAATTAAAAAATGTTGATAATCTTACCCGACATGATAATTATAGTGCATATTTATTAAATTATGTTAAATATAATGCTTTATAATTATGTTAATATGAAATAAATATGAATATTCTATGGAGTTTATAAATTTTGTATGTATTGGAAGTGAAATAATTATCCTAATGGAATTTTATTGGAAATTTATATGGAGGAAAATATATCATCTATATAATATTTTATCAATAGTTATGATGTTTTTTTGAATTTTTGAAATGGAATTATATTTCTTATTTCTATTCTATTGAATATTTATTTAATTTATTCATTGATCTTTTTATATGTTAAATGTTTATGGTAATTTATTCATGGTTGTGGTAGAGAATTCCATGCCATTTTATGACATAATGTATTTTAGTGGTTTTATTATCTATTCCATAGGGGAAATTACATTTAATTATTTTTTGGATTATTTTTTACAATATTACTATAAATTTTCATCATTGATTGATAATACATATAATGTTTTTTATGAATTCCAATGATAATATATTTATAATATTTTCTTAATGAGATTCCAGTAATATTGAGGAATAATTATTATTGTGATTATTTCAATATGATTAATGATTATAATGGTCATTATCCCCAAAAATGGGATAGTATTCAATATTTATAATATAATATTCATAAGCTTTATTAATCATAGACACAATTAATAGTGTATTTTACACTTTGAACATTATTTCACATTATGATTGTAATTCCTTATTAAAATGAACTATTACATGGTACCTTCTTAAACATCTCATGAAACACATAATGGTCTTGATTTTATGATTATAATTAATTTTCAGGTCTACCATGATATAAGTAACAATTAATTCTATTGGAGCACTTGGAGATTCAATTTGGAAGACCACCAAAGTGGGCTTTGAACCAACCACGTTCTGGGATAAGTGATTTGGACAACAGCCTACTAAAAGTGTTATAGAGGACAAGATTCAAGACCAATGATTCTGTAAATTTAAATTAATATATATAAGATTATAGGGAACATTTAATTAAATAGTTTCCCATACTAATGTGGATGTTTTAATGGTGTTCTAGGCGGTCCAGGTTGATGAAATAATTCTGTGCTAGATTATGAGTCCCAGAAAAACATCCCAATATTTAACACATATCTCTCTAAATACACATTATTTTGGGATGAAATTTTAAATGATATTAGGAGACATACGGGGATACATTTTATCCTTCTATTCACTACTCTTATTCATCCACATATAAGTTCATTTTGGTGAGTCTTTCTAGTGGATTCAAGCTGGATCCCACTTTGAGGGAGGAGTGGAAAAGTTTGATCTCCATTAATTGTCCACCCACCTTTCCCAACCATAATTAATTAAAGGCACATGGGAAGATGGGTTATCAGCCAAAGGATTCTAAACATTCTATTTAAGGCTGTATTGGTGGATTATTTGGAGGATCTTGGAGCTTTGTTTTCATGGTAATGTTTTTATGCCAATTTTTCTTTGTAATGTTCTTCTTTATAATGTATGTTTTTCGAATCACCTTAGTTTTCAATAATAGTTATTATTATTCTCATGTTATTTTATCCCTAATTTCACCTTGATACCATTGTCTAATGGTTTGATCTTTTTCACAATAATCCTTGGGATTTTTTTCATAGAATGGTGGAGTGTACGTTATTTTGTTGTTTTTACTCCTTCAATTCAACCCTAATAAGTTTACTTCCCCCTTACGTTGACAAAATGTCATCAGTGGAGGGATAAATCTTTTATGAGTCGATCCAAGAGAGTAGAAATGGTCAAGATGGAATGTTATTTCTCACTCTATACATGTTTTTAAAATTTTTATTTGAGTTTCTTTCATTCAATTATTTTCTTTCATCCTCTTCATTATTGAGTTTATTCACCCAAAGTTTATGTGATAATTAGATCATTTACCTTATAGTGATCATAAAAATTATCCTACATTCGTATAGGTTATTAGCATATGTTTGTGATGTTTTTTAATCAGTAATTTGTGAGGTTATTTTGAGTTCATTACATGAATCATTCTCAAGTTAATGAAATCGAAATTTTAAAAAAAGGAATTCATCCAATCCACACCAAGAAACAACCTTGGATCAACATATTTTCTCATAATTTGAATTCAAATAGATCTTAGTGATCTTTTAAAACCATTCTAAAAGCAACCCATGTTGGCCACTTCATAGCCAAAATTACATCTCTTTATATTTTGTTTATATAGGTTTTTTTATGTCTCTGAGGATTCGACTACCCAGGCTACACTGTAAGCGACCACTTGACAATTCAATCATGGGTAAATTTGGGCGAAACAAAATTTTGGCACTATTTCCATGGACCCGTGTAAGTTACCTTAGACACACATCATCTTTTTTCATCCCACATTCTCTATTCTCACCCACATCTCTCTTACCATTACCCCTTTCTGTTTGTGTGTGTCTTGGGAATCTAGAATCCATATTTCTATCTTCTCCAATGGAGTATCTTCCAAATTATCATTTCACAAACTCATGCTGGAATAAAATGTAAAATCGATATTGGGATGCCCCTAAATTGGAAAATTTATTTGATCAACCCTATTTAATTACAACACATCCGCTGAAATGTACAATTTTTGGGATGATGATTGTTTAAAGGATCAATTTCCATCCCTCTCAAGGAAGATTGAAGCGATACAACTTTATAAATTTTTACATTTACAAACTCCTATCCATAGTAATCCTAAATAAATGATTGAACTATTGTGTAATTAAATGTAAATAATGAGTTCTGAGTTATCATATTCAAGATCAAAACTACAATGAATTAATACTTGTAAGGAACTCATCTATACACCAACTGTACCTTCCAAAACCTTATGTGGAGTGTCTAGTTTCCCACAAACCTCTCATGAATTTATTGAATAACCAACCTTTGTATTTGGGGAAGGGGAAGTGATTCAAGAAATTTTTTAGGTGTCATTAAATAAAGATGAAATTTATTTCATGTATCCACAAGAGGGAAATTTGATATCATGGGTTGAGTCTCCTAAGAACAACTCTATTGACAATTTTCAAAAACACCAATCACTGAACCATTGATAGAAATCAAAAAAAATTGAGTCCATACCCATTATTAACATTGTTATTTCCAATTTTGTGGTTGAATCTTCTATTTGGAATGAAACAAATTTGTTGAAAAATTTGGAATATTAAACTGAGTAAGATTCAAATTCTCTACCTGTGTCTGAATTTCCTATCCAAAACGAGCTCAAAATCATTTTCCTTCCATCCCCACTCATGTATAACTTCATTGGTTATAATCATGAAATTTCAATTATAATTCATTCTTCTCTTGAGACCAAAAATGTTGGAATGATCATTGATGTCTTTGGAAAGACTATAGTGGAAACTGGATCAACCATTTATGATATTCCTTGGATTTTCCCACTCCTTGTAGAACATAGGTTTGTACATGACACAAATTCTAAACAAAGAATCAATATAAATAATGTGTAAGTAGGAAATATGGGGTCTATAAAATTTTTAATGTTTGTATTTGGTATGTTATTGGTTCATGTCGAGCTAGAGACGTTAAAAAAAGCACTACATGGGAGGCAACATGTGGTTTTCATGTTTCCATTCATAAATTAGTACCTCAAACTGAAGACATGTTCTTCATTGTTGAGTAAGGACAGGTATTAAAGGGAAGCACCATATTCATCCATGTCATGTGGTGTGATCTTTGAGTAATAAATTACCTAGAAATTTAAGATAAGACAATGTATCATCAGTTTGTTTTCATTCTATGTGTTTTTATGTTAAAGGTAAAATACAAAAAATATCCTTAAACTATTGACCTGTTATTCTTTTATGAGTAAGGATGGGTTAGAAATGGGATTTCCATATTCACCTGTGTCACATGGTTTGATCCCTGAGTAATACCATACCTAGAAATTTATGAGAAGACAATGTATCATCAGTTTATTTTATTTTTATGTTTTTGAAGGTTAAAATAAAAATAAAATAATAATAATAATTTATATTTGTGACATGTTCTTCTTTTATGAGTTAGGATGGGAATGAAAGGGGAGCACAATATTCATTCATGTCAAATGTTGTGATCCCTGAGTAATACCTTACCTAGAAATTTAAGAGAAGACAATTTATCATCAGTTTATTTTATTTTATTTTTACATTTTTTAGGTTAAAAAATATACAAAAAAATAAATTTAAAAAAAAATTAAAGGCATATTATAGGTCATGGGAAAGTTTGGTCACAACCATCCAAGCTATTGGGACTCGAACTAGGACTGAAGGGAGATTGGGGAATGTATTTTCAAAATCAACCACTAGGTGAATTCATTCCATTATTTTCATTTCCAGTGACTTATTTGAACATATATCCTACCCCTTCTATTATTTCATTTCATTAAACACTGGGGATAGTGTTATTCTATGTTAGGGGAGATGAAGTAAAAGAATGGATTTTTTTCATCATAAAATGTGTGGAAGGAAAATTTTCATTAACATTGAATAGGATAACACAAATTGCACACTCTGAAATTGGATATATAATAATTTTTCATGCCTTTATTCTGATTTGAACACAAGTTGAAGTTCATGTGAATAGATTTTGGAAATTTCGGTTGACCGATGTGATTTTTCACAATTTATATTTTCATCCATTAATTTAAAAAACACAATGCACATCCTCTAGATTGTGGGGTATTAGTTTGAGTCCTTGGGGTACATAATAAATTTTATATGGATGGTGATCATTTTAATTTTTACACTAGTATTCAAAAAAATTCATTTTCCCATAGACAAATGTATTGACTTAATGTGTGGCTTTCGGCACTTGGATATCATGACTCTATAGTTGTCTGGCACAGAGTTTGTTATTTTATCTCTATTTTTCGTAATTTGAATATGTTTTTGATTGAGTTAACTCGAGATAATGACCATGTATGTGAGCTTCACTTGGTTACCTAAGGTCTTTGAGCCAGGGAGTCATCGGCAAATACATGCAACATGGGTTAACTCGATTGAGTTCAATTTCAATTACCATGGAAAAATTTCAAAAAAATCAAAAACAAAAATGAGAAAAATGAATACTCATCTTAATATTTAATTTTTATTCCACCTAGTGCTTTCTTCTTTTCTCCCTCGAATGAAAATGAACCCCAATGTCTATTGTGATGCACAATACTTCATCATGATTAATTAATTTGGATGAAATATGGAGAAATTTTTGAATAATTAAATGAACATGGGCTTGGGATGTGCCTATGTAACTATCTTGTTTTAATTGATTTTTATGGGTTTCATTATTTTTGGTATGAGTTCTTTGGGTGAGGAATGTGTATTACAATGTTTTTGGAAATGGGAATTCAAAAATCATATTTCTGAGATATATTTTTCCCGGGACTAGAAAAACACAAGTTGGGGGTGTGATGAGCCCCTAAAATAGGTTAATATTCATTTTTATAATATAATATTCATGTTCTTTAGTAATCATAGACACAATTATTAGTGCATTTTACACTTTGAAAATTATTTCACTTTATTATTGTAATTACTTATTAAAATGAACTATTACATGTTCCATTCTTTAACATATCATAAAACAAGTAATGGACTTTATTTTATGTTTATATTTTATTTTCAGGTTTACCATGTTATAAGTAACAATTAATTATATTGGACCACTCAAAGATTCAATTTGGAATACCACCAAAGTGAGCATTGAACCAACCACATTTCAGGCATAGTGATATGGACAACAGCCCAATAAATGTGTTATAGAGGACAACATTCAAGTCCAATGATTATGAAAATTTAGATGAATATAGAGGGTTTTATGGGGAACATTTAGTTAAACGTTTTTCCAAGATAATTCGGATTTTTAATGGTTTTTTAGGTGGCCCATGTTGATTATAAAATTCTGGGCCAGATTCTAAGCCCCGGAAAAATAGCCAACAGTTTAACTCATATCGCGCTAATGACACATTATTTTGGGCGAAACATTTACATCATATAATGGGACATCCAGGGATAGATTTTATCATTCTATGGACCATACTATTTCTTCAATCTAGAAGGTCCTTTTGGTGCGTCGTTCTAATGGATGCAAGGTGGATGCCATTTTGGGGTAGGAGTGGAAGAGTCTCATCTCCATTAATTTTCTACCCAAATTTCCTCACCACAATTAATTAAAGGCACTTGATAAGATGGGGGCTCTTTCAAAGGCTTCGAAAATGTCTATTTAAGGTAATATTGGTGGAGTATTTGGAGGATCTTGGCGCTTTGTTTTTATTGTAATGTTATTATGAAAATTTTTCTTTGTAATGTTCTTCCTTCTCCTGTAAGTTGTTCAAATATCCTTAGATTTCAATAAAAGGTCTTCTTATTCTCTTATTATGTTCATCTTAATTTCACCTTGATACCATTTCCTATTGGCGTGAAATTGTTCACACCAAACCCTATGATTTTGTTCACACAATGGTGGAGTGTTCATTTTTTTTGTTTTTACTTCTTCAATTCCACCATCATAAGTCCTGAATGGCCCGAATTCCTTCAATTGAATGTTATTTCTCACTCTATAAATTCTGTTAAATTATTTTATTTGAGTTTCTTTCATTCAATTATTTTCTTTCTTCCTCTTCCTTATTGAGTTTACTCATCCCACTTTTATGTTCTAATTAGATCATTTACCTTAGAGTGATCATTAAAATGATCCTACAAGTTGATAGGTTATTAGTATTTGTTTATGAAGATGTTTAGTTAGTAAGTTGTTGAGGATAGTTTTAATTCATTTAATGAATCATTCTCGAGTTAATGAAATCGAAATCGTAAAAAAAGGAATTCATCCAATCCAGCCCATGAAACTACATAGGATCGACTCATTTTATCATAATTTAAACTCACATAGATCTTAATGCTCTTTTTAAACCCATCTAAAGACAACCCATGTTGTCCACTTCAAATCCAAAAATCCATTTCTTTATATTGTGTGTCTAGAGGTTTTTCTTAGTTCTATGAGGATTCGACAACCCAAGCTACACTGGAAGCGACTGCTAGACCCTTAAAATATGGGTAAATTTGGGCAACAACAAATGGTCATAATAAATGATCAGAAAACTATAATGGAATGTATTATTCAATGTTTCATTTTATTAAATTTTAATTAGTATTTATGATTTTTATCTATTAGTTTAGATCATTACTAAAATTAAAAGTAAAATTATAACCCATTTATAAATGAAACATTATAATTTCATAATTTTAATAGACCTAATATATTTTTATATAATAGTATGATGATGATAAATGAAATATTTTCCTACTATATGAGAAATATAAATGAGATACATAACATGTAATTAATGATTATATATATATTTTTGGTAATTTTGTTTTGAAATAAATTATCATGTGTTGGATATGTTTTCAAAGCATGTTCAACTTCTTACAGTTATTCAAATACTTCTATTAAATAATGATAATTTTTTCACATTGTATTATTTATATATTCTATAAATATATAATATTTTTTATTTTATAGCTTTATTTTAAGAAAAATTAGTAGGTTGATAATAACTCAATAGAGGATAAGTGTTTATAATTGGGTTGTGATTTCCCTTCAAAAGTTAGTATTGAGTTGTATGATTTATTCCTCTTGAAAAAGGTATGTTGTAAGTGGTTTGTTACCCCCTTTAAAATATTGATTTTTTATTAGTGGGTATCATTCATCTCAATTATTATAGGGAGTTTATGTGAAAATTTTCAATCCAAATGACACAAAGTATAATAAAAATATCACATTTTCATATTTATAATTTTTATATACATATTTTTTAAATTATGTTTATTTATAACCAAACCCCCTCTAAAATCTCAACCATCTATTAATATGGGGGAAATAAATGGGAACTAAAACTTTAAAAGCATGAATATCCCCACCAGATGTTTTATTTTGACACAATATATGTTATCCAATATAACAAGGGGTTTTTAGTCTGGTGTTAATAAGAAATACTCCTTTTTATAAAAAATTTCATAGTGAATTATGATTTATAATATGAAAGTAAAAATATAATGGGTTCCATTTTTAACAAATAAATTGATAAACTATAAATTTTTATATAGAAGATGATTTTTTTGGACCATCAGAACAGAGACGCCATATTTTTACACATTTATAAATAATAAATTCATACTCATGATTTGGGGAAGGAATGGATGTTATGATTGTAGTGTGTCTTCTTATAATATAATACATTGTCTCTATGGATTTTTTCTATATCATATGAAATGGATGATCTAAAGGTCATGGGGACAAAAAAATAATATAATGGCTTAAATCATATTAATGTGGAATAAAATTATATCATGAGAATGATAAAAAAATTCAGTAGTTGTTAAAATCTCAAGAATTTATCATGAAAATAGAGTATAGGAAAAAATATATAAAATATATTGACATTACCATCATTATTTAAAATTCTATTTTAAATTAAGATATCAAGTAATCACATGGATTAAGATTACTAATACACTAAATAAAAATCTCTCAGAATTAAAATCATGAAATAAAAATAATTTTAGATATAATTTTCTGAAAAAATTATTAATAAAATTGGAATTATATTTTTAAAAAATAGATATAAGTCTTCATTCATTTTGAATCGTTCAATTAATTTTTTTTCAATCATTTCAATATAATTTACTTATCTAATTATGTATCATATATATGTCAATAATAATAAGTCACACAAGGTTAGAAAATCCCTCTTCCATAATTGAATTAAACATTATCTCTAATATTTATAGCTCAATGAGATTAATACAATAAAAAAACAATGAAATTAAAAAATATTATGATGAATATAAATAATCCATGTTTTATAATATCTCTATTTTATGATCCATGGATGCATCTTATTTTATTTTTGTTCCTCAATGTGATGTTTCATATATCTAGGTTATCATTCAGAAATATTGTACCTATCTCTATGATAGATAAATACTGATATAGTGAAAGAAGTATTAAATAATATTTATTATAAAAATATCTATCATTTATAATTTATAGATTAATATTAGAGTAATTCTCTAATAACCACTTAAAAATAAAAAAAGTACATAAAATTCACAAAATTATTTTAAAATATAAACATTCTACAGACCTATTAGTACTATAACATGGGAGGGGAATGTCATAAGTCTCGTAAATCTTCTACATATACTCTATACTAGTCGGTTAATGGTTTAACATGACTAAATATGTATTATCAATAGCTGATGATAGGCGGGGAGTCAAAATATCATCAATAATGGAATCTATAGTATGTTTAGCCATATGGGTATTATATGATATTGTAACAACAAGTATAGAGGTATATGTATTAGTAGGGTTCATCTATGAGGGATTGGGGTCCATATTGGTGGAGTTCCATGAATCTACACAGTGTTTGATATGGTATTTGGGGTCTACAAGGAATATATATTTTGAGGAATGTATTTTGTATAAAATTGAGTAGTGTGGTCACTCACTTTGTCTGTTGGAATCTCACTGATTAAGAAAGAGTTTGTTTGTGAAAAATCATGTTAATTAATTGGGAATTGAAGATTAGATCAATTATACTTCCATTGAAAATAATTGTAACAACCCAAAATTTAATGCACACCTCACCTTAATCCTTGATATATAATTGAAATAATGAAATAGATTGATTTGAGGCCTATTAGAAGTGAATGGGATGTTTTATTTTGGGAAAACATGTCATGTAAAATCCCAGGTAAATAAAGGATAATACATTTTCATATTTATTAATATTTTTTAATTAAATATTAATTTTACTTTAAAGGGGTTGTTATGTTCGATAGCGTACTCGATATGCAACAATGAGTTTCTTTGAAAACATACATTGCACACTATTAATATAATAATATTATTTTAAATGGTAGTTAACACGTAGCTGTTTTATTGGAATGAATGACAAGAAATAACTATAAAATGATTATATATGTTTTTTAAATGTTTTTACATTATTCCAATAAAAGATAAAGGCTTAAAATAAGAAAAGAGTTCAATTTTATGCATTGATACTCTAATATTCACTAAAAAGTTGGAACATCGCCTTTTGATGGTGAACCATCTTTAAATATAGTTTTGGTAACTCTTATACATTATATAGGACCAAATAAAAATCTTCTTTAGAATCTGGAAATCATAATTTACTTTTTGTAAATTTTTGGTATTTTTCCGATAAAGTTCAATTTTTAATGAATAGTGAAAAATGTTGTATTTTAATTCAAAACCTATTTTTTGATATTATTTGTTTATATGATTATATTATCTTTTTAATTCGTTTAAAGTGAAATTAGAATATATTTTTACCATTTAATCCAATAGTGGTCATTGGAATTAATTTCACTTTGAAATTGGACTTAAACTAGTGTGAATCTTTTGATACATTTTGTTTCATAAAAACACGCTATTTGTTTTGACAGAGGGAATTAATTATTAAACTAATTAATGCAACTTATATGTTTCGAATTTTTTAAAATAGAAATCATTTCTGAATTTGGAATATCAAATATAGCTTAGGGTGAAGTTTTGATATTTTTCTGAAAAAATTCAATTTTTGAGGAATAGTGAAACCACTAAGTAGTAATTAAAAAAACTAATTTTTCGTTTAAATGAAATTTTACCACCTCTATGTCTTGAATTTAAAAAATCTGACATAAATGGTTGTCATTAGGAATTAAAATGTGGTTCAATGGGATTAAAATAATTTTTTGGTGAATAGTAACTTTTATGTTTTTAATCGCGATTAGAGGTAATTAGTGTAGTTGAAGGTAAAAATAATGTTTTAATAATATGAAATGACCTAGAAACGTGTCCTACCATTATAGGATGTGTCATGGCCGACCAGGAAAATCTATGGGTCAACTTGGAGACCCCATGGAGCCACATTGGTAAGAAAATGACATTAATAACTTTTTATTTAATGTTAAAATAAAAATGTCACAAACATGAGATATTTTTCTATAAAAAAATTTAAATGTGGTTATACAAGTCATAATTTTGACTATAAATATTCATTAGAATGCTAAAACTATTTTCTACATCAACATATTTTTTCATTATTTTTATACATTAAATAAATTAAATTATTTATGACACCATGATGATGGAGCGATTACCTCATTATTTAACGATTTAAATAAAATAAAACGATAATGTAAAATCTAAGACCTACACATGTAAAAAACCAATTGGATGGGTGGATTTCGAACCCTTATCACCTTATCCTTTAATTTTATAGTTGTGGGGCCTTTTTTATCCGAATATCATTTTATAATAAAGTAACCTTTTATAACTTTCCAAGAGCGCCCCCCTCTCCTCTTATAAAAGGCCCCCACCTCTACCTCCTTACCCACACCTCTCAAGCCTTTGGTTCGGCCAAGATCGTCGGATTTTGTCTCTACACATCTCTCTATTACTCCACTAAGCCTCACATTGGGATGAAGTCTTCCCAAGGAAGACTTTGAGATCAAATCAAAGAGAGTTATCCGATTTTAAGGTAATGTCTTCACTTGTGTTCTTTTGTTTTATTTTTCTTCTCCAACCCCATAAACTCTTTTTATTCATTTCTTTTGTAAAAAATACAGTATCTTCAATATACTAGTATTTTTTTATAAGAAGTATTAGAGCTACACCCACACACACTTTTGTCTAATGGTTAAAAAACATACTATTTCTGTGGTTGGTGATTTTCTGCCTCACGAAACGATGATTGTTCAGTCTTCTTTTAACACCTTTTATGGTGGCCATTAAGATGTCACTCTATTTATATTTGATATATATTATGTTTTTCCCTTATTCTTCTGTATTTTTCATTTGTGTCATTCCTTTATGGTTTCTATTGTGGGTAAACACGATAATTTCATTTTAGGAAGTGCGGACTATCGCCCCCTCAAAGTGATTTGATTCGTTAATTCCATATGTAGGATGTATAAAGGATGGAGTTAATGTTATTAAATATGATTTTATACTGGAATTATAATATACCCTTATATCATTATTATTTCACTCCATTAAATAAGAAATAGAAATGAAAGTAGCGTTCATGCGTACGTACAGCTTACCGTCTCCATGAACGGTGCATTTCGTTTCTTACCCCTAAATGTTATGTACTACAATAAATACATGTATATGATGGATATATATGATATATATGATATCCAAATCATAAATATCATTCTGGATATAATGAACCTTTGGCCACATAAACAACATGTAATTGTAAGAAGTCCATTTTTGACTTGAGTACCAAATATCGACAAAACGAAATTTATTAAATTAAATGATTCTATAACGTTAATAACAGGGAAATAAGTTATATAAAAGGAATAATAAACATTAAAAAGTTTCTTAAGAAAGTATAAATTAACACTAGTTTATTATCAAGTAGATTAAAGAGAAATCGAGTCACGTCGGACACGAGGTATGGGACTTTGTCTCAATCTCCTTTCATTGAGGGATATTTTGTTCTAATGCAAGGCATTCTTTTATACGGTGTATAAACCCCTTTTAATTTTAATTTCATACAAAAGGAATCTATTTCTACGAATCATTTTAAAAAATGACAAAAAATAATGTTTCTTTTAACGTATGTGGTGACAACGACCTTTTCCACCGCCGCGAGTATTATTTGGTCTTTGGCTTCCTCAACAAGCCGTAATGTTTTTAAAATGAAATAAATACCATATATTCTTTTATGTATTTTGGTATTGAAAATGGTTTTTATAATTGATTTTCTATGTCAATATATTTATGTGATATATTGTGATCAAAGTGTGGAAATTTTTGCTTTCAATTATATTTGATTTATGTCTAATGATTTTATAATGGTACATGGAGATTTGACTGGTGGTTACATGATAAACCATATGACGGGTGGTTTCGTGAATACCAGGATGGGTGGTTACGTTATAACCTCCAATTCATTGGTTATGGAAGTCAGGCGTATGGCTATTCCATTAAGTGATATGTGTGGAAGTCGACCGTATGGTTATTCCAATTAAGTATGTTTATGTCCCAAGTTACCTTTATATGTTATGTGATATTTATATGGGTTTTATGGTAACCATTTGGTTAAAAAGGGTAAGTAATGATCTATTATTCAGTTAAGGGTTTTTACAACTTCATTAAGGTGAATAGTATTACTTTGATAAAGTATACATGGTTTACCTATTGTTTTGAACAACTAATAGTTTTCATTAATTGTGTATCCCTTATTGAGGTTTTTATGCTCACCCCAAGTTTTTTTGAAATGTTTTTCATAGGATTTAATGTGGAATAGGGTCAAGGATGGGATCAAGGTAAAGTCATGCTATTTAAAACATATAACTAGGAATGTTTCTTTTTAAGAGTTTTTATTTTATGGAAACTTAGTATAAGTGTCTACTTTGTAATCTTTTGTGATGTAATGGTTTTGTCCTAATTCTCTAAAACTCTAAACCTGAAAAGATCCTCAATGTTAATTATTCATTTTATTCAATATTATGTAAAGTTTAAGGTTGGGGCCTTATAGTTGGTATCATAGGTCGGTTTAGACAACTATAGGAGTTAGAAAATTGTTAAAAACTGTATGATTGAAATGATATAGCATTTAAAGATTACCATGTTGCTTCGCCTAAGATATTTCTGTGTTCATAATGGTTTTCCGCAGAGGAAACAAAGCAGCTATGTTGGGACGACATCAGGAAGAAGAAAACCTTCAAAACCAGCAACCAGAGATGGTCGGAATTAGAACTTAATAGTTTTTTGCAGTGATGGCACAGTTGACTCGGGCTATAAATGGTGGTGGTATCCATGCACAAGATCATCCAGATCAACCACAAAGGAAAATTTCAATGGTGGAATAGCTCATGAGGCAACATCCCCCATCATTCAAAGGATAATCTGACCATGTGCTAGATGAAGGGTGGATTAAAGCGCTGAAGATGATTTTTGATGTCATGGGTTGTTCAGAACATCAAAAGGTTAGTCTTGTTTTTTACCATTTTGAAGGTGAAGCTAATCCGTGGTGGTCGATGGTGAAAAATATCAGGTATATTGATGAGATTGATGATCTTCACTGGGACTAATTCAAAGGTATGTTTCTTGAGAAATATTTTCCTAAGGTGGTTCACCTTAGAATGGAAAAACAATTTCTAGAATTGAGGAAGGAGGATGACTCAGTGGCTGCTTATGGAGAAAAGTTCACTCAACTGGCATGGGATACTCTAAACTTCATACGAGATCTTGATAGTAAAATCAACCATTTTTACTCAGGGTTAAATCCATGGTATCGAAGGGATTTAGCTTCTCGTGAGTTCAAAAGTTTTGAAAAACTTGTTTGATGTGCGGAGAAGGTGGAAATGGAGTTTGTTGATGATCAGGTGTTCTTTGACAAACAACCAAATAAGAGGTCCAGTTGGCAGGAAAAGGGGATGAATTCATCAAAGAAGCAAAGAGGTAAGAAATCCAAATATCCATCCTGTGAGAAGTGTGGTAAAGTGCATCCTGGAGAATGCTTATCCAAGTCTGGAAAGTGCTTTCGGTGTGGTAAGTTTGGTCATATTACTCGTAACTGTAAGGAAGATGATCAATAAAGCAGTGAAAAGTAAGCAGTAAGTTGTTTTAAGTGTAATGAAATGGGTCATTATGAAAATGAGTGTCTAACAAAGAACTCAACTCAGGGAAATCAGCCAGACTACAAGCATAAAGGGGTGGTGAAATCATTTGCAACTACTTCAGAAGATGTTGGTCCATCAAATGAAGTATTATTTGGTACACTGTTTGTTTGTTCGGATTATGCCAATGTGTTGTTTGATTCAGGGACTACACATTCTTTCATTTCTGAGAAGTTTTCTAGAAAATTGGAAATTCCATCTCAAGATATGAATCCTGAACAAATGGTATAAACACCCAGAGAGAACGTAGAGAAAAAATGAAATTATAAGATCCTTCCTATCCTTGTGTGCAGAAAAAATCTACTAGCAAACCTTATTTTTTTTGCCTCTAGTAGAGTTTTATGTTATTTTTGGAATGGATTGGATTTCTGTTTATCATGCTAAGATTGATTGCAGAGCTAAAATGGTTTCTTTTTAGAAAGATTTTCAGTTTCTGTACAATAATGAACCATTGATTTTGATAACATATCAGGAAGTTGAGAAACTAGTAAAAGATGGAAATGAATGTTACCTTGAACATAATGTTGAAAATAAAGGAACTATTTAGATTAATGATGTGCTAGTGGTAAATGATTATCCTGATGTTTTTTCTGATGAGTTACCTGGTATTATTCATGATTGGGATGTTCAATTTACTATTTACTTAGTTCCTGATTCTAATCCAATTTAAAAACCCCCTTATCGAATGGCTCAAGTTGAACTTTTAGAGTTAAAGAAGCAATTGCAGGAGTTATAAGATAAAGGTTTCATTCGACCAAGCACATCACCATGGGGTTCTCCTGTATTGTTTGTTAAAAAGAAAGATGGTTCAATGATACTTTGAATTGATTATAGATCCTTGAATAACATTACTATTAAGAACAAGTATCCTTTTCCTTATATCGATGATTTGTTTGATCAGCTCCAGGGAGCTCATTATTTTTCGAAGATTGACTTGAGGTCGGGGTACCATCAGTTGAAAGTAAAAGAAGAAGGCGTTCCGAAGACTGCATTCCATACTAGATATGGTCATTATGAATTTGTAGTTATGCCTTTTGGGTTAACCAATGCACCTGATTTATTCATGGACCTTAAGAATAGAATTTTCCCTGAGTTCTTGGATAAGTTTGTGGTTGTTTTCATCGAGGATTTTTTGGTGTTTTCTAAAAGTAAATAGGAGCATGAAAGTCATTTAAGTGTTATCTTGAAAACCATAAAAGAAAAGAACCTGTATGGAAAATTTAGCATGTATGAGTTTTGGTTACAACAAATTTCATTACTTGGACAAATTGTTTCAAAAGATGTCATAACTGTTGATCCTGCTAAAACAAAAGTTGTTGAAGAATGGCCAAGACCCACAAATGTATCCAAGATCCATAGTTTCCTTGGTTTGGTAGGTTACTACTGAAGGTTTGTTGAAAAGTTTTCACGGTAATGTAGTCCAATGACTAAGCTAACTCGGAAGGGTGTTAAGTTTATCTGGACAAAAGAATGTGACGATTGTTTTCTGGAGTTGAAATGAAAATTGGTGAATGATCCAATTTTGGCACTTCCTTCTAGGAATAGTGAGTTTCTTATCTAATGTGATGCTTCATTGAAAGGACATGGCTATGTCTTTATGCAGAATGATCAGGTAATTGCTTATGCTTCACGTCAGTTGAAAACTCATGAGGTAAATTACCATACAAATTATTTGGAATTAGATGCTATTTTTTTTGCTTTAAAAATTTGGAGGCATCATTTGTATGGAGTAAATTGTGAAATATATATTGATCACAAAAGTTTAAAGTATATATTCACTCAGAAAGAGATGAAAATGAGACAGAGGAGATGGATGGAATTAATCAAGTATTATGATTGTACAATTCATTACCATCCGAGAAAAAAAATTAAGTGGCTGATGCTTTGAGTAGAAAAGGTAATTCCCCATTAACCATGCTACATTTGGAACGAGATCAATTGGTTTTTGATTTGATGAACTTTGGCATGGAAGTTGTTTGTGTAGGAAGCCCTTCTGTTTTGTTTCAGGTATAGGTGAAATCTTCTCTATCAGACAGAATCATGCAAGCCCAGAAGCAAGACAGTGAGTTGCAGAAAAAGGTAGAGCTAGTTCAGAAGGGTAAGTTGCCTGAATTCAACATTGATAATGATTGTTTTTTGAGGTTTGGGAAGAGATTATGTTTTCCTAGTGATTCAAAGTTGAAAAATGAGTTGTTATGTGAGGCTCATAGTTCCCCGTTTTCATTTCATCTTGAAAGTACTAAGATGTACAGTGATCTGCGGGAGTATTACTGGTGGGATGGAATAAAAAGAGATATTGCTGATTTTACTGTAAAGTGTTTGACTTGTAAGCAGGTTAAAGCAGAGCGGCAATTACCGAAAGGGATGCTTCACCCTTTACCAGTGCCATAGTGGAAATGGATAAATATATCCCTGGACTTTGTTGTGGGATTACCGAGGACATCTCCAGGTAATAATGCAATCTGGGTTATTGTTGATCGATTGACTAAATCTGTTCATTTACTTCATATTCGAGATACTTTCTCTCTAGATCAACTTTCTCATTTGTATCGTAAAGATATAGTCAGGTTTCATGGAGTTCCCTATACATTGTATCTGATCATGATATCAGGTTTACTTTTATCTTTTGAAGGGCCTTCAGAAGTCGTTGGGTAATGAATTCAATTTTAGTACAGCTTTTCATCCTTATTCAGATGGGAAGTCAGAACAAACAATTCAGAATTTGTAGGATATGCTATGTTCTTGTTCTATGCATTATCAGGAAAGTTGGGACCCACATCTTTCTTTGGTTGAATTTTCATATAATAACATTTTTTATTCCAGTATACAGATGGCTCCGTTTGAAGCATTATATGGTAACCGGTGTCGAACTCCTGCTTTTTGGGATGAAGTGGGTGAAAGGAAGCTGATGGGACCAGAGTTGGTAGAAGAGATGGCAGAAAAAGTTCAGTTGATTCAGAAACACATGAGAACAGCTCAGAGTAGGCGGAAGAGTTATGCGGATAACAAGAGGAAGGATCTATCTATCGAGGTAGGTGATCATGTTTTTCTCAAAGTTTCACCATAGAAAAGTGTGATGCGATTTGGTAAGAAAGGAAACTAAGTCCATGGTTTATTGGACCATATGAAATTCTTGAAAAAGTTGGACCAGTTGCTTACAGAGTGGAATGACCTCCGAGTTTATCTCAGGTACACAATGTTTTTCATGTTTCAATGTTGTGAAAGTACATTCCAGATCAATCTCATGTTTTGAGCCTAGAGGTAGTTTAGTTGGAAGAAAATATCTCTTATGAAGAACAACCAGTCTAGATTATTGACTGAAGAGAGCAAGTGTTGAGAAATAAGTTAATTCACCAGGTAAAGGTTTTGTGGAAAACCCATATGGTTGAAAAGGAAACGTTAGAATATGAAAATGATATGAGGGATAAACCCCCCCCCACCACTTATTTTGTTAAGTTAATAAAATTGTGAGGACGCAATTCCCAAAAGGGGGGAAGGATGTAACATCTTAGGTAAATAAAGAATAATACAATTTCAAATTTATTAATATTTTCAAATTAAATATTAATTTTACTTTAAAGGTTTTGCTATGTTTGATATCTTACTTGATACGCAACAATGAGTTTCTTTGAAAACTTACGTTGCACACTAGTAATATAACAATATTATTTTAAATGGTAGTTATCATGTAGTCATTGTATTGGCGAGAATGAATATAAATAACTATATTATTATTATATATGTTTTTAAATGTTTTTACATTATTCCAATAAAACATAAAGGCTTAAAATAAAAAAAGAGTTCAATTTTAGGCATAAATACTCTAATATTCACTCAAAAGTCGAACCATCGCCTTTTGATGGAGAACCCTCATTAAATATAGTTTTGGTCACTCTTATACATTCTATTGGACCAAATAATACTCTTCTTTAGAATTGGGACACAAAATTTACTTTGTGTAAATTTTTGTTATTTTTCAGATAAAGTTCAATTTTTTATGAATAGTTAAAACTGTTGTATTTTAATTCAAAACCTATTTTTTAATTTCATTTGTTTATATTATTAGATTATCTTTTGAATTGGTTTAAAGTGAAATTAGAATATATTTTTACCATTTAATCCAATAGTGGTCATTGGAATTAATTTTACTTTGAAATTGGACTTAAACTAGTGTCAATCTTTTGATACATTTTGTTTCATAAAAACACGCTATTTGTTTTCACAGCCGAAATTAATTATTACATTAATTAATGCGACTTATATGTTTTTAATTTTGTAAAATAGATATCGTTTTTGAATTCAAAATATCAAATATAGATTAGGGTGAAGTTTTGTTATTTTTCTGAAAAACTTCAATTTTTGATGAATAGTGAAACAACTTAGTGGTACATAAAAAACTGATTTTTCATTTAAATGAACCTTTACCAACTCTATGTTTTGAATTTAAAAAATCTGACATACATGGTTGTCATTAGGAAGTAAAATGTGGTTCAATGGGATTAAAATAATTTTTTGGTGAATAGTAACTGTTAAGTTTTTAATCGCAATTAGAGGTAATTAGTGTTGTTTGAGGTAAAAATAATGTTTTAATAATATGAAATGACCTAGACACATGTCCTACCCTTGTTGGATCTGTCATGGCCGACCAAGAAAATCCATGGGTCAACTTGGGGACCCCATGGAGCCACTTTGGTAGGAAAATGACATTAATAACTTTTTATATAATGTTAAAATAAAAATGTCACAAATATGAGATGTTTTACAAAACAATTTTTAAATGGGGTTATACGAGTCATAATTTTGACTATAAATATTCATTATAAAGATAAAAAGATTTCCTACATCATGATAGTTTTTTTTATAATTTTTAGACATTAAATAAATTAAATTATTGATGACACCATGATGATGCATCGATTACCTCATTATTTAACGATTTAAATAAAATGAAACGATAATGTACAATATACAACCTAAACCTGTCAAAAACATATTGGATGGGTGGATTTCGAACCCTTATCACCTTATCCTCTAAATTTATATTTTTGGTACCTTTTGTATCCGAAAACATTTTATAATAAAGTAACCTTTTATAACTTTCCAAGAGTGCCCCTCCTCTCCTCTAATAAAATGCCCCCACCTCTACCTCCGTAGCCACACCTCTCAAGCCTTTTGTTCATCCAAGATCTGATAATTTTTTCTATCCAAATCCCTCTTTTACTCATAGAATCCTCACATTGGGCATAAGTCTTCCCAAGGGAGCATTTTAGCTCAAATCAAAGAGTGTTACCTGATTGTAAGGTAATGTCTTCACTTGTGTTCTTTTGTTTTATTTTTCTTCTCCAACCCCCTAATCTATTTTTATTCATTTCTTTTCTAACAACTCCAGTATATTAAATATACTAGTATGTTTTTATAAAATTTATTCGAGCTACACCCACACACACCATTGTCTAATGGTTAAAGAACATATTGTTTCTGTGGTTGGTGATTTTCTACCTCACAAAACGATGATTATTAAATCATCTTTTAACACCTTTCATGGTGGAAATTAAGATGTAAATATATTTATATATGATATATATTATGTTTTTGTTTTCCTTATGCATATTTATTTTTCATTTTTGTCATAACTTTATGGTTTCAATTGTGGGTAAACACGATATTTTCATTTTAGGAAGTGCGGACTACCTCCCCCTCAAAGTGATTTGATTCGTTAATGCCATATGTGGGTTGTATAAAAGATGGAGTTAATGTTATTATATATGATGTTATACTCTAATGTTAATATACCCTTATATAATTATGATTTCACTCCATTAAATATGAAATAGAAATGAAGGTAGCGTTCATGCGTACGTACGGCTTACCATCTCTATGAATGGTGCATTTCGTTTCTTACCCCTAAATGTTATTTAATACTATAAATACATGTATATGATGGATATATATGATATATATGATATCCAAATCCTGAATATTATTCTGTATATAAGGATCTTTTGACCACATAAACAACATGAAATTGTAAGAAGTCCATTTTTGACTTAAGTACCAAATATCGACAAAACGAACTTTATTAAATTAAATGATTACATAACATTTATAACAGGGAAATAAGTTATATAAATGTAATAATAACATGAAAAAGGTTCTAAAGAAAGTATAAATTAACACTAGTTTATTATTCAGGAGATTAAAGTGGAATCGAGTCACGTCGGACACGAGGTAAGGGACTTCATCTCAATCTCCTTTCATTGAGGCATATTTTGTTCTAATTCATGGATTTCTTTTATACGGTGTATAAACCCCTTTGAAATTTAATTTTATACAAAAGGAATCTTTTTCTACGAAGATTTTTACAAAAAAACAAAAAGGAATGTTTCTTTTAACGTACGAGGTGACAACGACCTTTTCCGTCGCCGCGATTATTATTTGGTCTTTGGATTCCTCAACAAGCCGTAATGTTTTTAAAATGAAATAAATACCACATTATATTTTTTGTATTTTGGTATTGAAAATGGTTTTTATAAGGGATTTTCTATGTCAATATATTTAAGTGATATATTTTGATCAATGTGTGGAAATGTTTTCTTTCCATTATATTTGTTTTATGTCTTATTATTTTATAATGGTACTTGGATATTTTATGGGTGGTTACGTGATAAACCATATGACGGGTGGTGTCGTGAATACCTGGATGGGTGGTTACGTTATAAACTCCAATGGGTTGGGTATGGAAGTCGGCCGTATGGCTATTCCATTAAGTGATATGTGTGGAAGTCGACCGTATGATTATTCCATTTAATTATGTTTATGTTCCAAGTTACATTTATATGTTATGTGATCTTTATATGGGTTTTATGGAAACATTTTGGTTACGAAAGGGTATGTAATGATCTTTTATTCAGTAAAGAGTTTTTACTACATCATAAAGTTGAAAAGTATTACTTTGATAAAGTATACATGGTTTACTTGTTGTTTTGAAAAACTAACATTTTTCATTCATTGTGTATCCCTTATTGAGATTTTTATGCTCACCCTATGTTTTTTAAATGCTTTTCACCGGAATTAATGTGTAATAGGGTCAAGGATGGGATCAAGGGAAAGTAATGCTATCTAAAACATAGAACTAGACATGTTTCTTTTTAAGAGTTTTTATTTTATAGAATCATAATAGAAGTGTCTGCTTTGTAATCTTTTGAGATGTAATAGTTATGTCCTAATTCTCTAAAACTCTAAAACTAAAAAGATTCTCAATGTAAATTATTCATTAAATTCAATATTAAGTACGGTTTAAGGTTGGGGCCTTACAGGGAAGGAGACATAAGGTTGTCACCATTATTCTAAATCATGGGAACAAACTATCTAGTAAATCACCTTCACCTATTTTGTGGTTCTGGCCTCTATTGTAGCACACCTATAGATCCCACCAATTATCTAGTCGTGTTGTACAGTGCATTAGAAAATCTACATATCCCACTATATAATTGATTGTATTTCGAGGAAACCATGGCTATGTCCATGGACATAGACCCGGTGGTGAAATACCACCATCTAAATGATTATATTTATGGTAAAACATGGCTATGTTAAAGGCCATGAGCCATCTGTTAATGATCTATTGGACTTATGATTTAATTTCTAGGAAAACAAAATATTTTCCAGGTTTATTAGCTAGTGTATGGTGTTTTAGTAAGTGATAACTTTTAGAATGATGAATATATTTTTTGAAATAAAATTGTTTTTTTTTTCATACACCTATTCATGACACTCAATTGATTTTATAATCCCTTGGGAGCCCTTTCTTGTGATTTTGGATTTTCCCCCAAAAATTGATGGACATATTAACTGTTGATGGATTTGGTGATCCTTGATTGGTGACTTCCATATGTTCTAACTTTAAACATCTTTTTCTCCTAGATTTATCAGTATATAAAATATATGTTATCATGTTTTTTAGATTTTTCAAGATTCTAATTAAGGACTCATGATTTGTTGATATATTATCATTTTATATAGATATTTGGTAACCCCTTCTTCATCAGAGCCTATATCTAGAATTGAAGGTTGTTTATGGTGTATAAGTTGGATTTTTTATGAATTAATATTTCATTTTACATCATGAACTTTATTTTATAATAACTTTTGTGATGAATGGGTATTAGTTCTAGGATACTTTGTGTATTTCAATGGTTTGGAAGGTGTGTGGTCATAATTTATATGATAAATCTTGTTAGTGTTTGGAATTAGGCATCAATATGATTAAGGTAGGAATTATATATCTTATAGGGCCGTTATATATAATTATTTATAATGTTTATTTTTTGTATAAATATTAATCCAATGAGACATATTATTGATTTTTGTGCATATTTTTCAGTATGTTTCTTTGAGTACCATTAATAAAAAAATTGTGTTTGTGTGTTTCTATGTTGTACCATGTTTTTAATGTTGTATGGATTTTGGGAACATTGTGTATATTATCAACATAATAAGTTATGCGTATGAAACATGATGAATCCATAAAGGTGGAGTATGAGAAGAAGACTACAGAACAAAAAAAATAAGATGCTTTGGGGTGAGTATCATGATATAACATGACCTGTCGATGTTAATGAATCATGTTTAGTGGTAGATATCTATGAGTTAGAAAATGTTTCATATGAATCCAATGGTATGAGTGAAGGTGTGATGATCAATAAGATGGTACTATAGGTTAGAGAAATATTTAAGTTGTTTTGATGGTATGAGTTAGAGAATTACATGTTTGGTTGATTGGGTTTCGAACCTATGGCATCAAGAGGATTCTTAGGGAGTTGATTCATATTTTAAATCATAACATGACTTGATAAATGTCAGTACCAGAAGTGACAACCCTTTTATAATTGAGCTAAATCATGCATGGCTAGGGATTGTAGAGGCTTATTTTGGTCAAGAGAAGATGAAACATGTTTGTTGTGTCATGATTATGATTTTATTTTACCTGTAATCTAAAAAACATTATATAAATGTGAACGTATATTTAAGGAATGATTGGTGGAGTCCTATAAAATTTTTCTCACACCCTTCATGGGAATCTTAATGCCTATGAATAATTCATGATTATAGAACCAAGAAAGAAAAAGGGCCTCATGATAGGTATCTAAGGAGATGTTTCATAGTGTTTAGAGGTGATATTTGGATACTCCTCAAGGTGATTCTACAGTGTAATTATTTATTTTTCTTACTACTTTGTAATACCCTATTTGATTGTCCAGAATAGGGGTTCATAATTTATTACTTGTATAACATGGAGATATTTTTCGTGAATTCTGATATATCATTGATATTATTCATTTATATCATATTATTTATAATTTATTTATTCTTTATTATTTATATAATTATGATATATTTCTTTTTATACTAATGGTATAGTCTCCCCAATACACATTCTAACCTTCTCTACTTATTGGAAAAATATTTTATATGGTGGGGTGATCATGAGGTCGTGTAGCTCACCAGCCTAGACAATGTGATTTTTAGTTGAATTATAATTAAATATATATCTATATCATACTAGAGAAAAGTTGTGGGATCAGACAGGTAATACAGACTCATATGATCTGGTTCCCTTCTTGGAACCCTCTAAAACATTTCTTCAAAATAATTCAATAGAAGAGTTTATTGTAATGTGGAGGAATAAGGAAGGGAGGAACTAAAAATAGTGGTACATATGAAAATAGGGGGAATTCCTTTTTGTTGTTATGACATAGGTATGAGAGATATTGAATTTTATTGTATAGGTAGTGTGTTAAACAAGAGTCATATTCCCTCATAGATAAAGGGATTATTTTTAAATAAATGATGAAATTAAAATTAAAATTTATAATTCATAACCTCAAGTATGATGGACTAGATCCATGCAAGAATGGATGTCATAATTATCTCTCGGGATGGGATAAAGGTCTAGATGATTTTTGTGAGTGAATAACCTCATTAAAATACTCAATATAAATATATGTGTACTACTTAGTGAAAAAATAATAATTTATAAACATGTATATAAATTACATTATTACATGTAAATAGATGTCAACCAAATATTTCATTTTAATAGAGGTATGTGGCTAAGATAAAATAAAGCCATTCAAATGATAGTCCAAATAAATGATAAAGAACTGACGCATGATTGTTGAGTTCCTCCTCTTTTCCCTCAATTTAATGTGAAAACCATTATTCCCTATAGATATGACAAGATTATAATATACATACATAATATAACATTTTCATGAAAATTCCTTTCATCCCACAATATATCACACTAATGAACACAAATCATTAGTGTATTTAGTGAAAAGATACATAATAATCAAATTTTAAAATCGTTATTATATATTTTCAACAAATATTCCTCAATTTGATACCCATATATACACGTCACATGTAATAAAATCCCTTATAACCTTGGTAATTAATAGTATAAAAATTTGTGAGATCAGATACATAGTAATGATATATAAGGGGGTTGTCAATCAAAAATCATAAGTGAATAAATTATAATCATATATGAATGATAGGTAGATAAATGTTCTAATAAATAAAAAAAAGATAATAAGACCTAATAAATCATACATCATAAAAAATGACTAATAGATTAATTATTTTGAAAAAACCTAATACATTAATCATAAGAGGATTGAGACATGAAGAAATAATCATAATCCATTCTAACGTATCATTGATACATTTTTTAACATAATAATTTTGAAAAAATATTGGTATATAAATCATAAAAAATGTCATTGTGAACAACCCAATAATTCAATTATTGGGAAGATTGGCTTCTTAAAATTTAGTAGATTTGGGATAACCACTTATATACTATAACAATGAGTGTATGTGGTAACAACCCATATTGTATCATGATATTAAAAGACATAAAACATTACCAAATATATAAATGGTACATACCAGACCCAGTCATTAGATGGTTATATACAATACATATGTGTTCCAAAAAACCTACAAATAATTTAATACTCCATCATTGAAGTAGGAAAATGGAATCACTAGAGAAGATCCCCATTGAATCATAATACCTTTAATGGATATACAATTTTTTGAAAAACAATATATAAGTACATAATATAATTACTTCATACTATGATAAGAAATACCCTTTTATATTTTAATAACTTTTATTTAAAAGATAAATTTAAATAAATAATTAGAAAAAATATTATTTTTGAAATAAATAAAATTTTAAAGATGAATATGTTTATTTAAAAAAATTATATGGTGGAAAATGTGTTCATTGGGAAATTGTAAAAAGGAGTATTCATTTCCAACATTTATAAAGAGAATTCATGTCGATATAAAATGACCCATATTGAAATGTATAAAAAAATTACTTCAAAAATATTTTAAATAAAGACAAATATATCCTTAATGGGTCTTTAATATATATATATATATAATAACATACATGAAACAATATAAAAAATTAGATATGGAGGTGATAGATTTCAAACCATAAAATAATATATAAGTTCAGTTCCACTAAAAAATATCATTTCAGATGAAATATGAACAGATGGGAGATGAAATGGTATGAAGTCATGTAAACCCAATAAATAAGTGTAGTATAATAATTTTTATATAGTTTATAATATATAGATAATAAATTTATTCATATGGATATTTATTCATAAACAATTAAAAATTTTAAACTAATATTCAAAGGAAAGTCCTTATGATTTTCTAACCTTTGTAAAAAAAATAAATTTAAAGAGAAAACATTTTTTTTGATTTTTAAATCCTTTTCATTACATTATAATTGTCATAAAATATATTCATGGAAAGTATATACTCTATAAAAAATATGATAAGTGGTAAATATAAATCTTATCTCAATGTACTTAATTTGAGATAAGAAAAAAATTATCTTGATTCCCCTAAATTATACGCGCTCAAAACATTTGTGTAATAAATTTATATTTATTGTCCCTTAATATAAAATAAATATTTATATTTATTTTATTTTAGATCATTAATTTATATTTTTTATTCTTTTATTAAACATTCATTGTTAATATTTGAATTTGATTTTTAATAGTCTCATTTCCAATGCATGCATGAGTTCGACAATTCTAATCCTTTCAACATGAGGGAAAAAAGAAAATATAGATGAATTATTAAAGATATGATAAAACATATGTTGAAAACATTAATTTTCCTTAGATATACCCTTGGATATATGGGATTTGAGAATTATTAATATGTTTAACAATTCTAAAAAATGAATGAATATTTTTATAGATGGGATTTTTTTACGAAATAATGTAAATTTCAATTGAAATTTCATGTTTGAGTGTTGTAAAAGAGGGTTCCATTTATAGGTGAGGGGAGTGGAATTTTTTGTAAATATACATTACATGCCCTAAAATGATTTTCATTTTACAAAAATATATATCCAAATTTGAAAAATAACTAATATGATGAAATTAGAGTAAAATAATTCCCCCATTATAAAATTTAAACATAATATTTGGTGACATTTAATGACTTTTATTTGTTGATTTTACATTTTATATGATATCTATCCTTGACTGAGGTGAAAATGATTAATCTAGGTATTTTATTTTTTTGCCAATAAATTTCATTTTCCTTATAAGTTAATTTCGAATTTCAGATTCCAAAATATGATATTGAATATTCCCAGGAATATTGGCAGTGGGTTGGTCCTTTTCCAAATAATGTTTTGTCATTATTTTATTCATATGAAACCTCAAAACGAGATGATAGAATCCCCTAGAATAATTTAAGTGAAATCATTTTCTATATTATTTTTTATTAATTTGTATATATATGAAATACCTATAATTGTAATTATTTCATTTGTGTTTCATCAGTTTGAAACAAATTTCATAATTTCATTATGACTATGGATCTTTATATAAAATCTATCAAATAGTATCAAAAAAATCACTATGAATATCATACAATCATCATTGGATATTTGGGTTATATCATAGAGTATCCAAACTAGGTGTGTCATTCAATGTTTATCGTATTAATAGTTTTCTGTATATGAAAGATTACCACACTTTATCTCTATCTCTAGTGGGATGTGATGGGGGTTATCACTATTTCTTGTTGAGAGAATTACTGGTAATTTCTCTCTAGGTTTGAAATAATTATCTTCATAATATATTGGGCATTAATTCTATGTTATTTATTTAAATTATATATCATTATTTGAATACAAAGGAAAATGATTTCTTTGTTTTAAATCGGCTACTAACAAGTATAATAAAATTATTTAAAACCCGTGATTATTATTGTTATTATTATTTCCTTGAAGTTCCTCATATTTTTGAATTATTTAAATATCATTTATTAAAATCACAAAATATTATTTATTTTAATAATTTGTAAATAAATAAATAATTTTCCTTATAACATTAGGACAAAATGTAAATACTTGGTATTTATCAAAATTTGAATAATTATTAATACATAAATAAATATTATTTAATTATTCCATAAATAAATAATGAAATATTATAATCACTAAATGAAAGGATAAATATTTATATAATATTTATCTAACCAAATAAATAATTATTTAAGACATGGGAAAAACAAGTGATAATTAAATATTTGATATTTTTCAAATTATTAATTACCTTAACAATAATATTTACATTTATATTCAACTCCCATATACATTCATTCGAATAATTGGTGATTTTATTTATTGAGTCTGCAACACCCATATAATTTCAAAACAAAAATACATTTATAGTTTTTACTCAATGTGATAAATACAAATGGAGTTTAATTGAGATCATGGTTATAAATTGTTGGTGACCAAATCGGCCTATATCGTGGAATAATTAGGACAAATAACCTAAATTCCAGGATCAACATCTATAGATACATCCATGAACCCATATAAATTGAAATTAATGTTTTAAAGATGAAAACTCTTCATTAATATTCACTGTGCAATATAATATGGTTTTCTAAATATCCAACCAAAAAGGATTAATACTTTTTTTTCATAAATTAATATGTATGATTTATCAATATTTGAATTTACTAAAATCATCTTGTTTATATCTAACCATGAGCATGAATTTATCATATTGTTCCATTTAAATTAATATAGTAGGGGTATATACATTATTGTGAAAAAGAATATACAAATCCATTATTAACTTATTCATTAATTCCATATCACACTTTATTCAGAAAAATGTTTGTTAATTCACTATGAAAATATCTATCTTTGGTTTTCATCAATAAATTCAAGTACATTAATCCTGACATACATTAAAAGTAATTTCATGTTTTTAGACTAATAAACATGTCTATAAATACTAATATAAAACGAATCATATAACATGTGAAATTTATATAAGTCGGTGTATGATCATAACATCGTCTCTTAGATATTTCCAAATGATATGTTCCTATAAAGAGGTCTAAATATATGATTATTCCCCTACATATGATATCCTAGATTGTCTATTCCATGTCAAACAGACTCATCTAAGCATTGAGTGTTTTTGAGTAGTATGGTCATATTATTATCAATATTAAAAACATATAAGGTATATTTTTTAACTGTACATTGTAATAAAAACAATAAAAACATTTTTAAATTCATTTTAAACAAAATAATAGTGCAAAAATTATAAAATATTTATAATTATTCAATTACCAAAATATAAAATAAATAGAAAGTAAAAAAGTAGTTTATTTAACGAAACTACTCCAAATACCCCCACTTGAATGACAGTCAACTACTAATTAAATTAGTATGAATCACATGATAAACATGTTTCTATCTAAATAAGGTTATAACATATGATCATACCATAATTTGCTAGTTTTTTTACTTACTATGATCTCATCACTTTGAAGACTTCTCTCAGGGGTTCTTTCCACTGTGTATATTTTTTTATCTATAATTCTGTCGATCATGGATAATGTCATAGTTAAAATTTCATCATTTTATTACTACACTTTTCTATTTGGCAATAATATCTAAAATATAAAACAAAATAGTTCTAAACTCACTTTTTATGTGGCATCTGAAGGTTCGTCATTATTTGTTTTTCGATATAGAAAACACTTTCTATAAAAAAAATTCCATTTCATTTTACCTTATCTAAACAATGATTCTAAAATATTGATCAAATTGAATACTAGATTTGTGTCCATATGAAACTAGTTTTCACATTTCTCAACATACCCAAAACTCATCTAATTTTACATTCTCAAGAACATTAAAATTGTTTAAACTTCTATAATGTTTTTTCTCATTGTCTTTTTTATATTTAGTAATTTTTCCATGAATAATAAAAATATTAAACTAAATTATATATCATCACAAGTGAAATATATTTCTAAATTAAAAAATGGTTATATAGTATACTAATAATAAAATTTTCACATTAGCATTCCCAATTTAACATTGGGATATTTAATGATAGGTGAAATGAGTAAAAATTAGTTTCTGACATTTCAATTTTTGCTTTTTAATACATTTAAATGAATATAATTTTATATAGATAATGAAACCCATTCAATCAATTTGTGTAGATTATGATCTCATAAAATTGGACTGCTACATTAAGTCCTTCTTTGAGAAATTATATTCAGTATTAAATAAATAAAATAATAATTATCTATTTTCTCTATATTATAAATACATATAAAATTGAAAACATAGAACTCAATCATTCATTCTAAATTACTATTCTAGGATCACTATATATTATTAAACAAAAATATATCTACGAAACATATATTCCCACTCTATAATGTTATAATGCCTTTTTAGTCATGTTGTATATACATATTCTATAAGGTCTCCTCCAAGAATGGCATCCTTTGTATCAAATAACAACTATAACGATCATATAAAATTTTTATGACAAGTACAATTCTATGGGATTTAATTATAATGACATTTTATAAACAATCAACCCTTTTTCGATATCATACATGCACCACCCATGTCCAGTTTATCCTGAATACCCACTATTGGTTTTACATCAACTAGGTAAACTACCAAAATATATCACTAAATTTTTGTTCATGTATTCCATTAATAATATGACACGAACTATTCTGTGATAAATAGTTTCAACTTAATACTCCTTCTTTGATTCATTATTCTTATCGAAAAATATATCACTTATTTCTATGAATATAAAACAACTTTTGGATTTAATTTTCTTACAAATCATAGCCTGATTCCACTATCATGAAGGATGTGTTCTTCATTTAGAAAATATAAATAGTTTATACTAATATTTTTATCTTAGGGATGTAATTGTCTTCAATTGTAATATGATCATTAACTGAGACTCATTTTGTGTTTCCTTTTATATACACCTATATTAGTAACCAAATTGTAAAACATTGTTCCCATCATATACTTAATGATATTTAATAATTTAATCCCATCGAATAATTAATTATATGATTTCTATTAGTCAATCTAGTTTTAATATGTTCAGATGTTGTGTTACGATATTCTAAACATTAATTGGAGAAAACATTCACTCTATATTCAAAAGATTAATGAATAAATGAATAAGATAAACTCATATAAACCCACATAGAGAGTCGTGTATATTTTACAAAGTGTAATCATTTATCCACTATTTATTCTTAAAAAAATTATTAGAATGAATCTCATGGAACTTTTGAATTTACCTCAACCTTCTCCATTGAATTATTCAAGAAATTAATATGATCTAACACTTTAATTATTATGGATTACATTTTCATCTAATGGTTTACATACATGAATAAGTATTTAGCATGACACAATTACTGTTCTTCTTATACATTATATTCACCGTTAATTTTCGAAGATTAAATTATTACAGAACTGTTAGTTTTGTTTAAAATATAATAAACACATTTATTTGAAAATAAAATAATTTATTATTGTGTCTAACCGAACAATATGGTTAATTTGTTTGAAAATATAAATAAAAAAAATTTATGTTGAATCATTCTATTGGTAAACCTGATGTCTTGTCTTTCTCTGTACTAAAAATGAATAATATTTATCAGTTACTAGAAAAAATAAACAAATCATCATATAATTTTTTCAAAATTTCCTAGATCCAGTATTTTAATAAGAATTTGTGAAATGAATATTTTAATTAGTACTTTATATTTTAAATATACATATTACTAGTAATGATAAATAAATCTAAATTTTATGGTTTTGTTCACATCTTCTTCACTTCTTCATAGATCCACCACTAACAACCTTTTTGTAAACAAGTGAGGAAAATAAGAACATTTTAATTTCTATCACTATAAATATTTCTTTTCATTGAAGGATATTATAATAGAATCATTTGCATTGAATGGGTACTATAATGTTTTACAAGGTATTTCAATTTTTTACTATAATTGTTAATGTACCATGTTCTATAAAATCCTTATCTAAATGGTGAGGTATAATAAAAATATTACTGGAATGATTTTTATTATTATTCATCATATAATAATTTTTGAGTATGGATTATCTGGGAGGGAATGATGATATTACAAGATTAATGGATAATGAATTATCCAAATATAAGTATAACATTGATAACATTTCAATATACTACAATCAATTGAATTCATAACCACCAGTTGGGTACCCATCATCCGGTTTATAAAATTATAGTGTTGAGATAATCATTAATATCTTAAGACTCTCTTTTTTTACACCATAATTTTCTATGGAAAAAAATTTATTAAATTTAATTTCTTCAATAGATTGTGTTACACACAATACCTAGTTTTAACAAGCCACGAGATACTATTTTAATAATTGACATTTATGAACTTGAAGATAGATTTTGTGATATTCATATGAATAAATACATTTTTATAAGTAATTATAATATACTTATATAAATTAAATATTTTTTTTAATAATTTCTTAGTTTTTAGTAAGGTCATTATATGCTTTGAAAATAAATTTTTATCAAAACAAATTACATGAATTGATTTAAAAATAAATAAATATATTTTTGAAAATAATAGAAAATTATTTAGAAAAATTATCTTCATTTTTAGAATCAATATATCAATATTATCATAGGGTAATGTTTTGAGAATTTTGGGAAAAAATTATTTTTTTATAAGTTGTAACTATTAATTATTTCCATTAAAATCATACTTTTTGTTTAATGACTTTGAAAATTTCCATGATGTTTAATTAATTTTTTAAAAGATACCTCAGTTTGGTAATGATATAATTAAAAAATATGGGGTTTTTTAATCAATTTTATATTAAATTTTGATATTAATAACTTATATGAAAATGAAAATTTTCCCTCTGGAAAACATATTTTTCATTGGCTCTATGAGATATTTTTAAATTATTTTTTTCTAATTATGTGAATTTATTTTGGGAAAACTGGATTTTAAATCCAGAATCAAAATTATTAATATTATATAATAATTTCAACTAAAATTTGGGTCAAAATGAATTGTCAAAACATTAAATAGTAATTATCACAGTTAATGTTAAAACAAGTTTACCAAGGGATAAACTACAAATATATGGAAAAAATGACATTGAGACATTAGTAATGTAAAATGTCTAGTTAAATATTATTATTTTTTAATATTTATATGTTTTTTTGCTCCCTCTCTTATAAAAGGGTTCCCCCTTCACAAATATATACACATATAAAACATATTGATTCATCTGATAACTGAAACAATTATTTTTATACATCCTACCTATCATCCAATAGTCCATTTTTTGATCGAGTAGTCATCCTATGAATGCTTGTGGTGCACATCTATAGACATTATTCGAAGAATATGTTTCATTCTCAGCCAAGAATTATGATTTTATTTCTTCTAAAACCCCCATAAAATAATCATAAATTATGATTATATAATTAAACTATTATTTACTATATACTGAGATATTATTATTTTAATTTAATAACACTTATTCACCTTCTCCTAGATCAATTGGGAAACTAAACTGTTGAACATGTGTATGGTGGACTACCGCCTCACAAACTGGTGTAATTTATTTTCCATCACTGTCTCTAAAAAACATATTGATGAATTTATCATATTTATCAAATACCTATTACATAATTATACCTCTATAATTATATTATTTGATATATGTTATTACATTCCATTCCATGGAAATATGATAATGTCAATTTTGGGTATGATAAACTACTTCCTCATGAAGAAATGTGATTTGTTCCTCACTTATTCATTAAATCACATTAATAAGGATTTATTTAATAAATATGATATATATCTATGAAATAAAAATTATTCATTAAAGGTGATATATTATTAACTATTCTTTAGTTTCTTAGGTAGAGAAGATGGAAACATCATTCATACATACGTACGGTCTACAATATCCACAAACATTGTAATTCATTTTCAATTTCTAACATTAATGGATTAATATAAATACATACATATTTAATATATATGATATTAATTTCATGATTAATATTATAGATATTATGAAACCATGATGATTTTATAAGGACAACAAATACCAAACCCAAACACACATGAAAAAACAATGTAGTTATTACCCAAAACATGATTATAACAAGGAATTATTAATAAATGAGTAATAAAACATAATAAATAAATAATACATGAATTTATATATTTGATAATGGATATTTAATATATTTATTATAAAATTATATTTATTATATAAGATATTCAATGGAGTCTGAGGAATGTCGAGATTAATGGTAAGATATTTTCAACTCATTGTTATTTCTTTGGGACACATGGCGTATTAACAAATATTTTCATTAGTGTGGTATATATAAATTCCATAAATGTATTTTATATATCATTTATGGATAAATATGTGATTTAAATATCCAAATAATTACCTTTATTTGATTATACTTACCATTCAAAAGATACCAAAGTGGTAAAGGTTTTATATTACAATCTCATTTTTTATCATGATTATTTCTTTTATGCTTCTAATGATAATATATTAACATCAAAAATTGATCAAAATAATGATTGTCATTTTCCTCTAGTTATTTCTTGAAATAAAAATTTTTTTCATTCATTTTTACCCCCATTATATACTCATGATTCTAAATGAATGTTTTTCAGTAAAAAAGGCTTTATTTCAAACTTCGATAGTAAACACTTTTTTCTTCCATATCAATTTTTTATTAAAATATTTTAATAATGGTTTCAAAATTTTACAATTATTTTAAATGAAATTTATACCCATGGTTTCATTTAAATTTTTTTATATGGAGTATTCTTTTCATTTTACAAATTAGATTGTTTTAAATCTCTTACATAAAATGTGGAAAAATATATATTTTTACATGTAATGCATGAAATGAATATTTAATCGTCATGAAAACTAAATTATATGGAGAATAATTTATAATTTTGGAGGTTCTATTAAAATGAAAAAAAATCCATAATTTTTTGGAAAAATATATTTTTTAAATTATTTATTTCTATAAAAAATTTATAGTTTCCTCATTAATGGTTTTTTGTGTTTTATGAAATTTAAACTCATCAATGACGAAAATCATGGTTGTTTATTATGTTTTAATGAGTATATGATACAACATTACCATATTTATTCATCATAGCGATGATTTATGTGTATTTTATTGATGGAATTATTTTTTGGAAACCCATTATATTTCTATGGGTTATGAGATGACGAATTTATGATTTTTTTTTTAAAATGGTTTCTTTTCCTCAGTTTTCTCGATGGGGAATGTTTTCTAATACCCATTAAAGTTTTCATGGATTATGATGTGATGATTTATTTATGAACATGCGGGAAAGATGTACAAATTAATTGGTTTTTGGGACCTAAATCTCCCTCCAATTAATTTGGTAACGATTTATATCTTATGAGATAATGATGGGAAAAAACTGATGTGCTTGATCTATTATGATAAATATATTGATGTATTTGTTCCAATAAGGGTAATAGATAATGATTCCTAATTTGTTATTAAATGGTAAGAAGGGGACGATTTCTGATTCATAATGATTTTAGGGTCTTTTTTTAACCTTGTCATATGAAATTATTTTTATACTTGTGTTGATTCCATAGTCATATAACATGAACTTTTGGTTCATTATTTACATGTAATGGTTTTTAATCATATGGTTCATCTCTTATGAAGTGTAAATGTTTAATTCTATAGATCATGATTATGATCCATGACATACTAGGTATGATCATTTTCAAATATATTTATATTCTAATACCCTTATTCATATCTTATGATTTCATACAATCACCAATTAATAGATTATTGGTTTACCCTTTTTGAACATTTGTGCTCACTATTTTCATAGGTTTATAATTCCTAGGTTATGATGAAATGTTTAAGTAGGGTATCTCTATGAAGCGTACTGACTAGTATGATCCTCACTGATAATTTCTAATATCTCTCGTGAATAAAATGATTCTCTAACTAGTCTACAAAGACCCTAAACCATTATGGTCCTCAAATATGTATTTATATAATCTATTGAATATTAATCAATTAAAAAGAAATGTTAATGTATAAAAATATATTTTCATTATAGGTGGTATCATATAAAAGATTTATATAACATTTGGATACTAGGATGGTAAAATATAATTAATATATCATATGTTATGTATAAGGATACTTCTAAAGATAGTTCAAAGTGATGTAAAATACCTGATTTTTTTTTGAATGATAGAGCTAGTAGTGTACATGAAATTTAAACCCTTTCTATATAATACAAGTGGATTAGTAAATTTCATAGAATTACTAATGGTTGCTGACTATGAAAAAGGCAACATGAGGTGGAATATATTTTGTCACCCTGTGGAAGTCAATGGTTCTTACTGCACACTTATTTTGACACTTTTGGGGGATATGCATTGGTTGTTTATAAACTCGTTATGGATTTCTAGGAAGGATTTGAATATATTATTACCATGAATGACCATGGGATAATTATATGGTTTCATAGACAAAAAATAAGGTTTCATGATTAAGACATCATGTAAATTATTTTCCATGATGATGTGGTTTCCCGGTAAGATTATGGTATCTTAAATTTTAATTTTTTGTTTAAGTCAAAGGCTCAAACCCAGATTAATCATGTTCAAACAAAATATGATTGAAAATTTTGTGATTATGAGAAATTAAATTATATTATGACTTGAGAGAAATATATTTTGATAATGCAAAATCATCAATAACGATAAATGATTAACAATTTGAACATCATTTAGATTCATAATGTGTCAAATAATAAAAAGATGGAATTTTATGAATGTGCATGATGAAATGAAAATATAAGAATAAATATTTGTATTCGTACATTTAAAGGTGGTTTCATGAAGAACCAAAATTTATATATCAAGTAGAGCGGAATATGTTTTTATATAGAAAATTAAGGTCATAGAGAATTGAATTTCCAAGGAATTCAATATCTTGTATATATGTAACTTGGTAATTATCGATGTTACTACTATAAATGAATGAATACCGCATATAATAAAGAATTACCAATTTTATACTATATCATTAGTGTAAAAGGGTTGTGGTATTTGACTATTTGAATTCAATAATAATGAAATAGGAGTATTTTACCAATGTTTTTTGATTATAGGATTCATGAAACATCTAAAGGATAAGTTAATTTTGGGAGAATATATATATTCACGTAAGATTAAACTAAGAGTAAGGGATACCATCGTGTGTCTATGAGCTAATGATTTATCATAAGTTCATATTCATAAAAACAACATATTTTGGTTCAATGTGATGGGATTTTAAATTGATTTATGCCATTTTTTTGGGATGTTTTATTTAAAAAAGGTATATGTAACTCTTTGGTTCAACAAAATGTATTATTTGACGAATAATTTCATTTTCCTAAGTATAATGGTATAGATAGATGTCATTTTTTATAAAAAAAATTGATAATGATTATTTATAAGGATGTTCAGCTTCTTTATAAGGATTTTATTAGAATTATATTTATATTGTTTTAGTAAAATTGGAAACCTATAACAACTAGGAATGTTTTGGGGCTTAAACACATAATTGAAGGGAGATAATGATGAAATGAATTCCATTGGCCTTTGTTATGTCTTGATCTACCTGAAATTTTTAATGAAGTGCTAGAAAAATATTACATTTTTCTGGAATAGATGAATTACCCTAGATATAACCAGGTGATTTAAAAATTACATGGATATAACATATTCATCAGGAAAATATAAGGATCATGAGGAAAATTACCCAAACTTATGATTTGGAGTTATGTATTGTAATTTATGAATTAAAAATTTATAATAATTATCTTTTTTGAAAAATGGTGTGTTGTATACTAATTAAAATTGTTTAACAAATATATTGATAGAGAAGGAGTTTAATATGGACTAAAGAATATGGTTGGAGCTGATTAAATATTATGACTTCTAAAAATATAAGAAATATAGGAAAGAGAAAAGTGTGGCTAATGTATTGAGTCTAAATGATCATTCTATCATATTTATGATCAGAATAAAAAAAGATCCAATATTTGTATATTTTCAAAAAATGGATTTGATATTATTAAAGTAATGGTAGAAATATTATCTTTCAGAATTAAGTGGTCAACTATACATCCATGTAAAGATAAAGGAGGTTTAGAACTATAATATATATCTATAAAAGAAGGTGATAGATGTTCCTTAGTTAAACCATATTTCTAATGCAATGATAAGGCTCATAAACTATATATCTGTTATGTCTATAACTTATTAGATAAAGGAGATGTTAGAACAGGATCGTATTTCTTCATTATTTGTTCATCCAGGATGTTTAATTATATATGGTGTTTTGAAAGAGTTTTTTTGTGGGATGGAACGAAGAGAGATATCACATATTTTATATCTAGGGGCTTAGAATTTTACTAAGACAAGGTTAAAAGAAAAAACATCTAGTGGCATATTCCAACTATTTCAAATATCTAAATATAAATGGGGAAACACCACCATGGATTTTTTCATTGGAATCCCAAAAATTTCTAAAGGGAATACTATTGTATGGATTGAAGTTGATCACATTACAATGTTAGCACACATATTATCTATTATAGGGGATTAATATTTGGATCAAATTTCATGGATATTCATTAAATAGGGATTATGGTTTCATTTCGTAACACATTTTATTGTGTTAGCTTCAAATCTGAGGTTTATAACCATTTTCTGGAAGAATTATTCTTTAATAACTAAATAAATAGTTTTGTTTTACTACTGTATATCATCCTTTGTGTAAAGTCCATAACCTATAATTCCATATTAAATACTTAAACATGTTGCTCATTTTGATTATAAAGGTTAACAGAAAGATACACTTTACATTATACATCTAGGTTCATTTCTGGTCTGGGTTTTGTAGGATTATATGAGCCATAAATTAAATCAACATTTAAAAAAATAACATACAAATAAATAATTGGATTCAACTACACTATATATAGATCCATTCATAACATAAATGGATATAATATCTTTTTAGATGAATATTTTGTACATTAAAAAAATATATTACATAAGACCATAATAGATTAGTGTATTTTGGATACTGGGAAACAAAATCATCTATCGTGGTGAAATATCTTCAATATCTCCCCTAAATTGCTCCATAATTAGTACTTTAACCTCAAACAATTCTTTATAACCTAGATAAAGGAGACCTAATAAAGGGGTGAGATCATATGATCAGTAAGGGTAAAAAAGATAGACATGTATGTATAAAAATGAACATAGTAGTATGATAACATGATCGTAACATTAGGAGATCATACCCTATAAATCAAAAGTCATAAACAAGAGTTATGAGATAAATCATTTCATTTTATAAGATGTGAATCATATGGAAAATAATATCATGGTCCATGAAATTATAACTACGGAATAAGACATAGGATTTGAAACATAAATATGATAATAAGAATATTTAAATTAGTTCTGCCAACCAAGACATTTATTACATGTTCGGCTTCGTCTATGACCCATGTACCTACTTCGGGCATTGGGTAAAAACCCATGTACCCACATTATATATGTCATGGGCTAAAACCCATGCCCCTTATTGTTTTCAGAATTAGACTAAACCCATGTACCCTCTTGCTTTTAGGATTGGGCTACAACCTATTTACATTCTTGTTTTCATTTTTGGACTACAACCAATGTAACATCTTTCATTTAGGATTGGGATACAACCCATACACCCTATTTATTTTTAGTATTAAGAGATAACCCATACACCCTCTTAATTTTCATGAATGGGATAGAAAATATGTACCCTTTGATATCATATAAATATTATCATTAACCAATGCGTGAAAGGGAGATATATTTCATAGCCATCACATAATGAAATCATAATTTCAAGTACCACAAATAAATTATCATGTCATGACCCATGAAAACATATTGGTTCTATAATCATCAAATCATCACATAAGAAATGAAATAGGTATAATTAATATTTCATCACATCAAAATATGGAAAATATATAGGTTATATAAACATTTCCTCAAATCATAACCTGTGAAAGAGAAACTGACTTCATAAACATATAAACTTTGAAAGAGAAATAGTTTTCATAAAGACCAAGACATTAAGAGTAACCCAGTCATAGATAAAACATGAATGGGGCCTTCTGATAATTTACAAAAATGTAATGACTTACATCCTTGGATTTAATCATATATGGAAAATAGTTTTGTAAAATATTTCAAAAAACAATTCTGAGGAAAATATCCTTTATTTTTTTAAAATTTCTTGTTAATACCTAAAACCATCAAAAAAATGTTCTTAGAAAATACCTTGAAGAAATATAAATAAGAAATGAAACCATTTCAGAAACATGTTTCCTTCAAATTTTAATTTTTATATATTTTCATAAAGATTATCATTGAAAAAAATTAAATACAATCTTTATAGAAATGATGGTGGTTAAATCTGTAGATGTGGTACAAAGTAAAAAAAAGATTCCTTTTGTACGGTATAAAGGTTTGAAAGAATGCCTAGTTTGGAAAGTGATAAGAATATTCCATTGAATAGATTTTTAAAAGTAAAATAGGTAAAAACAATTATTTAAAATATTATAGTATAATGGTACAATATTCCTAGAAACAGTTTTTAGATAACAAATATTTCTGAACGAAGGTAGGGTAATATCAAGATTTCTTAAAAACACTTTATTAACTATTTTATTCACTAAAGAGTAGAAAAATGGTACCAGTAATTTAGTATTTCATGGATAAAAAGAGGATAATAAATTTAATTAAATTCCTTGAGATATTAATCATTATATTTCATCAAATGAAACATAAACATAAACTATCTCAAAAAGGGATGACATTGTCCCATAAACTCTTATATAATGGAAACATGAGATAATACTCTCCAAGTACTAAATGAAATTACATGAAGCTAAAAATATCTGTAAAAGGTTTATATTCATTTTATAACATGTAAAATTGATTTATATACAAGTTGAAGAAGGAATTCTTTTGTATAACAAAACATGAGTCTCAAAGAATGCAAATTGGGACAAAAATATATTACCGATTTGGTAACTTTTTAAAAATAAATCCCAAGAAAAGAGTATATTAAAATGGAAATTTTAATACGAATAAATTTAAATTTAATATACATATTATTAAATTTTCCATAGTACATACACCACACAAAATGAAATAGTGGTTAACATAACATGTATCTCGAATAAATTAATAGTGAGATGAAATCCCATTACCTTTTGTGTTGAATCTCTCTGTACTCAAACAATATTCATGTATAATAATAATGAGATTGTTATAATTATTTTATAGAAGAAATTATTATTATATATATATATATATCCATTTAATTTTTCTTATAAACAAATATTACTCTCTTGTTAATGATCCTATGTTGAGGTTTCTCTTCAGGTAAAATTTACATTGTTCATCCCCAGTGTCTTAATTTGTTGCATCATTGGTTCGTATACTTATATAATGATTTCAAAATGAATAACACGAAATAAATATCAGCCATATAAATTATATGTGAATTTTAATATTACATAAAATATAGTGGTAAGTAATGCAATACACTATTTTTGGAGATGGTAATCGTACATATTCATGAATGTTGTTTCGGTCTTTATTGTCGTATTGAAAGATAGTATATAAATGACATATCTATACGTATATATATCATTATTCAAGAATCATTAGTATATCATATATACAATGTATGTTCATTAAAATCATCATTAATACATTCCATTTGTAGTGTGAATGAATAACATTTCAGTGGGGGTGTGGTAGTCCACACTTCCTCAAACAAGATTATCATATTAACACCAAATGGAAAGTAAAAAGACGTGTCTTGTAGAAGGAATATAAAATATTAAATAAATTGTAAATATAATATATGAAATATATAAATATATTGTCTATCATAATGGTCAACATGATTGGTGGTAATGGATAAATGAACAATCATCATTTTGTGAGGTTGTTGTCCACTGTACACAGAAACTATATGTTAAACATCCATTAGATGGAGGTGTGTCTAACTGTATGTCAGAAAATATTCATAAAAAATTCCTATTATATAATTGATACTGTATTTTTCAGCCAATAGTGGAATAAATATAGTTTAATTGGTGAATAAGTGAAATAAAATGATGGAACTCAAGATAAGACAATACCTTTGAAAATGGTAAATATTTTTGGATTGTTCCAAAAGTCATCCATGGGAAGAATTGAACCATAATGGATTCTTAAATATATAATTGACAAATTCTAAGAGGATACATGGGAAGATATTTCAGTAATGATAAGGGTTTGAGAGTTTTGAGGTATGTGTATTTGTGGTGGACTTTTATTGGGATGGAAAATGACTCAATTGGAATTTTTTTAAACAAGTTTGGTATAAACATGTTCATACCTAAGAATGGTCATAAAAAACCTACCAATATCAATAATTTATGATTTATGGCCAAAATATAGATATATACTTGGTTATGGACATGTTTATAGGTTATTCGATCCCATAATTTTAAGTTTTAATCCCTAATTAAGCTTAATTTGGCCTTAACTATTATGATTAATTTTAATCACATTTACTAATAATTTTTTGTCAAACATTGAAATGGTATTGTAAGACTCAAAATATTATACTAAATACAATGGTGTATGTTTTATTTTTGAAATTAATTTCATAGAAGATGAAAAATTATGATTATTGTTAATTCAATAGATGGGATGAAATAACAATGGTTTAATGAAAGAAATAATTCAAACATTTATTAAGATTTCATTTTTAGTTTCAGTGGGAAATTTATTCTAATGAATTATATTTTATTAATAGATTTAATATCTACTTAATGTGACTTTAATACATATTATAATATCATTTACAATTATTAATTAATTAGACCAAAATGCAATTTGTAACTAAAAAACATTATATTTAACATTAAATCAAAAAATAATGTTTCTGAGGAAAATAACATAAACTCACCCTAGGATAATTTTAATTTTATGAATTACAAAATAAATTTTATTTTATAAAAATAAATTTCTAAATGTGACTAAAATTATATTTATTATTAAATATCGGTCCATTCAGGAATAAAATATTTCTAACCTAAAAGGACATTACCAAAAAAATCTCCTCGTTCATTATCAATATGTTTTATTTATATAAATAAATTATAAACAACATTCAGAAATTGTTTATTACTATTAATATAGATATTATTTTTTAGGTATAATTATATCATTTAATTATTTATATATATATTTGTTTCATAGAAACTCAGTTTTGTTTGCATCGTACGCTAAGAAAATATTGCGTGTAGTGCAAGCCAAGTTGGTGTTGTGTATAGAATAAGAAAAGTTGTTATTGCATGTCAGAAAAATGGTTAAATTAGTGTATTAATAAATATATATATATATATAATGAACTATTTTTAATTTCATGTGCAATTAAAAATACTTGAAAGATAAATTAATTGTAAATAAATAATTCCCAAAATCTCTAGGTTTTACATTTACCCCCCCCCCCCAAATAAATTTCAACCTCGAAATTCTTGTGGGTTATGAAAGTTTTAATACTTGAATTTTTAATTCATATAAATGAACATTATAAAAATGGATACAAATACTTTCCTTAAAATGATAATTTGGAACCATAAGGTTTACCCATTGTAAAAAACAACTTGGTTTCTAAATATAAAGACATAGGTTGGGTGTGATGATTAGACATGGAGGAAAGGTTTAAATATTTATAGGGAATTATTTAAGCCATCAATATAAAAAAATTGAATGATCAATGGAAATTTTAGGGCCTCAAAGTCATAAATATGTTATGAATCCTAAAGCCATTGGTTCAACCGATTTTATTGTATTAGGAAAAGATTTTTGTATCACATTCAAATCATTGAGTAATTCTTCGGAAATTTCTATTAATAAAATTTAATACACTTTTTTCATTGATCAATTTCTAATAAATCCATTGCCTAAATGATAGATCATATATAAATACAAATTTAATGGATCTTAAGGCCCAAAAATATTGAAAATTCTAACTATCAACAAGAATTAACATAAAAATTAACACTGTTGGTTCGTCATAAATTTTTTTCATTAGAAATAAATATACATTAACCAAGATATCACATAGGCCAGTGGTAGATGTAAAAAACATTCATCCTTCGGTTGTGGGTTCATGACTCGTGGCCTTGACAGACATGATTTTCTCTCACCTGGCATACATGATTTCCTTTATTAAAACAACTCTAATATAATATATAAGATAGTAAACCATGAAAAAATTTTAATCAATGATTAGAAATTTTACCCTGGTTTGAAACCCAAACATAGTGCACAAATATTTCCTCCAAAGTTTAACTTAAACATTTTATGAACCATTAACCTTATAAACCGTCTCAAATATGAAAAATCCAAAACATTATAAAGAGAGTAACAAAATATTCTAATCATTGATTCCCATGTATAACACAAAGTAACTCACGGTTGTACCATTCCATTAATGTGAATACCATGAACATATATTCTCACGAAACATGGTAACAACCTAAATGGACACAATTATTTTTTAAAAACATGCATGGTTCCTCATTCAAAAGTATGTTGGATAAATTCTTTAATTACAAAAATAATATAAACATAAAAAATGATAAAAAAAACAACCTATAAACATGTCCTCACTTATTTAGAAGTTAATAAATACTATCCAATTTACCTATTCATATCCTATGTATCTTTATCCTTAAAATATTATCATATTATAAAGAATATATTAAGGGTTACCTTCCCTTTGTAATGAAATTATCATATCATTAAATCACTTCACTAGACCATAAAGAACATTCAAGAATAAACTAGAAAATACTCGGTGGAAAACATAAGTAGAACAATCATTGTATATTTAATCATTCATAAATTTTGAATCCATGTATATAAATACGTCAATTACTTCATCCTTAATCCATTAACAATGATACCTCTTTCCTTTAACATTTCATATTTAATATCATCATCATCAATAATATAACCATTACTCACACAACCATACTGATTATATTTAGGAAAATTCCTCTTGGGACATTGGTTTTCATAATGACCATTTTCTCCACACTTAAAACATATAAACATTGTAAAAGAATTAGGGAGTCCAAATTTTCCATCTATTTCATTAACCAATCTCTTCATTTTTTCCTTGTAGTCGAATTCATAGTTCTCTTATTTTCCATAGTAAAAAAAATTTCTTTTTTCCTCTAAGACATTTACATAGGTGATTCTTTCAGCATTATTGACATAAAGGAACCCAAATATTCTTTCCTTTATAGTAAACATTACTCGAACTCTCAAAAAAACTCTTTCTTTCTATTGCTTGGTGATTTAGATAGTTGGAGAATGTAAAAATTGTAAATCACATTCCGTGAAAACAAATTAGGAATGATCACAACATCATTCACTCGATTGATTATCCTACCTGACATATCATCAGAAAATGCTCAATCACATTCAACATTAATCAAGTTCCTTCTAGTTTCCTCCATTGATTAAAACCAGAAGAATTGTGTGATATTTTCTTAATATAAAATAAAACAACATCTTTTGAATAGAATTATTTATATAATATCTAAATCATGACATATTACTTAATCTATGACACCCTATTCATCTAAGGAAATTCATAGAAAATATATATTTAAATCATTCATAATGGTTGGTGATGAGTATGTGAATTCACAAATAATATCCACCTAGAGTGTCAAACCATGTGTGTGGTAAGGCTTATTTTTGTATACCAGATCACCTCGAGTCAATACCAAAACATTTTTTAGAGTTGTTACACCTATATACATTAATTACAGATCCACATCCACTTGTACTATACAAAAAAGTGATGTATTTATTTGAAACCACTCACTCTATCCTTTACTAGTTTTCCAATACATTTACCTATACATTAACTCATCCTTGTACTTATCCTAAGAGACATCCCGATATATATAGATAGAAATATACCAAGGTATCTCACTATGTTTTTACCATTTTATTTTCCAAAGGTTGACTAAATCATTACTTTGATACAAACTATTGAGACCCAATCTTAACATAAAGTGATATTACATCTTTTTAGATGAAAAAATTAGTATATTACAAAAATAAATTCCAAAGGACCATAATAGCTTACTGTATTTGGAAACATCGAAACAAAATATTATATCAAGGTGAATGATCTTAGATATGTCCCATAATGAACTCCACCATTAGTAATTATACCTAAATCTTTTATTCATAACACGGAGAGAGGAATCTTAAGAAAAGAGTGATCTCAGATGCTCCGTAAGCGTAAACATGGTAGATATGTAATCATAAACATGATCATAGTAGTATGATAACATGATCATAACATTAAGAGATCATACCCTGCATATCAAAACTCATAAAAATGAGTTATGGGATAAATCATGTAATTTTATAAGACATGAATCATATGTAAATAGACATTAGAATCCATGAAATCATAATTAAGGAATAATACATAGGATTTGTGGCATGAATATAAGAATATAATGGTTTATGTAATAGATACCTACCAAGTCCATTATATCATTTTAGGCTTGTGTTATGACCAGTGTACCTAATTCAGGCTTTGTCTGCCAACCCTTGTACCCATACAATTTTAGTATTGGGATACAACCCATGTTCCTTCTTGTTTGTAGGCATGGGTTTCAACCCATCTCCGTCTTTCTTTTAGTCTTGGGATAAAACCTATGATCATTCTGGTATTTGGGCTTGGGCTACTACCCATTTACCCTCTTTCATTTAGGCATGTCCTAAAACCTGTACACCCTCATTCTTTTCATTCTTGGATTACAACCCATAAAACCCCTTTTTTCATCCTCAGGATACAACTTGTGTACCATTTGAGGTCAAATAAAACATACCATTACCCATTGCATTGGAGGGAGATATAGGTCCTACCCATCTCAAAATGAAATCATACATGCATGTTCCCCAAAAAAATTATCACCTCATTACCCATGAAAAGCGATGGATTCTATAACCATTAAATCGTAACAGATGAAATAAAATGGGTATAATTAATATTTCATCACATCATAACCTATGGAAAAAAGATAGGTTTCAAAATCATTTCATTGATGCATAACCGAGGAAAGAGAAACAGATTTATAAATATATAACCCATGAGAAGGAAACATGTATCATAAAGTTGATGTAATTATGTGTAAACAATTTATAGAAAAAATATGAATGGGGCCTTTTGAGAATTTCAAAAAATGGAATTAGTAACATCAAAAAAAGTCAACTTTGATAGAAAATATTTTTCAAATATCTTACAAAAAAATTTCTTGAGGAATATATCATTATTTCTTTGATAGAATCATTTTATAGCATAAGACCATTTAAATTTTTGTTGTAGAAAATACCTTGAAAACATATAACGAAGAATTAAAAACATTTTAAATCTCAATTTCCACTAAAATTACTTTTAAAAAATTTTCTTACAGATTTACATTTGCAAAAAATAAAATGAAACATCGATGTAATGAATGTGGGTAATCCGTATGTGTCGTACAATATAAAAAAACATTCATTTTTCATGGTAAAAAGGAAAAAAGGATTGAATTTTGTAGAAATATGTATGAAAATTCCATTGAAAAGTTTTTAAAATGAAAAAAATCAAAATAATTATTTAAATGATTAAAGTATAACATTATAATATTCCAATTACACTTTTTAGAAAACATTGATTTTTGACCAAATGGAGTGTAAAGTCATGATTTTTTAAAAACACATTATTCAATATCATTCAGAAAAAAGAGTATAAAATGGTACCAATACATGAGAATATCATGTATAACCAGATTATAATAAACTATAGGAATTTACTAGAGATATGTGTCATAATATTTTATCAGATGACATATATACATAAACAATCTTGAAAATCAATGAGATTGTCCGAATAAACCTTATAACTGGGTACCTTGAGATCATACTCTCTAGGTAATAAATGAAATTAAATGAAGTGAAAAATATTAATAAAATTTTTAGATTCATTATATGACATGTATAATGGAATCATACATACATTGAATAAATATTTTAGTTGTATAACAAAACATGAGTCTCAAGGAAGGATAATTGTGATAAAAATATTTTAGTGATTTGGTATCTTTTGAAACACAAACCGCACAAAATAAGGATCATAAAATGGAAATATTAATACCCATAAATTAAATTTTTAGATATCTATAATGATATGGTGATAATTATATACAACACACAAAATTAACGAGTGGTGAACATAACATGTATCTAAAAATAATTAAAAGTTAGATGAAATCCCCTTACCCTATGTCTTGTCTCTCTCCGTACTCATACAAGTTTCCTATATAATAAATATAAGTTTAATATAACTCTTTTAGAGAAGAATAATATTTTATCTATTATGTAATAATGTATTATTATAAGAATATATTACCCTCTTGTTAACGAACCCATGTTAAGGTTTCACATTGGGTAAAATTTACTTTGTACATCACATGAGTCTTAATTTGATACATATTTAGTCCTTGAACATATATCATGATGTATACTTTAATAAATGATATAAATATTATCTAAATATAGTATTTTTTTATTATTATAATCAATAAAATATTGGATTAATAATTTTATCACAATATTTATGGAGACAATAATTTGTACGTACGCATAATCGTTGTTTCCGTCTTTGTTGTTGTATTGAATGAAAGTATATAAATGAAATATATATATATATCTATATATATATCATTTTTAAATAACTATTAATATATCATATTAGTTCATATGATTTCATTAAATATATCTTTAATACATTTTATGTGGCGTGTGAATGAATCACATCGCTTTAAGGGGGTCGTAGTCCACACATCCTCAAACGAGATTATCATATTAACAACAAATGGAATGTAAAGAGATGTGAGTTTTAAAAATAATAAAGAATATTAAATATATATTAAATATAATATATGAAATATTGAAAAATAGTGACCATAAAAATGGAAATTTTGATTAGTGTTAAAGTATAAATGAGCAATCATCATTTCATGAGGCAATAGTTCACCATACACAGAAACAATATGTTCAAAATACAATAGATGGATATGTGTGAAATTTTAGGTCAAAACCTATGCATAGAAACATACTATTATTGGTAGTAATCCTATTTTTACACACAATATTTTAATTAAGAGTGTTTAAGGGGTAAATAATGGAAATACAAAAACTGATTGAGAAAATAATTTACATATAAATTAGGTGAAACCTTTTAGTTTCTGCCAAAAGGATTCCTTGGGATGCTTTCTTCCCCAATTGAGGATTCCTGGTCCATGGGAGTATTTTTAGAAGTCTAAAAGGTCAGATCATAGATAAACATAAAATTTTTGATAGGTGGGAGGAATGGGTAGAAGTGGTGGCCTTTTAAATAGAAGGAAAATGACTCAATAGGAATTTTAAGAATCAAGTTCGGTGTGCAATAGTTATTACCATAAAATCTCATCCAGAGACAAAGTCCCTGACCGTTTATTAAAATAAAGGAAAAGTTCAGCGGGCAAGCATTGAAAACAAGAGCATACAATTACAAGTTAGAAACCATACCTGTCGTCATACCCGTTGCCATCTCCATGATCAGATGCCTCGTCTACGGTTGCCAACACCCATTACGAACATTCATATTGCTTCATAATATTCACATAATTCCTTCTGAGATTTAATTTCTCTATATAAAAAAACACCTCATAATAATTCATCCCTTTACCTTTGTTTAAATAAGATCTGGTAGACATCGGCCTTGGCATCGACGATTAGTCTTTCCACTTCCTTCTTCTTGGGGGGGAGGTCATATTACCCTCACTCCCTGCCATAACATTATTATCATACTGAACAACATCACTAAAAGATGTTTGGTCTCTGCCATCGTTCTCATTCTCACTGTCAGATATGTCCCCCAATTTCTGAGGTAAAAACATCGTCTGATGACCATTATTCACACCTTCCTCCTGCTCCACATGACTGTTGGGGTCAATCAGCGCTAAGCACTGTGGTTTCACCACAGTCTCAAGATCTCCAAGCACCCTGTTCTGCAAGAAACCTTCACTAGATACATCATTATGGGAGTTCATCCCAACCTGCATATTACCACTTTCAATCCTTGGAGAATCCTCACTAGCATGACATATTTCCCCATGATCCCGATCTCTAGCACAAAGGAAGGGTCCCTACCTATGCACCTTTTCATTATTTCTGCCATTCTGAGAAAAAGTTAGACCCAGGACCATCTCCCCAGTGTCATGCAACTCAATAGCTTCAGCAGAAAACCATCCAGGAACAAAATTAGGAGCAGTTTGATCCTGACCCACCTCCAGTTTGGCATTCACCAGAATAGAAAAGTAGTTTCTTAATGCAATGCTCTCCACCTACTACACATGAAGAGACTTCATCCTAGGAGAGTCACTCACCCAACCAGCATCTTTCTCCGTAGAGGCCCCTACCTGCAAAGACTGAACTGCTCTATCCACATTCTCCTTACCCCCGCTGAAACCAACACTTGGCCACTGGACACCCTAGCAGACTGGACTGCCTACTTCACAGCATTCCTTAGACCTCTTGTAGTAGGAATCCAATGATCAGTTCTAAGTCTTCCAAACACCTCATCAACCTTCAGGTTCAAAGACTCCCTTAGTTCCCCCCTTCACCTGCCATCCAAAATACTTGTACTCATAGGACCTGGTTCTGTCTGAAGTCCATTATCTAGGTTCTATGCCCTTTACTGAGTTTGTAATGCCATCATATCTACAACCTTTGGGGCCAATACCACCTATGAAACCACCTCCATGCCTCAGAAATCATCCATCAAATGCCCAACATTAAGACACCTAGATAAATAATAAAACCAAGACTCAACGACAACAAAATGTTTTCATCTAAATTCCTCACTAACATCAATGAATATGGACTTCACTAGAGGTTTCAATAGGTCAACTTCAACAGAAATTCTTCGTGAAATTGGATGGAAAACATCCATATTCCTACTGTCCGAGCATAAGTAAAGACCAACAAGATTTCCCAGCATGTAGATGATGGAAGGATTTTGAAATGGAAGCGGTAATTCCGGAAATCTTAGCCATATTTCCATAGTCAAGGAGTCACACTTCATATAATGATCATAGGACCATCGGAAGTGCAGGAAACGAGAGCCATAATAGGTACGTGGGGCAGAGGACCAGGCTAGGATCAAATCAGCATCCGACTCAAAGCGAACCATTATATGTTTCGAATCCAGAAGACCCACAGTGGCGCGCTCTTGAAGATTCCACAAGCCAAAAATGAACCGATCAAAACAATCCACAGTAGGATGTCACTGCTTGAAGGAACCTATCAGGGTCAGACTCACCAGGGACGAAGTGTCATTAAAATCCCGAGTTGTGACCAAGAGATGGATAATCCCTTCATGTAACTCAGGAACATTGGGGGAGAGAAAGATTTCTTGGAAATAAGGCAAGAGGTCAGGTTTTGAGAAAGGTAGAAAGTTTCGATCACTAGAGGACTGCATAAATCCCTCCTCCGCCAAGGGAGGAGGGATCTACTCGAAGGTTATCACTACCTACGGTGGTCGTCGCAATTCCTGAACCCTAGCTCCCTAAACTCTCCCATTCCTTTTGTGCAATAGTTATTACCTAAAAAGTTCATACAAAACAAAATGAACTCAAAAATGGAATTTTTATTGATGATATGTGAACATTAAATGGGTTTTTGAAAAGTTTTAATGTAATTTGTTCCCTAAAATGTAATATTTAGTCCCTAATTTAGCTTAATTTGCCTTCACACATATGATTAATTTTAATCACTTTTACTAATAGATTACGTCAAAATGAACATGGTATTATTAAACTATAAATATTAAACTGAATAAAATGGTTAATGACAGATTCTTTAAATTATATTCATTGAAGTGGAAAAATTTAGATTAGTGCTAATCCCGTAGACCGGACGAAATAAGTGGGGTTTAATATTGGAAAGAGTTCTTAAGTTTGTTGAGCTTTTATATTTAGTTTCAAAATGAAATTAAATATAATGAATTAAATTGTATCAATAGATGAAATATTTTTCAAATGTGACCTTAAAACATATTTATAATATCCTTTATCATTACTAATTAAGAACATTAGAAGACATATTTTAACTAAAAAGTAGTATTATACAATATTCATCAAAAAAATGCAGCTTCTAAAAAAATCCCTCAAATTCACCTTATGATAATTTAGAATTTTAGAATTGAAAATTGAATTTTACAATATCAAATTAAAATTTTAAGTTTATATAAAATTAATTATATTTTTAAAAATTGCTCTATTCAAGAAAATCTTTTTTAACATAAAATGGCATTACAAAAAATATCATCATTCATTATCAATATGTTTTATTTATATAAAAAAAATTTAAACAAAATTTGGAAAGTATTTAGTACTATTCATATAAATATTTTGAATGGTTATGTTATAATTATATCATATAATTAATTATATATATACATAAATATGTTTCATAGATACTCTGTGTCGTGTGCATCATCCTCCATGTCAGTGTTGCTGTAGTGCAAGCCATGTTGGTAATGCGTGTTGCACAAGGCAAGATAGTATTTCATGTAATAGGAATGTTTGAATTCGTGTTTTAATATATATATATATATATATAGAACTATTTACACTATCATTTAAAATAAATAATACTGAAATGATCAATTAATTTGGAAGAAAATAATTCTCAAAATCTCAAGATGTTACACACTAGCACCATAACCATCCATTGAAAATCTAAGGAATCTGGTGAAATTTATTTTTAAAACACGGGATCAGAATAAAAATATCTTTAAAGAAGTAATATTAGAATAAATCTTATTACATGTGTTACAATCCATAACATAATGATATAAAAAGACATGGAACATGATTGAACATATGGAATCATAACATATGAGACATGAGATTATATAAACATTGAATCATAGTAATGTGGAAGCAACATAAAACATTGATTTAAAATAATTCATGGCTATTTTAAAATAGCGGATCACAAGTCAAAGTTAAGCACCAAGACCATTTCACTTGGTATCATGAGTGAAGGCTAACATCCAAGACCATTATATATAGATCCTGTGTCATGTCTAACTACCAGAACCATTTTACATTGAGCAGCATTCATGGTTAACCGCCAAGAATGTTGCACATAATGTGTCATGAGACTACAAATCCCCCAATTTATTCGAGGTCTATCATGGAGGACCCATCATAAAATGTTCATGAATATTCATTCTACATATATAATAATACATAATAAAACATATAAAAATATAGGGTTTACCCATTATAAGAATCGGGTATTATAATCATGTTGTAAATCACATCAAAATGGAGTATCATTAAAATGTCCCTAATGGAATGGAATAAGATCATGAATGAAAATAATATTCTATTATAGGAAAATAACATGAAAATTTATTCCAACATGAAGTAATAACATTTAAAAATTGTACATTAGAAACATTAGATTAAAAAAAATTGTGTGATTAAAAGATAAATATCAATGATTTGTTTTTATAGAAAAGGGCATAATATTTTATATAAAACCAGAAGGAAACCAAGAAGGATTTAATAATAAATATTTTGATTTTATAAAAATAATGGTTTCCTAAAAAAATATTATATAGTGTAATTGAAATTTGGTATAAATTCAGAATGTTCTGTTAAAACAAACATTCTTATAGGGAATAATTGAGGAGGGAATCATTTAAAAAAAATTATATACCCAAAAAATGAGTAATATAAAATGATAAATTGTTTCATATCATGTATACAAGAATTAAAATATGTAAATATAAATAAAATATAACTTCACATGGGTAAAAATCAAATAGAGGAACCTGAAGAAATAATGGTTGTTCGGGTAGAATCCCTTACCTTAAGTAAAATGATGTCCTTCACATTATCATAATTTCCTAGATATCAAAATTTAATTCATTAATTAATATTTACATAACCACTTCTTAATTTAATTTATCTCTTCTAGAACCTTATTATGTTCATTCCTGACCTTTTAATGGGTTAATATTTTTAATTTCATTGTTTGGGATTGTTTATTTACATAGTATTCATGATTGGTTTAGTTATATACATGTAAGGATAAACATGTAAAATGAGAATGGCTGTATATAATTTAATTTAAAAGTTATTAGTGAAAATACATAATATTAAATTCTTATAAAGGTTCATTTGAGTAATTGGAGTGGGGATGAATCATTATATAAAACATTGATGATAACCATTTTGGTTATTGTATGTTTTTTATCCCATCAAAAACATTTTAATTTATAAATGAATGTCATGTGTACAAAAATATTTCAATAAATCAAATAAGTTATAATACAATTATTATAGTCTATTTTAACCAAAAAAATAGTTTAATGATCGGAATTGTAGATGATAATAGAAATTAAAAACTCAATACACTTGAATGTGATAAATTAATACATCTCGGATGGTGTTTTCATTTCTAGTATAAAAGTAGGAAAAAAGATAGATGATGAATAATTATTCAATTATCATAATAATAATAATGTACATGTAAGGTATTTTATTTATCATAAGATTTTTTTGAAATGGGGTGATGAAATACAAAGAAAGAATGTAACTTGAAAGAAAATAATAGAAATGAAAAGCATAATGTACCACTTCAATATATCTTCATTGGGAACCTCTTTCGAGGAGAAGACTTTTTTAAGTGACCAAGGTCTGAAGGTAATGTGATAACATATTGTGGGGAGATTTGAGAAAACTTTTACTAGGAACATGTCTTGAGAGGTGTGAAGAGAAGAGGTAAAGAGGGGTGGTCTATATAGTGGAACAGATTAGGGGTTTCCCATTATTTATTCATTAGTTTAATATTTATTCTAAAGACTATGAATTTTCATGATTATTTGGACCAAAAACATTAAAGGGAGCATGTGATTTCGAACCAATTTTTATTTACATCATCCATGACTCAATCATGATGTATAAATTTATTTATATAGAATTTTTCCAAAATTATTATATTTTACTATTCACCAAAAATTCAAGTACTTTAAATAAATCAAAAAAATTTACCCAACCAAATTTTCACCCTATATAATTAAAAAATAAACTCCATTTTATGAAAATAATTTTCTAAATATGTGAAGTTTTTTAATTAAAATTATAAATTACTTGAAAAAAATATCAAATTAGAACTACTTTTCTAACACATTGAAAATTTAATTTAGTAATCTTAAAATTTTCATATAATCCTAGGTCATAAAAATACATATTTATGAATACATTTTATGAAAATAAATTTTCTTTAAAAATTTTAAATTAATCACCATTTTTTAATTAAATATAAATGGCATACAAAAATACCAACACTTAATTAATAATTTTTAAAATATTTAATAACTTATATTATGATATAATTATTTCATATTGTCACTTAGAAGATGGATAATTTTTTTATGATTTTATTGGTGAGCTTAATATTACATTGGCTAGTTTACTATTCATAAGTGTACATTAATATTCATATATGTATGTTACTAATACCAAAAAATATATGTTCATCAAATTAGACTCCAAATAACATAATTATCATAATTGTGTATATCCGTTTTTCGAAATTTAGGTCACAAAACTGATTAAATTATGTTTATAGGTACCATAGTACTTAGTAGTTAATTTAATCACACTGTATTTAATTTTAAAATAATTGGATTTTTCTCTTAGATAGATGGATAATATGATATAATAATTTTCTCGGTAGATAATATGATTATATCTTATTCTATGGATTTTAAATGGGGTTGCGATTAACACCATCAACTTGTTGAGTCTTCAGACAACAATGGAATTCATATGAAAATTCGGATGGATCCTTATAAATCCCTCTCATGGAAGACGTCTAAAACTATAGTGTATTATTGTGAAGTTCGATAACATTTTAATATTTAGACTTAATCAAGATAAATAAATTGAAAATAATGTTAGGGTCTTTCAGGAACACATCATGAAAGTATAAATTAATCAAAAATGTTATGTTTGAAATCATCAGTGTGATTTCGAATTTTATGTTTGTGGCATGTTGTTTATCAAAATTTCACTATGTATGGAGGTAATTAGATTTATAAAAAAGGGAAAAAATAACCCTAGGTATGTTGACAAGTTTGAAATTATTGATTATATCATCACCAAATAATTACACTTGTAAATTCCACCGAAACTCTCTCATGTTCATGATGTGCTCCAAGTATCTCTCGAAAATAATTACATACATGATCCATAACATGTTCTAGACTCAATGGTAATACTACAGGAGAATGATGATTCTTATGTGGAATAATTAGTGGAGGTTTTTTATATTAGTTTAATATTTCGATGACACAATCCACTCTCCCACTACATGTTTTATGGAATAATCACAAATTTCAAGAAGCTACAAGGTAACCTATGAATATTATAAGGAAAAATAATCTAGATTTTTTTTGTACTTGGGTGGTGAATTTATAGGAAGAAATTAGTTCTAATGGTGGCAGACAATAACACCTTAAGATTTATAAATTGTTTTTATAATAAATTTAGTTTTTTCGATAGATTCTATTACACAGAATATCAAGTTTTCTCAAACCGTGATATACTATTTATAATAGTATTGACCATTATAATATGATTACTAAATTTCTTTCTATGATTAGAAAAATGTTATTTTAAAAACGAATTATAAATTTTTTATATTCAGAAAATATTTTTATAAATATGTATATATTTTTTAGTAAGGTCATTATATGATTTAATTTTTTCTCAAATAAATGATTTGTATTGATTTTTTTAAATAATAATGAAATTAATTTTGGATAGTTTTAGAAAAATTATTTTAAGAAATTAACTTCATTTTTTTAATCATGATATCAATATTATCTTAGGATGAATATTTATTATTTTTCTAAAATAATTAATTTTTTTGTTAACAACAAAAAATAATTCTTTCTATAAAAAATATTCATTTCATTTTATGAATTAAAAAATATACATATTTTTAGAAATTATTTAAATTTAATATTAATTTAAAATAATTTTTTATTCTAAAAATTTAGTTCATTATAATTATTTCATTTTCAAATATTTTTATTAAAACATTATATACTTATGAAACGTTTCCCTTTGGAAAACTGCATTCTCATAATGTTTAAAAGTTTAATTTTTAATTAAAATTTCCATCTTATGTTAATGTAATTTGTCCAAATGGATTTCATATTTGGAATAATAATTATTATAGTTATATAATTTTATTAAATTGTTATTTTTACAATATTAAAAGTAAAAAGGAAAAATATAAAATATGGATGTTAATGTTAAAATAGGTTTATTATGTGTGTTAAACTAAATATAAATGGTGGAAATGACCAAGAAACATATATAAGTAAAAATGATATGATCATATTCATAAATTGTCATATATTTTTATCTATAATGAGACATTTTTCAGTCATCTAGAATATGAAAACTGTGGGTACACTTTATTCTTCTAAAATTTTTCATGTGAGTCCTCTCCCCCACTTAAAAACTAGAAACCCAACACTTATCCAATTCAATCATATAAAAACTATTGGATCAAAAACTACCTTCTAAAATCGTTCAAATAATTTCCTCCTAATGTCATAGTGGTATTGGTTTGATCAGTAATCCAACCTAAGAATTATTTTTGTGTTAACCAATGGTGGTTATCAAAAAAAGGCTTATCATTCTCTACCCAGTGTTTCTATTTTATTTTTCTACATACATAAAATATTATTGAAATATTATAATATATTAAAAAAGCTACTCTTATATATGTTTATTTTATTACATTAATTTAACAAAATATATTCACAAACACTTTTGTTATATTTCAATATAAATTGTTGATCTTGTGTATATCGGACCATTGCCTCACTAACTTATATAAATATTTATCTATCCCCACCTATTGTCGATGAATATAATGATTTATTTAAAAAAATTACATTATATTGAGGAAATAATTAATCTTATTTAATTATAATATCAAATATACTTTCTTACATTCCATTCTGTGAGAATATGATAACATCCCCAGTGAGTACGGTATACTATCGCCTAAAAAAGCGATGTGATTCGTTATTCAATTGTGATTTGAATTAGTGGTAAAAAAGGATATATTTAATGATAATATTTGATATATATGAAATATAAATTATACTTTATTGTTGAAATATTATTAACCTTCATTTAATTTCATTAATAAATAAAATGGATACAAACATCATCTGTACGTACATCGTATAATCTCTAGGAACCGTGTAATTCATTTTCTATATATAACATTAATTGATTACTCTAAATAAATATATAATGTATATATATATTATAGTAATATAATTCAAAACATTATTGATCTTATTTAATAATGATCAGTTTAAAATGATCAAAAATAAAAAACTAAAATATACATAAAAAACAATGCAGTTATTTCCTGAATCGTGATTTCATCGATGAATTGTTAATAAACGGTTGATAGAAGGGAAGAATTTAAAAATATATTAACTGATAAATGTTTTTTTATGATTCTATAATATATTTAAAATGATTTTATTTTTATTATATAGGAGATTAAAACATGTTAGAGGGATTCTTATACTTAAGGTAATTTATTTTCATCTCACTTTTATTTTTGGGGGACACATGCCATATACCCTACTTGTTTCTTTTATGTGGTGGATATAGTACCCCGTAAATTATTTTATGATTATTTTAATGATAAATATGTGATATAAGAACCCATATTATTGTGTTTACTTTCATGGGACTTATAATTATAAAATAAAAATTTGGGAAAGGATTAATGTTATAATATCATAATTCATCAGCATTTTGATAATATGCTTCCATTAAAGAGATATATGATATACCATTCATGAAACTAGTGAATTTTATTATTTTCTAGACATTTCACGATATTAATTTCACCCCTTCATTTTTCCTCTCTTTTCATGTTGAATATTCCTAAAATAATGTTTTTAAGGAAAAATTTGTTTATTTATCTCATAAGTCGAACACCATTTTTTCTTCCTTATCCATGTTTTCAAAAAATGTTTTAAATATATTTTTCCAATTTTAATGGGAATATTTATAGACATTTATACACATGATTTACATTTCCAAAACTTTTTTTAAATCATTCTTCCTTTCAATTTCCTAAGGATGTATTTTTGACATATTTTAACGAAAATGTGAATGGAATATTATTCATGTTGTATAGAATGAATTGAATTTTCTACAATCATGACTACTTTATTATTTGATGTTTCCATTTCATGTTTTCAAGGTTATTTTAATGTAATTTTTTTCCTTTATATTTGGGAAATTGTTTGACATTAAATAATTCAATCAAATTGAAAACAATATTTCCATCAAGAATGTCATAATGATGTTTTATGGAATTCTAATTCATCAACATTTAAAACACATGGTGTTTGTTATGTTTTACTAGAGATTTGATCCAATATTACCATCCTTATTAATTGTAAACTTCCATTATATTTATTAATTTTATATTCAAAACCATGTGGTTTTTTGAATTTTTATTTTTATGGATAGAGTCGAGAAGGTATTGGGATGATACCTATAACGGAAAAGTCGGAGATTTTTTGGATTCTCAGCATTAACTAGTCATATCTATAGCCCACTAGTGAACATTTAATATTTTTAAATTCTATGTAAATTATTAGATGAAAATAATACATTTTTAGAAATCAGTGATATGTTTTTCATAATATATGAGAATTTCCAATTACATGACATGCAACTCGGCCACACACCGTGTAAAATCCCAAGCCTTATTTTTTAAACAAGTAGTCATAATAAATTCTCATTTTTTTCTTACTCTATATTTCCTTGATATTGACCTATATCCTAGTTTTTGGATTTTTTAGGAGCCTCCAATCCCCCAAGACCTTTTCATTCGGTGATTGATCGAGTTGGAAAAAATTGTGTGATTTTTCAGGTAAGCATTCTTCCTACATACCAATATCATTATCAATTTCTTTTTTGAAGTTATATTTGTCATATTGTGTTTTTTAGATCTAATACCAATGTTACTGAATCTTATTTCTAGGATTAGTTCCCAGATAATTTTTCCCTTATTTATTTTTATTGAGTTTCATTGTGGGTGTTGTGTTTCCGTGAGGTGGGATTGTTCTTCCGTATTTGGTTTCCAATTTTATTAACCTTTATTTTCACTATTTAAATTTAGGTTGATTTAAAATTCCATTTCTTAAATCAAATAATGTTATTTCAATTGTTTTATTAAAAATATAATTCATGTGAATTTGGGTTTTTGTTCACTTTGGCATGAAATTGGGAAAACCCCCAATTCCATTAAATTGGGGTGTGTTTTTAAAATGTATGCAAGGTGTATGAATATTAAATTATTTTATTTTATAGGGAAATTGACATTGAAAAATCAAGATTTTTTTTGAATCACTAATTTTTTGAAAAGGGAATAAAAATCTATTTGATGGAAACCTAGTAGTGTCATCATTAAAAGGCATGTTTTTTTTTTGTAAAATGGATTATAGGTTTGAATTTGAAAACATTGAGTATTTTAATTTGGGGGAATTATATTAATTTATATTTTAAATAGTGTTGAATGAAATTTCCCATCATTATTTATAACTTATCACATTCAATCCTTAGGTTAATGGAATGTTATTTGGATGACACATTACGATTTACAATGTTCTAAAACATTATATCAGTGCAACCCTCTCTATAAGTGATAGTGTTCATTCCCCTTTTACTAAGGCCCAAAGTGGAATATATATATTTGTTTTAGTGTGTGTCTTTGTTTAATTTCAATGTTTTGGGTCTCTATATCATGGAACATCCTTATATACATGGAACATGACCATGTTTCTCAATTTTTTTTATTTCAAATGTATATTTGATCATTATAAATTTCATTCTGTTTCATGTAAATTTATATTAACTATTTTATATAGATTTTATTTATAATAAAATTTGTGAAATGTTCTATTTGTGTAATGAAAACTTTATTTAATGGAAAATTTTATCATGATGAACATATTTCAATCATTTGAAATTTGAAGCATGAAATGCTAATGTATTTCAATAATTTATATTAAAAATAATGATTTGTTTAATTATGATTTTGTGAATTCCAAAACTATTTATATGAAAATTTAAATCATATTCCTGGTTATTTTGATATCAGATAATTGTTATAGATTATTTGGTGAAATCCAACTATGATTTCGATCACACACTACATCTACATTTGATTGTTTTTATATTATATCCTTCCAGGATTGAGTATGGGAAATGTGTCTCTTAGAGGAGGATCTAAAAGTTGAAACATAAACTTTTTAAGTTGCATCCTTATATACTTGTGTTGTTTCTCGGTTTTGGATCTCTAGATATAGTTATTTCGGAATTATTGTCTTATTGATTATGGTTCATTACTCCCAGTGGTGTTTTTTTAATATGAATAATGTTTTGTATGATTTACTTTCATAGTCGTTAGTGGAAAATTCACTCCCACATTCAGTTTTTATGATTCCAATTTCGAGTCACTGACCTGTGGGGATCGGGAATTCCCTTTATGCTATGTTATGGCCAACTCGGTAATCAATTTACTCAGAAAACTGGTTTGGTTCATGAAAAAGTATTATCAGTGGAGGCAGATCTTTTTTCTTAATGACAGTATGTGTTTGTGAAATGTTGTCGGGACATTGGAGGTAGTTGAGATTGAGTTTTTGGATAGCTTTCACCACAATAAACCTTAAATCCCAAGGGGTGGTTAGGGAAATACTTCATGAGGATTATTTCTAGTATTTTTCCTATTTTGATTTTGATAGAGTGATATCAAAATCATGTTTGTTCTATTTGGATTGATTAATTTCCCCTACCTCTTTGGTTGAGTGTTAATTTGATTTCATATTTGTTGTATAATGATGTTTTGTAGAACCATGCTCCCAACAATATTTGTGATTAATATCTATGAGGAAAATGCTTCTGAACCTTAGTGAAAAAATAATCTTGGGGAACCAAAATTGTTTGAGTTTATTAGGCTCCTCATCCATGCTCCAGGACAGGCACTATATCCATTTATCTTCCTAGCTCTAGATGTGGATCCTCAGAAAGACGCTGTGAAGATTTTTTTCTTTCGAGATCCTTCTCCATAAGCCTGAACAATTCAAAGGATCAAGTGATCCTCAAGAGGATGAGCAGTGGATGAGCATGATGGAATTATTTTTTGGGTTCTTTGACACACCCGAAAAAATAAAATTGATGTGTACCACCATTATGATGACTGATCAGGTGATGGTGGGACACTCTGGTACCGACGAAGAATCATGAATAATTAGAGGTAAAGACATCAATGATCTTTTCAACGAATTGTTCTATCCAAAAATAATTGATATTTTAAAAGTATACAGTGTTTTTAAAACATGAAAATGATGATAGGACCATGAAAGAGTATGTAAACCATTTCTCTAACGTCATGAATTTCACAAACCATAATGTATCGAATGAGAATATTAAAGCTAGAATCCTTGAGTATATAATTCTTCAAGAAATTAATTCTTATTTTTTCTTTTTGATGCTTTGTTCTTATACTGATTTACTAGATATAGATATTATGGTTTAAATGGATCTGTCTAGAATGTTTGGGTTACAAGAAGTTTTTCTCTACTAGTTTAAGTGTGAGTAATTTCAAGGGAAAGTATATTTATGATGATTTATTCAGCTATTATACATGGAACATTCATTTTAGACCTCCTCTAGTTCTTGTAAAAGGTCATTTAGTTCATCACCTCTATGGAAGGCCAAGTCATTCAAAGAGGGTTTGCACTGATGAATAAAAAAACGATTGCCCGTGTGGATATTCAGGTCACTTACAGAGATACGGACACATTTATTCCATAATATTTAGTGGAATGGGATCATTATCTACTAATAAAACTATGGGGAAATTACATTCCTCACGTGAAAAATGGTTCCAACCATAATAATCTTGAATAAATATTTTTCAAATAGTGGAAGAGTCTCTAGAGTAAGGGGATATAGGTATAGTGTCCATGAGAAGTACATTCACTATAGCTTCATCCTTATAGACCTCCCTATTTAAAAATGGTGCATAACATTGTTTTATTTCAACTTGTATTTTTAATTTAATTAATCAACTTATGGGAATTTTATCTTGTGCAATACATAATACCACCACCATTTGTATGAAAAGAGAGTACGGTATTTTTATTACCTCTTGTGTCTTCTCTTTTGTCAGATGCTGAGATTTCTGGATGCCTTCTAGTTCGTGACATGAAATCACATGAAATAATATTTTGTAAGGATTGACTTATTTCCAATAAATAAAAAAATTGATTATTATCTAAGATGAGCATCCTTTACTATGGATTTTGGTGGGTGACATGCCTTCTAAGGATAATGGGCCCCAATATCGAGTAAGGCCATACCTTCTTATCTGGAGTTGGTGAAAGTGACATTAGTGTTTACCTTTGATACAAAGTAGGAATATTTGAGTAGTGATCTCCCTCTAGTGGTTGTACTATTTCAAAAACTCTTTCCTTCTTGCTACACTGGTTTTCCAACAATAATTGAGGTTTAATTTTCCATTGAATCAGTGCTTGGAAGTCATCATGTTTCAATTCACTCATACATCATGTCACCATATGAACTAAAAGATGGGATTTACCAATTAGATGATCCTCTTGAGAAAGGATTTATATGCTTGATTGTGTAACCTTGGGAGGCGCCTATCGTCTTTTCTAAGAATTATGATGGGTATATTCACCTATGTATTGATTATCGAAAAAGAAATCGAGTGACCATAAATAAAAAATATCTCTTTTCAAGGATTGATGATTTGTTTTATCATTTGGTTGGGATTAATATGTTCTTAAAGATCGGCCATTGGTCTGGTCACCATTTGTTAATATAAAATGGGTATTCTATTCATTAAATCTTCTTTCAGAGAAGGTATAGTCATTTTGAGTACCCTTTCATGCCCTTTGGTCTAAAAAATCTATTGCAGTTTTCATGGAATTGATGAGTATTATTTTCCGAGAGTAATTTGACACCTTTGTGGTGGTATTTTTGGATGATATACTCATTTAATCTATGTACAAGGAGGATCATCTGAATCATCTAAGAATAGTTCTGAGTTTTCTGATAAATCACTAACATTATGCCAATAATTTAAAATGAGATTTCTGGATTCAGGAAGTGAAATTTTCAAGACATGTGGTGTCAGAAGAGGGAATTACATTTGTTCATGAGAAAGTGAATTCTATTATTAGAAGGGGAAACCCACAAAATGGATTTGAGATTCAACGATTCATAAGATTATCTGGATATTATCACTAGTTCATGAAGGACTACTCAATGTTGGCTTCTATGATGACTACACTAACTCGGAAGGGAGTAATGTTTCCCAATAATGATAAATGTAAGAATTATTTTATTGATCTGAAATGTGTTTTGAAAACTACACTAGTGTCGACTCTTCTAGATTATGGAAAGGGCTATGTGGTATTTTCGGATACATCATTTCTAGGCATGGTTTGTGTTCTTATGTAGCGCAATCATATATTTTCTTAGGGATAATGTAATATTAGGCCACATGAGAAGAATTATTTTACCCCATGAACTTGAACTAGAAATAATGATACATTTAGTTAAAAGATTATAGAATTAACTTTACATAGAATGGTTTTATATGTATTCTCACTACAATAACATGATTTATATCTTCTCTGAAAAATATTTGAATCATCACTTGAGGCATTTGCTGGAAACCTATAGTCATTCAATTTCAGCATCACCCATAACCCATGGAAATGGAAAGTTGTTGTAGATGAATCTAGTAGGAAACATCAATCCCATGTAATAAAATAATCATTGGCAGGGTGAAACTTGATTTCTCTCTTTACACAGTTTCATATTGGAGTTTAGAAGATTAGGTATGATGTTTCTTTGGCCAATGTTCAGTTAACATCCACTCTTCGTGAATTTATTATTTAAGAGAAGAAACTTGATAATATGTTTTGTATCATTAGAGACACTATTTATGCTAGGGACACAGTTTCGAGATGGTCATTCTATAAATAGGGAATTCAATGCTATCTGAATTCCTTAGTTGTACTATTTTTAGTATAGAAGGTTGTGATGGGGTGTTTTAATAACTCCTAGTGGTCAATGAAACCAGTTTCCAAAAATCTGTTCTATAACATGCTGAAGAAGTTTTGGTGGCAAATTGTGAAGTTTGGAATTTATGATTTTGTTTCTAATTGTTATATTTCCAAATAGGGTAAGGTCGAGCACAAAAAACCCTCAGGTTTTATTCATTCACTTCTACTCCCAACATGGAAGTAGGAAGAGATCTACAAGGACATTATGGTTTTGTTTCCTTATACCCATATAAAGAAGAATGTGATATGGGTGTAAATTGAAAAGTTTATGAAATTGTGTCACATTATCCCCATTTGTGATACATTAAAATTTGAGTACTTAGGAAAACTCTAGGTGAAATAGATTTCCCATTTTCACGGAGTTATATATGAAATAGTATGTGATAGGGATCCTCATTTCCTTATTTCTTTTGGAGAGGCCATCAAGAGGAAATATGATCTAACATCCATTTGAGTATGGAATTCCATTGATAGTTTTATGTACAATAAAAATGGGATATACAGATTCTTGAGGATATGCTTCACACTTGTGTTATCATCTTTTATGGGGCATTGGATAATAATTTGTGGTTTGTTTAGATTTCCTATAACATTCATTACTAGTCTTCAATCATAATGGATCCTTTTAAGGCCTTGAATGACCAACCATGTAAATATATATTTTTTTGGTCAGATACTACTGAAATATCCTTGAATGGAATGAGATTGGGGCAAGTTATGACATTAAATATTCAGTTTATTATTCATAGGATGTTGATAGCATAGATCCAATATAAATCTTATGCTGATAATCACCATAAACTATTGGAGTTCTATGTTGTCAAAAGATGTTTTTGAAGGCTTTACCCTAGATGGTCCATCATCGTCTTAATAGGAAAGGGATGCTTAATGCTCATTTTTTCGAACCTTTTGAGGTTGTTAAAAAGTTATGGAATCTTGGATATCATTGGTAAATACAAATGTAGCTACCATCGATACTTATTGTGTTTCATGTATCTATGATTCAAAAGTATATTTCTGATCCATCTCACAATTTTGAGTTAGATTGATCATATAATTGATCCGGATTTATGTTTGATTGAATGGTCAATCCAGATAGTTGATTTGGAAACCCTAGTAACTCATGAGAGGAACATACTTTTGGTTCGAGTTCTATAGCATCAATTTTTTAATTTTAATGAGGTGTGGGAATGCAAGAGATTGATGAAACCGTATTGGACTTATCTTCTTTGCATGGAATCTTATTCATTATATTTATGGGAATATGATGTTTTTAATGTGGGTAGGCTGTGACCACCCATTATCATTCTGACTTATATGTTCTATACCATGTTGTGGTTTTCTTTTTTCGTTGGCTGGTTTGGTTGAGAAGGTATTGGTTAGATTCCTATAATAGTGACGTTTTAGAATTGATTCACTCATAGATTTATCTTGTCATTTATATTGCCTTATGAAGAATTACACCCCATTTAATATGTATTTGTTAATTAAAAGTCATAAAATAAAAAGAATTTCATTTTTAGGAGAGGTGATGGTTTTTTCAGTGAATATGATAATTAAAAATTACAAGTTGTGTAACTAGGTTACTTTCCATGTAAAACCCCATGCCTTGTTTTGGAATAGGAGTTTTTGTGAAATTTTCATTTTTTTCATCCATACATCAATTCTATCTACCTTGAGCTTTCCCCCATGTGATTTTGGGAGCCTCCCACCTCTCCAGACCTTTTCATTTGGTCATTGTTTATTATGGAAATCACAGTGTGTCCTTTCGAGAAATTTATCTTCATTCCTCTTTGTCTATTTATATATTATATCCATTCAGTGTTTTGGATCATCTTGAGTTCAATGGATCTAAAATTTGTGTGGTTTAATCTTATTTGTAGGTTGACTTCCTAGATCTTTTTTCCATTTATTCGTGTTGGAGGGTTTCATTTTCGGCATTGTGTTTCTGTGAGGAAGGTATAAGGTTTCATATTTTGTTTTATATTTAATTTACTATTAATTTATTGATTTAAATTTGTATTAGTTTACAATAAAATTTGAAAAATCAAATAAATTACATTCAATTATTTTATTAAAAACCCAATTCTAGTTAACTAGGGATTTGGTTCTCTCTGTCATGAAATTGGTAAACCCCCTAATTCTAGTGAATTGGGGTGTCTTTTTTGAATAGATGGAAAATATATGGAAATAAAATTTTTGGATTTAATTGTTGAATGGGTTGTGATATTGCTTGAATTGTTTTTAAATTGCAATTTCTGTGAATATTTTGTAACACCCCAAGATTTTATAAGATATATTTTTTTAATTTCTTTCATATCGTCAATTGTTTGCTACACCAATATTATCTTACGCTATACGCAACACCATATTATCTTCCAGTATACACAACACTAATCTTGGATTGTGTTACAGACAATTTCATGTTCGTTTGACAGAAGTTATTTTACACAACATTGAGTGTATATATATATTCAATGTCAAAATGAAATATGGTTGGATTCTATTATACGCAACAACAAATGAATCTTGTACTACACACAACAATGACTTGTCTTTCATTAAATGCAATCGCGACCTTCCAAGATAGTTTGGGTTGTACGCAATACTGAGTTTCACTAAACAAAGATATGTTATTAAAATATTATATAAACTAGCCGTTATGAATAGTAATACCCACTTTTTGAATTTTTATAAATTTTATCATTCAAAATGGACTTCATTTTTGGATTCAGAATATCGAAATTAGCCTATGGTGAATTTTTGGTATTTTTTTTAAAACATTCAATTTTTGATGAATAGTGAAAACACTAGGTTACTATTTAAAAACCGACTTTTTATTTAAATATTTATTTATTTTATTGAAATTTATTTTAGGTCAAAATTGATACATAATACCTGTATAAGTTCAATGTAATTCATTGGTATCATTTTATAATAATTTTAGATATATAAAAAAAAATTATTGAACTTTTCACAGTCTTTTACCCACCTCCTAGGAGAATTTTAAAATTTACCTAAAACATAATTTTACTGCTTTTGTAAGTGGAATTTAAAAAATGCAAGAGACATGGTTAATATCAAGGATTAAAATGTGTTTCAATAAGATAAAAATAATTTTTTTGTGAATAGTAACTTTTTACTTTTATTTACCACGGTTAAAAGTAAATAGGGTAATTAAGGGTAAAAATGATATTATTATTACCCTAACACATGTCATAATTCTATTGGATAAGTTTAATTCAACCAAAAAATTATAAGGAATAATATATTACCCTTTAGGTCCACTTGGATTAGATTTGGACATTTATTATTATTTTATTTAAAAAATAGTTAAAATAGTTAAAATCAAAGTTTAATAACTAAAACATTTTTAATATAGAGCTATACATAAGATAAATTTGACTATAAATATTAATTATAAATATAAAAATATTTCCTACCTAATGGTATTTTATTTATAATTTTTAGACGTTAAATAAGTTAATTTATTTATGACACAATGGTGATTCCGTAACTACCTAAATAATGAAATATTAAAATAATTTAAATTATAAATACGCAATTAAATGTAATTTGAGACTTTCTATTAATTACACCAATTTTTAAGGTTAACATGACATATAGAATTTATTTAATTAACTTTTCTTAACTAATCATGTTTTTATGATTTTCACAAAAATCATTTACCAAATAATGTCAAAATTGACAAAAAATAGTCTTTAAAACAAATATTATATTATTAATTGATTTTATATTCCTAAAAAACTATGGATCGGAAAAATGACTTAGATAAGTATATATATATTAATAATGATCCACTTGGGGTTCGTTTGGCTTGTTATAGTATGTTTATTAACTAGATAGTGTAAGAAAACAAAAAGACACGGTAAAAGTTAAATTATTTAACATAGAGATAAATCTAGATGATAAGCTTAAAATAGTAACATAAATTTGCCAAAAACCTATTGGTTGAGATTATTTGGACCCATAACCAATTTAGTTTCGAAATAAATCAATTTCGAACTATTATATATAGAATATAACTTTATTATAAAATAATATTTTAATTTTTTCCAAAGGTGCCCCTCTCCTCCCTTATAAAAAGGGCATGCCTTCCCTCTTCTCTTCACACTGTTTTGAGATTTTAATCACGGAAAAACCAGAAAATTCCACTACTAAACCTCTCTAGTTATATCATAGAAGTTCTAGTCTTCTCAAAAGTCCAACTCTAGTTCCCTAAGAAAGAGTTTAAAGGAGGTGTGTCGAGGAAGAGGTGATCTCTTCTACCATCTCTTTCAAGTTTCTTTCTACTTCTACTTCCACTTCTTTAGTAGTTTCATTATAAATTTATAACTTCAGTATTACTAATATAATAATATGTTATTATAAATATTAAACAAACCCATTTCACCTTCTATCTATCCTACGGAAAACAAAATCATCACGCGTGCGAAAGTACGGAATACTGTCTCCACGCCGTGGTGTAATCTATTTTTCCACCACCACCTTACTTGTATGGGTGTAATGGTGTAAAGAATAACTATATATAGTTATTATAACATCATACGGATTCTGAGATATTATATCACCCAATCCAATTCAATTCAATAATTATGGGAACGATATCATCGCTCGTGCGTACGTACGGATTATCGTCCCCACGACGCGATGAGATTCATTTTCCATGTTAACCATTCAAGAATGATTATAAAGTATATATAATGAATAATAATGAAATATTTGACATGATAAAGATACTATATTTATGTGTATATATATATGTCATCTACTTACATCAATTCAAGTCAATAAGGGAAGGAAAACATCGTTCATGCGAACGTACGACGTACCGTCTCCATGAACAGTGTATTTCATTTCATTTAACTATATATTATATATAAATACAGAATATATATGATATATAAATAATTATTTACATTCTGGAAGTAAGTAAAACATGATATAAGTAATAATAATATCATGAACAACAAGTCCAAACACGTACGATAAATAAAATGATTTTACCCAAAACGCTGCTTTAACATGGAATTTACAAAATAACGGTTAATATAAAGTAATAAGTCAACCATATATGATATAATAACAATGAATGTGATTATGTAATATGTCAATGACATTATTTAAATCATTATACATGAGGTTTAGATACGTACGAAGCATATCGGACCTAAGGTAAGGGATAATTATTCCAATCTCTTTCTTATCCGTGATTGTTTATTCGTAAGTATTTACTTGGGTTATGTTTATTATACATGTCCATATGTTGTAAAAATGTTTTCCTAAAATGTTTAATTTTTTTCCATGTATGTTTAAAGTCATTTTTACCCATTTTTCCTTTTACCACGTTTTATGAAAGGAATCATTCTTTTCCTTACCATACGAGGTACATTTTGAATTTTCATAAAAATGTATGAGGAGAATGTTTTTTAACTTATACAGCATGAAAGGATTCTTATGGTTTCATAATGCCTTATATCCATGATGATTCATGTACAATATTTCCTGATTATTTTCCATAAAATCATTTCTTTTAAATGTTCATGTCATTTTGTGAAAACAAAATAAATTTGATGAAGAAAGGATGTTTTCCCCAAGAATTAATTTCAATTATTTTTTCAAAACTATTTTACTTCTAAGATGAAATTATTTCATATGTGTATAATGCCTCTATGATTTATATTATGATGAAATGATATTAATTTGTTTTATATGGATTTTTATATAATGGGATGACGTTTATGAAACCCATTTTATTCTTTGGGTTATGATGAATGATTTGTGTTTAGTTTGTGTCACAAGTAAGAATGATTTCATTATAAGATGGGTGGGAACTATATCTCCCTCCAATTCATTGGGTAATGATTTATATCTCATGAGATAGACATGACTGGAATGGCAAGTTAATCTGGTTTAGTGATACAAGACTGGAATGAGGAGTGAACTTGGCTCAGTAAGGGACATTGTCCACTAAGATGGTCTTGGCAGCAATGCCACAGATACTATGGAAATTATATCTTGTGATTAATGTTTTTACACAATTACAAGTTTTATTTACAATCTATTTTATCATGATTGATGTTCCATTATGATCAATACATTATGTACTTCCATGTTTTATGTCATTTCTCAAGATTTTGATGCATAAACATTATGTTCGTGTTTTTATGTTCAAATGTATATGGTTTGTTTTATTTTCTCCATGCTTACCTATTCTGAGCATTTGAGCTAACCCTTTATATAGTATATTTTTCCCTAGGATATAATGAATGGTTTTACGTATGAAAAAAAAGGATGATCTTTATGGGAGATGTTGAACATCTTTCACCATTATTAGAAGATTATGTTCTGAGTTTCCAAATACACTAAACAATTACGATCCTTTGGTTTCTGTTTTTGTTATGTATTAACTATTCTGAAAAAGTAATTTATTGTCCATGTACGTCAATATTTGGGTCTCAACAGTTGGTATCAGAGGAAAGGTTTTGTTATCCTTTGGAAACTAGGATGTAAAAACATTAGTGAGATCCCTAGAGATATTTCTAAGGTATGTCTAGGGATGTCCCTAAGGTTAAGTATAATTATAGGTTATAGTCCTTGAATTATGGTAATAATCATAGAATTAACCCTAATATGTTATATATTGAAGGTACTCCTCCTTTATTGTGATGTTTTTCCTAACATGATTTTTTCCAATCACACTATTCTTTTTAGGTTTTAGACGATGGCTAGAACCCAAAGGAACCGTTTTCATAAATGTAATGGACAATGCAATTATTATACTCTTGAACAAACCAATGTTATGGGAAATGGAGTGAAAACACTTATTTCTATACTTACAAAAGCTATGAATCATTATTTAATTCCAAATGAGCAGAGAAGGGAACAATATTCTATTGAGTCCTTCATGAGGCAATGCCCACCTTCTTTCAGTGGGTCTTCTAATCCACTTGTTTCTGAACAATGGATCTGTAGCATTGAAAAGATATTTTCCATACTTCGTTATTCAGAACATGAAAAAGTCATTCTGGCTATTTACCGTTTAGAAGGTGAAGCAGATCAATGGTGGACTCTAATTTAGAATATGAGGCCCCTAGATGAAATTGAATCTATGGAATGGGATGAGTCAAAGAACATATTTTTCAATAAGTTCTTCCCTCATATTCTTTGAAAAAAGATGTAAAAGTAATTCCTTGAGCTTAAACAAAATGATGATGAATATTTTGTTATATACAAAGCGAATTTTACAAGAAATGAATGTTATGCATATGTATTTATCATCCAACCTGAAATTAATGTTAATCGATTCATCAGTGGCTTAAAACCAAGTCTTCGAAGGGAATTAGCTATAAGAGACTTTAGTATCTATGAAGAAATTGTTCATTGTGATATCAAGGTAGAAATGGAAGTTGGTTCTACAGATCCATCTTATGATTTTGACAAGAAATAAAATATGGAGTTCAAGGAGAAATCTCAATATAATGGTGAAAAGATGATGAATGTATCTTTATGCTCAATGTGTGGAAAGAGGCATGGTAGAGAATGTCTTAAAGGGACTAAAAAATGTTTTAACTATTGAAAAGAAGGTCATCGAGCAGTTGAGTGTCGAATTAATGGAAAAAGGGTTTCTAATGATGTGAATAAAGAAAAGACTACAAAGAACGCACTACCAACACTTGAATGCTTCAAGTGCAAGGAAATGGGGAATTATGTTAATCAATGCCCTAATCCAAGGGTTAATGATGATCAACGTGAGAAACCTCTTAAGGAAATGGATAAAGGGATGTCACATGCGATTACTATTTGTGATGATGATGTTGTGTAATGATTAAGTGTTTATGTAATGGGATTTCAAAATAGTATCATGGAATCTCATTTATGGTATCGTGGAATTTTGGAATATCTTTTTATTGTTTTTTAATAATTATATGGTACCAGTAACCATGAAAATTTATTGAATTTTTTTTGGAAAGTAGATGATATGTGCATAATGAAGGGATAAAGAGAAAATAATATTAATGAGCTCATTATGGATATAAGGACCAAGTGATATCAAGGTTTGAATATATTGAAATTTTGGGCTTTTTGTACGTGGAAAGATCTACCTTTTGACAGCATTCATGTTTTCTCTATGGTTCTATGGTAATTCATGTTGCAAGAGAATACAAGTTTAAGGTATTCACATGTTTGGAATGCGATAAACAAGGTATATTTTATGATATATGGGGGATAAATTATGGTATTCATGTTCTTGTTATGTGACCATTCAAGTAATTGTTTTCTTTATACTATGAGATTGGACATATGTTTTTTGTATAAGTCTAAAGACTGGAATGGATTATGTCGGACATCAGATAGTATTGTTTAAGGCTAGAACTTTTTGATATTATTTTTGGAAAGTTATAATAGTATAGTTTTTGAAAAAAGAGAACCCATAGGACGGGCGACAACCCGTCGCGTCAGACAAGGTTGCTGGAATCAAACCCACAACTGAAGTACACATGCCTTTATCACCTACCATTGGCCTATAGGAAGTCCATGGTTTGTAGAAATTAGTCTTATTTTATTAAGTGGTATGATAGATGAACTATAAGTACATTTTTGTAACCTTATACGATTAATCTCACCATAAATGGACTTATGTATATAACTATTGCAAACCTTATATTTGAGATAGATGGAATGACCTATCATTCTATTACATGATCTGCTATCACTTCATGGAAGACAAATTGAACATCATTTCATTAAGAGATTAAGTGGAAATTGACCAAGGCATGAACAACAGTGAGATTGTACCAAAATCAAGTATGTATTTATTTTAATTCAAAAATTATTCAACAATAGAGAAATTATATTGAAAACCAAAAAATATTGTAATATTACCCTCATATCTGATGAATCAAATGGTTGCTTAGATCATCACAAATTTATGCCTTTGTTATTGTTGGATTTTTTATAGCCATGTTCTCTACCACTGTCCATCAGAACAATGTGGATAGATTTTCTTTTCTGTATCCATATTTTCACTTATGTTCTCCAATGTGGAAACCTAGTGATGAGTTAATTTGGGTAACCATTACATTTCATACTTCACTTTTTAAAATTAAGTTTTTGTATTCCTTTTTATGATGTGGGTTTCTGTGAAAGAAACTACCATGTTGAAAATGATTTATAACTCCGACGAATTTCAAGGGTGAAATTCATTTTAAGGGGGGTAGAATGTAACACCCTGAGATTTTCTAAGATATATTCTTTTTAATTTCTTTCATATCTTCTGTTGTATGCTACACCTAGATTATATGGAGCTATATGAAACACCGTGTTAGCTTGCAGTATAAACAACACTAATCTTGGATCGTGTTACACGGAATTTTAATTTCTTTTGATAGAAGTTAATTTACGTAACATTTAGTGTATATATATATATATATATTCAATGTATAAATGAAATATGGTTGGATTTAATTATATACAACAACAAATGAATCTTACACTACAAACAACACTGTCTTGGCTTTCATTTCATCCAATTGTGACCTTCCACGATAGCATGTGTTGTATGCAATACCGAGTTTCATTAAACAACGATATGTTATTAAAATATTATATAAACTAGCCGTTATTAATAAAAATACCGAATTTTTTAAATTTTATAAATTTTATCCTTCAAAATAGACTTCATTTTTTGATTTAAAATATTGAAATTATCCTAGGGTGAATTTTTGGTATTTTTCTGAAAACTTTCTATTTTTGATGAATAGTGAAAACACTGGGTTAATATTTAAAAACAGACTTTTTATTTAAAAAATTATTTATTTTATTTAAATTTATTTTAGGGTAAAATTGATACATAATACCTATATAAGTTCAATTTAATTCATTGGAGTTATTTTAAATAATTATAGATATAGAAAAAAATTTATTAAACTTTTCAACGTCTTTTACCCACCTCCTTGTAGAATTTTAAATTTTACAAAAAACATAATTTTACCGCTTATGTGAGTGAAATTTCGAAAATTCGAGAGACACGTTTAATATCAAGGAGTAAAATGTGGTTCAATAAGATAAAAATAATTTTCGGTGAATAGTAACTTTTTACTTTTATTTACCACCGTTATATGTAAATAGAGTAATTAAGGGTAAAAATGATATTATTATTACACTAACACATTTCCTAATTATATTGGATAAGTGTAATTCGACCAAAATGAAACTTAGGAATAGAATATTACCCTTTAGGTCCACTTGGATTAGAATAGGACATTTATTATTATTTTATTTAAAAAAGAGTTAAAATAGTTAAAATCAATGTTTAATAACTATAACATTTTTAATATATGGTTATACATAAGATAAATTAGAAGATAAATATTAATTATAAAGATAAAAATATTTCCTACCTAATGGTTTTTTATTTAGAATTTTTATACCTTAAATATCTTAATTTATTTATGAAACAATGGTGATGTAGTAATTACATAAATAATGAAATATTAAAATAATTGATATTATAAATACCCAAATAAATGTAATTTGAGACTTATTATGAATTAAAATAATTTTATAGCTTAATATGACATGTTATTATCGATTTAATTAACCTTTTTGGAATTAATCATGATGTGATGATTTTCACAAAAAATCAATTACCAAATAGTGTCAAAATTGACAAAAAATAGTCTTTAAAACAAATATTATATTATTAATTGTTATTATATTCTTAAAAACCTAAGTTTCGGACAAATGACTTAGATAAGGTTATATATATTAATAATGATCCACTTGGGGTTCTTTTGGCTTTTTATTGTATGTTTATTAATCATATATTGTTTGAAAACAAGAAGACATCATAAAAGTTAAATTACTTAACTTAGAGTTAAATCTAATTGATAAGGTTAACATAGTTACTTGAACTTGTCTAAAACCTATTTTTTAGAGTATTTCGATCCATACCTACATAGGATTCGGAATAAATCAATTCGGAACTATTATAAACCGAATATGACTTTATTATAAAATAATATTTTATGTTTTTTCAAAGGCGTCCCTCTCCTCCCTTAAAAAAAGGGCACCCCTTCCCTCTTCTCTTCACACCCTTTTGAGCCTTTAATATTGGCCAATGCATGCCAATTCCTCTTCTAAAACTATATAGTTATAACATATAGGTTATTTTCTTCTCAAAATACCAAATCTAGTGCCCTAAGAAGGAGATTAAAGGAGGTGCGTCGAGGAAGAGGTAATCTCTTCTACCGACTCTTTCAAGTTTCTTTTTCTTCTACTTCCTCTTTTTTAGTTGTTTCATTATAAATTAATAACATTAGTACTGATAATATACTGATATGTTATTATAAATTTGAAACACAACCATTTCACCTTAAATCTATCCTACGAAAAACAAAATCACTGCATGTGCGTACGTATGGAAAACCGTCTCCACGCCGTGGTGTAATCTATTTTTCCACCACCACCATACTTGGATAGGTAAAATAGTGTAAATAATAACTATATATAGTTATTATAACGTCATAATGATTCTGAGATATTATATTATCCGATCCAATTCAATTAAATAATTATGGGAACGATATCATCGCTCATGCGTATGTATGGATTACCGTCTCCACGACGTGATGAGATTCATACTTCATGTTAGCCATTCAAGAATGATTATAATGTATATATTATGAATAATAATGAAATATTTGACATGATAAAGCTTCTGGATTTATGTCTATATATATATATTTATGTCCTCTACTTAATTCAATTGAAGTCAATAAGGAAAGGAAGACAACGTTCATGCGTACGTACGACCTACCGTCTCCATGAAAGGTGTATTTCATTTCATTTATCTATCTATTATATATATATATATACACTGAATATATATGATATATAAATCATAATTGAAAATATGGGATGTAATTAAAATATGATATAAGTAATAATAATTTCAAGAACAATAAGTCCAAACATGTACGATAAATAAAATGATTTTACTCAAAACACTGAATTAAAATGGAATTTACAAAGGAACTAGTAATATAATGTCATAAGTGAACCATATATGATATCATAACAATGAATATGATTATGTAATATGTCAATGACATTATTTAAATCATTATACAGGAGGTTCAGATATGTACGAAGCATATCGGACCTATGGTAAGGGATAATTATTCCAATTTCATTCTTATCCGAGATTGTTTATTCCTAAGTATTTACTGGGGTTATGTTTATTATCCATGTCCATATGTTCTCAAAAAATTTTCATAAAATGTTTAAATTTCATCCACAAATGTTTAAAGTCATTTTTTCCCTTTTTTAATTTTACAACATCATATGGAAGGAATCTTTCTTTTGTTTACCAAACAAGGTACTTTTTTACTTTTCTGACAAAAGAATGAGGAGAATGTTTTTTTAACTTATATAGCATGAACCGATTATTACGGTTTCATAACGGCATATTTACATGATGATTCCTGTATAATATTTAATGATTATGTTCAACAAAATCCTTCCTTTGAAAATTGAATGTCATTTTTTGAAAATGAAATGATTTTTAAGAAGAAAGTATATTTTCCTCAAGAATTCATTTCACGTGTTTTGTCAAAAAAATTGTTACATCTAAGATGAAATTATTTCCTATGTGTATAATGTCTTTAGTATTTACATGGTTTCACTTTTCTTTTGATGATATTATATTCATTTGTTTTATATGGATTACGTTATGATGGGATGACATTTATGGAACCCATTTTATTCTATAGATTATAATTAATGATTTATGTTTATTTTGTGGAACATGTAATAATGATTTCATTTTTATATGGGTGGGACCTATATCTCCCTCTAATGCATTGGGTGAAGATTTATATCTCATGAGATAGACATGGAATGAATGGCACGTTAATCCGGTTCAGTGATACAGGACTGGAACGAGGAGTGAACTCGGTTCAGTAAGGGACGTTTGCCACTAAGATGGTCTTGGAAGCAATGCCTTGGCTACTATGGAAATAATATCATGTGATTAATGTTTTTCTACAATTACAAGTTATATTTCCAATATATTTTATCATGATTGAAGTTCCATTATGATATATGCCTTACGTACTGCCATGTTTTATGTCATTGCTCATGATTTTGATGTTTAAACATTATGTTCATGTTTTTATGTTCAAATGTATATGGTTTGTTTTATTTTCTCCATGATTAACCATACTGAGCATTTGATCTCACCCATTATATGTTTTCTATTCCCTAGGATATAATGAAAGGTTTTAGGTAAGAAAAGAAAGGAATATATTTATGGGAGATGATGAATATCTTTCACCATGACAAGAATATTATGTTCCGAGTTTCCAAAGACACTAAAATTTTACGATCATTTGGTGTCTTTATTTGTTATGTATTAAGTATTCTGCAAAAGTAATGTAATGTCCATGTACAACGCACTTTGGGTATATACAAATTTCATTGATTGAAACCTTCTTGTTTCGTTGTAAAAAATGAATGTTTTTATATTAAAACCCCATTATGGGTTTTAAAGATAAAAATTAGAAAATATGAATTCGGGGGAATTGGATTATATTTAATTTTATTAAAACATGAAATAAAATTCCCAAAATTTATTTACTAGATCACATGAAAGCCTTAGTTATTTAGTATGTTATTTTGACAACACTTTATGATTTAAATTGTTTTAAAACATTATATCAACAAATATCATTCCTTAGGTAGAGGTGATGAGTCCCCTTTTATTTAGTTATAAATGGTTTTATGTAAATACTAATAGTATAACATTTTTAGGTTCCTATAACCTAGATATTTCAGACATATTTGTCACAAGACCATGTATCTCACTTGTTTTTATTTTAAATGTATATTCCATTGTTATAAATTTCCTTTCATGACTTGTAAATTTATATAAAATGTTTTATCTAAAAGTGTGTATTTAATCAATTTTGTGAAAAGTTACTTTTTTAGAAATCATTATTTGTTTAAAGTAAAATTCATTCATATGAAATGTATTTCAATCAACTAAAATGTGAACAGTTAATTGTTCATTTGTTTCCATTCATTAAAATGTATAGAATTATTTATATAAATATTATTTTTTTAAGTAAAAATGATTTTATTTCAAAATTGAAATAAATTTTTTGGTCAATTTTATATTGGAAACATGATATGGAATATTTAGTGAAATTCAATTTGGATTTGTCTCAAACCCTACTTATGCCTTTCGGTGTTTGTAGATTTTCTTTGTCTGAGTTCGATCAAGGTAAAGGGGTCTCCAGAATGTGAATCTAGCTATTGAACGTTGGACTTTGAGAGATATTTCCTTAGTGACATGGTATTTTTCCTTATTTTTGTTCATTAGTTATAGTATTATGGGATTTATTACCTTATTAACATCTGATAAATTACTCCCAATAAAATTTTTATGGATATGAATACTGTATTTTTCTTTTACTTCAAAAATTGTTAGTCAAAAATCCATTCCCACTTATAGTATTTAGGATGCCAGGTGCTAGTCATCGACCCATGGGGAGAAAGACTTTTAATTGGGCTATGTTAGGGCCGACATAGTTATTAGTTTACTAGGGTACCCTAGTTAACTAATGACATTTAATCCTTTAATGGTTTTTGTATATGATTATGTTGAAAAAATAATTATGAAACCTTTTCCTTTTCCATGGGTTATTATATGATAATATGGTCAAAGTCTTATGGAAGTCTTTTAATCACCCTGTGTTATGATAAGATGGATGGTTTTTTAAACTATTTAATTTTTTATGTGTTATGATTTTTTGGATTTTTTATCATCTTATATTATAGTTTTATTGATTTATTGGATAGTCTGGAACTTTATCTCCCTCCCATTCATTACGAAATGATTTATTTCTCATGAGATAATGATGGTAAACAAGCTGATCTGGTTATTATTTTATGGTAAATAGTCAAATGTTCTTGATCATCTATATCAAATATGTGATGATTCCTAACCAATTATGAAAAGTAAAACAGGTGTTAATTCAAAATCCATTATGAGTATATGGTTTTGGTTGTTAACCTTGACATATAAAATAGTTTCTGTACTTATTATGGTGCCACTATTATATTATTTAAAATTTTGTTTCATGATTTTTTTATTATGATTTTTTACTCTTGTGGTGTTTATCATTTGAAATGATAATGTTTTTTCCATATATCATCATTTTGATTAGTGATTGATCTATTATCACATTTTTAACTTATATTTATAATATCGAACCCTTATTACTAATTTATGACTTCATGTGAATAATGATTGTTATATTCCATGTTTACCCATACAGAGTATTTGAACTTATCCTTTTTTATGTTTCTTTTCACTAGGTTTTGATGAATTGTTTATATAGCGTATGTCTATGAGGACTACTAAATGAGAATATTTTTTTTCATAGATTCTTAATATCGTTCCTGATATAAGAATATTATGTAAATATTCTTCAAATACAGATAAAAAAACGGTCATTATGAATGTATATAGAAAAAGTATTCAATTTTATTCTTTTAAGATTTAATGCCTACATTGGAAAATATTAGGTTATTACACTTTATTCATTTTAATATCAAGGAAATGTGATTTAATAGAATAAGAATCCTTATCCTTATGAAATATTATCAACTATATAAATATATGATAATATGACTAAATAATTTTATTTACCATCCTCCCTAAATCTCTTATAAGAATCATTTTCAACTTCGCTCACAAAATTGGTTAGTGCAACGGGTAATATGGACTCCAACACATAGAAAAAATTGTAACATTTCATAAAAAATCACTTAATTACATTATTTCAATCCGCTACATTCCCATAACCTTTTATGTGAATTTTATAATGATTTTGGGAAACCATTATATAAAAATGAGTTTACCTCTACATAGTATACATTTTTTCGAGAAAACATGTTCTTAAATAAACACTCCTATTTCATTCAAGACATAATTTATTTTTTAGAAGAATAGACATCCTAACTAAATTATTAACCCATCATGAGGTCTAATACATCCATAAATCTCATAAATTAATTTCAAAATTTGGGATTAGAAACTAATGAATAGAATGGTATATAAAAAGAAAGAAAACATGTTAAGCTTTTGAAAACTATTAAAAACCCTGAATAATTTTATCTTTTTTACATCATAAGCATTACTTATAAATTGTACTTTAATCCTAAAATCTACATCATTTAGAAATCCATTTCAAAAAATATATCATAAGAAATAATTAAAGTGAGAAAATACTTAAGAAAATTACATGGGACATCATATTCATATTACCAATATAGAATAATAACCAACCAGGTAAATTCCACTATATTTCATAAAATAATAACATAACTAGTTAATTCTATATTCATTTATAATGGAATAACCGACTTGGTTAATTACATCATCTTCATAAGTGTTAGTTATCTCAGGTACACACATTCATCATTAACCAATGTATTAGAAATATATAAGGTACCCACTTGTAATTATATATAATTTACTTTTTTTATAACATGAATAAAAAATATCATATATTTAAATTTCTTTATATAATCCAAAAAATATTCTTTCAGACCAATAAGTAAAAATATATATATTCATCCAAAAAAATAAAATAAAGTATCCTTTTAGAGACCTCTTTAGAATGAATATTGCTAGAAAAATTGAAACTGAATTTTCTTTAGAAATTATGATAACATTGTATGGAATAATCATAATGATGAGTTTCCACAATGGTGGAAAAAACTGATCATCTTGAAATCATTAAAAACATTCTTTTCACACCATTATAAGGAATGTGGAAAGTGACCCCTATGAAAAAATTAAAAATGATTCCATTTTAAGCCACTATAAATAATAGAAATCACAGTTTCAAATGAAATTAAAAATAATTTTATATTAGATCAAAACATTCATGGAATAATATGGACTAGGAACATAAATACTTAAATAAAATATAATAAAACATTTAAAATGTGTTTTGAAAGAAAATTACCTTACCTTGAGTCCCTAATAACTTCGTAAAAATAATACCCAACTGATTAATTCATTTATAATTATTATTAATGTATTTATAACCATTATAATATTTATTCCACTATTTTTTCATTTATTTCATTTATTATCTTGTTAAATCTATTTTTTAACTCGTTATAATTTCTATTGGTGATTTTTGAATCATTCAATTCCAAATCACCAAAAGAGATTTGATATCATTGAAATAGTAAATATTACATATACAGTGGTTCCATAAGTTCTGTAGGACTCATGGTATATGTTTCATATCATTTTAAATAACAAATGAGTTAAATATTATGATATAGTTATTTTTATGTGACTTTTCCTTGATAATCTCTTTTTTTTACTATTTAAAATAACCATGACTGTTCAATTTTATATAACATTTTAATTATTAATTTTTCATTATCTAATTATCATGAAAACATAATCATTTTATAATTATGACTTAATATTTACAAAAATTATGTTTTATTAATTATTCATGACATATGTAAAGACCTTTAATTCGAGTGGATTTTTTTAAATACATGGGAATTTTATGAGTCCGTAGCTTTTGACGGCGCCTGATTCCGAGGCCCGGTGTGCCCATAATCAATTTCTGATGTTTTTTGCAGGTATGTTCAATAAACGTATGTGCAGGGTTTTTTTTATAAATTTTGAATTGGTGCACGAAATCAAATTCTAAGGGCACCATTGAACGTGCAGTGCTGGTGATTCCTTAGTGATACCTTCATAGTAGTTGCGTTTTGACATTAGTGGAAGATGGTTTTTGGGCGGTTCTTAATTTTTTTTAAAAAGAATAAAATTACGTGTAAACTTTATTTTATTTTGTGGTGGTTAAAACCAACATGTGGTGGTTAGAGGTGGGGTCCACCGCATCATAACCTCCCATGATGGTTATGGTGGTTGGGCCCTCCCACACATTACCTCCCTTGGGAGGATAATTATAGTGGGGACCATTCAAGCATAACCTCTCTATTAAATAGTAGGGGTGGGGACCACCCTACCCCTATTAATGGAGGAGGATAAAACCTCCTAACTCTCCTTTATTAATGAGGGAGAGCCTATTGACTTCCTCAACAATTAATGTGCCACCGCATATGAATTAAATTGGTGGAGATGGGTTTTAATTCACTAATTTGAATTTCATGAAAACATTAAAACATTAAGAAACTCTTATTATTTCGTTAGGCATAATTCTCTTTGGTGATATCTTTTGAGATGAGTTTGGGAGAAGACTTCCTAGGAAGAATATGAAGAACGCGAAGAATGTCGGCGACACTCTTCTTCTCCGACCTACTTCCTCTGTCTTCTTCGACGTGGGACGTGATCGTCAACTTTGAAACGACGACCATCTTTCGGCGACGTCAACAAAATTCTACCGGCGAATCAAAGGTAGGGGTTTTTATTTTCATGAATTTGTATTTGTACTTTACAGTTGGGATTTTATTTTGGCCCCCTTTACTTATAGTACAACTGTTATACAACTTTTACTTAGTGTTTTCTTCCGCTTCTACTCTGGTTGTGTGCGTTTGCGATTTATAAAGGCAATACCTTACTAGTTTTAGGGAATTACGCCTTTAGTTCTAGTCGCTAGCCCCTGGACTATGGAAGTTAGTCTTGGGGTACTCATGATGCCGACCCTGGGGCACGGGTTGTGACAAATTGGTATCAGAGGACGTCGGTTCTACCATAGAACTTAGGACTCTGATATTTCTTTTTTTGTGAAGTAATATTTTTAAGGGTACTAAGTGTGGTTTTTAGTTTAGGGAGTCTAGTTTTGTTGCGGGTGGATGAATTATCCATACACCAGGACCTGAATATCTGATTTCCAGCTAAGTGCACAAAAACACTAATTGTGCGTATGATTTCAAAATATTTCATTAAGTCAGCTCAAACCAGGGTAGCTCACCCGGTTTTGTCTTTTCACTATATCGCATCAATTTTATTTGAGGATGCCTCCCCGCGGATGACCAGCTAGAGGCCGGAGAGTTGTACGTACTGACAGACTACTGAGCGATGAGGTCTCAGTACATGGCCCTCTTCCAATTGAGGCACCAGCAGAGGAACTAGCGGTAATACTTCTCATTGGGCCACCGATTCCAACATCCCTAGAAGGTGATGATGCACACCGATTGAGCATGTTGCATGAGTTCCATTGCTAGTGGCCACCCAGGTTCTGGGGATAGATGGACCCACAGGTGGCTGAGCATTGGCTGGATGCTGTGGTGAGAGTCTTTAGGATAGTAGGGATTCCAGCAAACTTCATGGTGATCCTTGCTACCAGCCTCCTTCAGGCAGCAACATGCAGATGGTGGATCCTGATGCTCCAGATGCATAATGAGGTGATACATCTATGGGCAAACTTTGAGAGCCTGTTCCGGGAGAAGATTGTACCAGCCACCATTCGAGCGGTGTGGATACAGGATTAACTGCATCTACAGTAGGGTAGCATGATGGTGGCGTAGTACTCAGTGAGGTTCACCGACCTCTCGCGCTACTCCACTTATATGGTACGGGAACCATTCTTCAGGGCTCGAACCATTGAGCAGGGACTCAGGCGAGAGATCAGAGCCTCATTTATCTCTCACAGCATCCCGACACAGATGGGGGTGTTGGAGTGAGCCCTATAAGTATATATTTTCCATACTGAGCAGTCACCAGTAGTGAGACCCACCTCTAGCTGACATGCAGCGGAATCTTCTGCAGCTGGCAGTACACAGATGATGCAGAGGTCCAAGAGGACTAGACCTATAGGTGGATGACTGCACAACTCAAGATCGGTTGTGCGCGACACCTAGGTTGGAGGTAGAGCCAGTCATACTAGTAGCAGATATTGTTACTCATAATGAAGGCTTGGTCACATGGCGCGTTATTGTTCGACCCACCATACAGATGGTCAGCAGTCAGTTGAGGGACTTCTCAAGCCGAGGCAGAGGATCGATCGAGGCGGTCTGCAGGGCGGAGGAAAATGGGGAAGAGGATCTATCCATGCAGCTGACAGTGGAATAAGTTATGAGGTGTTTCCACTACCACCACTAGGAGGTCCACCCCAACTGCAGGGAGAGGGTGGACAGGGTAGAGCACAACTTCAAACAAGTGAGGACTATGATCGTTGTGGCCTGGAGATGATTCTTGGTATGATCTGTGTATACTCTACCTTAGAATTAGTTCTTATAGACACAAGTTCTAGTCACTCTTTCATAGCCACTACCCTCATTCAGTGCTCGGATATTCTGTCAGAGCCGTTGGCTCGATCCTTATGGCTAGAGACTCCTACAGGTTCAGAATCAACGATTTCGCACTGGTTCTAGCAGTGTGAGATTACTCTAGGAGGCGAGAGCTTTGGTGGGGATCCCTTCATAGCGGCATTGAGGCCATACGACATCATCTTGGGTATGTTCTGGTTATCTACAGTCCATGCTCAGATCGACTGTATTAGGCGCAAAGTGCGGTGTGTCCGCACGGATGGGACCAGGTTCACCATTACCAGTGAGAAGGGAACCTTTTCATCACAGGACAAACTTACTCGGAGGAGGGTATAACCAATCACTCACCAGATGGATTTCCCTACCCTCGGTGCAGTAGATGTAGGGATTCTGACTTATCTTGTAGTGGTGGACCAATACACAGATGTTTTCCCTGAAAATGTTCTAGGACTACCTCCTCGAAGAGAGGTGAACTTTTACATTAACATGTACCCCCAGGATGACACCGATATCTACTCCAGCATATCGGATAGCTCCTGCCGAGATATGTGAGATGAAGGTATAGCTAGAGGACCTACAGGATAAGGGATTAATTCAGCCCCATGTTTCTCCCTATACAAACCTGATTTTGTTCACTATGAAGGCGGACAAGAGCTTGTGGCTCTGTGTCGACTAACGTCTCTTGAACCAGGTGACTGTGAAGAATAAGTACCCACTCCCGGGGATTGAACACCTCTTTGATCAGTTCAAAGAAGCACGATGGTCCTCGAAGATATACCTCAGATCAGGCTATCACCACCTCAGAGTTCGAGATGAGGATGTACAGAAGACGGCCTTCAGGTGTCGTTTCGGCCGCTGCGAGTTCTTGGTTATGCCCTTAGGTGTAACCAATTCTCAAGAAGAGTTCATGAGTCTCATAAACAGGATCTTCCAACCATACCTGGGTCACTTTTTCATAGTCTTCATCGACGAAATACTGTTCTACTAGACTACTGAGGAGGAACATGCCTACCATTTGCAGGTAGTACTGGACACAATCCGAGAGAAAAAACTTTATGGAAAACTCTCGAAGTGCCGTTTTTTTATTAGGGAGGTTCACTTCTTGGGACACGTCATCTCAGAGGCTGGAGTTGTAGTGGATCCAGCAAATATTGAGGCAGTACCTGCTTTGGAGCCACCCATGAGTGTGACAGAGGTACATAGTTTTCATGGGTTTGGCTGGATACTACTAGAGATTCGTTCCAGTCATCTCCAGAGATTCAGAACTGCTTTCATCCTTGATAAAGAAGGGGCAACCCTTCGTGTGGTCAGAGAGATTCCATCAGAGCTTTCAGGAGCGGAGGCAGAGGCTAACTGTTTCCCCCCGTCTTGAGGCTTCCAGAGGAAGGAATATGGTATATAGTCTACTACGATGCATCAGTGACTGGACTCCGGTGTGTCCGGATGCAGGAGTGTGTTGTGATCATGTATGGTTCTCAGTAGTTGAGACAACATGAGCAGAACTACGCTACCCATGACCTAGAGTTAGCAGTAGTGGTATTTTCCTTGAAGGTGTGGTGGCACTATCTTATGGGAAAATGTATTACCATGTAATATTATCACAAGAGGCTCAGTTATATATTCACTCAGAAGGACCTGAACCTGAGACAGCGGCGATGGGTTGAGTTCCTCCAGGACTATGACATTGAGATAGTCTATACTCATGGGAAATTAAATGTAATAGAATATATGCTCAGTAAGAGATCAGGCATTCAGCTGCTAGGTGAGGCGATGAAGCAGCTGGCTGCATTACAGATATCCTTTGTGGATAGGGATGGATTAGCCTATCTACATTCTCTTACAGTCACCCCCCAATCTTCAGCGAGTCTGGGAGGTGCATCTTGGGGACGCTGACTACGAGACGCGACGTGCTCAGATATCCACAGGGTAGGCACCTGATGGATTTTATGAAGGTGGGGGGCACGTCACCCTCTTTAGAGGCCGTACCATGGTAACACTTCCACTTTATGGGGAGGTGTTGAGGGAGGTCCACACTTCATCTCTATAGGTACATCCAAAAGTGGGGGAGATGTACCAGGACAACCAACGATAGCATTGTTGGCCAGGTATGAAGAAGGCGATAACAGATTTTGTCTCACGGTGCCTCACTTGTTAGCAAGTGATGGCAGATCACCGGGTACCAACATGACTAGATCATCCCTTAGAGGTCCCGAAGTGGAAGTGGGATGGGATATCCATGGACTTTTTGATGGATCATCCACATAATTCTAGGGGTGACGACTCGATTTGGGTGATCATCGACCAACTCACAAAGTCAACCCACTTCTTACCGATCTGGGAGCAGAGCTCAGTTGAGAGAATGAGACGCCTCTATGTGCAGGAGATAGTGCGTTTACATGTTGTACGTTATTTTATTGTCTACGACCATGATGCACGCTTTACTTCCCATCTATGGAAGGGGTCATAGGAAGCTTTCGGGACATACCTTCGCTTGAGCACCACCTTCCATCCTCGGACTGATGGTTAGAGAGATAGGAAAATCTAGACCCTCAAGGACATGATCTGTGCATGTTTCCTCAACTTTGGTCGCAGTTGGGAGGACCAGCTTACATTGGTGGAGTTTTCATACAACAATAGTTATCACTCCACCTTAGGGATGACAACTTTTGAGGCCTTTTATGGATGACCTTTCATATCGCCACTCTACTGGACAAACCCAGGAGAGTAAGCACTAGTGGGACCAGAGATGATACAGGCTACCACGGAGAAGGTTTAGATCATCCAGGAGCAGATAACGACTATACAGTGCCGAAAAAGGTCATATGCAGATAGGAGATGAAGACCTCTGGAGTTCAAGGATGGAGACCATGTCTTCCTACGGGTCTAAACTCAACGAGGTATACAGATATTTGGCCGAGGAGACAAGCTATGTTCGAGATTCATCGGACCTTTCCAGATCCTTAAAAGAGAAGGTGAGATGGCTTACCCCTTGGCTCTTCCACCTCTGCTTCATTGAGTGCATGAAGTTTTCCACGTATCTCAGCAGAGGAGATACGTGCACGACCCATACCACATCATCGACCATAGGGAGATGGACATCGATGCTGGGGATACTTTCACGGATGTTCTAGTGGAGATTGAGGATAAAAAAATGTGGTTCATGTGTGGACGGTCGATTCCTCTGGTGCGTGTTTGCTGGAAGCACGATAACCATCAAAGAGCACATGGGACCGGGAGGCTCATATTCGTGCTCAGTACCCCCATTTTGTTCCCTTAGTGTTAGTTGTAGCTTATGAGGATGTAAATCCAAAATTTGGGGAGAATCTATAGACCTGTAATTCCCTTGTATTTTTTTAAATACATGGAAATTTTACAAGTACGCTGTTTTTTACGGCACCTGATTCGGAGGCCCGGTGTGCCCAGAATCAATTTCTGAAGTTTAGTTCGGGTACCTTCAGTAAACGTACATGTGGGTTTTTTATACCTTTTTAAGCAATGCCCGGGATAAAATTATGAGGGCACCATTGAACTCATAGTTCCAGTGATTTCATGGTGATACCTTCCCCTTAGTTGCATTCTGACATGAGTGGAAGATGGTTTTTAGGATGTTCTTAATTTTTTTTAAATTGAATAAATTAAAGTATAAAAATTATTTTATTCGGTGGAGGTTAAAACCACAAAGTGGTGGTTGGAAGTGGGGGAAACCACACTATAACCTCCCATGAGAGGTTATGGGGGTGGGGCCCACCCACATATAACCTCCCTTAGGGGGATAATTATGACGGAGACCACTCGAGCATAACCTCTCCATTAAATAGTCGGGGTGGGGACCACCCGACCCCTATTAATGGATGAGGATAAACCCTCCCAACACCCACTCATTAATAGGGGAGAGCCTCTTGACTACATCACCAATTAATGTACCACCTTAGAGGAATTCAATTGATGGAGCCGGGTATTAATTCACTAATTTGAATTTCATGCCAACATTAAAACAATAAGCAACTATTATTATTTCGTTCTCATAATTCTCTTTGGTGAGAGCTTTTGAGAGGAGCTTTGGAGAATAGTTTCAATGAAGAATGCGAGGAATGTGAAGAACGTCGAAAACACTCTTCTCCTCCAACCTACATCTTCAGGATTCTTCGATGTGGGATGTCATCTTCTACCTCGAAACAACAACCATATTTCTGTGACGTCAATGAACGTTTACCAACGAATCAAATGGATGGGATTTTTTTATGAGGTTGTTTTTGTACATTACGTTTGGGCTTCTATTCTGTCCCTCAATACTTTCAGTGCACTTTTTATGCAGCTTTTACTTGGTGTTTTCTTACACCTATACTCGGTTTGTGTGTGTTTACGATTTATAAAGGAAATGTCTTCCCATTTTTAGGGAATTTTGCCTTTGGTGCTAGTCACCAGCCCCTGCCCTATTCAAGGCGGGCTTGGGGTAGCCACGATGCGGGCCTCAGGGGACGGGTTGTGACAACATAAACATTATAAATTTCTTTATGTAGATGTTAAAACTAACCCAAATAATAACACAATATAATGACTTAATGATAAAGAATATATCATTATACTATAATAAAATCATTTTTAAATAAAAATTATTATTTAAAAACCAATTCTCCAATGTGATAAATAATTTTGAATAAGATGTGTATGATGAAGATAAAATAAATAGTACACTATAATGTTCTTACTAACAAAGTGTCTTACTATTCCTCCAACTTATCACCATTAGATATTGAATATTATATCGGGTCAATATTTTAGTTTCAATAATCCATATTTATCATCAAGTAACCCATAGTTGGTAGTGACAATATATTTGATGGTATTTAAGTAAGAAAGCATTTCCAACAGCATTAACATACATCTCATTGATCTGTTGGATGAACACTTCAATTCAAAAAACCTAGGCAATGACTCATCAGCACTTTCATCTCTTTTATACCAACTTCTTAATCGAAATATGATGCTTGATGTATGATATGTTAATTTAACCCAACAAAATAGTTAAAACATCTCAGTCATTGAATTCACCAGGACCTTCACTTGACAAGAACTTTAATCTAAGATTGTATTTTAACTCAATTAATATAAGGATACAATGAAATAATATATTCCTTAATGGATTTATATCTTATATGAAAATAACCTTTTATTTTATTTTTAAATAATTTTTAATGTTTTGTTCATTTTACATAATTGATGAAATATTTTTAGATAAATTTTCTTTTTATGACCCATTTCTTTATTTAAATATTGAATAATTGATAATTTAATAAATTTGGGTGATCTCACATTAGTATCCATTTAAATTAATTAAATACTAATGCACTATAAAAAGAATAAAATAATTTTTTAAAATTTTTATTAGATTTTATAATGGTTGGTTGAGTGAGAAAAATAATAAATAACCATGGAACCTAAGAGAAAAAAATCTTGGTATTTTGGTTCATCTTATTTACATTCTCCATAATGTTTTGTTTGGGTTTGTATTATGATTGAGGATATGTTATATTTTTTATAGAGGATTATAGTGGTTATTAATCCTCGTTTATCTTCTCATATGAGGATATAATTTTATAGATGGATCTCGTTGCATTGGGGTCCCCATTCTTGTCTAACAAGGGTATCATAATTCAAGAATTTTCCATGTTTTTACAATATATTTCAACCTAATAGGGATTAAAATACTTGTTTCTCTTCCTGTGTTTTCCAGTTTTCTTTTTCTAGTATGTTTTATTTTTATATTTTTATTTAATAGGGTTTTAGACTATTATATGGGTTTATAGATTTCTAGTTCTCTGTTATGAATAATATTCTGGTTGTGTAGGTGGATGTGACATTGTCATCGATGTCATGGAGGATGTCAATGGAATATTTTTGTGTTCATAGTTCAAATTTAACAATATATATGAATAGATTTGGGTATTTCTTGGAGGTTTCATGTCAGAGTTCATGTCCATGGTTTTGTTATGAGGTGGCTATTGTGTTGGCAATGTTTTTGGTCATTAAGGTGACGATGGTGGTGGGTTTGTTGAGGTCATGCTGGCTAATGTCTTCTGAAGTGAATGGTTTGAAGTTGTATTGGTATTGTATTGACATGTTTGTATGGTGACCTAAAACCAAAAATTTGCATTATTGTCTTAGGGATATTTTTTTCATATGACATGGATAGTATTTCCCTTGAACAGGTGTCCATTCTTGAGTGTATGGGTTTTTTTATTTTGTATATTGTTTTCTTTTTTTTGACATCCAAAGGATTATTAAATATTTTCATTGGATTTAACTTAGATCATTAATATATCTATTCATATGGATCATATATTTCATTTTTTTGTAAATAATTCCAAGAATAGGGTGTGGTTCATGAAACTACATAGCCTTCTATATCGAATATATATCCATGTATTATTTCACCACAACATGGGTTACCAACCACCTCATCTCCCTAGATCTCAATTATTTTCTAATATATACTAACATGGGAGTGAGGGGAATCACATTCTAGGTTAACATAAAATAATCCATTGACACCTAGTTCCTACATACTAATTTTTAGAGGGATGACTCATAGATCATCATATATTACTTAATTAAAATTTTATGACATCAACAACCTATGTAATATGTTTTAAATTAATAAAAAACCCAACTCTTAAATTGAAAACTCAATCACATGATCATACATAAATATAACACATAAACATTTAATAAACCAAAATGAAATATTTTAAATTCATTATTTTTTAGGATAAGTCACCCAAATTAATTATTTTATTATATAATTAACTAATTATTTCTTTTGCCTTATGTTTACTATATTGACAATCTTACAGATGACCATCATCATGAATTCTTAATTAGTTAAATATACTAAATTAATTTATAAAATTAAATTAAATTTTATGTATTGGAAGAAACACCATGTATACCTTCATGAACTACATAATTTCCAATAGGGTTATTGCCGTATGAATTAATTTTATATAATATCTTCCATACATAATACTTTCTAATATTATATGAAATGTTGTTCTATAGATTAATATTCATAATTCATACAACAGTTTTAATAGATTCCATTCCAATAATATACAGAGTATCTATTGCAAGAAATATGAGTGAAGTACACGGCATGTACCGTGATGATACTTGTCACATAGCTCCAAAATAAAGGTAAAAGTAATTAAAAATTTGATAATCCAAATAACCTATAATAATATCTATACATTAGCTACAGGTTTTATAGTTTTTTGGTGTTACACTTAATTAATATTCCCAACTATTAATTCACTTTTTTTACACACTAGATCATCATGTACTCCATAAGAATGAGTTTTTTGATATATGTCACACATATCCCACTGAATGTAGTGAATTGTTTTCTATTACTATCCAAACAATACTCATAAACAAGCGGTGTGTAATCTAACTGATCATATTTGAGGTAGACAATTATTACATGGACCCCAGATCGTGTAGTATCATATTCACATCCTTTGGGATCAATCATAGTGTATTACATGGTGTGTACTCTAGCTATAAAAAATAGTTACCTTCTATATGTTGTCATTAACAATACTACGTCCTAGTGTTGTTAATCAGATTACAAGGCATATATGTTTTTTGTTTCAAATCATATAACCATATACTTTTTCAATAATATCCAGCACCACCAGATGGTATTTCTAAATGTTATTCATCTATGCTAAGTCTTGTTATTTTTAATATGAACTGAATTAATAAAATACATATATACTTACATATTAAATATTGCATAATTCTAGAAATAGAAACTGATATTAAATTCGTAAATCAAACAAATATTATCAAATAATTATACATTTATAAGTAATTTCATTAATACCATCTAATGTTTCTGGGTCATAACTGATGTGGTTTGGTCATGTTCCCAATATGGGTATTAATTAGTTTCTTCATATGAATTCTCATAACAAGATGATATTAACTATAAAAGATCCAAATAGAGGACCTATTATCATATAATTTATAAATATTTTGTATCTATTAAAATTATTTCCACTTGGAATTCATTATTAATTTTCAAATTAGTTTACCACTTGTTTTCCTATGATTCCAAATAATGATCCTATGATGGAGTCTATAAAATAATATCCATTCATTATATAGAAATCACATAATATTTTTTTAGATATTTTGGTGGTAATATGGAGGATAAGAAACACTTAACTCATTTGATATTGATCACAAGTAGAATATTTTTTCACTTAAAAGACTCTTTATTATAATCTTTATTTTAGGATATGAATGAAAATGATTTTCTCTCTTCATTAGTGTTATAATTAATTAGAATTTATCTATTAGGATGAGAAAATTATAAATAGGATCCTTTTTGTTAATATTATCTATTATTATCTAAAATGATATAACTAAATTAATATATTATTATTAATAACTACAATCACCATGATCATAGAAACTATTATTTAAATTGGAATCATTCAATAAGTAATGTAATGAATTTTATCCAAATATCAAAAAAAATTAATAAGATCTTGGGAAGTGTCATTTCGTGTTATTGGATATAGAATAAGGCTAGAAGGTATCCACTGGGAATGGGTGGGGGCAATTTTAGGCCTTGTGTATTCAGTATGAAGCTTATCCATAGCCTACAACCACCTTCTAGGTATGGGAAAGCCACCATAATATTAGTTGATAGAAAGTGGAAATCCATTTTACAGGAGTTCCACTCGGTTTTAGGTGCTATTTGCAGTTTTTGAATTATAATTCGTCCACTCCAACCCCTATATAAATTTTATGGGGGTTTAGATATATCTTCCAAATTTGTCTTTTCTAATGACTAAACAGAGTCTCTAAATCATTTACCATAATCTACATCTTCAGTAGATGGATTTTACAACATTTCATTGGTGATATAAAGAAAATTTTGATATTTTATTCCCCTTCCTACTTCCCCCTTCAGTACAAACCGGATTCATCAATATTTTTTAGGGATTCATTAGTGATTTCACTAAATAATTATGAAATCTTTAAATTACACCCAAACGCTCATATAAAAAATTAATATGACATCCCATAACTTCACGTTTAATTCTATTCTCATTATTTCATCAATGGAATATCACATAGTATATGTTTTTAAGGTTTTTTCATAATTTCTAAAAATGAAATAGTGGCTATAGTGATGTCATTGGTTGAGGGTTTTTCCGAAAATTGTATCCAGAGTCCATAGCGGACCTCTTATGAGTAGTCGACGTTGGGTTAGGTGTGACATAACAATATGGTGAGGTTACGTTGAGGAATTGACATTACTTAAATATTTTTAATTAACAAATTAATGTTGTAATTTTTATTATGGATGTTTTTGGAATAAAATAGGGTCCTAGACATTGGTACAATCATGGAAAATGCAGCATCATGAATGGTCAACCGTATAAGTTCATTGAAAAAACTATAGACCATTGAATATAATTGGAATAATATTAATTATAAGTATGTATTCCTATCACCCACCCAGTGGATTATTTCTCTTTTGGTTTTAATGCACTGTGTCATATGGTCTAACAAATAATTGTGATGACCTTGTCAATTGAGTTAATATCCAGAGATGTATTGATAGTCTAGAATAGTAATTAATAAATAAATGTAGTAAAATAAATGAGATCCCTTAGAACTTATATATAAATAACTATAACAAGAATAAGTATTGTATGGAGTAATGTATTTATTGAAAACACATGTACTATTTTTCAGTTGTTACTTTCCACTATTATAAAATATTTCCATAATTTTTCTTTTGGACTAAAATACCATTAATCATCATAACTATTGAAAATATAATCATTCTATAGTCATTTTTAATATTATTTTAAATGATAAAATCAAATTGACCGATAAGAAATAAGCGACGACCTTGGATAATTGGATCATACCCAATGAATAATGTTTATTAATGATTTTGAGTGTGTTGGAATAAATAGGATTTGGACTGGACTACGAACAACATAGTATTTAACAACTGGAACATGATAAAATCTAGTTATGAGATAATTTCAAGATTACCATGATCACCAAGCATACCATGTTTGAATAACCACCCCAAAGTTCTACCACTCCCCACCTTAGCCAAAGGATGCACACTATTGTAATATGGTATTATGTATCTAGTACTTTTTAATATGATTATTTGTATTTTATTTTAATAATTTAATTATAAAATCATTACCCTTAAATTAATACATTATATATATATATATATATGATTGTGTAATGAGCTTGATATGATATATTTCATTATATGAATAGACAAAAACTGTATTTTTTTAAAAAGTATAGTTTTATTAAATAATATCTACTTAATAAATTCACTATTTTTTATAAAAATTTTAATTTCATTAGATATTCTTATTAAATAATATTTATATAGATATCAATGATCATATAATATAACAATGTCAAATATATTTTGAACAAGGGTCATAAGATTGTTTTTATTGTAAATAATACTATTTTTTTCTAAATAAATTTAAATTCCTAAATTATAATATTTATAAAATTATATAGCTAAGAAAAATATTAATTTTTTAATTAGATCAACATAATTATCCATTGGTGAATTTTATATTTTTTTATATAGTCAAATTTGTGGGTCATAATTAAATGCACTGTTACTATATGATATATATTTTAACATTATAATAAACCAAAATTTACCAAATGAATAATATTAAGGGAAACCAATATATATATATATATATATATATTATAATAATGTATTTCTTTAGGTTAATTTTTCTAATTTTACTAACCTAAAATTAATCCTCCAAAACATATATTATTTTTTAATGTATTAAAAATGATTTTTTTTCAACATGAATAAATTTCACATCATGGATGGTATTATTTCAATTATTTTGGTTCATAAACTAGTAAAATTTCATAAACAATACCTAACTGGAAACTTCCATGTGAATAAATAATTTTAAGGGTTTGGGTTTATGTTATTTTATTAAATATATTCTTCAACATATGTTTAAAATTTATTTAAGAAATACCCTATCTTTTGTTATAAATACCCACCAAAATTATCATTCCTCTTGACAAAAAACTCATTGAGAAAAGTTTTTATCTCTATAACCCTTTATAAATAACTTCCATTATATTCCCAATCACTTGTGAGCATCCCCCCAATCCATTAATACAAACAACTAAAGTATGAGATTCTCTTTTTCATCATATCTATTCAAGTGGTTTCATTGTATTAAGACTTCGGATTTCCAATTTTTCATTATGAAATATTTTTTATACATCCATTTATAATTATCATGATTCATAATTAATGATTAAACAACCTCACATTAATTTATTTCTACAATGGGCCCTTCTACACACTGCTTATGATATTGAAATCATTATATGATTTTCTATTAAACAAATTTATTTTTTGAATACCTTCACATATTTATACTTAGGGGTTTTCACTTAGTTGTAACTATGAATTAATTATTATGTACCTCCATGAATAAAACCCACAGTCCTTGATTTTGGGGGTTGATGTTTTCGAATTAACTCGTTATGTTGCATGATCTATGTGGCACATAAATTTATATACATGATATGAATATGAACAGTGGGCCAAGATGTATATATCCTTATAATGCATTGGGTAATGTTTGTATCTCATGACATTCCTTGAATGGTGTATTAGTGGTTATCCTAAGCACACACTTTTATGATTTCTCAATGGTTAGCCTTTACATAGGCTTATGATTTCATGTTTTTTGTTGTTTCCTCAATCTCAGGACATCATAATCTGATCAACTTATATCATACATAAATGTTAATGATTATGATTTTCATTCACCTATTCCATAATTTTATGAATTTTAACTCATGTGTACTACTTGTATTTTTTATATTATTTAATTATTATCTTACTGAACTTTATTTCTCACTTTTTTCTTATGTACATCCACATGTCATCTTGTGATGTTTTACAATATCCATTGAATTTTAAGGCCATGTTATTAACTTTTTAAATAATATTAATGAATCCATATTTCATGTTATTGTGAAATGAATATAATTACACAAATACAATAGTAATCATAATATTTTAGGATTTTTGTTAAGTATATTATAATAAATAATCAAAAAATAAAGTGTATGAAATATGTGGGTTATCTTACAAAAACTCCATCTGACATTCATTTATAGGTAAATTAACACATCATCATTTTTAAAAATAGTTATACCCCCTTTATAGAGATTATTATAGAGTAATATCACCTATATTTTATATATACGATATAAAATTAAATACATGAGTGGTTGATTTGTGTTTTAAAAAAACTATGAATTTTTTAACCTTAAAAGTATTATGTTTATTTTGTTAATTACTAATTAAATAAGAAATTGATTAAATAATTATAAACATCTTAACATACAGTTATTATAGTGAAAATAAATTTATCATAATTATATATTACCAATGAAATAATTAACACAAAAAAAATTAATACGAAACATCGAATATTGTTACGAAAACCTAATACTCTTGTAAAAAATATTATTTTAACTACACATTAAACCAAAGTGAAATGTAGATCATTATAACCAACACAATTAATCCATTACATTCAACATATCTTATGGAATCCTCATTTCCATACATATCAAAAGGGAATTGTTAATATCCCTATAAGCCCTTGACTAAATCTATATATAGAATCTAACTTTTGTAAACCATAATTAAATTATATATATATTCCAATATATGGAATACCTTAATCAATTAGAAATCAATTTATCCATCTTCATGTCCTAATAACCCCTTTAACATTAAGGAATGATATAAGAACAACAATAATAAATATTTTTGAGATATTCATAATGAAAATCAAAAAATAGAACCTCTTAATAGAAACACTCAAAAATAAATATATTGCATTGATCAGAAGGAAAATAAATAAATAAGTCATTTAAAAGAATATAAATGAAGAAAAACATTTATAATGATCCTTACAGATGACCATCTTATGTGTAGAACTATAGCTCAAGGTGCGACTTTATTTAGAGGCACTGCTGAAACAAACCCCAATAACTACATTCCATTAAACACAGAGTCATGTGTAATTATATTGAAATAATATTCATCATTTAATTAACAACTCATAATGTTTCATTATCTATAAATTAATTATATCAACAGTAATATAGTGCTTAAAAATATAAAGGATGTAATCAGATAAGAAATATTAGATAACATGATTTTTATAAAACAATTTTAGATTTATAGAATCTATGTTCTCACAAGTTAACTATATATGGTAATAAAAACATAAATAAAAAATTCATCCTAAATAATTTTCATATAAGATGTATTTTTATTTTTTGAATAAATAGTGAAGTTATTATTTTCCTCAATAATCTACCCATTTTTTGAAAAAATATATGCAGTAATTTTTTATGGGAATAACTAAATTTAAAATGAAATCTACTTGTATATTTCTTGATAGAGAAATTCTCACAAATTTGAACCCATTTGATTTATTATAGTAATTAAAAAATATTATAAATAAAAACATGTACTCCCCATTTGAGAAATTTTAATTAGACAATAAAAATAAAATAGGAAGACATATATGATATGGAAAATTCACCAAAAATAATTTTCATAAAATTTATTTAAATTTCTCCCCCTAAATGATTTTGAATAATAAATACCAATATTATCCATTTTAAAAAAATTTATTTTATAAATTGATTTTTTTGGGAAATATCATATCATATGTTTTTGTTGCAATAGAATCTTTTTCATATCTTTATATCTTGATGAAAAAATCGTTTTTCAGGATTTATGTAATAAACACTTTCTACACCAATTCCATTTCGACCACTCTTTTCTTTATGAAAATAGATTCTTAAAATGTGAGTTCAAGGTGAACATCACTTTCCCCACTATTCATAATTATCATATTAGTTTTTCATCATAATAAAACAATTGATTTTATATTATCAATCATTAAAAATCATCTTTGTTACCAATAATTAAGAAGTGTGCTTTGATTACAACTGATACTTTAACTACATGGGGAGGGAAAACATTAATATTTATGGGTACTATTATGTTATTATATTGATAAAATAATTGAATGATACTTACAATTAGAAAAATTTTATCTTAAAAGAATATATAGAAAAACAGAATGTCATAATTAATAGATAATACATTCCATATGTAGGAAATTAAAATAGTTATCATAAAAACAATGTCTCCTCCGTTGAATGAGTGGTCTAAACAAATCATATAAAATTAAATTTCAAAAAAATGTCATGAATACACTTTGACCATTTAAATTTAATAGTTCATTAAATAAAAAATGTTTTATATTTTACGAAAAATAACAACTCCACCTATGAAAAACCATTACTTGAAACATTATGAAATTAAATTATTTCCCAATATATAAAATAATGATAGTTATAAAATGGGAAAATTTATGCTTGAAAAGCCTAAAACTTAATAATTTTATATTCTAATAGATAATCTTCATATTTCATGATTGGTTAATGAAAACGTTTTAAAAAATATAGATCATTAAAAGACAAATAACAAATAGATGGAATTAAAAATACATAGGTTTGAAAAATAGTTATATTTTGAAAATAGTTATTATTGAAAAACAGTTATGTGTTAGGGGGAAATACGATTGAAACCCACCAATTTTATTAAATATATATTTTTGAAAATTAGTGTATTTTGAAAGATCGATATGTTTAAAAAATATATTTTTATTTTGGAAAACATATAAATTGTAAATAATTTTTATCTATGAAAAATTGTCATTTTTAAAAAAAATATTAGTTTGAAAAAAGATATTCTTAGTAAAAAAACATTATTTTCAAAATCCACATTTTTTAATAAATGAGTTTTAATTTAAATAGGTAGATGAAATAAGAAGTTGATTGAAGATCACATCAGAATAATCTTTCCCAATATCTTTTTATTGAACTTGAATCTATCAAAACTGATAAATGTTTTTAAAAATAACATCAATATAGTTCTGGATTTTAAAAATTCAGGAATAATCGGCCTTTTAATTTATTTATATTTTGGATGTTAAACATTTATATAGTCATTTATCAGGAACAATAACTATCCTTGTTTGATTATTATGCCACTGGTGCTTATATTTGTTTCTGAAAAGGGTAAAACTATTTTCATTATTCCCACACAGTTATGGGTCTAGTTTCATTACCAAACAAATTTTATCAACACTTATATGCCAAAAAATTTTATGATATAAAAATGATAGATTATCAATAATACATGATTTATTGAAACCATAATCTAAACATTTTGTAGATAGAAAAACATATTAAAGTGAAATTCTATTAGACGTTTGTTAGAAAAATAAGGCACATTCAGGTACATATGAGTCTAATTGAAAATAAGTCGTATCAAACAAAAATCCATTTAATTTTCATGATATAGGGAATGTTATTTTTTATAAATTTCCTAAAACATGTATTTACATGAAGTAAAGTACAAAAACAATTATTTTTAATACAAATTTATGATAAAATAAGATAATAAAATTCCTATTATCTAAAACTTGATAATAATATTTTTTGATAAAATAGATTAAATTACACATAATTCATACCAAATTTAATTTTCATATCTAATTCATTTGAATGTTTCTAATTTTGTGGTGTATAATTTTAATTGCTTTTATTTGATTTAATAATGTTTATTTAATTAATCTTGAAGGAACATTTTATTTTGTTGTTTTCTTAATTAATATGACTTAAATAACTAATTATTTAATATATAATTTTTAATTATAAATCATATTATGATGAATTTACATTTTGACTATATCAGGGATTATTTTTTCATATTTTCGTGAATTTTTATAGTTATCAAAAAAAATTAGATAATTTATAATCTAGAAATTAATTTATAAATTGTTATGTGTTTAAATTTACCATTAATAAATTATCATTTCTGGTAAAATTTGTATAGAAACCAATAATTTTCTATCTTTATATTCCACTATCTTCTATTAAACTATCTAATGATGTTTCCCTTTCACTTTTACTCGAGTTTTATAAATCTTTCAAGATATTAAAACCCTTTCATTTAGAATAACTTCTTGGATTTAGATTTTTCTTATATAGTTTTAGACAATATTTTCTAGTATGGCCATCTGTCTAATATTTATATTATTTAAATTCTATGGATTCAATCATGTCTTTTTTTCAGAGATTATATTTATAATAAATAATTTTTAAATTTTAATTACTAAAAAACTCCCTCATTCAACATAAAATTTCGGCAAGTTCACTATAACTATTTTTTGAGTCACTTTGATCTATATGATTCAATTTACACTATGAAACAAGATATTTAAAATTGTATCACAATTATTAAATGTATTTGAATTATTGTTTTATGAATTAGATTTAAATTTTATGCAATTGTTCATTTCATATTATTTAGTGTCTTCTCTATATCTTCTCTCATACTAAATTAGTGTTATAATTATGAAATCTATAGTAATAATTTTTAAATGATTAGCATAATTTATTGCCATCCTATTGGAGTCCTATTATTTAGGAATAATATCAGTTATATTTTCAATGGGATGATATTCGGGTAAATATTTTTCACCAAAAGAATGAAAAATTATTAATACTATCAAAATAATTGATATAATTGTGTTACAGTTTCCATACGAAGAAAGTAAAAGAAATGATAGTTCTCTCTTAACATAGCTCTTCAGGTTTCTAAAAATTTAGATGTTCGAAAATGTGTAAAATCAAACATATTTCAGATTATATTTTCCATTTCACCTGGAGTAATATTGATATAGATATTGATGATTATAGAACATACTAATTTTATACAAATATGACTATTTATCTGATACACTAGCTTTTCTTCATGTGATAAATGAATGACATCATTATATGGAGTTTTATATTATCCAATCAATATGATAAAATTGAAAAATCTTATATGAGTTATATATGATTTCATAAAATAATTACAATAATCATAATCATCCCCATCAAAAATAGTTTATTTGATAAGATATTTGTCCTCAATTTTTATAACTAGTATTCCAACCATAATCCATATATTTTCTCTTCCAAACATAGTCTGTGTAAGGTATCTAAATTGTAAATGTAGTCAAATAATTAAATTAAAATATATTTTTGAATATTTTCACGATACTATTAGAATCATATTAAAGACTTCCATTAATTCTGAATGTTATTTTTAGGTATGATGGAATATAATATTCTAGAGGGCAGAATTGCTGATTTACAATAAACTTAAAGTTTTCAACCACTATAAGTATTATGATGAATTTTTTTTAATTAATGATAAAACTCAAAATTAAAGCATTGGAATAATAATCTACATGAAATATAGTTGGTGAAATGAAAATAAAAATATTGGTATTTTATATTATTGAAATAATTTTAAATAGTTAAAATTTTAAAACAAAACATAGTGTGTTAGTTAGAAAACCAAATAATCCTATAAAATAATATTATTAAAAAGGTAATTTTAAACTAAACTGAATGGTATATCATTAAACTACATCCATGTTATCCATTAAATTAAATATATTGTAAGTTACCCTTGATTTAAAACCTTTTGTATGGTCTACCTTCCTATCCACAGAATACATTGACTATACTCATCCATTGTATCGCATATCCACACACTAGATATTCTTGAGATTCATATTCCTATCCAAAAAATCCCTAGATCAAATAATAATAAATCACTATATTAGCTTATACCTAAAATACATTGACCATGTTAGACCTTTCGAAGACCAATTAAAAAAATAAATTTTTAAGAGAATCATAGTAAAAAAATTAAAATGATTTCACGTAAAAAACATTGAAGAATAAAAATATTACACTTATTAGGTGAAATCATAGTAATATTAATCTAAAATGTTTCAAAATGATTATTATTTTTTATAATTCATGATCCAAATGATCATTTATAGATATATCTCTAAATCTTGATATGTTGTTTTATTTGTAGGAATTATTTTAACAAAATTCAATGGTGGGATTTTTCAAAACATGGAGTCATTTATAACTAAACAAGTAGATACTTCATCATATATTGATAAAATTATCAGGTTTCATCATATATAAATGGATTAAATTTGGCATGGATATATTTATTCTAAATGTGATGGATGTAATCTTGTATTAAAATTAAGGTCATAGTATTTTAATTAAATAGTTTTAGTTCATTATTATATTATTTAATAGAAGTTAATTTTATGTAAGTGTAATAACCTAAATGAGAATTTCATGTTAGATATCTTTTATATAATGTGTTTTTTTGATTTTTTACTAAATAAATTATAATTTATTTAACTCAAATACACCCATACACTACCTTAAACGTGATAGATAATTATATATTCAAGTCATTATTGTGTCTCCTTATTATGTACACTCTTCATAGGGGGGTAAATATCTTCTAGGATATCATGTTGTAATCCACCCATCATGTATTAAAACAATGTGAATTAAAATAGAGGGTATGATTCCTTTTATCTCATAAATCCTCTATATTACTTATTTCTTTCTTTTAATTAGCACCTCCACCAATAATTACACTAATTATATTGAGGGAGATGAATTAAAAATGACAGGTAACAACTTAAATTCAACTGAAAATAAACATCAATGTATTATTAAGAGTTTATATTAGTCTAGTATTTTTTGGGTTCGTGATTGAGGGAATAAATTATGAAAATGAATCTTTACAAAATTGTTTAATAGACACCAATCCATCTTTCTTTCAGTTATTCAAGGTTTTTGCACTTATTTATCATTCAATTCATAATAGGTAATATCTATCTCATTATCCTATATCTCCAAAATTTTATGGCTCTAAACAACGTTGGTGATGTGATAACAGTATATAGTTTTATCTAAAACATTCCTAAAATAATTGAGATCAAATTCAACATACTCTTCACAAATATAGATGATCAAGAATCATTTTTTTTATGTTAATAAAAGATATTATAGTGGTTTGTAATGGATTAAAAACAATAATTGGAAACTATCATTCCAGTTCTATTTCAAAAATCAATTATATCATTGAGAAAATTATCTTCACCAAATTCCATAAGTCATCCTCTAGATTACAAATCAGGAGAATCATTGATCTATCATCTATTGAAAATGTGACTCATGTGGGATTCATAATCCATAAATCACGATTCGTTAAAATATTTAGTTGCACTAAATGCTCACAATCCCAAATATCACAAAGGGTTTTCCCAATGTTAAATAATTCAATCATATATTCAATTAGGCAGATTACAAAATCTCAAATATTTAGTGAAATTTTTTATAGAAAAACCACTTAACTATATTCTCTCAATGAAATCCAACTCATTCCAACAAATTTATACTTGTTCAAGTGTATCACATCGAGTAAATTTTAATATTTCATAATTTATAAAGTGTTCATTGTTAAAATGATATTTATGTTATGTTTTTTAATAACAAAAAATATCTTCATTTATTGTTCTTCCTTAATTTCTTGGTATAACACTCCAAAAATGGAGGAGGTGGTCGGAATGGCTGAACATTAGGTTTTGTTATTTATTTTTCAACTACATATACTTCCTTATTTCCTTTATTTGGTACCTTCTGCTTCACTTCCTTGATCTTATCTAGTTATTATTCCACTTTCATTTTCATCATAGCATATTTTTTTATAAAATTTTGGTTAATCATCTCATGTAGATCTATTCCACTCTAAAATGTGTTTACTTTCACCTAATCTCATTTAACCATAGTGTTTTTCAATACAACACAAAGAGGTATCTTGTTCAATATTTGGTAATTTTCATCCAATGAGTTTCAATTTTAAAAATTATACATTATTGAAATCTAGTATAATTATCATTATTTTGAATGGTTTTCTCAACATTTATGAGAAACTTTCTATTCTTGATGTTATATTGCATCACTAAATCCTCAAAATAAATATTAACTTATTACATATTAGCATGAATTTTTTTTGGTTTCTTGTAAAATTATAATAATATTTCTTTAATTGTTTTTTGGAATGGATTTTGTTCTTATTTTACATTGGGAAATCATAGAGGACAATGGGTACATGTGGTATGTGTTTCTCTACCTTTTTTTAAGAATTTCATCAAAATATTTAAACAAACATAATTCTCAATTTTTAAATTGTAATAATAATTTTGATTATATCCTGAAAATGTTACGAATACTATTAGGTTATCCTCATCTCATTCTTATAAATCATTAATAAGATATTGTTCATAAAAACTCTCACAAGGTAAAAATTAGGAGTCTTTGTTGGAGTTACATATTTATTGATAATCATCATAGTTTTCACCGTCATTCCATAGCCTCTATTTGAGTTGATTTCTTTATCACATTATCAACATTTTTTACTTATATATTTGGAATTATACCCTCTATATTCCTTAGATAAAAATTGTATATTGTATTTTTTATAGTTTACTATTGTTTTATATTTGGATTCCATTTTATTCATCCCTCAACAGATAGGTCAACTAGTAATTGAGACTTGTTATATCCTGAAATAATTTTTTTAATTCATCCAAAGTGAAATTCCATGATATGAAAATCTTTATAATAACTGATATAATATTATCTCATCCTTTTAGGAATATTATCCATCATACTAAGAAAACAAACATGATATAAGTCATTAACATCACTATATTTATTTTTGGAAGGTATTTATCTTGAAATATTTGAGAAAGTTCATTCCAGGTATTTATATATGTAGGTGGATGGTATTTCAACCATTTTTTGTCATGTCTAATTAATTAGAATGAGAATTATTTTAATCTGATGGAATTATTGATGACTTTATTTTTCATGTATATTTTATATAATTACATGAAATTCAAGAGATGACTAGGTGGGATATAATCAAGTAGTCCAATAAATTAGACCATTTTTTGAATATTTTATCGAAAAATTATCTTTAGTAAAAATTTTGTTTCCCTTGAGTGTTTGGTTTAACTATACTCAAGTAGAATATAGTGATTTATTGTAGTCCATAGTCCATTATCTTTGGTTCTCATACTTCTTAGTGAGCCCCGACAAAAAATATTGCTTCATCCTTATGTGTTATGTGTGATTTATGGAATTAAATCATTATTCTCAATTTTTTGGAAAATAAATACCATGATCTAGGGAAAACGTGATTTTTTCATCATGGTCGAAGAATAATGATTTGGTGTGTGGAGTATGGTCCACAAAATAATAATCTACACTCATAAAAACCCAATCCCTAATGATTCTTATCTTATCTTCTATTTCTATTTCATGTGTATAGTTTCAAGAGTGTCTATGGGGGGTTAAATGAGGAAGGAATTGAGATAGATATAAAATTATATCAACATGGGTGGTTTACCGTAGGAATTGTTTTTTCCAAGGTGCTATGAAATTCCCTAAAATTTAGGTAGACATTAGGTCAAATGGATTCATATATTTAAATGATTTCATTCATGAAATTGTGATACATACAAATTATTCTCATATTGAATCAGTTTTTCATAGCTCGGATGAGTTATTTCCAAACATTCAATAAATTATAAATCCTCATAGATTCCTCAAATTTTCACTGACTTTTGTGTGAATCCTATGTATTTTTTAGAACCCATACAAAAATGTTTCCTTATCTTTGTCCCTGGGATCCCATAGGTTCAACATTGGTGATATGTGTTGTGTTCACCCCCATTATAGTTTTGATATAGTAATTTTATTATATCTATAATTCTACAAATTATTTCCCTTATGAACTCATTATATTGTAAATACATTTTTATGATTCATTTATGTGATCTAGGTCAGTATGTAGTTTGGTAATATAGATTTGATCACACATATATCTTCTCCCTAGGATTTCATTTGAAGAAATTTGAAATTTTTTTATCAAGGTAGGGGCTTAGAGAATTCTCTTATATATGTGTAAATTTAGAAATAGAATACCTATGTTTTTTTTGGGTGGGTTATATGAACCAAACAAATAAATATAATTCATAGGATTAAAAACAAACCATGTGGGGATTTTTTACTGCATGTTTTTATACAAATTATTTCCTCATTATTTGATTAACTATGTATTATTCTTTTTTGGTAGTCGATTGAGTAACCCATACACCTATAAATTGATTAAATAATATAATTTTGGAATTATTTTTATAATTAATGGAATATGAATGAATTTTATTTATCGTAGTTTTTGAATTGATAAAATATGAATTAATGATACTGTCACACTTAGTTATAATTATCTATTGATGTTGTTTTTTTGTTTACATGAATTATGTATAATAAATATAGAAATTAAATTTGGTGATGAAATTGACTTTTCAAATGTCAATTTATTAGATATGATAAATTCCACATTGTTATGTTATCTTGGGATCCATGGTTTTATTGGATAAATTGAACCATGAAGTTGTTTCATGAAAATTAGTGACAAATTATAATTATTATCTATGATAATAGAGACATTAAATAAATTGTGTGGCTTTATAACAGTTGATATCATGGTACATCTGTGACTGTGGAATATGGATTCGATGTCATGAGATGCCATTGAATTTTATATTTATGTAGTATGGGTTGTGGTTGATACCGTAGTTGGAATAAGTAACAAACGTGGGTTTTAAAAGTGTTACAGGAGATATAACATATTTTAATGATGTAGTGGTATATGATTGTAGATTATCATTGAAAACAAAGGGGGTTTTCTTCCTTTCCATGGTTTTAATGAAGATGTTTTAGGTCTGCGTGGAAGAAGTAGTGATTTGGTATCTATGGAAGGATATTTATAATGATAAAATGAAATCCTTAGAATTGAATTAGAAATGAATTGTAATTTTCAGACATATACGATGGTTCATTTTGGTTGGTATTATGAAGATGTTATGTAATGGGATGGTAGTAACTTAGTGGATGGTAGAGACATTATAAGGATACAAAATCCTTGTTGATGGCTTTTTTATGAGACCCATAGGTTAGTCTTGTGTGCACCTTCTTTGACATTCCTTTATTGTGATTTTTATTCCCACTCAACCCATGTTTTGAATATGAAAATTGAATTTAATACTTGGTACAATGTGTATTCTCAAAAAATCTTGGGTGGTGATAGAACATATGTTTAACATCAACATGTTCCTCACTCTCCATTATAGGTGTGATGTTTTGTATAACCTCTTAAGTTATACTGGTATACCCTATAGGGTAATGGTTTTGGAATACCCCAAAGAGTTTTCATACAGGAAAAACTAGCATACCATTCATGGTGTACACACATGGGGTACAATGCATTAAAATACACTATTGGGTATATAGTTTTACTTCATGTACTAGAAAACCCTATTGGGTGTTAATTGTTATATTTGGTGATAGAAGAACCTTTGGGGTGTTGGAGTTATATATGAGAACTGATAAAATCTAGGGTGCAATGATGAGATAATATACAACATTTATGATATAAGGATATGTCGTGTGGGTCATTATTGGTAGTATGATGATATGATGTCGACATGTTCCATTTTTATGATTCAATTCTACACTAGATAACTATTGAGATAAAAATTTCCCATATCATGGATGAATAAGGGATTGGGAGCATCATGATGTCTGAAATTGTGGAATTAAATAATGGAACCAATGGGGTATGTTGTTATGGGGTTCTTTTCTTATACTTCTTAATAATAAACTTCTATTCGTTGATACTGAATTTGTTAAGTGATCCATGGTGAGGCTGGGGGATTAGTTGGTCTTTTAGGAGTATTTTTTTTCTATTGTTAATTTAGTAGAGCATTGGTATAATTATTCCACATGTCCATCAGATGTCCTCAATATGTTCTTATTAAGTATACCTCTTTCTCTATAACAAGAAACATGAATATCAGGTTTCTAGTGGGGCTTTGAATATTGGTCCATACAACCCTGGTTTGGGTTAGTTTTGATGAGGAGGTTATTCCATTCATGGGTTGTGGTTTTATTTTAAAGATATTATTTTTACAATACCATTGCATATATGATGGGATATAAGAAACATTTCATTTATATTTATATAATTGTGTTGGTTGGTGATTTTTATCTTATCTCCTGATCAATTATTTTACATTGAGGTAAATTCCTCCAATATGTGTGATTTTACAACCCTGTTTATTAATCACCATCCCATTATCTGATAGAGGATGGATTGGGGAGTAATTATCCCCTTTTATTAACTACCATACCATAATGGTTAGTAGTGTGGGAAAGAGACCATCATAGATTGGTATTAAATTATAATGGTTGAGTGGTAGGAAAGTGACTAGAGTTAGGATCTAGTGAAGAATACATGAGTTTGGTAGGGGAACTATGTCATCAAATCATTTTGTAATAAAAGGAGATCAAATAACACATTGAAATTTTGGAAACCATGATAACCAATGTAAATACCTTAATGATTTTAAACATTCTAAGAGAAGTGGTATTTGTTTATATGGTCGTGTCCATAGAGAGTGACATGAATCCCTCTTATGACTTTTCTTAAATGGGGTAACACTGGATAATTAAAAATAAATATAATTAAATGAATCTATCTTTATTCCATATAACAAGAATTCTGATTTTTCATAGTATATTAAGAAATAGATATCAAGAATATACCTCATTCATTTTAGGTCGACGAGGCTCGCCATGTAATCCTACTTGACTATTGGAGAGTTCAGTTAATACTAGAGGGTGTGCAGTGTTAAAGGAATCTATGATATTTTTCTATAGCATATGATAGGAATGTATGAATGGAATGTCTCTAGTCTAGAGATGGACTATTTGTTTAAGGATCCATAGATAGTGTTTAGTCTGATTTGGGACTGAGGTGAGTACTGGGTTTCATTTTTAGTGTCTTAAATGAGATTGGTGGCCATTTAATTGGGGATTCAATACATGGTTTAGTAGTGAGAGGTAGATGATTCATGTAATACATATATCATATTTTTTTCACATAGTTTCTTTAAATGATGATGGGGACTATAAAAAATAGGTATTAACTCTACCCTCCTCACGATAGCCTGAGTGTGTGAGTCATCAGGATCAAGTGCAATTAAATACTCTATTTATTCCTTAAAATTTTTGGGATATAGTGTCTAGAGAATGATGCCACGGAGAGTCTCTTAATTGGACTATCAAATATAAAGTCACTCCATTAATTTTTCCTATGTATTTGGAGGTTTTCATGTTGATTGTGGTTATAGAGAGTATTCATTCAATAGGAATGAATATCCTTTTGAAGAGAAAAGAATATGATTGATGATATATGTCTTCTGGGTTATTAATGATTTGATCCATGGGGATTCCATCACATTTCTATGTTCCAAATATTGGTACCTCGAGTATTTTACATATGCTAAACAGGATATCTAGGATAGTGTGTTTGATTTTGGGGTTCATAATCACAATTGATTCCAATGCCCATGATTTATCATGTATCATCGGGGAGAGGGTCCTCATATACCTTATTAGCCTAATAAAAAATATGATTTTTATTCATAGAAGCATGATTATCCACTAATGGGAAATGAATATGATGTATGTCATCTCTCATATTTCCCTCATCTTTAGAGGCCTAGGCATGAGCACATTATTTCTGTGTTAATACATTTTAAGGTAGGGAATTCAGATCGAGGTAGCTTCATGATTTTTATGTTCTAGGTACAGAGGGACTTGGTATAGTCTAAGATATTCCATAATTATATTTTATGATGATTTATCACTATTTGATTTTGTAGAATTACACTCCTCTATTACACACACCATGGATTGGGCCTTGGTAATTGATATTACGATGTTTTTGGTGTGCCAATTTTTATCTATGCAAGTTAGTGGTTATGTTTTTGTGTCAGATTTCCATTAGGTATTTATACTAATGATGGTCCAACATAAGTAAATTTCATATCTAATTAATCAATATATACAAAAAAATATGTCATTATTATAAATGAATGGTTATTTTTTTGTGTGTTATCTACTTTTTATTCGAGGAGGTTTGAGTTCTATGGTGAGGAGGTCCATAATGGACTTTTCCATGGTGAGAAATACCATAAAATGGACCATGTTTACCCAATTGTACTATTATGCCAGAAAATAGATTTGTTTTTTTGTGTTCAATAGAGGAATATCTAGTGTATTTTATAGGATTTGTGGAGGAATTCTTAGATGTTTCTCCAAATTAAATTATATATTTTCTCCCTGAAAATGATATTGTGTTCGAGATCATGTTATATTCTAGTTCTTCTCTAATTTTAATAACATCTTATTAGATGGATCCTTTGATGTTGTGGGAGATGATGATCTAGGTCAATTATCTAATGCAATGTGGTTTCATCGGGGTTAGTCTGTCACCATAGGGTTCTAAATTATTATTTTTCAATAAGGTAGTTGTAATTATGAGTTTTTGTGTAGACTAAAAGCAGTTGAACTGGGTTATGATCAAGAACAATTCTCCCTCATTTGGATAGATGATCAGTTTGACTAGTTTTTGGAGACAACTAGTTTTTCATAATGGATTTATAATATGGTTATCACTATATGATGGTGAAGGGGAAATATATCCTGAATACTACCATTCAATGACAACATGGTATCAATGAGTTAATGGTCATGTCATTCATTATCAACCCCCCCCCCCCAACAATGTTCATGGTTCTCAAGAACACAGTGTTCTGTGAGTTCATGGAGTAGTTTATTGTCAGAAACTGACCTGATGAGGATCATGTCACAACTACCCAAAGACCACATCCTAGGCTATAAGATAGATACAAGTTCCAAAAGGCTTATATGGCACATGGAGTACTTTTCATAAATTATATGTGCTGACACACCAGACCATATAAATAAATAAGTGAAGAGGAATAAAATAAAATGATGAAATATATAGAGTAATAAATACACATGAACAAAAATCATTTGTGTACAAGAGTTTCAAATTGAAAACTGATATGTAATGGGAAAAAACACACACCCTACTTAAATGATGTCCCAAACTAATAAGACTAGAAAGGTAAAATGATGAGAGATCCCAACTCTAAGTCTTCGATATTTGATGACCAGACCTAATCATATGCACAAGGTATCCCTAAGGTCATTTGTATTCACATACGTCATATCTATCATTTTCATGATACTCATCCTGTGTGGGGAAATTACATGTAGGTTGGAGTATATAAATACCAAAAAGAATGCCCCCAAATTTCAAGCGGAACTAGTAGGTTAAATGATATTAGTAGATAGTTCAATGCTCAACCCTAAGTAAGAGAGTAGAAAATATAATTACAATGCTATATATATAGTCAAACTGATGAATCCCAAATGAGAGAGAATGGGATATCCATCTCATACCCCTCAAAGAAAATGAGTTCCAGCAGTTCCCGAAATCCATCATGAATTCCCAAAATCCTTCACACAATCTCAGCAGAAACATCCAATTCAAGCAACTACTTTCCACTGTGTTGTACAGTCAATTGTCCACAATCCCAATGTATAGGTGACGTTCCCTAGTAAAATAGAAGTGTTCCACAATTTAAATAAATAGAGAACCCATGACGTATCTCAAATGTAGGATGTAACTCAATAAAATATTAGAATACCCATGCCCAGCCCTACTGGAGGGTTCCCCTATAGCATTTAAGGACCAATTCATGAATACCACATGGTCGTGTCACTTGGATAGTAGATAAAGGACCCATACCCTGATCAAGAGGGTTTCACTCTAGTTGTTAAGTACTCAAGACCTTTATATATAAGAGGGTTCCACTAAGATAGTATATACTTGACCCATTCCCTGCCTAGCATGAGGGTGGTACTTGAGAGGTCAGGTTCCACTTCTTTATCACTAAAATAGGGTGACACTCGATGATTAGGTATCAGACCCCTGACATGTATCCTTAGGATGGTTCCACTCAAAGAATAGGTATAGGAACCACTCCCTTTACTAGTAATAGTTCTTTAATTTTATAAAACATTGAAGACTCATTCCCCACCCCTCAGCGGATTTCAATATATATATATAGGTAGTGGAACATTGCTCAGTATAGTTTAAGTGTGCCACTCTATAGCTTATAGTGATACTTCATGGTCAGTGTAGTCATCGAATATCGCCTAAAAACCATCATGCTCAGAACATCTAGAATCATATATAAAAATAAACTAAAAAGGAAACCATTTTATTATACATGAAAAAACACATTGGATAGATCACTCATATTCCAAAATCTGAGTCCAAAGAAGGGAGATTAGATAATTTCAATTTTCTTTCAAATTTAATGGTAAAATTCATGAAAAGGGACCCATGAGGTGTATCTTCTTACTCCATCGACTGGTTGTTCCCCTGAAAGTATATGGTTCACATTTTTTGTAGAAATAATGGTCTTGTAGGTTAACTACATTACATGCCTCACCTAGTTAGGGTCATTCCCATGCTCTCAGTCCATGTTAGTGTATCATAATCATGTTCGTTTACTTTACCACATAGTGTGTACCTGGTCATGCCCATTCTCAAATACTATTAGGGTAAATTTTGGGACACTAGCATATGTTTCAAACAATATGTGTATTTCCCACTGGGTTTTTGATACATATAATTTCATGCAAACCCTAGCGCCATGGTTAGGGACTACACGATGTGTGTTTTTTAGGAAAGAATACATATAGTTTTGTTTACATAGAATCACTATATCTAATCTATAATTCTAAATATATCATCGCTTACATGAATCTCTATGCCTTGCCTTATAATATTAAACTATCTTGACTCTGTTTATAGTTTCTTCCATCTAGTGGCTGAAAATTCATTTCTGTTTGGTTTGTATCATACCACAAGTACTATGTCCATAAATAGTTTTGTACCATCTCCATTTGGATTATAATTAAAAAATAGTCCCCCATAACCTAAAATTCCTCTGTATCCATCCATTATTTGACATTACATTCATCACACATGATTCTTTCAAGAATCTCAATGCCCAATAGGGCTTGGTGCCATCTGACAACGTCGATCCATGTCCCATTACACCAATGGGAAAAAATATGAATTATAAAAGGGATAAAATAAATAGAAAAAAGGTAAAAATTCATTGTACAAGTGTTCTTTTCCATCTATCATAAAAAGGGATATCTTGTGTGTGAATCAATTGAATTAACCAATAAAACAGGTGCATGGTCACATGTATTTTTTTCAATTAAACGTATGTTCAAAGAATCAATTTGATTCTGCTTAATAAATATAATATGTTTGGGAATTAAACATGAATTAATGTTTCTAAAATTTTCTTCGATAATTATTCATTAAAAAAACTTCTGAGTAATAATAAAGAGTAATCATTGCATTTGTTGTGCATCGATCTGCCTAGATGAAGAGGATCATCTTCCACTAATTTTGATTCTCCAAAGAAAGGTGGATGGAGGACCACTTAATTTTCCATGTTTTAATATGGATGAACCTATAGAATCATAAAAATACATTATTTATAGAGAACACAAAATTTACTTTTGTAATTAAATAAATAAAATTATTTATTTATTTAACTAAACACAATCTCATTTGAGTGCCTTTATGTGAACGCCCCACATGGACCTATTTTTTGTTGCACATAGGGTAAACATTGTGTTATTGAAACAATGATGGTCTCATATTTCAAATCATAGATTCCATTTAATATTTATCCCATATTATTTTAGAGTCTATGTGTTTATAATATAAAATATATTTAATAGTTTTTTAAATGTACTTACGGTCAAATCGGGCCATGGAATCACATGTCCTCATTTATCCTGGATCATATGCTATAAATAGAAATATATACAATTATTAAAAAAAAATTATGCCTAAATGATTCCATAAATCAATATTTTAATCCCTTTAAAGAAATATTAAACCAAAATATCATGATACTATGTCCACATTTGGATGTACGACTCATAGGATCTCTCATTCATGCTCTAGTCATACAACAACACATGAACCAAATTAATGCTTCATCCATACATGGTCATCTCCTACCAATTCATGATATCCACCAAGTGATATGGAAAATTGGATCCATCAATGATGTCTCTCCCACCCCATTCAATCATGAGTGAGGTGTCACACATATATCACCTTAGAGATGACATGTGCATGATTTCGTTCACCTGATCCAACTATGGGGTAGGGTGAGGTGGTAAGTAACCTTGTAAACCCTCTATAATATAATGAAAGACCCGATGCACCTCAAGGATATCGTTCTACACTCACCAAATATTCATAATCCACATAATGGGGATATTATCTAAAAAATGGCCTCACTAATCGAACACTAAGGGCCTATGATATTGATCTTTGTAAAATTTATGCCTACTCTGGGATTTCATCGGCCCCCCTCAGATGAATTGATCCTTATCCATAATTATATAAATCATCTCTGTACCCATAAGAGATGCATCATCGATCTCTGTTTAGCAAAAGGTTTACCTACAAGAAATTCGGAACATGGCCTCAATAGGTGTCATGATAATAGTATATTGATAGCTATTTTTTTTACTCAAACTAAATCAGGGAAAGAGATAAACCTAGGTTTTTCCAAATACTAACAACAGATACACCAACACATCTTCCAACACCAAGATATTGTGCTTTCTATACTTGAATATCTTGGGGTCGAAGGTTGTAATCATCCCCATTTGGATCCTAAATTACTCATATCGGCCTCTACCCAACCGTGATACGAACCATGAATCACAGTAAGAGACAATAGTTAGCATCAACCAATTATTTAATATAATATACCTTCTATAAATATTCCCCAAACTACACACCAAACTCATGTCCATAATATCATGGAAGTGTATTGGCTTTGTGAGTAAGAAAAATATCACCACGATGGAATTGTTTCCATTTAATATATTCCAAATAACTTTAAAAATTACAATGTTACTTTTTCCATTTCCCATTTTGAATATCTTGGGCTTATAACAAACCTACCAGAACAATGTTTTAATTATTCTCTTTCTGACTAGTGAGGAGCCATGAGATGAACTCAACAATGATATATCTCAATCCATCCTTCCAAAACTACCACTAATAGACATTGTACATGATCACCACACTGGGATATACAACCAAAAGATAAATGTGAACTTCCTCAACACCTCCTCCCTCATCATGACTAGGACCAATGTTTATCACTGAAAAAGGATGACCTGATTCCATCTATCAAAAAAATACATCGGGTTAATCTCTTAAGGATATATGGTCATTAAAAAAATAAAAGTAAATTTATCCTCCCTCCCTATTAGAACACTCTCACGCTTGGTAGTAGTTTAGGATTTGACACCATTTACTAAAGGAAAGATACGCCCAACTACTCGATGAGGGACAACTCTATGGAAGCCCACTTTTCTAAATCCTCCTACACCAAATGAGCCTAAGACTTCGTACTGGGGGAAGCTGTTACAATATTTCACTTCCCTGTATTATATAGTATCTTGACATCATACTCCCACAAAAACTCCAACCAGCACTTCTGTCGCAGGACCATGTCTCTCTAAATGAAGCCATACATGAGACTCTGAGTGTTTGAGTAAACTATAGGGATGTCTCCAAAAAGACAGAACCTTCACATCATTAGAGTGAAGACTAACACTAATAGTTCTAGGCTATGAGTTTCATAGTTTTATTCTTGATGTATCAAATTTATTGACCCTTATGTGAAAAATATTTTTCACTGCATCAACATATAGATGAGCCCAAATCCTGAGGCATCAGTGTACACTATTTACTCAATTATCTCATCTGGTAGTCTTAAAACACGTGAACTAATCGGTCTCAACCTCAACTCCTTGAAAGGTGACTAGAACTGCTCAATCCAGGTAAACGACTACCATTTCCACATAAGTATGTCAAAGGGGTATCAATTCTAGAGAATTCTCTAGAAAAACACCTAGAGTAACCTATCAAGCAAAGAAAAATCTGCACATATGACATTCTCTTGGGTGTATCCCATGAAAACACTAAATCAATCCTTAGTGGTTTCATAGACAAACCATGATCTGAAAATATATTCCATAGCAAGTGAACCACATGAATGTAGCACTCAAACATAAATATATTTCCATAATGATGGAACTCACTAAGAGAATATTGGAGCATTCCCAAGTGTTGTGTATGCTCCCCCAGTGACACAGATTATATGAATATATGTTCAATGAAAATGAGAAATAATTATTCCATGTACAACTTGATGATTTGTTTCACCAATTCATAAACATGGCTCGTGCATTCTTCACACTAAAGAGAATAACGATGAACACATCCTGATCATAGTGAAACTAGAATGCTAGCTTCAAGATATCAGCCGCACAAACTCTCAACATGTTGTATTCAGACCTCATATTGATCCTTGATAACCAACTCATGCTTAACAACTTTTTATAGAGGACATAAATCATCATCAAGGTTAAATTGTTATTTATCATGTCATTTTATATAAAATAATAATCCATGAAAATCCAGAGTATCCATCCCATATTTTTCATGAAAAACTCCATAGCTGCCAAGGGGGCACACTAGGTATAATAAAACCATTCACTCGAAGGTCCTCAAACTGAAACCACAACTCACAAAGCTCGGTAGGGGCATCACAATATTCCATAGAAGATATTAGAGTAGTATTGTGATGAATGTTGATAAAAAATCCATTTCCCACATCATAGGTAGTCATAGAAAATCCTATTGGAATGTGTGCATCAGATACTCCAAAATTGAAGGAATCGAAATACATGATGACCCTAATGCACCAAGGGATACACTCACCAACTAATGGGTGATAGTATACGACATCGTACATGGAAAACCCACTTGTCACACCTAATGATATCTGTCACCAATAATGGATAATATAATCTCATATGGCTAATGAAATATAACTCATTTATGTTGATAGTTAATCATGGTTTGTAACACAGACATCCAGTCAATACCAAATATGATGTAACAGGGTTCCATTAGGATAACCAAAAGGCGCCACATGAGTCTCTCTCAACCAGTAGATATATTGCATTGTAGGAAGATACTGAATTATTGTTCCTAATAAAATGTTAATGACCAAACCATTGGACTCGATCCTGGGCTTGGAGATCTAGCTCTCACACATAGAGTAAGGATATAAGGTATTGAATAAAACATGTGTCTACTAATATTAAGGAAGTATTTCAATAATCACATATAATACTTCTAATAATATAATGTATCACTTGGTTATAAGCATCCACAGCCAGAAGTTATCCATGAACCCTACCACCAACTCCTTGATCTTGACATCAGTTACCTGGTTGTGGTGGTGAAAGGTTCCCATTGAAATATCCACCCCCAATTGTTCCTCCTCCTAGAGCTCTAGTTTCTCTTCTTCTAGATCCACCACCTAGGGGACTCCCACGCCTTGGCCTGGTGATCCATTGACATGGAGTTTCCTATGATATTATAATCCCTCTACTATCTACCTCTACTCCTCAATATGTCAGGTTAGAAAATGACATCACATCTTACAACAACCATCACAAACATAGAATCAACCCTATCCTAAATTCCATGATACCATATGATTCCCCTAACCACATGAAAGAGCTTGGTCCAAGAATGACCTTTGACACTGATATCCAGTCGACTGGCATCTTCTATCTACTATAGATATCTCTACCCTGTAATTCCCTATTCCATCTTGAGTTTCCTATCATCCCTCTAACAGGACGATCTCAATTACCAATACCTTCTCCATCTCTCCTAACAAAGGATGGAATGTGCAAGGGTACCACACTCACATGGATATGTTGGTGGAGTCCCTTCTAAAACATCCATGCATGGAAGTATACATATTAGATCATATAAATGGAGCACAATCTAAGGTATGTTAACCTAAATCCACACTCATCAATTTTCATCACTTCTTTATGTATCATGGGAATCTGTTGAATTTGAACAAAAAATAAATGAGGGGTATAATAATCCTCATGACACTGCTACTAGAAGACATTCCACGAGAGTGTTGACTCGTCATGAATCCGGGTAACACGACTCCACCAGTTCCCACCAACTCTATGGAAAGGGACAGATGTCATCACAACAACCTGATTAGTCAATGATAGGATAAGCATCAAAACACAGAAATCTAACTCTATAAAATCCTCTACTACCGAGGGATATGGATCCCTATGGAACCTCCATATCCTCCGGGGATGGAACTCACAGAGTGTTAAAAACCAACATGTGTCCCTATACTGGTTGGCTATAATAGTTTATTACTCGATGTTTTGGGGTTTGGCTACCTATACACAAGTAGGAAGAATCTCATGGGTAGTACCCTCTCCTGAGAGCTCATCACTCAAGTGATCATCATCATGATATTCAATAGAATACCTGGTTTGTTGTTTCTACATAAGAATCCTGAAAATTTAATCAATATATACCACGATAAAATGAGAATATAAATATATATATATCGGGAGGATAAATCAATAAGTTTAGTCAAATAATAAATCATATATGATTCAAGTACAATTGGACCCTACAACCAATGTCTCGTTATTTTACGTTGATAGGAAGGTAGTTACGGTTCTAGAAAATGGATATGTCTGATGTCGCACCAACACTAAATTCTTCTGCCTGAAGGGCCTCACCCAAAACACTTCAACATTGTTTCCCTATATTCCATCCAAATAATAATAAGTGGACTATAGAAAAATCCGTCAGAAATATGAAACAAATTTCATAACAATCTATCATAACTAGTTCTGACGGTTCTCGATTCGACATTACCAAAATCCTGCCTCTATAGGCCAGTGGCTGGAGACAGGTGTCAGACAATATATCTAACATGGGGAGGCATATGTCCAATGTTCTAGTATGAACAAAACCAACAATCTCAATGCAAAAAAATTGTGGAGTAAAAAAAGAAACAATATCTAGAGTAAATTCCATACATGAAAAACCTCTATGATATAAAACAGTATGACACTGAAAACTGAAATGTAAACGAGATAAACATGCCCAACCAGAAAGAAGTCCCAACCAAAATAACTAGAAAATTAAAATTCTAAGAGTGCCTACATCCTAATATATAATCTCGAACCACCATACATAGTCCATCAAACTAGTTATCCCAATGATCCTATATAGTCACCACTGGAGTATCTATCATCGGCATGAGACATGACATGTGCAGTAAAAAACCATGCATGGGTGATTATATACAAACCCCATTGGATGACTCAAAACCAAAGAACACTAAACAAGATATTAGGGGAATCCCTCTCATCTCCCATACCATAAAAAGAGATTCAACAGTTCTAGAATTTTATCCTTGATTACTTACATCTAGTGCATCTACCCAGTAATGAAATCCATGTCTAGCAACATATTTCCACTATTCCATACAGTCTTGGGGCCACAATCACTAGATAGATGATCCATGACTTATTATAATAGGAGGGTGCCACTCAGTAAATATCTAGTGGACCGATGACCAATCCCAACGGGATGGTGACACTCGAATAAATGGTATAGGACCCACACCCAAAGGTGATGGAGTGTTCCAATCTAGTAATCATGGACTTGTTCCCTAATAGCACAGGAGAGTGCCACTCAAATAAAAGATAGAAGACCCTATCCATTCACATACAGAGGGATCCACTCTTGATGTAGACGAACCATTTCATGCATCTACAATAGAGATCCACTCATAAATTAGATAAATGAACCATACCTTTCCCAACTAGAGGGTTCCACTCTATTGGTCGACTACTCATCCTCTCTCCTTGCATGAGGGTGCCACTTAGGGAATAGTTAGAGGAACAAGGCCCTATCTCCATAAGATAGCGCCACTGGGTGAATAGGTAGAGGAACCATTCCATGTACCTATAAAAGGGTATCACTATAATAATATACATAAGACCCATTCCATGCCCCACAAGAGGTTTCCACTCTATATATAGGTGCAGGACCCATGCCCAGCAAGAGCTAGATGGTGCCACTCGAAATCTCTATGTGATCCAACCTAATAACATTCATCATTGAGAATATCCTAAATAAGATTAATGCTTGTAATATCATTCATCATATATCAAAATTTAATGCAAGATAAAACATAAAATTCTACTTGAAAAAAAACATGGGATATGCTACTCGCAAACCAATATCTGGGTCGAAATGAATGAGACATCAGATGATGAATTTTAATCAGAAGTAATGTAGGGGTACACTTTGTGTAAGGGGACCCACAAGGCATCTGGTTCCTCTCAATCACCTGGATAGTTTCATAAAAATACACAACACGCTACCCATTAAGTCATACATTGTGTGTAGGTGGACTAGATGGCATGCCTCAGCCACATGTGGTATTTTCGGTGCTTCCCATCCTTGTCCGTATATCCTACTAATGTCTATTCACATCGACACACAACATATTGATAGTTGTTCGTATTATCATGTAATCCTAGAATAATTGGTGGGATGTCATCACATGTGCACCATGATGTTTTTGGGTCCCACACGGTGTGTGATACTGAAAATTCCATGGAAACCCTAGCTCCCTAGTTTTAGGCACTACATTTCGTGAGTTCATCAGATTATATGGCGTTAATGTTTTTCAAAATCTTTATATCTACATTGGAATTAATCATATGACCCCCAAAAATTGGATATCACTTATAAGTCTCTTAAAATCAAATGTCATTTCCGGTATTTGTCCCTTCCAGCCATCTGATGGCTAGAAATTCATTTATATTTGGTCTGTCACATCCTAAATTCACAACATGGGAAATCCATTCTAAACAATCCCCATTTGGATTCTAATAGACAAATAGATCACCCATTACCATTAAATCCACTGTATCCATATGAGATTCAATGTTCTATTCATCGCCTGAGATTTGACCATAAATTTGGGGGTCTTATCATGTTATGCACCACCTAGAAATGTTAAGCCATGATACTTTTTCAATAGTAAAATACTAGAATAATAAAAGTGATAAAACAAAAAAACCTAAATGGTTATTTTCAAAGGTTTCTTATCTAATAAAATCATGCATTGATATCTAGGGAATGAATAAATTCAATAAACTAATAAAACTGGTACATGATCACATTAAATGGATCAATTCAAATGTAGATCAAATAATTACATTGAATTGGATTAATAAATTTAATAAATAGCGGTATAAACCATTAATTGTTGAGTCCTACCTAGTTTTGGATCATTTAACCTCAAAGAATACACATAAAAATATAGAATAGGAATCACATCTTTAATTTCACATTAATATTCCTAGTTCCAAAGGGTCATCATTATTTTATTCTCAATAGAAAATGAAAGGTTAACAAGAGAAATATTGATTCTCATAGGGTTTATCTTTATAAACCTATAGAATCAGTATATTTGGATCTTAATAGAGAATCCAAAAATAGTTTTATTAAATAAATAAATAAAATTATTTATTTATTTCACTAAATGCAACTGCCCATGATGACATTTATCTTAGCACCCCATTCCAGCTTATTTTAGGTCATGAAAATGAATTAAATTGAATTAAAAACTCAACCATGGACTCGTATTTAAAATATATGATTCCTTTTTAGAGTTATCTCATATTATTTAAGAAACTATGTTAATGTAATATAAAATATATTTATTAATTTCAAAAAATTATTCCCCAACACACTGGGCGTCAAAATTTCACGTAGCCTCTTCAGATTCCTCCAAAAATATATATAGAAATATTTCAATATATTCAAAAAAATGGTCTCTAAATTTGTATTCATATTCATTGAAAACATTTTGTTCCACTCTGAGGTAGATAATGAGCAATATGTGAACTATATAAATGTTTTTCTAAATTATCTATCTGCCACAGAATTATGGGAAGATATCAAATTAAAATATTTATTTGTGGAATGTAGACTAATTTTGCAATGTAGTGTCTCAATATGGAGTCAAAAGGGATACATCTAATATATAATCTATAGTACCTTAGTAAACAACCATGAATATGACAGAGATATGTATTTTCCCTAATCTTATAAGATATTATCACCAGTTTGTGTCTGAATTCACTTGGGTTGTGGACACCTTCCTGTAATGAGTAAGAAAAATTAAGAATTTATAAGTATTGATTAGTTTTAGGTTCATTTATAAAACCAAATGGAGAATATTATCAGTTCTTGTGTACTTCAGTTTCCTTAATAAGGTGTGATATTAAAGTGTTTTACGATGTATCCCTTTTAGACCTAAGATATACCATGATACAACATTTAGTATTGATTTTTTATGGGTCTAGGTATTTACATACCCAGGAGTGTAACTATACACAATACGATTTGGAGCTACTAGAGAAGTTTATTTCCATAATGTTTTTGTGAAATTACCCCAAAATTGAGTGATTTTTATTCTTTCACATCCATAAGAGTTTGAAATATATCTCCTCTTGATGTGATCTGAATCTATGATAATGATTGTTGAAGTAGTTTTTTTGAGAATACAATTTCTATATATTCAATGAACTAAAAAAATAAATTAAGTGGAAAACCGCTAAGATGGAATTCATGGGGGTATGTTTCTAAGCACTATGGATATATTTGGAGTGTAATAGAAGAGATATCGGCAGTACATCTAGAGGATTCAAAGGATGGTGTTAGTGGTTACCTATTTTATATGATAATTCATTACTACTTATTGTAGTGAGTATAATTATCTCAATGGGGATGATATGTGGTAAATATGATGTTGGACCATATAACATAGGGTTATTCTCTATTAGGATGGTTAGATAATGGATGAGATCAATTGAAATTCGATGGAAGTCTCAAAATTAAATTTGCAGCACAGTGGGGATTTTGTTTGAGTTACATAGCTAAAATTTAGTGGTCCAACCCTATGTTCCAAAAATTTATAGTTTCAGGTGAAGGTATTTTTGTGGGCCTAGGATATTGTAGTCTATAACAGAGTTTATAGAATGATTTTTATTCTATCAATATGTGAAGGTTGGGCATTGGGTTCCGAGAGGATTTCCATATCTCATGGATATTCTATTATAGAAATGGGAGTAAATATAAATTGATCATATTAATAGTATTCAATGGGTTCATAGATGTCTTAATTCTATTTGGGTAGTTTTGAAAAAACATATGAATTCAATTAATTTTTTGTGATAATAATGTCAAATTTAGTACACGATTTAGCAAAAAAAATAAGGATGATGTTGTAATGTTTCATGGATAATCCATGAATTTCACCTCATATGGAGGATTATTTTTTTTACCTTGAGAGTATATAATGGTTTTAATAATTCCTTCCACTCCCAGTAAAAACATAGCACTTATTTCTACTGAAAAACAAGTAGGATGACTGAGCAATCCATCTTAATGTCGGGAGATATGTTATGAGATTATATCCAATATATTTATGGATCACGGGAGAAGTCATTTCCCATGGAAGAGTTATCCTAAAAAATAGTTTTTTATCTTCCATAGACATAACCCCTTTTAATGTGTTATATGGGATACCTTTTCAACTACTATTGTGTTCGACCATGTATTAGAAATCAGTAATGCATGTCATTACTGTGTTATATAGTACTACTGAGTATATACAACTGGTTCAAGAACATATGTAGGTGATAGAGAAACATCATAATTCAAATGAATATCATATGTATATACCTATAGATTTCAAGGTTATAGAACATATATTATTATGGTTTTCTCACAATCCTTGGTATTTCTGGTTAGGATAGGGGAGTAAGTTATCTCTTTGATTCATTGGACACCATGAGGTGTTGTAGTGCATCAAAAAAGTGGTATTTGGGTTGGTCTATCCTCTATTGTTTCATAAGGATAATGAAATCATGCACATATCATAACTTTTATTTTATCATCACATTTACTCCCATGTAATTACCTATATATTGTAGGATTTTGATGATGGTATGATATTTGTTTTTTAGCAGATCGATATCAAAGATCATCAATAGATTGTGTTATTTTTCAAATTTATTCCATTGGTTCACATTATATTGAGTAATTATGGTCTATAAAAGAGTATGTGGGAAAATTATTCATATATGAGTGCTCGTATCCTTGAGTAGTTTTAATAATCTTTTGTATTTGTTGATTTTATGGATAGATTGCTGTTTTTTAATGAAGTCACTAATTTCTTATCATTAATTATTGATTGATGGAATAATTTTATTTTTTTTGAATCTCTCATGGGAGTTCTTGTGGTTGGAATTTAATTTTATTAATATATTTTATATTTTTGTCCCTAAGGCAAAAAAATTTATTTAATTGGTATCTACCCTAATTTGTCATATCCACTAAACATATTCTCTTTCGTGTTTCCCGTGTAAAGGGTGTTCTGTAAAAGTTCTATTATAAATATGTTGATCGAGAGAATAAACTATATTTGTATATGTGGTTTATGGTGTGAAATATATATTTATAATATGAATGTTTTTAGACTTAGGGGTATTTATGGTATAAATTTTGTTTTTGGATTTGTGTTTTAATGGGGGGATTTTTTTTCAAATTCTTGAGTGTTCTAGTAATTTTGATTCATGTTGTGAAAGGAGGGTTCACAATATCAATAGAGGATTCACGTCATAAATGTATTATATCTAATGGTTACATGAAATTTGGTGGATATTTAATATAACATGTATTAAAGTTATTCACTAACTGAAATTCTTTCCCCCCATGAATTATGGATATATCGGATATTCACATCCTGAATTATCATATCACTCTATGAATGCGTTGTTTCTAGAAAATCAATGAATTATTGTGGACTTTTTATTTCTCTCTTTTCCAAATAATTTTGTGTAAAAAGTTGGTAATAATGGGATTTCATCCATCCATGCCCACCATATATTTCTTTATTGGATTCTAAATGTTTAATTTCACTGATATGAAGTGATTTTCCACCTTTATCCGTTCTATTTCTTCCAATTCATATATCATGAATTCTCCATGGTGGTGATGTTTTTATTAGAGTATTTTTTGGCATCAATTATGATGAGACACTAATATGAATTTAGTTTCTTCAGTATTTAATTGTATGGATTTTATTATATATAATAATGCTCTCCCAATGTATTACATAAATATTTAACAATAGTCTATCAAGGTAGGGGAATCAAGAACTCTATATATATGTGTATAATTGGAATTATCATTCCCCTTAATTTATAAGGTAGTTTAATATAATTTTATTTTTTATTTGTATCACAACATATGAACCAAGAAAATAATTAGAAAACATAAACCTGGTAATAGGGTCATAACGAATTGATGATTAATAAAACATTTTTATCATTCCTCATGGAATTGATGAAATACAGAAACATGATATTGTTATTCCTATCTGTTGTTAGCTATTGATTTTTTGTATTATTTGTAATATAATTGTGCTTAATGGATCATATAATTCATTATGGTAAATAATTGGTTGTTTTATAGGACCAATTATTTGGATGAGTGAGCCCACTTTTTATAAATAGTTATAAGCCTTGGTTATTTAGACTTAGTTTCCCTATGATATTGTATAGTAAAAATTGATACATCTTTATAACTATTATTTAGGTAGTTTGATCCTTGACATGAAAAATTCAGACATGGGATGGTTGATATCTTGGTGAAGCATGGGAAGCATGTGTTTCCACAGAAGGAATGTGATAGGTTTGGAGGTTATATTAGTGTAATATGGTATGTGTCAAATGGCATAGATGGGGTGCAATATATTTTTGGGTTTTGTTAATTTATTAATGGTTGTGGTGTAGTCAATAGATAGAATATGGTATTATTGATGGTTATCATAATGAAGCAGTGGTTGTGGATACCTTTCCACATTTGGAATGACATACGTTTGAGAAATTGTTGATGAATTAGTGGTCAAGTAGTTATTGAATGATATTGAGAATAATGAAAATGAAAATTATCAATAGAAGTAGAAATGAATGATTTTATAAACCTAAATTATGTTTGGTTATTGGTATTTGATATTAGTGGTTGTGGCATAAAATTGTAGCGGATTAATTGATTGAAGAGATGGTCTATGGGTGTGTAGGCCATGTTGGTGCCTAACTGATGAGAACCACTAGGTTGGAATTTTTTTTTGTTTCTTTGATATTATATTCTTATTATTTCTGTTCTCACCCCATAAAAGCTTTATTACATAGTTAATTTCAGAAATTATGGATATTAAGGGTATTACCCTATATCATGATAACTAACATAATGAACAGATAAATTCTTCCTCGTACCTTATCTCCATCATGGAGTGATGTTTTTTTGGTCATCTAAAGGTGTACTAGAAAACCCTACAAGTTATTAGTTTTGATAGAACTATTATGGTATTTTTGCAGGATATAATGGAAGACACTATACGGTATATATGCATAAAATATGGTGAACATGAAGTCCCTATTTTGTACAGATTGATACATGATGTACAGGAAGGCCCTTTCTGGCATATATTGGTATGTGAGGTACTAGATGGCCCTGTGGGGTTTTGGTCTGGTATTTGTGTACAAAGATACCATAAGGGGTATGGATGAGATGATATGTGATTTTGGTGTTATGAGGATATATGGTGGGGTCAATGCATGTATGGTGGTGGGAATAATCATAATTACCTTCATGTTCATGATACACTAATACCCTTAAGAAATTACGAGATTCATATTGTGTTACAACACGTTTGTAGAAGGGATTTGTAGCATCATGATATATTATTTTGGAGCATGAGAATGAAATGTTGAGGGGATGTTTTTATTGAGTTTTTTCTTATACATATTTATATTATACTACTATAATTTGATGTGATATTTGGTGAGTAATCCTTATTGAGGTTGGGGGAATAGTTAACCTTCTCATTTCTTATTATATATGATTTTTATTCAACAAATCATTAGTATTAATATTCCAAATTTTTATAAGAGTTACTATGTATGATCCTATTGAATATATAGGTATTTTTTACCCTATAAATACATATCATATTTCAAGTGTTCCTTTGGAGACTGAGTCAGAAACCACTATTTAGGGTTAGAGTTTGTTAGGAGTCAATTCCATATGATTTCTATATGGTTTGATTTTTTATTTTTATTTTTATATGGATTCCACAATCATTATGGGATATGTGTAACATTACATTAAAATTTATGGAAAATAATTTTTTGGTGGATGAACATCTTTTCTCATGATCTGTTATCAATTTTAGGGTAATTCATTTTTTATGTGATATTTCATAAACCCAGTGCTAGATTCCACCCATGGCCTATTGGTGCCAGGCATTACGGGTAATTTCCTTATTTTATTTTCTAATGGCCATGATGGATGCGTTATTGGGAAGGGTTCATGACTTGAATGATAGTTAATATGAAATAGATCATGAAATAATATTATTAAAGTAATTGAAAATAGTGATCCCATTAGCTAGGATTGTGTTTTCATTATGTTTTACACCATATCACCATAAATTACGCAAAAAGATTTCACACCTCCAAGCTTCTTCACCTAATGAAAGTTTTTAATATAGTTAATAATTATTTGTTCGCGGAACCATAAACATAAAATCTATACTATTATATAATAATAATGATAAGTTACAAGGTGGTCCCACTAAGTACACATTAATTATAGCCTAATTAATTGTTGTTAATTGACCATTTTGAGACCATTAATTAAAGGAATAACTAAAAATTGATTGGTGAAAAAAATAATGTCTATGATTATGGAAAAAATAATACATAATCAAATTGAAAAAATTAATGATAAACATGTAAGGTGGTCAAATTTTAGATATTTTTTTCAAATATTATGTTTCATTTATTTATGAATTGATGAGGTGGGTTAATTAAAATTCCTCCTAAAATAATTTGGCCCAAATAGTTTTTAAATATTAAAACTACCTATTATCATTAAACACATAGGTCCAGAGTAATCTAATAGGACATAGATAAACTGTGAAATATCCAAAGGGGAAAAGTATAATTAAGTCAGATTCTCAAAGTCACATAATCCTCTATCACATGGGGGTTCATCCCTTAATCTTCATTACTCTCAATGGTCCATTAAAGGATAATGATTCAATTTTAAAATAAGTGATATTATCCTAAGACAATGATTTCACTATAAAAAACTAATCATTTATGTGAAATCGTCATCCTATTACTCATTACCCGCCATATAATAAGAAAATACTCACTCATTATGAAGTGGTCGTCCATCATTGATGAAATAATTCACTTCAGTGATGTATGAAACAATATCAAAAAAATAAATAAATAGTCAACAATTGTGTGAAGGATGTATAATATAACTATCATACTATCTTCAATATCGAATAAAAAAGAATGAAATCAACACTCAAATGTTCTCCAAACGTTTTTTAGTCACTCTATGAAGGTATGTATCTAGTAAAAACCCTTCATTATTCTTATTCATTAAAAATAAAATATCAAAAACGAATCCCCTATAAAATTCAACATCATTCAAAAAGTATAAATTCCTTGAAATTACCATTACTCGTTCATAGGTATTTTAGTGTAACACAATAAAATCATAAGTTTTTTCGTCATGTGTTAAATAGATTCATGATGTAATGGAGAGAGATATGGTATTGATGAAACATATACACTCTTTAAATATAGAGTATAACAATTATTATTGTGTGATCATCTAGAATTCTCAACCCTGGATTGTCCATCATGAAAGGACCTTTTGCAAGGCTATATAATATAATGGTTTAAGGGACATAAATTCCATACAACCCAAATCGTGTGGTGCTACTGAGCATCCACCCTCCAATTCATGGATGTTGTGTAATAGTGTAATCTCTACTTGTCTGATTTAGTTTATCTTCATGTTACTACATTATGTTGTGACACTCAAGGCCATAGTGAAATTAACCTAAATTTAAAATCATTATTATTTGTACATTGATTGAGATATAGTGTAGTTATTTGAGTTCATGACTCAAACTATCCCTAACTATGATATAGTAATCCATTAATGTTGTTGGGGTTGAACCTAATATCAACTAAAAAGATTATAATATTACATAGACACAAGTTTTTTCTATATAATACCTTATTTAGAAAAAAAATTCTGTTTATATATTTTAGAACCCTCACTAGGAACTTGTTTCTCACATTATGGTGTATCATGTGCTTTAATATTCAAAATTTATCTGTTAAAGCAGCAAATTGAATCTTTCGTATCTCGATTTACCTTTTGGTGGTCATTATTATCTCATTGTTTTTACTAGGTTTTCACCTTCAATACTCTTTTTGGGTAAAACACATCATTATTCCTAAAATTAATGTTTGTTACATTCCTTTTTCTTTTAAAATCATCACAATTCCTCTAAAATTTTTATTATATGAAAATATACCAATAATTAATGATATATAAAAACCTGAGGAAATATTTGATCAAGATAGGCACATATTTTGTCGAAAAAAAATTTATATTATTTTCTTCTATTATCGCATAATTTTCCCCAATGTATTCTCTTTAAATATATGCATTTCTCTATTCCTTTATTTTCTAACTGATATTCCTTACAATGAATAAATATGTTGAAACCATTTGTATATTAACTCTATACACAAGTTAGAAATCATGTTTATAGAAAAAATTAAAATCCAACTATATTTACACTTATCATAATGTATAACATGAATAAGTAATATAAAAACATTTCATGGAAATTATAAGAATCATATGAAATCAAATATCCCCAAAAAAAGTAATAATTCTTTGATAGGTAGTCGACACCCAATTTTTTAAATAATGAAATGTCTCTATGTCTAACATGAATTTTAGCCTAAACTCCCACTTCTCGTTGTTTAGTACTAAATATTAACCTCTATCCATAAAACATATTACACCTTATATGAATATTGTATAATAAACCTCTAAAATTTATAATATAACACATTAACCAGATAGTGTCAAGGTATAGCTAAAATAAATATCTTATTATATTTGGAATGTCAATCATAAAATTCATATATTATAATTTTAAGAGTCTATTTAAATAGTCTTAAATTAAATAATTAATCAACTCATAAGATATAAAATAACGTTCCCCATTAATGATGGGAATAATGTTAACCAAATGAAAAAATATTTAATTTACATATGATATTAAAATTTATAAACAGTGAATAATTAAATAAATTTTAAACACTCTCTAATTTAGGAATGACCTTATGGGAATTAAATGAAAAATATATATTAATATTTAATTTTTATTATAATAGAAACATTTTAACTTCATTAATCTACATGTAATTTAGCACTAACACCATCATATTCATAATTTACAAATCATTTTATATCAAAAAAAATAATATCAAAAATGTTTTATTTAGATGAAAAATATAAATAATAAAATAGACATTTCATATTTTTTGAAAAATAATCCATCTTAATCAAATGTTGTGCATTTCGTTTTATTTAAACAATGATTAAATAAAACAAAACTCATTTTGAATTTTTTTAATTTATTTTCCAAAAAAATCATTTTAAATATAAATAGTTAATATTTTTATTTATGAATACCTGATATGTAAATGAAAAGATTTATATATTGCCTTATTTTGTAATTAATAAATACTTCATAAAATAAATACCATCAAGATTCTCCTTAAAAATACATCATCTATAACTCTTAATTTTTAAATGGTTTTAACCGCTCCCACCCACCCACCCATGTAGATTCAATTTTGATTCAGTTCTGGGAGATTTTGGGATGAAATTTTGATGTGATGGTGATGTGAGCATGGTTGATTTTGGGTTCCTTTATGTGGATTTGATCAAATAGGTGACTTCTATCAAATTTTTATTGAGTGTAGATTTATTCATAATTGATTTAGTTAGAGAACTATATAACTCCAATGTTTAATTGTAAATTAGGAAATATATTTCAAAATTAGTTTTTAGGTAGTGTATTATCCTTTTATTGGTTGTTATACGCATATCTTTTTAACCTAATAAGTGATTACACAACATAAATCTAGTAATTGTGTGTAAACTAATGGAAGGGACCCGAAACAACTTTACTGTTATTCTTCAAATTGATGAAATATGGAAGAATTATGTGGTTATTCTTAGATATTATGAGATATTAGTTTTATGAATTCAATAAAAGGGGATTATGAATAGTGAATCATATTTTTCAATATCTAAAAAATAGTTGTTGGAAAATATAATTGTTTGGGGATGAGTGAGGAAACTTTTTTATAATAGTTAAGATGTATTGGTCCTTCCACCATAGTTTCCCTATTGTATATTTTAATAACTATAATTTATACCTAACAATAATTATCTATGATATTAGATACATTTCTAAATTGTGAATACTCATCATGGTATAAATATTAGTATAGTAAGGGAAGAAATAGTTTCCATAGATTGAACATGATAAGTTTTCAGGTCATATTTTTGAAGCAATGGTTATGGTAGATTACAAGGATTTTAAGAGATATGATTTCAGTTTATAATATTTCACAAAGGGTTGTGGTATATTCCTTGTATAGAATAGGATTGGATTATGGGTTATATTGTTGTCCTAGGGGATGAGGATACCTTTACATGGATAGAAAGAGGAACATTTTGGTCATTGAGGATGTGGTAGTTGTCAGTTTTTTGTGGAATATGATTTGGAATAATTATATGAGAACCCTTGAATTGAATAAAAACTTAGTTATTTTATAATCCTAAATGATGGTTGGTTGTGGGTAGAAGATGTAATTTCTTGTGGCACAAGAAGGTGTTGGATTAGTTTATGGGGGAGTTGTTCCAAGAGTGTGTGGACCTTATTTGAGAATGATTTATATGAATCTATTGGTTGTTCTTGTGTATGACTTATTTGATAGTAATTTCATCTGATTTCAAATCTCACCCCACCCATGTTGAATAGAGGGACCGATTCCCATATACTATGTTTATTCCCCAAAATCCTTGTTAGTAATGGAATGAATGGAAATATTCTCTATCCTCCCTGTTCTCTTTTCTAGGCATGATGTTTGGTGGGACCTCTAAGGCCATACTAGAAGACCCTACTAGGTATTAGTTTTCATAAACCCTACATGGTATTTTTATTGGGAATATTAGATAACCCTAAATGGTATATATAGATAGTGTATGGTTCGCATGAAGACCCTACATGGTACATAGTGGTACTCAACGTACTAGAATACACTATAAGAGTTTTTTGGTATTTAACATACAAGAAGACACTATAAAAAACTAGTGAATTGGACTACTTTTAGTTGAATTGATTAGATGAGACACAATGTTTTTGTTATATGGATATTTGATGGGGGTCATTCAAGGATGAATTTGGTATTGGGGTTGATGTACTTAATGAAAATTATACCTTACTACCATGGATAAATTCTAGGATACATATTGTTCTTCAATGTGACTACTGAAGGTATTGTGAGCATTGGTGCATTCGTTGTTGTGGTGTGATGGTGAGAAATATTTGGGGAAAGTGGTTATGGTGTAACTTTTTATACATAATTATGTTATAATACTATAATTCGATGTGTTATTATGGGATTGGTCCTTAGTGAGGTTGGGGAATTAATTTACATTGTATGTGTTTGTTGTTTCTTCTTTTTATTCATTGAAACAGTATTGTTATTTTTTACATTTTCATGTGTTGTAATGAGTAGGATCCAAAAGAGTATATAAGTTATTCTTTTCCAATATATATATATCAAGGTTTATTATGATAGATTTGGAGAGCGATGTAGACATCACTAGTTAGGGTTGTAGTATCTTAGGACTATTTAACACATGATTTATGTATTGTTTTATTTTCGATATTTTCTTCTTCCATTGATTCCAAAAGCTGATGGGATATGGGTATCATTACTTATATATTTATGTATTATAAGTTGTTTTTGAATTTTTATCTTATCTCTTAATAATCTATCCAAATTCTTGTTAAATGCCTCTCAAATGTGTGATATGATACCTCTAATACTAGTTTCCACCATGTTCCATATTGGGGAAGATCATTAAATGACATTATCTTATTTTGTTTACTACTAATCCATGATGGGTAGAGGAAGGGGTCTAAACATGAATGGAAAAATATATAATATAGGAAAAATATTATTACTATTATATAATGTAAAATATTGTACCTATCCACTATGAATGAGTTTTACATCTATTTCATTATTTTGTCCCCAGAAATGGTGCAAAAAAATGACACACCTCAACGAATCATCACCTCTTGTATGTGTTTGTATGATTTTAGAACTAGTAATTCATGGAATACTAATCACCAAAACCATAATATATAAAATATAAATGGTAAGTTATATTTTTTTTCCATTGAGTACATTGGGAACCAAAACTAATCATTTTTTCATAATTGTTCATTTTGATAATTTTAGTTTAATGAATTAATAAAAAATTATTTGGAATGAAAACCTGGTTGATAATAATATTTTATAAGATTACACAACCAAATTGTAAAAAAACATTATGTTGATCATATATTGTGGATCAATTTTATGTGAGTATTTTAATATTGTTTATATATATATATATATCCTTGTTAATTAATACGGGTGGTTATTACAGAACCACATGAAGTAATTTGACCCACATGGTTAGTAATGATTAAAACTAAATATTTTCGTTCAACAGTAATAGTAAGAGTAATATAACAAGACCTAGATTCATTATGATGTATCATAAGGGGAAAATGTGACTTAAGGTTGGATTATGAAATCCCATACTCCTCTATAACATTGGGCTTGGTCCCTTAATCAGCATCACTCTCATTGGGAAAGTAATGGATAAGGATTTTATTTTTCTATGAGAGATATTAACCTATATCGTGTATTCACAATTCTAATTAATCATTTACATTAAATCCTAATACTATTACTCTATATCCACCATAAAACAACAATCTAATAAATCATTATGTAATTTTGATTCATCAAGGATGAAATAATGTTCTCTATTGATGGAAGGAAAAACTCATAGAAAGATAGACCAAATTGATCATAGTGGTAAAGACACAAAATATAACTATAATACACAATTCAATATCTAATCTACATGTTTGAAATAAAAAGATTAATGTTATCCAATAATGATTGAGTTGATATGTCCCTAGAAAAACCTCATCTCTATTCTTACTCTCCCATAATCAAATTTCAAAATTTAGCTCCATACAAAGATCAAAATCAGGAAAAATATACAAACCTGGAATGTACCATGAGTCGTCCATATGGATTGTGATGTGAAATATTAAATTAATAGGTTTTTTCAATGAATTTATGGGCTTCATGATTTAATAGTAAATATTTATAGTAGAAATGTAAAATAAGTATTCTTTTAATCTAGATGGTAAATAATATTATAGTGTAATCATATAGATTTTTTAGCATTAGGTTAACTACCTTTATAAAAAAATTTAGTGGGATTTGTTGTATAGTCAGTTCTATGACTTGTATGGAATCTACTTCAAATCTTATGTATCTACCAATTTTGAACCCTCTATATCATGGAAGTTGTGTAATATGGTAACCACTACTTGCCTTTTTTAGTTTATTCTGATATTAAAACAGTTGTGTATGATTGTCCAGACTATAGTGAAACAACACTAAATTTTGAATCATGTTTATTCCTATATATATTAAACTATACTACCTTTATTGGAGTTCACAATATAATATAACCCAATTGAGATATAGTAATGAATTATGGGTGTTGACGATGAAACATTTTTAACTAAAAAGTGAATAATCAAAGAAACACATATCTTTTTCCCCATGAAAATGTTATATATATACCACCAATTATCATAAAATATGTTATAACCTGCATTGACAAATGTTTTTAACATTATGGTGTACCATTTCCTTCAATATTCTAAATTAATCTCATGCAGCTAAAATTGAATCAGCTTCACCATGAATTACAGTTTGTAGATAATGATTGTATCATATTTTCTCTTGGATTTCAGCACCCACACTCCAAATGGTTGATCAATATCAAAATTCAATAGATTAAGAGGTGTTTCATTCTTTTTTATTTTTTAATTCATCATCATTACCATAAATTTATCCTTTTGTTAAAATATATAAAAATTATTTAAATATTTGAACATGAGGATTTATTAATAAATTCAAGAACATAGGTCATACAAAAAGTGATTGAATTATTTTGTTTCATCATATCACAACATTCTCTCACATATTCCCCTTTCATGTATTCATTTTAATAATTTTTTAGTTTTGAATTGATATTCCTTTCATCAATTCAATATATTGAAACCATATTGATATTAACTATATACACAACTCGGATATCATGTTACCATCACAAATCAAAATCTAACTATATTTGCACAAATCAAAATTCATCACAACAATAATAGATGTAAATCCATTTCATGTAAAGTCTTATAATGATATGAATTGGAATATTAAATTTTTAGTAATAAAATAATGATAGGTTGCCAACCAAAATTTTCTAGATAGAGCCTACGCTACAAAGACAATGACCAGTCATACCCAAAGTTCCACTAACCACTATTTAATAGTTATGATTTATGTCAATTCCATCATATCTCTAGATCATAAAAGGAATATACTATAATAAACCTCAAAATTAAGTCACATAACTCATTAACATTACAATATCAAGGTAGAAGGAAATTAAATCAATTATTATACCAGGAATGTCACTCATTAAATTATTGAATGATATTTTGAGAAAAAACATTTAAACACTTTTTACAAGAATCATTTATTAATTAATAGAATAAAAATCTATAATTGTTATTAATGTAGGGAATAATACCAAAAAATTGAACAATTCATGAATTTATATATGCGAAAATCAGTTTTTAACAATTCATAATTAATGAAATTGTAAACACAATAATTTTTTAAACCACTTATGGGTTATAAATAAGAAAATAATAGGTATTTTAATTTCATATTTATTATAATATGGAAACTTTAACATTAATAATTTAGATAAAAATTAATATTCACTCTTTTATAATCATTATTTTAATGTAATTTTATATGAATTCATTTATATTTCAAAATAAGAAGTATTTATTAAATTATTTATAATAATATAAATATTTCATAGTTTATGTAAACACTTTTATATTAGTTCAATTATATAAATTTTTTATTCAAACAAGGATTGAATCAATAAAAACTCATTTTGAAACATTTTAAATGATTTTACAAATAAATCCTCTTAAATATAGATATTTACTATTCCCATTTATAAATAATTCATAAATAAATAAAATCTTCAATACTTTTCTTTATTTTTTAATCAATAAAAATTTTATAAATTTTTAATCATCTAAATCTTTCTTACAACTTGATCATCAAAAATAATTAATTTTTGGTATAGTTTAAACCTCATCCCACCCACGCATATTATAATTAGACCCTTTGAGGATTTAAAAATTATGGTTTGGGAAATTTTAACAAAAATAAATCTTTAATGTTTTAAAAATTTTCAAATACTTATATATTTACCATGATGTGGTTATTTTAAGGTTGTAATGTTGTATCCATAAGAAAAACATGATCAATATCTATATAAACCACTATGTGGTTTATCCGAAAAAAGATTATTAATAACGTAAAAACCATAACTATTTTTCCCTAATTTTCAAACCAAATTTTTACATGGTCACCTTAATGAGTATAATAAAAGAACAAAAAAAATAAATTATATAATTAAACACAAAGAATAGAATTCCACAAAAAATTCCACTAATAGATCCTTTATCACATTCCAAACTCCTTATGAAAAACAGTCACAGTGGACCATAATTGGGTTTAATTTGATGGGTCATCTGAAAATATAATATGGGAATATGAATAGAAAATGGATAAAATATACCATAAAAAAACATCCAAATAAAAAAACAAGATTAAAAAATAATCCCGTGAATATAGTGAAAGAATCACTGAATTTTCCTAGAAATGTTCATTGATCCCACCGTAACCACCATCATGATTAACTAAAGATGGGGTATTTAATGATTATATATGTATAAAAATAATTATATAAAATGAATGTGAATAACAAATAGATTAATAAAAAAACTAGAAAAAGAATAATTATAGAAGAGATGAATGATAAAAAAACATATTCATGATACCCAAAGGACCAAAAAAGAACCTAAAAGATAAAAATATGACTAAATATAGATAGTTGATTCTATCTTCCTCTTGATGGATTCATGGGAGAAACATAATCATTGTTAACCACGGGAATTAATGACTAGAAAAGTGTGGTTCCATCACCATCACATTATAATATTTTCACCAGTAAACTATAATTTAGTCCAAATATATTTGGATGTTTTAGTTTATGATAAAATATTTTTAATATATTTTTAATAAAAAATTGTGTTTATTAATAAAAATCAAAAAACCAATACATTTTTTCTATAATACAATATCATTGCATTAAATAATCAAATTAATGATGGATAATTTATAAAGAACATGATATATATCTGGAAATATAATTTTTTGTATTCTCTTAATTCATTTTTAAAAATTAATTCAATCAAGATTGAAGTCACCCTAAAAACACTATATGGTATTATTAATGAGAAAATATTTCTTAATTCATTTGAAAAAAAACCCAATTTTTCCATAATATCTATCCAATCATTTTCAGTGAGATAAAGAAATGAAGAATGATGTACTTTTCCTTTGTTGATGTAGAATACACGAGATTTTACACACAACCTTGATGAAGATACAGAATAATTACACAATATAATCTATCCTATATGGGTATCCATAGGTTTAAGAATATCCTAGTACTTGGGTGGGATCTCATCTTTTTAATGAGGTTAACGAGAAATATAATGTCACATGCATGATTTTATTTTGAGGTATTCCTTTGTTTGTTTTTTGTCTAAAATTTATCCCCCCATTCCCATTTGTGTTTTTAAATAAAAAATGGGAATTTTAGGGATTTGAATTATATGGATCATTTTTTCAACACGATTAGGGGAATCCATGCACCCTCATTTAGGATAGAATGTTTGAAAATACCATTTATGATAGTGGTGATCATAGGGTTTCTGCATGGTTTGGAAAACCATGTTTGAAAAACATGTTGAATATCCTCAATGATAGTGACATATAAACGGTTTTTTTAAAGGTTCACAAACCATGTGACTTGTCCATGTCATTAAAAATAGTAAAATACCTTTTTACCCACTTCAATTTAAACCCAAAATATCTTTTATTCCACCCCAGTCAGGATTTTAAACCATGGGATCCTATTATATGTTTTTTATACTTATTGATCATTGATCATTATGTGGTTTTGGTTTGTTGAAATCAATAAATCATCAAGTAAGTCTGTTTTATCATGATTTATTCCCTCTTCTAGGGTTCCTCTTCCCCACTTATGTTTGAATTTCCCATTGGAGTGTTCGACCTAAAGAGGGGATAATCTTGTGTTTTTGGTTAAAACCATGATAGATATTGTTTTAGCATTCCATTAGAGGGTATTATAATGGCTTAGTTCTGTTTTCTCATTGATATCTTGAAGTTTCAATATGCAAGGTTAGTTTTTCTATTCTTTCCCACAATTAAAGGATTGTAATATACTATCATGGATACTTAAATGTGTTCTATGAATTTTTTTTTGTTTGAAATATGTTTTTGGGAGGGTTTTGAGATCCAAATGTGATATAAATGTATTTTCTAAAGGAACTTTTATAGGTTTCATGTGTGTTCAATTTTGGTGTTTTTTTATGTTTTAGGACTACTGTGATAGGTGAGAAATGTGTTTTAAATGAAAATTAAATGTGAAAATGTGTTCGATGTGTATTTTCTTGGGGAAATGGGTTTTAGTTTCATGTTGGATATTTTTTTCACCATAAATGAGTCTTCTATTTATAAAAGTGGTTGAAAACATGTTATAAAATGGTTTTGATGTGAATATATATTTGAAAGGGGCGTTGACCATAGAAATGGTCAGTTCCATAAGTGTTCTTCATGTGGTGTTTTAAAATGGGTTTAATAAATGGTTTACGTGGTGTGACCTATATTTATAAATGATTTGGTTGTGTGTTAAATGGAAAGTGGTTTACTTTTTGGAAAATGGAGGTTTCCATATGTTTTTTTATCATTAGATCAATGTGAAAATGTGAAAATGTTCATGTTGTGACTTCCATATTTTCTTTTAATACTTGTAATGTGTATGTTAAATTAATAATTTATGTAACTAGTACGCTAGTTGATTTGGAAGTGTCTATAGTGTGGATTCATCTAGTGGGATTGATGTTATAACACTATATAAACATGTGATTTGATTGGATAGAACAAGATATTTAGGATAGGGTCCCCTCTATAGAATCATGCATGGGAATTGTTTTGCTATTGAATTATTAATTTGAGACCACTTGATCTTTTTTATGGGATCCCTTCTAGTTGAACGTACATGAGAATGTTGTTGGAAGTTGAGTTTGAAGATTTTGATCCCTCGTGTACGAGGTTCATGGGGGCCCATATGTGAAGGTTACCTATATTAGATTACCCATGATTCTCTTTTATGGCATGATACCTATGTTATGTGTGGATATTATTCATTATATAAGAATCCTTGTGTAAACTAATGTTTCATACAAGCTTATTTATGAAAATGGTTTTCCTTAAAAAGTGTTTCCTATGATGTTTTTCAGTGAACTGTTCCAATGGAAATGTTTTAAATATTATTTTCGAAATTTGCATGATTATTTTTCATATAATTTTATATAATGAAATATTTATTTTTGGTGGAATTCTACTAGTCCTTAATTCACACCATACATACACCGTCGTGGTATATAGACGTTGTTATGTACGAACAAGGTAAAAGAATTATGTGTCTTGGTGGTGATGGTGGATCTTTTTACTAGTGTTAAACTTCATATAGGTGTTGGTGGTAGTGTCTTGAGGGTTATTTACCTATGGTTACATAGAGGTTTTTAGGATAGATTTGCTGTTTCCATTCTATTGTATTTCTTTTTTTATTAATGTTGTAAAATATTGAATCTAGAAATTGTTCTACCTAATTTGGTTGTGATTATCAGTTATGTGATGTTTAATACTATTGGTTATTTTTTTTTATATTTCAATGGTTGAAATCATTCACAAAGTTCTATTTTTATTTCCATGTACTAGTTTCCAACATATGCGTATTTGGAACATCATTCGTGCCAAGCTATGGACTGGGTTGGGTGTTAGGTTTTGATGAAACTTCAGCTTGGTTCATGAAAAAATAACATCAGAGCCAGTCAAACTCATTTGGGTAAAGTTATTTGGGATGAGTTTTGATATACCATATATAGGAATATTGGGGTTTGAGGTTCTAGTTATTGGTGGGTTTCATGGCCAACAAACCTCGTGATAGGACTCGAGTCACCATGTGATGTTGGGAATCGGTTTGACTTCTCCTCCCAGTGAGACATATATGTTGAAAATTTATATGGAAAATGGGAGGGGAAGGAGTGTTTTTATTAGTCTTTTTATTGTGATTTATTTAGTAATCTTTTGTTTTATGGAATCCGCGGTATTTTGTTTTGTTGCTGGGAATTATTAGAATGATTTTATGGTTGGTTTTCAAGATGTTATTTCTTATTGTATCAAGATACATCCATGGATTATTCCTATATGATTTGGGAAGTGGCTAAAGTTAGTTCTCCCAAACCAATTAATTAGAGGCTAGTGCATGTAGTGGTTTGGGTTGTCTAATATTTGGGTCAAGGAGTGGGTGATACCCTTGCTCCATCTATAGAATCCAAACTAGAACCTGGAAAAGATTAATCTTATGTGTACCTCATGAACAGGCCTCCATAATTCCGAGTAGCACGAATCCCTATAAAGGGTAGTAGTGGCTTGAGAAAATAGAGATTATGTTCAAGTTACTTGAAACTCTTGAGGTGTTCAAGGTAAAGTGTGCTTCGTTTTTGTTGGAAGGATCCAATCAGATGTGGTGGGACTTGGTGGTTCATGTTATATATCATTAGAATATGGGTTGGAATGAGTTTATGTTGATTTTCAACAAGTAGTACCATCCTAATATTTTGTATTTTCCTAGGTCCTATGAGTTTTTTGATCATATCTAGGGTGATCCAACTATGATGTAATTTTAAAAAGGAATAGAAGAGCTAGTTCATATGAACCTAATGTCATTTCCCATGAGAAGATATAGTCTCATAAGTTTCAGATGGGATTCCAATAATAAATATATTATAAAATATTATTGTTCAAGTTAAAGAATTATGATGAGTTGTTCAATCATTCCATAATGGTAGAAATTGATCTTCATTGAAATCATAGTGTCTCTAAATTTGTGTCATTAATGGTAAGTGGTAGTTCTTCTGAGAAAAAGAAGAATCAGTATGAGAAGGTGAATAACGGGAGTGGTAGTTCAGTCCATCGTTCCATGATTTCTTCATTTATGGATTTTGATGCTGGGTCAGTTGTGTTCCCTCAGTGTGGGATGGAATAGCACATCTGATCTTCATTTTCTTCATCAACTAGGCCTTTTCACCTATACTAAGCTATGGGGCACTGGAAACAATTTTTTAAAGTGGTGTGACTATATTAAAGTAGTGTTGGACCTATTGCTTCTAAAGGTATGCCATCCCAGTCAGAACCATCCGGGATAGTGGGTTCTCGGTTCAGAGGTTGTGGATGAAGTTATTGATCATCTTATGGGTAGAGTTAGTTCAAGGAATATATACAGTTCCATGGTCATTCTAAGGATTTAGAATATATTTGGAAACATCATATAGTGGATCAAGCACCATTGGAATCTTATGAAGGGCATGTGACAGTTCAAGGTATAGTTCTTATTGATTTTTCTTTAATTGTTTCTCATTTTTATTCTGGTGATTGATTTTCTTTTGTATCATATTTTCATTTGAATATGTAAAATATTCCAATAGATCTTGTGCCATATGTGATGGATTAGGTAAGGCTTCTTGGTAAGAAGAGAGTGTAGGGATTCAGGTGTCGGTCATGTGCACTCATTATATCAGGGGTTAAGATAAAATGTGGTTTTATTTTTTGGGAAATTAATATCATTGATGTAATCCTTGGTATAGATTTGATGGTTCATTTTCAGTCGTACATCAATTTCTATAGGCTTCAAGTGAGTTTTGCGGCACTAGATGGAAGTACCCATGTTTTTCAAGGTGAAAGGGAACCTCGATCAGGAAATGCCGGACCTACCCTTCCATAATTTGGAAAAAATTATTAGATCTCTTCTCTCTCATCAAGGGATAATTATGGTTCTCTTGAGGGTGGATTACCTCCAATGGTGGTTTATTTTTCAATGGTTTTTCAAGAGGATTTATCGAGCTTTCCTTCTGACCGAGAGGTTTAGTTCTCCATTGATTTGGCATCAGGGACACAACTGATATCTCTCTCCTGGCACTATATGACCCCCACTAAGTTGAGGTAATTAAATCTACAACTATATGATTTCGAATCCAAGTTATTCCTTCTCTCGGGCACCTCAAATTGGGATTCCCTAGTTTTGTTTGTGAAAAGGCTGATGGATCTCTACATTTTTTTATTGAATACCAAATTCTAAATAAATTAACAATTAAGAAAATTTATTATTTTACCAAATTGATCACCTCTTTTATCATCTTAAGGGGTAATATGGTTTTCCAAGATCAAATTTTGTTATGTTTATCATATATTCATCATTATAAAGGCAGATGTTCTAACAATATCCTTTAAAATAAGTTATAATCATTTTGAGTATTTGTTAATGATTTTGGATTGATGAAATCTCCAATGATCATTATCGCACTCCGGAACTGGGTGTTCAACCAATATCTTGATTCCTTTCTTGTGGTATTTTTGGATGACCTCTTTGTATATTATGAAATTGAGAAGGAGTATAAGTGACATCTGAGAATTTTTATGGGTACCCTTTAGGATCATTGTCTCTTTGAAAATTTTCCAAAGTGAACCTTCTGTATTCATGAGGTGATTATTTTGGTAATGTGATCTCAGATTATGGGATTTTGATTGAACCTATTAATATCAGAGAAGTTATTTCATTGTAACAGCCAAAGAATGTGATTGAAATCAAACACTTTTTTGGAAAGGACAGGGTATTAAAACCGATTTATTCATGATTTCTCTTTAATTTATTCATCTATCAAATAAAATACTCATAATGGAGTAGAGTTTGAATAGATTCTATATTGTCAGACATACATTGATGAGTTAAATTGATGGTTGACCACAACCCATTTTTTTATCATTCCAAAATTATAAAAGGGATATGTGGTCTATTGTGATGATTTAGGTATGAGTATTGGTTGTGTGCAGGGGATGGATGTTCATGTGGTTGATTATAGTTCTATATATCTCCAACTATATGAACAATATTACCGTTCTCATTATATAGATGTAGTGTCGGTGATTCTTGACATAATACATGGCACCATTATAGTTTTTTGGGAAGAATTGTAGTTTATCTGGATAATAAAAATTTGAATTAAATTTTCTCCGAGAAAGATCTATATTTGAGGAAGCATCATTGGGTTGAGTACCATTAAGGAATTGACATTGATATAGTCTATACCCAATGTATATTTAATTTGATGGTAGATTATCAGAGTATGAAGGTTCTAGTTTGAGAGTTGAAATGGTCTAGTAATGAGTGGTTTTTTATGGGTCTTTTGGATCAGATGCATTTTGAGACCAATGAACTTAATTGAAGTTTGTTCTTGGCCAGTGTTCCTCTAAAACCTTCACTTTTAGAGTTTATTAAGCAAGAAGAACTAATTAATGACCAATTCCAATGTTCTATAAATTAATTAAATTGTATGGATTTTTCATTTGAGTTTTCATTGTCTTAGGAAGGAGTTTTATTCTTCAAGGGATGTTTTGTTGTTCCATTTTTGTTGAGGAAGGTGGTGATGAACGATAACCACCAGTATCACTATGACATTCATCATGGTGATACCAATATGTTCTATGATGTTTGTTGGCCATTTTGGTGGTCGGATATGAGGTGAGATGTATCTTACTTTGTATCGTGAGGTTAAATGTGTCTATTGGTTAAACAAGATCACCAATGTTCTTCCGATTTACATTAGCCACTACATATTGCAACATTTACTTAGGATGAGATCTGAAATGGATTTCGTCATTGGATTACCTCATACACCCCAAGGAAGGAATTGCATTGGGGTGGTGATTGACCGTCTGAAAAAATTAGACAATTTCATCCCAATCATGGATTCATCCAAAGGGGATGAGTTGGTTGGTTGTATGTTAAGTAGAATGTTAGGACTCATGGTGTTCCATCGAATTTTTTTTTTGATTGGTACCCCCATTTTACCATAATTCTTTAGGATGGCCATAAAAGGTCAATGGGGTCATGGGTCATAATGAGTTAGGCATACCACCCTCAAACGTATGGTCATACTGAGCAGGGGATTCATATTTTGGAAGATATTCTATGGGAATTCTTGTACAATTTTTATAGGATCACGGGATGTCAATTTGGTATTATTCTAGTTTGAATTCAATAATATTTCCAAATCCTCTATTTTAATGGATCATTTTGTGGCTATTTATGGTTGGTTAGGTCAGCCTTCTTTATGTTGGGATGAGGGGGATGAGATTTTGTTGTTGGGATTGAGCCTCATGAAAGAAACTTTTGATAAAGTTAAGCTAATCATGAAACATTTTTTAATTGCACATAGTCAGTAAAAATATTATTCTTATTAGAGGTACTAATCTTTTCAATTTTATTTTTGTGAATGAGAGTTCCAAAAAGTGGCACCTCGCTAGAGTCATTATCATTTGGATAATCAAGGGAATAAAACACCGATGTATTTCAGACAATTTTTGATTATCAGGAGAATTGGTAAGGTGGAATATAGGTTATGTTTGGTAACTCAGTTCACATCTATTCATGATGTATTTTATTTCTATCAATTAAAAATTTATAACCCAGTTCTGACTCATGTGTTGAATTGATAAGAGTTGTAATTGGATATTGATTTGTCAATGTTTAAGTTACCAGGGAATATTTTTTATTATAAGTTATAATTTCATCATGTAAATTATAATTAGATGGTCCTAATTCTATAGAATCATGGTAATTTTGTGCATGGTATAAGGGAGTGGAATTCTTGGTGTAAGGATGACTATCCATTTTTGTTCTCTGATCACTTTTTTAGTTGTCTTTCTAAGTGCAAGAAGTTCTCATTATGGGGAAAATTGTCACATTCATCACTTTATTTTGATCTGATACTTTATTTATTTTCAGTCTAGCATTTATTCCTCGGGATATATTTTTTTTTGTGTAAAATTGAGATTTTGTTCTTGGTAGTTAGTGGATCATGGTTGGTGCATGTTTAGGGTAAACTCTACACCCTCCTCTTGGTATGTGTGCGGCCAAATCCTATTTTGGACTGTGGTGGCAGCACTATTGGTGCACATTCCAGAAAAACAAGCATCCAAACATGCAACTTGTCCTCTTGGAAATTGAGGGTTGAAAAATTGTGGCATGGTTTGGAGAGTCCTAAAACATTCCCATTCCAAAAAAAAGTAGAAGATTACATTTCCACCATCTTAAATTTTATCCCAAAATCTCTCTAGTCCACCCCATTCTGGATTCTCAGCCATGATAGCCTCCTAGATGTTTTTTATTACCCCTTGATAATTAATCCTTGGGTGGTTTGGTGTTGGGACCTCAAGGAATAATCAGGTAATTAACTTTTCATATAATTTATCCCTTTCTCTAGGCTTTCCCTTCCCTCCTTGAGTTAATATTTTCTAGTGGGTTGTTTACCTAAATAGGGGTTGATCTAGATTTTTTGGGAAAAATCATGATGGGGATTATTGGATATTGCCTTTATAAGGTCTTTTGGTGTTACACATGTTTTTTAAACAAATTTCATGAAGTTTTATAGTTTGAAGTAGGTGGTACCATACTCTCACATTGTAAGATGATTTTGATATGCATTCTTAGTCGCTTTATATGTTATATGAATTAATTATGTGGTGAAAAATATGTTTTGGAAGGGTTTTAAGTTGTAAATATAAGGGAACAACCATTTCTAAAGTTAAACATTTATGCTACATGTGTGTTCTATTGTGTTGTTTATGGATGTGGATTTTCCATGGGAAATGGGTTTTTGTTACATGTTGGCTATTTTTTTGAGCATCTCAAATGTTTCATTGACTTTTGAATTAATTTAAATCATGTTTTAAACTGGTTTTTAGAATAATATGACTTTTAATGGGGATTTCACAATAGAAATGGATGGATTCCATATGTGTTCTTATTGTGGTGTATACATATAGCTTTCATAAATGGTGAAAGTTGTAAAAAAATTTATAATGAATTTTGTCTGTATGAAATTTAATATTGTTTTTATGGAAAATAGTGGTTTCCATGTGAGTTTTTTATCATTGTAAGGATGTGAAAAATGAGAAAATGTGAATACAGTGATTTCCTTGTGTACTTGGGATGATTGGAATGTTTATATGAATGTGACTATTAATGTGATATATGAATTTGAATTTGATAACCAATGGAAACCTAGATATCTAGGTCAATAAACTAGAACTAGTATTCTAGTTTATTTATACATGGCCGATGCACAAATTTATCTAGCAGGATTGACACTACAACAGTATCTAAACATATGATATGATCAGCAATCACATGATCTTTGGGATGAGATCCCCTATAATAGATCTTGTTTGGGAACAATTTTGGTTTTTGATAATGAATAGGACACAACTAGATCTTTTGGATGGGATATATTCTAGTGGATTATTCATGGGAACAATATTGGTAGTTGAGTTTGTGGATTTTGATCACCGAGGTATGAGGTTAATAAAGTCCCACTTGTGCAAGATTCTTATAGGTTTTTAATCGTTGTTCACTCTTGTTACATGATTCCTATACGATGTGGTGGAATCTATCATTATATGGTGACCTTAAAAACATTTATATTTCACGAAATGTAATTTGGGATTTTTTTTGATAAAAGTACTTCCTAAGGACATTTTCACTGAAACAATTTTTGGAAATGATTCAAATGTTACTATGAAAATCGACATGGTTATTTTATCATGATTTTATAGTATGGAATAATTATTTTGGGTGGCATCCTATTGGAGAATGTCCCATATTCTACATTAACATTTTGGTGTATGTAGATATTATTATTTATTACCTAGGTAATGAAATTATGAGACATAGTGGTGATGGTGGATTTGATTTCTAGTGTTCCACTTCGTGAAGGTATTTCTGGTGGTGTCTTGAGGGTGATGCTCCTCTGGTTACGTGGTGGTTTTTGGGATATTTTTTTCCAATTCTATTTTAATGATTTTGGTTTTGATTAATATTGTAAAACATTGAATTTAAAAATTATTTTACATTTTACTGTTAAGATTATCATTTATGTGATTTTTATTATTGTTGGTTATTTGGGATTACTTTAATGGGATAATTCATTCCCAATGTTCTTTTTCGATACCCAGACACTAGTTTCTGGCCCATGGGGATTAGGAACACCCTACATGACATGCCATAAACTAGGATGGTTATCGAGTAGGACAAAAATTGTGCATGGTTTGTGAAAGATAACGATAGAAAGGGAATTAATTTGAGGAGTTTCATAGTATTCATATGTTTATAGGTCATAAATTATGAGAATATTTTTATATCCATAAAACGAAACTCCTCTAATTATATTGAACCAACAATAATTAATGAAATATTTTATAAATATTTCCCATGTCACATCTTTTATAACTCTTGGATCCTTATTTTTTACTTAGTTTTTAATATTAAAATAATTATTTTGGATGTTAAATTTCCAATTATAGTCATTTCATGAAAAACTATTCAAATATTATATCATAAAGTAGGGGATATATGTTTTATCAAATGTAATATAATAATACATATACATTCAGTCATGAAACAAAGATGTGGTGATACTCACTAGGTCATAGTTAAACCATTAACGTACAATGATGTGTTCTTGACCACCACACTTCTTGTAACACCCCAGGTAAATAAAGAATATGACATTTTCATATTTATCCATATTTGTGAATAAAATATTAATATTAATTTAAAGGGGACACTATTCTCGATGGCGTACCCAACACGCAACAACGAGTTTCTTGGGAATCTTACGTTGCACTCTAATAATAAAATAATATTATTTTAAATGGTAGTTAACATGTAGCTGTTGTATTGGCGGGAATGGATAGAAATAACAAAAATATGATTATATATGTTTTTAAATGTTTTTACATTTATCCAATAAAAGATGAAGGCATAAAATACGGAAAGAATTCAATTTTTGGCGTATATGCCCTAGTTTTCACTAAAGGTTCAATTATCGCCTTTTGATGGAGAACCATCATTAAATATAGTTTTGTTCACTCTTATACATCCTTTTGGACCAAATAAAACTCTTCTTAAGAATTGGGACATCAAAATTTACTTAGTGTAAATTTTTGGTATCTTTCTGATAAAGTTCATTTTTTTAATGAATAGTGTAAAATGTTGTATTTTAATTCAAAAACAATTTTTAATCTAATTTATTTATATGATTAGATTATCTTTTGAATTGGTTTTAAAGTGAAATTAGAATATATTTTTACCATTAAATCCAATAGTGGTAGTTGGAATTAATTTCACTTTGAAATCAGACTTAAACTAGTGTCAATCTTTTGATACTTATTGTTTCATAAAAACAGGCTATTTGCTCTGACAGCGGGAATTAATTATTAAATTAATTAATATGAATAATATGTTTTGAATTTTGTAAAATGGACTTCATTTTTGAATTCGGAATATCAAATATAGCTTAGAGTTAATTTTTTTGTAATTTTCTGAAAAACTCCAATTTTTGATGAATAGTGAAACCACTAAGTGGTAATCAAGCAAACTGATTTTTCAGTTAAATAAAAGTTTACCACTAATGTGTATTGAATTTTGAAAATCCGACATACATGGTTGTCATTAGTATGTAAAATGTGGTTCAATGGGATGAAAATAATTTTTTGGTGAATAGTAACTTTTTTTCATTAATCGCGATTAGAGGTAATTAGTGTAATAAAAGGTAAAAATGATATTATAAAAATGTGAAAACACCATGACACTTGTCCTACCCCTATTGTATGATTCATGGACGACCAAGACAACCCATGGGACGATTTAGGGGACCCTATGGAGCCTCTTGGGTGAGATAATGACTTTAATGCCTTTTTTTAAAATAAAGGTGAAAATGACACTAACATAAATTGTTTTACTAAAAAAAATTTTATAAGGGGTTATACTAATCATCATTTTTCCTATAAATACTCTTTGGAAGGATAAAAAGATTTCCTACGTCATCATATTTTTCTTATAATTTTTAGACATTAAATAAATTAATTTAATTATGACATCATGATGATACAACGATGACCTCATTAATGAACAGTTTAAATAAAATGAAATGATAATATAAAATCTAAGCTGTACACTTGTCCAAAAACTATTGGATGGGAATATTTCAAAGTCATATCATCTTATCTTAGAAATATATCAATGTGGGACCTTAGAAATTCGAAACACTTTTGAAAATAAAATAATAGTTTCATGATTTCCAAAAGTGCCCCTCCTCTCCTCTTATAAAAGGCCCCCACCTCTACCTCATTTAACACACTCCTCAAGCCTTTGGCTCGGCCATCCCCTGCCCATACACTCTCTCCACATCCCTCTCCTCGTCCTATAGGATTCCCTTTTGTCAGAAGCCTTTCAAAGGAAGCCTTTAGGCTCAAATCAAAAAGAGTTCAACTTTTAAAGGTAATTCATTCTCTCATGTTCATTTGTTTTATTTTGCTTCTCCAACCCCCTAAACTCTTTTTATTTTCATATTTTGTTACAAAACCAGTATCTTCAATATACTAGGATTTTTTTATAAGATTTATTCGAGCTACACTCTCACACAACTACATCAAATGGTTAAAGAACATACGGTTTCCATGGATGGCGAAATTCTGCCCCCCGAAACGATGATTGTTCAATACTCATTTAACACCTTAAAAGGTGGCCATTATGATGCCAATATTTTTATATATGATACATAATATTTTTATTCTTTCCTTAATCTTCTGTATTTTTCATTTATGGCACACCATTATTGTTTTCATTATGGGTAGACACGATATCTTCATTTTAGGAAGTGCGGACTACCGCCCCCTAAAAGTGATTTGATTCGTTAATACCATATGTGAGATGTGTAAAGGATAATGTTAATGATATTATATATGTTATTATACTGTAATTATAATATAATCTTATATCATTATGATTCCATTCCAGAAAATACGAAATAGAAATGGAAGTAGCGTTCATGCGTACGTACGACTTACCGTCTCCATGAACGGTGCATTTCATTTCTTACCTCTAAATGTGATGTAATATTATAAATACATGTATATGATTAATATATATGATATATATGTTATCCAAATCATTAATATCATTCTGGAACCTTTGACCAAATTAACAACATGTAAGTGTAAGAAGTCTATTTTTGACTTAAGAACCAAATACCGACAAAATGAACATTATTAACTTAAATGATTACATGATGTTCATAACATAGTATAAAAGGAATAATGAACTTGAAAAAGGTTCTTAAGAAAGTATAGATTAACTCATGTTTATTATTCAAGACGTTAAAGAACGATCGAGTCATGTCGGACCCGAGGTAAGGGATCCTACTCCACTCTTTCTTTTTAAGTACACTCTATTATGTCATTCCTTTTAAGCTCATATTTCTTGTGATTGGGATGTTATTTTATGTTACTCTTACAGAAATTTTTATGTACATATGATGAGAGACCCTATTCTCTCTCATCAATCCATTTTGGAAGTTTTAAGAGGCACTGTTAGGCTGCCGAGTTTTCGTAAGAGATTTCTCATCTCACTTTTATTCCCGTGAGATTTTTGCTACATTCGCCACAATTTCCTTTGAGTTATTTATGTACTTCCCATTATTACACTCCTTTTGTAATATAATTCCATTTATGGGTATTTACATATTCATTGTATGACACTTCTTCAATGGGGTGTACTTTTCTAAAGTTACCCACGTCGGTAAGGGAACCTTTCACCCTCCTCATTTTAAAAGACTTTGTTTGTTATGTCTTTTATTTAACATAATATTATGTTGGGATATGTTCTTCTAAATCCTGATTGATGTAAATTTTATTTCCAAGTGATGATATTCCCTTTTTATCTCTCATCAACTCATTTTCTGAATTTTTGAAGTGACGTCGTTAGGCTGTCGAATTTTACTAAGGGAAATTTTTAACCCAATTTCGATTTCTTTGGGTTCAACATGTAGTTATTGAATATGTCATCCTTTGAATATGTGTGAATTACCTTTTATTGTTTTACAAATAATATCCAATTATATTGTATTTATTTATATTTGTCACACATAATTTTGAGATTGATTTATCCTTAATTTAAGGATACCTTCTTTATAAGGGATTTCATCACATTTTACATCTCTATTGAGAATTCATTGTTGTTATGCACCAATTAACTCTTATATGGTGTATATAATGTCCTTTGGAATATTATATCATGAATACACTTATTCTCATGATATTATAAAGTTCTGATTAAATGTTATTCCTCAATTATTGTATTCAAGTGTCTCTAATTTTGGTAAAAACCCTTTAACCAAAATATCGCTTTAAATGTTTTAATGATTTGTTCTTATTAATATCCATGTTTTCAAAATGGTTTTATGGATTTATTTATATGGATATTAATGGTTTAAAATGTTAAAATATTCAAGGTGGTATGGGACACTTTGGTTCAAAAATATCCTTATTAAATTTTTTAAATGGTTTTGGAAATGGTTTCTTTTTTAACGGATTAATTATTTCAATATACTAAAATGTTATACTGTGATTGACATGTGGAAATGTTATGTTTCCTTTATGCATGTTTTATGTGACACATTTATGTTATGGTTCTTGGGCATTGTTATGAAAACAGGTGGTTCTGTGATAATCTAAGGGCGGGTGAGCCCGATATAGCTCTCCAATGCATTGGGTAACGCGAAGGAGTGAAACGTAAAGGTTTCTCTGAAGAGATTTAGGTAATATACTGTGATGGGTATTCCAACGTAACCAAGAGGGTTACTCACTACGTAAGGATGTTATGAATGCCTCAAGATACTTTTATGTCTTATGAATTCTATGAGTTATTCATGATTTAATGAGGTATGTTAAAGTGCTTATGTTTTATGGGTAAAGTATGATCTCATCCTTGTGTATATATGTACCCATGTTTCCTTTCCATATTTTTATAACCCTTACTATGCTTTTTTATGCTCATCCGAAGTTTTTTAAATGTTTTCACAGGTCAAGGGAAAGGTATAAGATGTGATGATAGTGTCAAGGATGTGTCAAGAAAGAATCCATGTTTTATTTTAAATATATTTATGTTGATGGGAACAATGAATATTGTCTTTTATGTAACCACTTTGTTTAAATGTGGAATGTAATGCATGTTTCAGGATCTAATTATCTAAAACTCTAAACCTGAAAAGATCCTCAATGTGTAGTCTTGTAATAACTCAAGATTAAGTAAGGTTTAAGGCTGGGGCCTTATAGTTGGTATCAGAGGTCAGTTTAGATAACTTTAGAGGTTATGGTATTCTCTAAGCATAAGTGACATTACCATAATGGTTAGGATTTCAGAAAGAGTCCTAGTTTTAGATAATGTTAATGAGTAAGTATATCTTAGTGTTTACCTTCCTCATTATTACATGATGGTTTTTTTGATATACTCACACTGACCTTTTTGGTTTTAGTAAATGGCTGGATCTAGCAGGCACCAGAGTAATAGTGGATGTGAAGGAAACTGTGACAGTTTTTTGAGAAAGCAACTGAATGATATGGGAGCTGCAATGAGAACTCTTGTGATTATCCTCAACCAACTATCTGGAGTCATTATTGGCCACCTAAACCTTGGTGATTTCTCTAAGGAATCATATATGCGAGAAACAAATCCCAACGAAAGTATAGGTAATAATCATAAAGGTAAGTGTGTTCAAAAACCTATGTGTCAATGATGTGGAAGGAAACACCTATGAAAATGTTTCAAAGGGACAGAAATATGCTATAGATTTGGAAATGAAGGTCATAAAGCAAGAACCTGCCATGGAAAAAGGATGCATCCAGTTGACTCGAGGAAATGGAAAGAAGTTCTTTCTGAGGGATCAATTGAATGTTTTAAATGTGGTGTGCATGGTCATTATGCAAACACATGTCCTATGAAGAAGTTTCGTGAATGGGGTCACCAAGAGAGTAAAAATGTTCATTTGCCAATACCTAATGCCATTCCGATTGAGGATGAAGAAACTGACAATGACCAATCAAAGGTATGTATTATTTCATGACTATTGTTTTCCTATTTTAGAATCTTAGGATATGATTCATGATTTTGTTTGTAGGAAAGTGGTATTTCGGAATAAGTTGGAAAGGAATGGTTAATGGATCATGAATAATGTTGAATGAGTAAGATGTCAACATATAAGGGCTTCAAGAGTTATGGTGAAATTCTTAAGAGTATTAAGTCTCTTTTGATGATGGGGTTACATTAGGAGACTTTTCATATTGTTTGTAAAATTGATGATTAATATAAGAAAGTTTTATTAAAGGAATAGTTATCTTTTATTTTGTGAACATAGTTATAAAGAAGCATTTGGGTTTATATGTTCCTTACTTTTGAGGTAATTATGGGTTACTATAAGTTAGGATTGAAGTGAAAGGGATGAGATAAAATTGAGGGTAAATTATGTTAATGTTATTTTTGATGATTTTATCCCTTTTTGGGGAATGATTTTAGAATTATATAGTTTTGGAAAAAGGACAACACGCAGACCATGTGACAACCCGTCGCGTCCGACAATGCTGCGGGAATCGAACCCACAACCAAAGTGCGACTGGTATTTATCGCCTACCACTGGACTACGTGAAGTCCCTGGTTAGTTTGACCGATTCTTTATAGTTATATGATTTTATGAATTAATAGTAAGTTGATTTTGGGTTATTTATGAAAATGATTAACCTATCATGGAGGATACGTGATTAGGTTAATTACTTTTCAATATGAGACTTTAGGAGTAACTGATGTTGTTTGGAGATAAATGCTACGATTTTACTTGGAAGACTATGTGACTAAATCCTCAAAATATTTGGGTTTCAATCTTAGATATGTTTTCTTTGAAGGATTTTATGGACAAATTGTTTATCGGATGGTCCTCGTTGAACTTTGGGTTTTGTTGGAAAAAATTTGGAGATTAAGCATAGATTTTCTTTTTAATGGGTTATCCTTTTCTGGATTATCTGACCTTGTACTAACCTTTTTGGTTTTGGTTTTGGTTAAAGCCAAATGACATTAGAAGAACATAGTTCTCTTTGGTGGATTAGTTGATTCTCTATAAGTTGGTTATAGTACTCTTAATGCGAACAAGTCTCCCTAAAAACTCGTCTTTTGGAAAAAAAATATATGAGTTTGATTAAGGTATCTAGTAAAAGTTGAAAGTCAACATGATAAGTGATTATTTTTCCTTATGAATAAATTCCCCAATAAAAAGTAACTCAAAAAAAAAATGTTGTCTATTAACTTTTTCTACTGGGGAATCGAATACCGTTTAACCCATCACAAGTTTGTGATTTTCTCATGGTTAACTTTCTCCTAAACATGTTTTCTATCACTCTTCATCAAAACATGACCCGATGTTTTCTCCTCCATGTCCATGTTTTCATACTTGTAATCCTAGTATGGGTTATCTCGGGTGACCTCTGTACTTATCTTTATTTATTTTAAAGTGATTGTTTTACCAACTCTTGTTCCGGTGTGGGACATTCAAGGATGTTCCCAATCTCAATTTTAAAAATTGCGAGGAAGGAATTCCCAAAAGGGGGGAAGGATGTAACACCCCAGGTAAATAAAGAATATGACATTTTCATATTTATCCATATTTGTGAATAAAGTATTATTATGACTTTAAAGGGGACGCTATGCTCGATGGCGTACCCAACACGCAACAACGAGTTTCTTGGGAATCTTACGTTGCACTCTAATAATAAAATAATATTATTTTAAATGGTAGTTAACATGTCGCCGTTGTATTGGCGGGAATCGATAGAAATAACAAAAATATGATTATATATGTTTTTAAATGTTTTTACATTTATCCAATAAAAGATGAAGGCATAAAATAAGGAAAGAATTCAATTTTTGGCGTATATGCCCTAGTTTTCACTAAAGGTTCACTTATCGCCTTTTGATGGAGAACCGTCATTAAATATAGTTTTGTTCACTCTTATACATCCTTTTGGACCAAATAAAACTCTTCTTATGAATTTGGACATCAAAATTTACTTTGTGTAAATTTTTGGTATCTTTCTGATAAAGTTCATTTTTTAATGAATAGTGTAAAATGTTGTATTTTAATTCAAAACCTCTTTTTAATCTATTTTATTTATATGATTATATTATCTTTTGAATTGGTTTTAATGTAAAATTAGAATATATTTTTACCATTAAATCCAATATTGGTCATTGGAATTAATTTCACTTTGAAATCAGACTTAAACTAGTGTCAATCTTTTGATACTTATTGTTTCATAAAAACACGCTATTTGCTCTGAAAGTGGGAATTAATTATTAAATTAATTAATGTGACTAATTTGTTTTGAATTTTGTAAAATGGACTTCATTTTTGAATTCGGAATATCAAATATAGCTTAGAGTTAATTTTTGGTAATTTTCTGAAAAACTCCAATTTTGACGAATAGTGAAACCACTAAGTGGTAATCAAGCAAACTGATTTTTTCAGTTAAATGAAAGTTTACCTATAATGTGTATTGAATTATGAAAATCCGACATACATGGTTGTCATTAGTATGTAAAATGTGGTTCAATGGGATGAAAATAATTTTTTGGTGAATATTAACTTTTTGTCATTAATCGCGATTAGAGGTAATTAGTGTAATTTAAGGTAAAAATGATATTATAAAAATGTGAAAACACCATGACACTTGTACTACCCATATTGGATGAGTCATAGCCGACCAAGAAAACCCATGGGTCGATTTAGGGGACCCTATGGAGCCTCTTGGGTTAGATAATGACTTTAATGCCTTTTTTTTAAAATAAAGGTGAAAATGACACTAACATAAATTGTTTCACTAAAACAATTTTTAGAAGGGGTTATACTAATCATAATTTTTCCTAAAAATACTATTTGGAAATATAAATAGATTTCCTACATCAGGATAGTTTTTTTATAATTTGTAGACATTAAATAAATTAATTTAATCATGACATCATGATGATGCAACGATGACCTCATTAATGAACAGTTTAAATAAAATGAAACGATAATATAAAATCTAAGACCTACACTTGTCCAAAAACTATTGGATGGGAATATTTCGAAGACTTATCTTCTTATCTTCGAAATATATCAACGTGGGACCTTAGAAATTCGAAACACTTTTGAAAATAAAATAATAGTTTCATGATTTCGAAAAGTGCCCCTCGTCTCCTTTTATAAAAGGCCCCACCTCTACCTCATTTCACACACTCCTCAAGCCTTTGGATCGGCAATCCCCTACCCAGTTACTCTCTCCAGATCCCTCTCCTCATCCTAGAGGATTCCCTTTTGGCATAATCCTTTCAAAGGAATCCTTTAGGCTCAAATCAAAAGGAGTTACACTTTTAAAGGTAATTCATTCTCTCATGTTCAGTCGTTTTATTTTGCTTCTCCAACCCCCTAAACTCTTTTTATTTACATCTTTTGTAACAAAACCAATATATTCAATATACTAGGATGTTGTTATAAGATTTATTCTAGCTACACTCTCACAAAACTACATCAAATGGTTAACGAACATATGGTTTCCGTGGATGGAGAAATTCTTCCTCCTGAAACGATGATTGTTCAATACTCATTTAACACCTTCAAAGGTGGCCATTATGATGTCACTATTTTTATATATGATAAATAATATTTTTATTCTTTCCTTAAGCTTCTGTATTTTTCATTTATGGCATACCATTATTGTTTCCATTATGGGTAAACACGAAATCTTCATTTTAGGAAGTGCGGACTACCGCCCCCTGAAAGTGATTTGATTCGTTAATACCATATGTGGGATGTGTAAAGGATAAAGTTAATTATATAATATATTTTATTATACTGGAATTATAATATACTCTTATATCATTAGGATTCCATTCCAGAAAATGTGAAATAGAAATGGAAGTAGCGTTCATGGGTACGTACGACTTACCATCTCCATGAACGGTGCATTACATTTCTTACCTCCAAATGTGATGTAATATTATAAATACATGTATATGATGAATATATATGATATATATGTTATCCAAATCATTAATATCATTCTGGAACCTTTGACCAAATTAACAACATGTAAGTGTAAGAAGTCTATTTTTGACTTAAGAACCAAATACCGACAAAATGAACATTATTAACTTAAATGATTACATGATGTTCATAACATGGTATAAAAGGAATAATGAACTTGAAAAAGGTTCTTAAGCAAGTAGAGACTAACTCAAGTTTATTATTCAGGACGTTAAAGAACGATCGAGTCAAGTCGGACCCGAGGTAAGGGATCTTACTCCTCTCTTTTTTTAAGTACACTCTTTTATGTCATTCCTTTTAAACTCATATTTCATGTGATTGGGATGTTATTTTATGTTACTCTGACTGTAATTATTAGGTACATATGATGAGAGACCCTATTCTCTCTCATCAATCCGTTTTGGAGGTTTTAAGAGGCTCTGTTAGGCTGCCGAGTTTTCGTAAGAGATTTTTCATCTCACTTTTATTCCCGTGAGATTTATGCTACATTTGCCACAAATTCCTTTGAGTGGTTAATGTAATTCCCATTATTACACTACTTTTGTAATATAATTCCATTTATGGGTATTTACATATTCATTTTATGGCACTTCTTCAATGGGGTGTACTTTTCGAAAGTTACCCAAGTCGGTAAGGGAACCTTTCACCCTCCTCATTTTAAAAGACTTCGTTTGTTATGTCATTTAATTAACATACTATTATGTTGGGATATGTTCTTATATATCCTGATTGATTTAAATTTTATTTTCAAGTGATGATATTCCCTTTTTATCTCTCATCAACTCATTTTCTTATTTTTTGAAGTGATGCAGTTAGGCTGTCGAATTTTACCAAGGGAACTTTTTAACCCAATTTCGATTTCTTTGGGTTCAACAAGTAGTTATTGAATATGTCATCCTTTTAATATATGTGAATGAACTTTTATTGCTTTATACATAATATCAAATTATATTGGGTGTATTTATATTTGTCACACATAATTTTGAGATTGATTTGTCCTTAATTTAAGGATATCTTCTTTATAAGGGATTTCATCACATTTTACATCTCTATTGAGACTTCATTGTTGTTATGCACCAATTCACTCTTATATGGTGTATATACTGTCCTTTGGAATATTATATCATGAATCCACTTATTCTCATGATATTATAAAGTTCTGATTAAATGTTATTCCTCAATTATTGTATTCAAGTGTCTCTAATTTTGGTAAAAACCCTTTAACCAATATATCGCTTTAAATGTTTTAATGATATGTTCTTAATAATATCCATGTTTTAAAAATGGTTTTAAGGATTTATTTATATGGATATTAATGGTTTAAAATGTTAAAATCTTCAAGGTGGTATGGGACACTTTAGTTCAAAAATATATTTATTAAATTTTTTAAATGGTTTTGCAAATGGTTTCTTTTTGAACGGATTCATTATTTCAATATACTAAAATGTTATATTGTGATTGACATGTGGAAATGTTATGTTTCCTTTATGCATGTTTTATGTGATACGTTTATGTTATGGTTCTTGGGCATTGTTATAATAACGGGTGGTTCCGTGATAAACTAAGGACGGGTGAGCCCGATATAGCTCTCCAATGCATTGGGTAACGCGAAGGAGTGAAACGTTAAGGTTTCTCCGAAGAGATTTAGGGAATATACTGTGATGGGTAATCCAATGTAACCAAGAGGGTTACTCCCTACGTAAGGATGTTATGAATGCCTCAAGATACTTTTATGTCTTATGAATTCTATGATTTATTCATGATTTGATGAGGTATGTTAAAGTGCTTATGTTTTATGGGTAAAGTATGATCTCATCCTTATGCATATATGTACCCATGTTTCCTTTCCATATTTTTATAACCCTTACTGAGGTTTTTTATGCTCATCCCAAGTTTTTGAAATGTTTTCACATGCCAAGGGAAAGGTACAAGATGTGATGATATTGTCAAGGATGTGTCAAGAAAGAATCCATGTTTTATTTTAAATATATTTCCATTGATGGGAAGAATGAATATTGTCTTTTATGTAACCACTTTGTTTAAATGTGGAATGTAATGAAAGTTTCATGATCTAATTATCTAAAACTCTAAACCTGAAAAGATCTTGAATGTGTAATCATGTAATAACTCAAGATTAAGTAAGGTTTAAGGCTGGGGCCTTATACTTCTACTTCAATATTAGTTCTTATTTCCATATTATATAGTGTAATATATATATATAATTAGATATCGAGCAAATATATATATATATATATATATATATAAATACAATGAAACAGTACATCAAAAATTAAAAATCAGTTATACTAACCAAAATAATGAGAGTAAAAATTCAATTATAAGGATTTATAGTAAATTTACATGTAGCTTAATGATGTCTACATAAACATTCCCCTTGGATTATATTTTATATTCTCAATAAATAAAATGCAGGGAGGTATATTTTATCACTTTTCCTACATAATGTTTAATGAATGATTGACTATAATTTATGTTATTTTTTTGTTAAAGAGAATTAACAAAACATATATATGTATAATATTAATATACTGCCAATATTTATAAATTTTTATTGAGAAAATTTAAGAAAACTAATAATGATAATTCATTCAATAAATAATATAAAATTTGAAATATTCATCACATCATATCATTTCATTAAGTATATACAATATGTTTTTTAGTGACCATTTCACAACTAGATTATTCTCTATGGAATTAAAAAACATGAAAGGAAAAATTATCCTCATAATAACATGCTTCCAACCACATGATAAATTGACTTGGACACCACGATCACATTTCTTTTTATTTTCCAAATGAATTTTCCCTTGGATTCAAATGTTTAATAATTTGATTCATTTTATGAAATCAATAAATAACAGATAAATTTTCATGAAAAAATTATATAAAATTAATGGTTTCACTCACACGTTAGATTATTTTTACATATTCACTTTATATAAAAAACTATTTAAATAATTTTAGAGTAGTTATTAAATTTTCACTAGTAACAAAAAAATATATATAATATTATTTATCAATTCAAATTAACATGAATTTACACGGGCATTATAAAAACTATTTTTGATTATTAAAAAAAAATTATTTTATTTTAACCCCTAATATAAAATATATTATGTTTCTATCATATTTAACCAACCATAATTGAAGAATCTGATTGTAATTTGGATTCAAAATGATCAATTTATTAATAAAATATTTTTTCTATAAATCAAAATACAACTAGTATAGTAATGGGAAATTTGAAGGGTTTTCTGGGACAATAAAGATGATTAAATATATGAAAAAATTAAAAAAAATTCATTATAGATTTTTTTGAGACATATTTAAAATGAGATTTATTAAAAAAAATATACATAAAGAGTTCATTTTTATTCATTTATATATTTTCATTCACTTATTAAAAATTAATAGGACCTTTTTGGGAATTATATTTATATATAATGAATTATTTATATGACCTATGAAAAAAATTTGAATAATTTATTTTTTTCCCATGGTATAGAAGTACATTCATAGGTGAATGAGAAAGATAATGACAATAATGATTTATCCATGTTATTTTAAAAATATAATATTTATTTCACTACATCATATATACAATTATTATTGCTAAGAATGGCCTTTATTTTCACTTTAAAATCACCAATAATTATAATGCTGATAAAGTCAAAACACATTTTTCATTATAAAAAAGGGCAGATAAAATGGGACATTTTTCAAAATCAATAATTTATTCTCTTTATAAAATATTTTTTTATAATTGATAATATATAACCATTATCAGTACATTCTTTAGTACTGAGAATAGTTCTACAAATATTTTATAATTTTCCATGTTTATAAAAAACCACCTAAAGATCATCCCATGGACACTGGATGCCTGTAACCACTCACATACAAAACTATATTTCTAAATTTAAGTAAAGTGGGGGTAGGATTTGAACACATTCCTAACACTTTGTGGAATAGAATCCTTACCACTTCATCAATTTTTTTATCATATATATATATATAATATTTTTAACATATATTTATATGTAAATTCTAATATACTTTTATAGTTGACTTACATAATATATATATTAATTATTATAATGTATTTAAAAACATTATGATATAAAATTATTTCTGAATTTATATTTAATATTACCATTTTTTAAAATAATAATAAAATACAAATCATGTGAATTATTTATTTAAAATTGATTAATATCTTGAAATACATGGTTTGTATGTAAATATTTTATATTTAATTTAAATTTTATTTTACTTCAATTCCTATTTATATGTTTTATATTTTTGGTATGTAATTATAATTCTATATAAAATATATTTTTATAGACATAAATGCGTATAATTATAACTATACATGTATAATATAAATTATATAAATTGAAAATAAATATAAATAACTAATTGATCATGGATAAATTTTATCATAAAATAAAAATAATAATGTACATTATCAATAATGATATTTAAAAATGTTAATAATTTTTTATAGTTAATAAATATATTGAGGTTGTTCATAGAGAGAATGAAAATAGTGATAATTGAAAATAAATTAAAATTTCAAAATATTATTTTCTAGTACGATAGATGAAATTACTATAACACAATATTTTTAATTCTGAAATACATATTTAACTATTACAAATCATTGAAATATTTGATTATAAATTAAAATTCATAAAATTCATTTTTAATAACATAAATCAAATTATTAATTGTTATAATTTTATTATTGTATAAAAATATATAGTTAATGAATTAATAAGAGTTACAACACATTCACCAAAAAAAGTGGTGGACATTATCAAGTCTTTTAATAAGTATTGGTAAAGGTAAACATTATCATTGAGACATCTAAGTACAGATGATATATATCCATTATCACTAATTTTTATCATTCATAATAATATATCTCTATTATTTCTATTATTATACATGAAAAAAATATAATAAAATTAGATTTGAAGAGTATATATAATCCATAAGCACTAATAGACATGCACATACACACACACACATTCATTATGAGTTTGGTTTCTCCATGAGTGATGATCCTTCTTATCTTATAACTCTTTATATATATAATGTGAGTGTGTGTTCATATAATTTTCATTGATAATATTTTCTATATCATCATGTATTGTATTTTAATATTTGAAATAATCTTAAATTTATATTATAGAAGAATAAATACATAAATAAGTATTATATATTTATACATAAAAACATATTTGTATATGTGTGTTTTCATTATGTATTTAAAAATAAATAAAATATATATAATCCCATTAAATGAATTAATATTAATTTGAGATAATATTTATTTTTCAAAATACATTTGATAACATATTTCGTAAACATAATTAATATAATTAATAATATTTTTTTATACATTTTAATTTTTTTATATTGTATATATAACAAACATATTTTTTATATAATGATATATTCAAAAATATTTTATGTAATATTATTAGTAATGTGAAATATATATATATATATATATATATATATTCAATGAAAATTTAAAGTTAATAAAAATAAAAATATTAATACTTCTATGTAAAATTTTATTTAAATAAAATTTATAATATTTTTAGAGAAATTTTATATAAACATTTATATAAATATATTTATGACATTATGTATAAAAACCTATATTTTTGTTGCATGATTTATAAATTTATTTTTAGTATATAAAATTTGATATTTTTAAAGGATATCCTCAATGAAAAAAATATAATTTTGATTTATAAATATTTTTTTTCAATATAATTAATAATATATATATACAAACGAAACTAAATATTTTAATGTTATTGATATTTTTTAAAAGATTAATAATAAATATTTTTTATGATTAATAATAAAATTTTCCTATATATATAATTACAATTTTCTAAAAATATAAATTGTAGGGAAAATATAAACAATAATGAATAATATTTTTTAAATATATATAATTGTAGTTTTATTATATATATAATTAGTAAAATATTTTTAATTTGTTAATATTTTAATATATTTAATAATATGATTATTTTAAATTATACATTTATATAATTATTAATATTTCTTAAAAAGTACATAACAATTTTTAAATTTAGTTAATAATTACATATACAATATTTTTACGTATAACAGAGATATATTCCTACATAACATATACTTATTTATATTTAAATAATTCTAGTATATATGTTTATATGTTAATAAGTTTAATTTAGCAGTTTATGTATAAATATTTTACAATATAAGGAGAAAAAAATATATTTATTTATTTCTTAGTAAATTAAGAATTTATTTTTATATAAAGTTATACATTCTAATAAATATTTAAAAATAAATAATGATTAAAAATTGGGATAGATCACATGGTTGTGTGGCTCTTTAAACTGCTCCTTGGCTTGAATATCGGGATTGAATTCCCCCTGGCCTCCAGAGGCTGGATTATTTTCCCTACACTATCAATCTTTTACCAGTGATAAAATTAAAACTGGTAAGGACTCCATTTTATTATTGCTAATAATTCACTAATAAATGATGTTGTTATTAGTACTAAATTTTTAAAAATATAATGGTATCCTTTAGTAAGAAATTTCAGGAGATCACTAGAAAAGGATATTAACTTTTCAATTTTAATCATTCCCATCATGTTGTTATATATTCATTGAAAAAATCTATATAAGGATGATGATTTTTGGATGTTTTTTTCTCTATAAATGAGATTAATAGATTTCCAAACCTATAGTATGATATCAAAACATAAATATATTAATTTTTTTTAAAAAAAATGATTTTAAGTGTTTTTTATTTATAGTTTTGACATTATATTCACATATATATATTGACATACATACTCAAAATTGCAAATATATATAGAATATAAAGTGATTAATATATAGATATATATAAATTTATATGTGGGTGTGTGTTATCATATATATATATTTTTTTGTGTGTGTATTTGAATTTTTTTTTGTGTTTGTGTGTCATCACTTTAGACACACACACATAAGTATATTGGTAAACACACAATTTTTTGTTTCAAAATTAATAAATATATATATATATATATATATATATATTATATAGACATATATATAGGTAAATCAGTATTTTTAAATCTATTTCTATTATATGTATTTTTAATATAATAAATTATATATATAAATATATATACAAATACCTATGCATCAAATATTTCAACATTATGTTAAATTACAATTTATATATATAGTTTACATGTTATGCAGTTTTAACCTTTGGTACATCATAATGTATACATCATATAAATTGTCCTTACTATATTTTAATTTGTTTTTGAAATATATACATAAATTATATATGTATAATATAGATACTTACTATGAATTTTTATATATCTTATTTATTTATATATTTATATAAGTTATATTTTACAATAATATTATATTAACTTTTAAATTTTATCATTTATATATTTAAAAATAATATATTATATGCATACCTTGTATGTTTGATTCTTTTTTTATTTACATTTGAATACTCATGAAACATATAGGATGAATATGGATCAAAAATTGAGAAAATATAATCACGTGAGAAAAGTGTGCGGGGATGGGGATAAAGTGATCATAATGATTTCAATACAGCATGTAAAAGGGCCTTCTTAATTTTTCACATTCTTACATTATTATTATTAAATAAGATTTTATTTATAAAAATAAGATGAAAATTTTATTTTTTGTAGAATGGATAGATGTTATAAATGTAACACAAAACATTTAGAAGAACAAAATTTAGCTGGTGATTGAAATAAAATTATTGTTTCAGAATCACCCGATTAAGAAAAATTGTATACAATGGTGTGGATTGTATTAATGAAATGGAAATAAGTGTTGATTATAACATTCCTCTCTAACTAAACGTATTTGTTAAGTTAATTAAATGTATAATGATGTCCTCATTTCCAAGTTTTACTAATTATATGAAACTATCATCCACACTAAAACTATATAACATAAAGGTGTATATGAATTTAGTGATATAAACATTTTATAAATACTTTCAGTCTTAAGGGATATGTCACCAAAGGAAAAAGAGACTCCATGTTTGATATATGATGTTAAATGATAGTTATGTTCCATAAGTAATACCTATAAAATATTACATTTGTTCCTAAATATACATAACAATTTCTCAAGGGAATATGGTTCCCTTTAAAAACATGATAGGTGTGATGAGGTTCGATTCAAGAAAGTTGATCAATGTCTATAAAAATATGTATGGTGGTTTCTAAGTATTCCAAGAATTAAAACCATAAATATAATAAATGGTACAATAATTTAATTAATAAATAATATATATATATATATATAATAATTGATGATTGGAAACATTGGCACTGAAAATATTATCTTTTTTGGAAGAAATTAATCATTATTATCCAGAGTTCCCAAAATTTTATAGAGACCACTATATGTAATTAGATAAATATGGAAGGAATTTATTTTGTGTAAAATTATGCACTCATAAGATGTGGCCAATTATGTTGGTAAGTTATGAAATTAATCTTTTATTATGCATGAAGCAATATTAAATTATATTGTATACACTTTTTTTATAAACAAAAAATATAGTGATGATATTGAAGTTTTATCAGATTTATTAAATACCTATATCTGTTGTAGGATATCAATGATAAAATGTATGATTCTGGTAGAAACAAGATAGTGATGATATTGAATATTTAAAACAGTTATAGTTTATTAAAAATAATTATTTTTTACCCATATAGTAACAAATATCAAATGATAATGACATTTAATGATTTATTGAAAGAAGTTAAGAAACCATCTCCATTAATTGTGTAACGTCCTGACCCGAATGGCCACAAAACTTGTTGACGTACCGATCACCACATGATCCCAAGTGAATCTCCCAAAATTCCATAGTCTATCGAAAAGAAGAAATGCCCTAGAGTTTGTCTGTGGGGAGACTATGCCTTCATAGATTAGAGTATCCACTATGGAATAACTACTGTAAACTAGGAAGAAATAGCAGAATCATATGTAATAATTTATAAATAGAAAAAATAAAAATAAAAGAGAACAAAAATGGAACAATAAATATAATAAGTAAATAAGAGTATAATGGAAATCTCCAATTCTATATAATGAGGCACGCAATGTAACATGTTACTATAAGGTAAAATGAATACAACATAAAAAAGAAAAAAAGAAATATTCAATGATCAACTCCTAAAGCATCCTGAGAATGAGCGTGGTCTTATTCTCCCTACCTCCCATGTAGACAACATATCAAAAGAAATGAATCCAAATAACTGTGAGAAAAAAGATATTCTCAAGTGAAAATTGGCAGCTGATAAGGGTGTGAGTTATAAATAGTACTAGGCTGAAATACACAGTGTAAATACCAATCCATTCCATGATATATAATTTTTGATGTATGACATATATAATAAATGTCAATTGATAATTAATTTATAATAGAAACATAGTCTGGGTTCCAAAATGAACACTCATCCTGTAACAGCCCAAGATTTTATAAAATATATTCTTTTTAATTTTATTAATGTCTTGTGTTGTACGCTACACCAAAAGGAGCTTTCACAACACGCATCCTTGACTTGCCTTGCATTACACGCAATCGCAACCTTCCTCGATAGCGTGTGTGGTACGTAATACTGAGTTTCACGAAACAATGATATGCTATTAAAATATTATTAAAACTAGCCGTTATGAATAGTAATAACCACTTTTTAAATTTTAGAAATTTTAAAAATGGACTTCATTTTTGGATTCGAAGTATCGAATTTAGCCTAAGGTGAAATTTTGGTACTTTTCGGATAACTTTCATATTCTGACGAATAGTGAAAATTACTAAATTATAATTAAAAACAACTTTTTTAATCGAAATAATTAATAGTGATAAATCATTAATTTGAGTGGTTTTAAATTATATTTAGAATATATTTTTACAATTTAATACAATTTTGGTCATTGGATGTAATTTCACATTTAAACTAGACATAAACAAGTGTCAATCTTTTGATAGATATTGTTTCTTAAAAACACGCTATTTGTTTTAACAGCGGGATTTTATTATAAAATTAATTAATGCAACTTTTATGTAATGAATTTGGTAAAATAGACTTCATTTTTGAATTCGGAATATGAAATATAGCTCAGGATGAAATTTTGGCACTGTTCTGAAAAACATCAATTTTTGATGAATAGTGAAACTACTAAGTGGTAGTTAAAAAAACTGAATTTTTCATAAAACTTAATTTTACCGCTTCTGTGAATGGAATTTCAAAAATCCGAGAGACACGGTTGATGTCAGTAAGTAAAATGTGGTTCAATGAGATAAAAATAATTTTTGGTGAATAGTAAATTTTTACTTTTTTTTACCGCGGTTAATAGTAAATAGGGTATCTAAGGGTAAATATGATATTAATATTACCCTAACACATGTCCTAATTCTATTGGACAAGTTTAATTCGACCAAAAACAATCTTAGGAATAAAATATGACCATTTAGGCCCACTTGGATTAGATTAGGACATTTATTATTAATTTATTTAAAGAATGGTTAAAATAGTTAAAATCAAAGTTTAATAAGTCAATAATTTTTAATATGGGGTTATACATAAGATAAATTCGATTGTAAATATTCATTAGAAAGCTAAAACGATATACTACATGATGGTATTTTATGTGTAATTTTTAGACATCAAATAATTTAATTTATTTATGACACAATGATGATGCAGTAATTATCTTATTAATGAAATATTGACATAATTGATGTTATAAACACCAAAATAAATATAATTTGAGACTCTTTATGAATTCCACTAATTTTCTAGGTTACTATGATATATTAGTGTTGATTTAATCAACTTGGTTCGAACATATAATTCTGTTATGACTTTCACAAAAATCATATATGAAATAGTGTCAAAATTGACACAAAATAGTTTTTAAAACAAATATTATTTTATTTTATTCCTAAAAATCTAAGGTTCGGCCAAATGACTTAGATAAGGATATATGTATTAATAATATACAATTTGGGGTTCGTTTGACATGTTATAGTAAGTTTATTAACCATATAATGTAAGAAAACAAAAAGACATGGTAAAAGTTAAATTATTTAACTTAGAGTTAAATCTAATTGATAAGGTTAAAATAATAACCTAAACTTGTCTAAATCTTATTGGTTGATAGGATTTCGACCCATCCCCACTTTATCTTCGAAATAAGACCCTTTGAAACCATTATAAACCGATTTTTACTTTAAAATAAAATAATATTTTGAGGTATTCCTAAGGTGCCCCTCTCCTCCCTTATAAAAGGACACCTCCTCTCCCTCCTCCTCACACCAATTTGAGCACTCAAGCTTGGCCAAACCCTGCCAATATCTCTTCTCCACTTCCCTAAAAACATCCTATAGGTTCTGGTCTTCCTCAGAGACAAATGTTAGTGCCCTAAGAGGAGGTCTCAAAGAGGCACTTCAATGAAGAGGTAATTACCGTTACCAATTCTTTCATCTTTATTTCTTCTTCCACTTCTTCTTCTTAGGTTGTTTCATTATGAAGTAATAACATCAGTATCACTCATATACTGATATGTTATTATAAGTATGAAACAACCCTATTTCACCATCTATCCATCCTACGGAAAAAGAAATCACCGCGCGTGCGTACGTACGGAATACCGTCTCCACGCCGTGGTGTAATCTATTTTCCACCACCACCTTACATGGATGGGTATAATGGTGTAAAGAATAACTATACATAGTAATTAAAACATCATATTGATTCTGATATATTGTATGATCCACTCCAATTCAATTCAATATTTATAGAAATGATATCATCGCTCGTGCGTACGTACGGACTACCGTCTCCACGACGCGATGAGATTCATTCTCCATGTTAACCATTTAAGAATGATTATAATGTATATATAAGAAATAATAATGAAATATATGACATTATAAAGCTACTGGATTTATGTATATATATACAAATGTATGTCATCTACTTACTTCCATTTCAAGACAATATGGAAAGGAAAACAGCGTTCATGCGTACGTACGGACTACCGTCTCCATGAACGGTGTTTTTCATTTTTTTTATCTACCTATTATATATATATATAATGAATATATATGATATATAAATCATATTTTATATTCTGGAAGTGAGTAAATCATGATATAAGTAATAATGATGTCAAGAACAACAAGTCAAAACACCTACGATAAATGAAACGATTTTACCCAAAACGCTTCTTTAACATGGAATTTTCAAAAGAACGGGTAATATAATGTCATAAGGGAACCATATATGATATCATAACAATGAATATGATTCTGTAATAAGTCAATAACATGATTTAAATCATTATACAGGAGGTTCAGACACTTACAAAGCAAGTCGGACCTAAGGTAAAGGAAATATCACAATCTCATTTTTATCCGAGATTGTTTATTCGTAAGTATTTACTGGGGTGTATTTTATCATCCACATCCATGTTCCCTCAATATGTAGTATTTTATCCATCCACTTGCAATAGTTTAAATCCAATTTTACCCTTAGGTTAGTTTTAGTAAAGAATATGAAAGGAATCTTTTGTCGTTTTTCCGTACGAGGTACTTTTTGACTTTTCCGAAAAAAGTACGAAGAATGTTTTTTTTAACTTATACGGCAAGAATGGATTTTTAACATTACTTCAAAGAAGCTTCCATTACAAGTTTTCAAGTTTATTTTTAATAAACTTCTTTTTTTAAGTTGTATGACATGTTATAAAAGGAAAAATGTTTTTGAAGAAGAAAGGATATTTTCCTCAAGAATGGAGTTCAAGTGTTTTATCAAAATTATTTTCCATCTAAGATAATAAAGGGTTATATTTTTATCCATATTATTACATTGATTTGATCATGTTGTGATGGAATTATTTTTATGAATTCCTTTATCTTATATGAATTGATTTATGATGTCATGATGATTCAAGAATCCCATTTTTGTTACATGTGTTATGCGATGATATATGTTTTTTGATTATGTGGCACACATAAGAAAGGATTCATTATAAGATGGGTGGGACCTATATCTCCCTCCAATGAATTGGGTAAAGATTTTATATCTCGTGAGATAGACAGGGCTGGAACGGTAGGTTATACCGGTTCAGTGAAACAGGACTGAAACGAGGGTTACTCGATTCAGAAAAGGGACTTTGTCCACTAAGATAGTCTTGGCAATGAGTCTTGACTAACAAGAAATGATTTTTCATGATTATGTGTGCATGCCACATAGTTTCAAGTTTTATGTTATGATTATGGGGATCTCATTTTCACTTCTATGATTTATCCCATGTTATGATATTATGAGATCTTTTGCAGGTTAAGATTTCCAAAAGCTATGTTCTTATGTATATGATGTGATTGATATTTCTTTTGTTTACCATTACTGAGCATTTGAGCTCACCCTTTTATGTTTTCTTTTCCCCAGGATATAATGAAAGGTTTTTAGGTAAAAAAAAGGGAAGATCTTTATGGGAGATATTGAAGATCTTTCACCATGATTAGAAGATTACGTTCCGAGTTTCCAAAGACACTAAACTATTACGATCCTTGTGTGTTTGTTTTTGTTATGTACTAAGTATTCCGCAAAAGTAATGTAATGTCCATGTACGATAAGCTTCGGGTCTCTACAGTTGGTATCAGAGGAAAGGTTTAGTCAACCTTTGGAAACTAGGATGCGAAAACGTTAGTGAGATCCCTAGAGATATTTCTAAGGTATGTCTAGGGATGTCCCTAGGGATAAGTATACGTATAGGTTATAGTAATAGAATTACGCTAACGATCATAGAATTAAACCTAAGATGTTGGATATTGAAGGTACTCCCCCTTTATTATGTTTTTTTCCCTAGCATGATTTTTGCCTCTCACGCTATTCTTTTTGGGTTTTAGACGATGGCTGGAACCCGAAGGAACCGTGTTGATCAATGCAATGAACAATGAAATAATTTCCCTCCTGAACAAACAAATGTTATGGGAGATGGAGTGCAAAATCTTATTTCTATACTTACACAAGCTATGAATCATTCTGGACTTCCAAATGAGCAGAGAAGGGAACAATATTCTATTGAGTCCTTCATGAGGCAACGTCCACCTTCTTTCAGTGGGTCTTCTGATCCACTTGTGGCTGAACGATGGATCAGTACTACTGAATAGATATTTTCAGTTCTTCAATGTTCTGAAAATGATAAAGTCATCTTAGCAGTATATCGTTTGGAAGGTGAAGCTGATCAATGGTGGAATCTTATCAAGAATACGAGGCCAAGAGATGAAATTGAGTCCATGGAATGGGACGAGTTCAAGAACTTGTTTTTCAGTAAGTACTTCCCTCGTATTCTTCGAACAAAGATGGAGAAAGAGTTTCTTGAACTGAAGCAAAGGGACGATGAAGCTGTTGGTACCTATGAAGCAAATTTTACAAGACTTTCAAGGTATGCTTCTGGAATTATCATCCAACCTGAAAGTAAAGTTGATCGATTTTTCAGTGGCTTAAAACCAAGTCTTCGAAGGGAATTAGCTATAAGAGACTTCAGTAGCTATGAAGAAATTGTGCGTTGTGCTATCAAGGTAGAAATGGAAGTTGGTGTTACATATCCATCTCATGGTTTTGACAAGAAACGAAAGATGGAGTTCAAGGAGAAATCTCAGAATAATGGTGAAAAGAAGATGAATGTTTCCTTATGCACAAAGTGTGGAAAGAAGCATGGTGGAGATTGTCTTAAAGGGACTAGAAAATGTTTTAAGTGTGGAAAAGAAGGTCATCGAGCAGCTGAGTGTCGAAGTAATGGAAAAAGGGTTTCTAATGATGTGAATAAAGCAAACACTGCAGAGGACGCATCGCCAACACTTCAATGCTTCAAGTGAAAGGAAATGGGGCATTATGCTAATAATTGCCCTAATCCAAGGGTTAGTGATGATCAACATGATCAACCACTGAAGGCAAAGGACAAAGGGAAATCACATGCGATCACTATTGGAAATATTGAATATGACAACGATGTGGTGGAATGATTAAGTGTTTATGTAATGGGATTCCAAAATAATGTTGTATCATTGAGTATTGCAATATTTATTGATGTGGTATTTAAAGTGATTGAGATATTTTTTTGGAAATAAGATGATATGCGCATAATGAAGACGAGAAAATGAAATGTTTAATAGTATTCATGAGCTCATGATTGATATAAGGACTAAGTGATATCATGGTTTGAGTATATAGAATTTTGAGGATTTTGGTATGTGGAAAGTGTTAACTTTTAACTGCACTCATGTTGTCACTAAGGTATTCAAGAGAATACACGATTAAGGACTTTGAATGTTTGGAATGTGACCAACAAGACATATCTTATGATATGTGGGGATCAACGACAGTATTAAATCTCTAGTAATCGTTGTCACTATATTATGAGAGTGGACTGCAGTATTATGTATAAGCATAAAGATTAGACTGGATTATGTTGGACATAAGTTAGTATTGTTTAAGGATAGAAGATTTTGGATATTATTGATGGGATGTTATAGTAACGTAGTTTTAGAAAAAGGACAACCTGCAGGACGGGCGACAGCCCATCGCTTCGGACAAGGCTGTAGGAATCGAACCCACAACCGAAGTGCGACTGGCCTTTATCGCCTACCACTGACCTACAGGAAGTCCCTGTTTAGTAGAAACTAGTGTTATTATATTAAGCAGTATGATATATGAAGTATAAGCCCATTTTAGGAACCATATATGATTAATCCCACTATAGATCGACTTATGTATATAAATTTTGCTTACCTTTTGAGACAGATGGAATGACCCGTCATTCTATCACATGATCTGCTAACACTTCACGAATAACAAATTCAACTTCATTTATTTAAGAGATGAAGTGGAAATTGTTAAAGGCACGAACAACAGTGAGATTGTACCAAAATAAAGTAAGTATTTATTCTAATTCAAATTCTTTAACTTTAGGGAAATGATCTTGAAAACCAAAAAAGTTTTCCTAGTTCTCTTATACCTGATGAATCAGATGGTACCTTAGATCGTCACAAATTTTTGTATTTGTGATTACTGGCTTTTCCATAGCCATGTTCTCTACCACTCTCCATCAGAACATGATGGTCAGATTTCTCTTCCATATCCATATTTTCACCTATGTGGAAACCCAGTGATTAGTTTATTTGGATAATCGTTACATTTCATACTTTAGTTTTTAAAGCCATGTTTTGGTATTCGTTTTTACGATGTGGGTTTCTATTAAAGAAACTTTCGAATAGTAAACCATTTATAACCCCGACGAATTTCGAGGGCGAAATTCATTTTAAGGGGGGTAGAATGTAACAGCCCAAGATTTTATAAAAAATATTCTTTTTAATTTTATTAATGTCTTGTGTTGTACGCTACACCAAAAGGAGCTTGCACAACACTCATCCTTGACTTGCCTTGCATTACACGCAATCACAACCTTCCTCGATAGCGTGTGTGGTACGTAATACTGAGTTTCACGAAACAATGATATGCTATTAAAATATTATTAAAACTAGCCGTTATGAATAGAAATAACCACTTTTTAAATTTTAGAAATTTTAAAAATGGACTTCATTTTTGGATTCGGAGTATCGAATTTAGCCTAAGGTGAAATTTTGGTACTTTTCGGATAACTTTCATATTCTGATGAATAGTGAAAATTACTAAATTATAATTAAAAACAACTTTTTTAATCGAAATAATTAATAGTGATAAATCATTAATTTGAGTGGTTTTATAGTATATTTAGAAAATATTTTTACAATTTAATACAATGTTGGTCATTGGATGTAATTTCACATTTAAACTAGACATAAACAAGTGTCAATCTTTTGATAGATATTGTTTCTTAAAAACACACTATTTGTTTTAACAGCAGGATTTAATTATAAAATTAATTAATACAACTTTTATGTAATGAATTTGGTAAAATAGACTTCATTTTTGAATTCGGAATATGAAATATAGCTTGGGATGAAATTTTGGAACTGTTCTGAAAAACATCAATTTTTGATGAATAGTGAAACTACTAAGTGGTAGTTAAAAAAACTGAATTTTTCATAAAACATAATTTTACCGCTTCTGTGAATGGAATTTCAAAAATCCGAGAGACACGGTTGATGTCAGTAAGTAAAATGTGGTTTAATGAGATAAAAATAATTTTTGGTGAATAGTAACTTTTTACTTTTTTTTACCGCGGTTAATAGTAAATAGGGTAACTAAGGGTAAATATGATATTAATATTACCCTGACACATGTCCTAATTCTATTGGACAAGTTTAATTCGACCAAAAACAAACTTAGGAATAAAATATGACCATTTAGGCCCACTTGGATTAGGTTAGGACATTTATTATTAATTTATTTAAAGAAGGGTTAAAATAGTTAAAATCAAAGTTTAATAAGTAAATCATTTTTAATATGGGGTTATACATAAGATAAATTCGATTGTAAATATTCATTAGAAAGCTAAAAAGATTTACTACATGATGGTATTTTATTTGTAATTTTTATACATCAAATAAGTTAATTTAGTTATGACACAATGATGATGCAGTAATTATCTTATTAATGAAATATTGACATAATCGATGTTATAAACACCAAAATAAATATAATTTGAGACTTTTTATGAATTCCAATAATTTTCTAGGTTACTATGATATATTAGTGTTGATTTAATAAACTTGGTTCGAACATATAATTCTGTTATGACTTTCACAAAAATCATATATCAAATAGTGTCAAAATTGACACAAAATAGTTTTTAAATCAAATATTATATTATTTTATTCCTAAAAATCTAAGGTTCGGCCAAATGACTTAGATAAGGATATATTTATTAATAATATATAATTTGGGGTTCTTTTGGCATGTTATAGTAAGTTTATTAACCATATAATGTAAGAAAACAAAAAGACATGGTAAAAGTTAAATTATTTAACTTAGAGTTAAATCTAATTGATAAGGTTAAAATAATAACCTAAACTTGTCTAAATCTTATTGGTTGATAGGATTTAGACCCATCCCCACTTTAGCTTCGAAATAAGACACTTTGGAACCATTATAAACCGATTTTTACTTTAAAATAAAATAATATTTTGAGGTATTCCTAAGGTGCCCCTCTCCTCCCTTATAAAAGGACACCTCCTCTCCCTCCTCCTCACACCAATTTGAGCACTCAAGCTCGGCCAAACCCTGCCAAAATCTCTTCTCAACTTCCCTAAAAACATCCTAGAGGTTCTGGTCTTCCTCAAAGACCAATTTTAGTGCCCTAAGAGGAGGTCTCAAAGAGGCACTTCAAAGAAGAGGTAATTACCGTTACCAATTCTTTCATCTTTATTTCTTCTTCCACTTCTTCTTCTTAGGTTGTTTCATTATGAAGTAATAACATCAGTATCACTCATATACTGATATGTTATTATAAGTATGAAACAACCCTATTTCACCATCTATCCATCCTACGGAAAAAGAAATCACCGCGCGTGCGTACGTACGGAATACCGTCTCCACGCCGTGGTGTAATCTATTTTCCACCACCACCTTACATGGATGGGTATAATGGTGTAAAGAATAACTATACATAGTTATTACAACATCATATTGATTCTGATATATTGTATGACCCACTCCAATTCAATTCAATATTTAGAGAAATGATATCATCGCTCGTGCGTACGTACGGACTACTGTCTCCACGACGCGATGAGATTCATTCTCCATGTTAACCATTTAAGAATGATTATAATGTATATATAAGAAATAATAATGAAATATATGACATTATAAAGCTACTGGATTTATGTATATATATACATATGTATGTCATCTACTTACTTCCATTTCAAGACAATAAAGAAAGGAAAACAGCGTTCATGCGTACGTACGGACTACCGTCTCCATGAACGGTGTTTTTCATTTTATTTATCTACCTATTATATATATATATACTGAATATATATGATATATAAATCATATTTTATATTCTGGAAGTGAGTAAATCACTATATAAGTAATAATGATGTCAAGAACAACAAGTCAAAACACCTACGATAAACGAAACGATTTTACCCAAAACGCTTCTTTAACATGGAATTTACAAAAGAACGGGTAATATAATGTCATAAGTAAACCATATATGATATCATAACAATGAATATGATTCTGTAATAAGTCAATAACATGATTTAAATCATTATACAGGAGGTTCAGACACTTACAAAGCAAGTCGGACCTAAGGTAAAGGAAATATCACAATCTCATTTTTATCCGAGATTGTTTATTCGTAAGTATTTACTGGGGTGTATTTTATCATCCACATCCATGTTCCCTCAATATGTAGTATTTTTTCCATCCACTTGCAATAGTTTAAATCCAATTTTACCCTTAGGTGAGTTTTAGTAAAGAATATGAAAGGAATCTTTTTTCGTTTTTCCGAACGAGGTACTTTTTGACTTTTCCGACAAATGTACGAAAAATGTTTTTTTTAACTTATACGGCAAGAAGGGATTTTTAACATTACTTCAAAGAATCTTCATTTACAAGTTTTCAAGTTTATTTTTAATCAACTTCTTTTTTTAAGTTGTATGACATGTTATAAAAGGAAAAATGTTTTTGAAGAAGAAAGGATATTTTCCTCAAGAATGGAGTTCAAGTGTTTTATCAAAATTATTTTCCATATAAGATAATAAAGGGTTATATTTTTATCCCTATTATTACATTGATTTGGTCATGTTGTGATGGAATTATTTTTATGAATTCCTTTATCTTATATGAATTGATTTATGATGTCATGAAGTTTCAAGAATCCCATTTTTGTTACATGTGTTATGCGATGATGTATGTTTTATGATTATATGGCGCACATAAGAAAGGATTCATTATAAGATGGGTGGTACCTATATCTCCCTCCAATGCATTGGGTAAAGATTTTATATCTCATGAGATAGACAGGGCTGGAACGGTAGGTTATACCGGTTCAGTGAAACAGGACTGAAACGAGGGTTACTCGATTCAGAAAAGGGACTTTGTCCACTAAGATAGTCTTGGAAATGAGTCTTGACTAACAAGAAATGATTTTTCATGATTATGTGTGCATGCCACAAAGTTTCAAGTTTTATGTTATGACTATGGGGATCTCATTTTCACTTCTATGATTTATCCCATGTTATGATATTATGAGCTCTTTTGCAGGTTAAGATATCCAAAAGCTATGTTCTTATGTATATGATGTGATTGATATTTCTTTTGTTTACCCTTACTGAGCATTTGAGCTCACCCTTTTATGTTTTCTTTTCCCCAGGATATAATGAAAGGTTTTTAGGTAAAAAAAAGGGAAGATCTTTATGGGAGATATTGAATATCTTTCACCACGATTAGAAGATTACGTTCCGAGTTTCCAAAGACACTAAACTATTACGATCCTTGTGTGTGTGTTTTTGTTATGTACTAAGTATTCCGCAAAAGTAATGTAATGTCCATGTACGATAAGCTTCGGGTCTCTACACATCCCACACCACATACTTCGTCCAATGATGAGTGTCTGAAAGAGTACATGTGAAAGACATACTACATATACTAAGCCCAATGTAAAAAAATAAAACCCCAAAAGCATACCCCTATGAAAATTATTCTCCTTATGGTATAATTCACGTGTCATCACATAAGTATTATAGTAATAAAGTGAGAAGCATCACAATTATATGGTCTAATATAAATAATAAGAAATAATTATGGCACAACCAATTAAGTAAAGTATTAAATCAATGCAATACAACTGATCCATCAAATCCAGAAGGAGAGTCTCATGCCCATCCAAGGCAATCGATATAGGATCACAAGTATCACAACATGAACATTGGATGTATTACAATACCACTGAGCCCATCCAATGTGACCCATAAGGCATCTTATGTTTCACTCGAGGCATGTGGACTCAGATTATATCCTAGGTATCTCATGTAGGGCTCCAAGTATCACTTGAGGAAGGGAGTTTCCATCTTCCCATCGAGTCTATATGTAGTTTCTCCCCAATGGAACCCATATTATTCTAGAGTATAATATGTTCCATGTAAACCCTCACGTGGATGTACAAGTCATCTCCGCCAGTGTGTCTGGTTGTAACATATCGTGAATGTGAGTGTTCTCATAAGTCCTTAATATGGAACCCATGTTCTCTCCCGACCTATTTCAAGTGAACCTTATCAACATTTCAGGTGAAAAATAAAAAAAAATATAAATTTAATTGTAATCCTTCAAATAAACATTTCAATGAACAATCTAAACCTGAAATCAATCAAATACATTGGTGGAGTCCCATAACCATCCAAGGATATCTACAAGGGATCCCTATTATCACAATGAGAACATCAAATGTAATATAATACCACTATGATCCTACATTGTGACACATAAGTCATACCATGTATCCCTCTAATAATGGTAACTCTTTTCCCATCCCAGGTATCTCATATAGGGGAATGAGTATCACCCAATGCATGGTGTAGCCATAGTGAAAATTTTGTCATCCATCGGTTATCCTATAAGGAAATAGTATCACTCTAGATTATATTAACCACCATGGAATCCCTTTGATGGAAATCCATGTCATTGCCACTTGTGTGTTGGGTATTAACCCATCTATCACATGCTTCTATCCATGATCCCATAATACAAAACCAATGTTACCTCCAAGCCCATCTTAGGAGATCCATTTCAACAAAGCACATAACAAAAGGAATGGTTTAATCATCTTACATATGTTTCATTCTTTTTAAACCACTAAATTATAATAATTCATTATTTGTAAATTAAAAATGACATGGTCACACCATGCCATTACATTCTATTTAAAATGAACCAGTTAACATAGGAAAGTACATGAGCCATCTCGAACTAGTAATTCAACTATTAAAATACATTCCATTTAGTTAAAAAAATAAGGTTAGTCACATATAAAGAATAAATGGTACTTAAAGGGTATCATGAACTAAAGGTGAATTTACCTATATGGTCAAATACATTTATTAGTCAATCTAAAACCATAAAGGGAGATATTTTCAATAGTAATTTCGGTTAAACTCTGTTAAACATTCACTTAGTAGATGACATGTTTAATGATACATTTTAATAAAAAATGTATCCAGTTAATAACAGGAATGTTGGCCATGTACCAGTAAGCCACATATATAAAAAAGACACCAAATCATGGAGAATGATTAATGAAATAATACAAGAAATTATAAATGTCTAGCCATTAATTTTTATATTAAAATATAACTAACCTTATATGTATGGGTTGTATTAAAAAATCATGACATTGTTAATTAATAATTCATTTACTAAGATTTTAACATTTATTCAATAAATTCATTCAGAACAAAGTAAACATCAAGGAAAGTTTGAAATCAATTAATTCATGCACTATTAATTTTACGTGGGAAATGAATGGGACCCTACCTCAAAGGGAAGACCAAGAAAAGCTGAACACTTTGGAAATTTACATATTTGATGAAGATTTTCCCAGACTTTCATACACATACATTCCTATATATATATATCTCAGAATACAATGAACATACTCCCCTCAACATGAGGGAATATTTAAAAGAAGATATATATATTTTCACACACCTATGTATACCAGTTCCATCCTTTACAGAGTTTTCAAAAACTATACAAACAATATCAAGGACTCAAAAACACTACAGCGAGGACCAACGAACCCATGAAAAATTACCATATCTTAAAAATTTTGCAAACTCCACACCTCTAAATTCAGTGAAAATGAATAAAGGAGGAATTAACTTACACAAAATTTATGATGATAGACCAATATGTTCTAAACCACTACACCTTCAATGGTGGTTTCCAAAACTCAAAAAAGGGAATCCTGAGAGATACTTCGCATACCATAAAATTATAAGAAAACCAAAAAACAAGTTTTCCTCAACCCTAGGGTTCAGACAAACCTCAATGGGTTATAATGAGGGGGATAATGACCCAGATATGGATGCAATGGGAGGAAAAGTCTTTACCTTGAAGAATCATGTGAAATCAGAAAGATTTCCGATAGAAAAAGCAATGAATGAGGGATGCGGAGGGGGGTACATCATGTGCATCCATAGAGAGATGAATGAATAATCACACAACCTGGATGGGAGGAAACCACTTTTGGTTCCACTTATAACAGATACTAAATATAATAATAATAATAACAATAGTATTATTATTAATATTATAAAAAATTTCTTTATTTTCATTTATTTCTAATTTATTTCAATTTAGATTTATTTAAAAAGAATAAATTTCATAGTTTCACCTCTTGAAATTATGTTCTAGAGCTCAGTTTCGAAAATTATATGTCTAGTAAAAAGAAATTTCACATTCCATTTCATTTATTCCTGGTTAAAAAACGTGTTTGTTACAACCTCCATGCATTAGAACTTCTCATCCCTAAGAATCCTCTAGGAACAAGGAAAACATCACCTGACATAAATGGGTTGTAAAGACTCATTCAAACTACTGTGTTTCATTTCCAAACTCCCAATATACCATCAAGCATTTATTTAGGAATTTAACACTTAAGCCATCTACACCTGAGCCAATACTCTATTTCTTATCAAAACATTGAGATGGTTCTTACCCAATCCCGATTAACTAGATAAACAATAATGTTATCATATTTTCAATCATTCAACCAAAATTTATCCCCATTAAAATATTTAATGGGAAGAAGCAAGTTCCAAACTATATCGCCTTCACCATTGGAATTTCATAAAAATCATGCCCCGTTTAAATGTTTAATGATGATCCCTAGGAGTATAAATTAATTGTGTGAACATAACATTATCATAGGCCATAATAGGGACCTAATGGAAAGAAAATATCAAATCTCAATTAAACTACCATGGACTATTCATGATTTCTTTATTTTAAAGATATATACAACCCTAAAAACAACGCCAATTTTGACACTATGGTGTGTGTAAAACTATTTTCACCAACCGTATAAATTAAACAAGGTAAAACTAGTCTATCCATTATGGTTGACCATTCAAGAAGATTCTCATCTTTGACAACTGGAATTTTATAAACAGGATTGTGATGCCTTCTCCCACAGAATCTCTCATTCACCATGAAACCGTCACCTGAAGTACATACCAAACATTTTGGTGATGTTCCTTGGTCAAAAAAAGCACCTAACAAATTAAAATATCATTCCTCCGCCTGAAAAAAGGTGAAATTCAGATCCATACCACTTGAATAATTATTACCTTGTGAAAGTACACTCCAAGTCCAATTAAAAGTCCATGATAACCTCAGTTACAAGAATTAATTATCTAAGGAACCATACATTGTAGTCTATTCTCCATGATTCAGGTGAGACATTAGTATAATTCTAAGACACCCACGTTATAACATTGACTGATCCCATAACATCATCTGACTAGTGGTCAAGTCAAAAAAATTACTAGGGTTGAAGATTCCACCCTTGGAATTCCTACATTGGAACCCAATTGTAAATCATGACTAACCATGCTTAGATCAATAACCAAGCATCCATTGTGAAACACATGGAAAGAGAACCACCCAATAATAACAAAATAATTTTAAATTGTAGCATGGTATAAGACCAACACTCTCATCGTCTATCAAAGATGATGTCAATATAGGGGAAATGTTCATCACTAAACCAGGGCACACTAAGAAGATTAAATAGAATACATTCAATCTCTCTCAATTACTAGAAATAAGAACAGTTGAGCCAAATCCAACCAAATTCTCTTGATTGAATCTCCCCTTTACCTTCCGACACACCGTCACTAGCCGATAACAATCCTTTACCACCTGAGGCTATTGTGATCTCTTAAATGTAACCATCGATGTAATAAAACACTAATGGTATTTCCTAAAAGGTATTATATATCCAACCATATCGACATCATTCTTCTAAAGATGCACTGACCTGATTTGAACTTGCATGCCTCGAAGGCATTCAAGAAACACTTACCATTTCCAAATGGTCCTCTACGGTTGTGTTCCTTTTACCAATATGGGCACATTTTTACAAGAAAATATGTGATGATCTATCTTTTAGAGTTTCCTAGTAGATGATATAGAGGATAATCTAGCTTCTGATATGCATGATAGACCAAAAACATCGTAAACTAACATCTTTTTCTCCTCTAAGACATGCTCACTATGTCAAAGTATTCAATGAAATCCAAAACCAGTCTAACTAGCATGTCAAACCACCTAAGTCTTATAGAAAGGTCATCTTGAGCATTGGAATGATATTGATTCTTTAACATGAGGTCACTCTACAATAGAGATGACTTGAAATCATACTCAACAACAAAAGCTTCAAAAACATAGATGAACACAACCAGTTTGTTACATAATTTAGCAATTAAATAGTATAGTATATATCAATTAAAACTACCCCTTGTTAATATGATCAAAGGACACATCCTAAATACTAACCATAGTCTTATCAGCTTTATGAATTCAAGTATTGGATGGATTGAACTACAATTGATATACATAATATCATGGCCACATGTGACCATTAACCATGATATCGACATAGCAAGTCACCAATCACTAATGAGTTGCTAACCATGCCCGATGAATGTATAGCCTACTGAAAATCTGTATAAATCGATTCTCACTACCATGACTAGGCCATGAAAAACATGAAGACCCATCCGAGAAATGTTTTAATGTAGAAATTAAAGATTCCAAGAAGGGACAACAACACCCGATGAGAATACAAATTCATGAATCTAATAAACACTAGTAAGGATTTAAAACTTAGAAGGTGTTACCTATAATGGTTTATCCCCTTACAACGAAAAAGTATATCCCCTATCAGTAGGTCATGCTAACTGATTTCTCAAGCATAAAGAGCCAATCATTTATGCTATTTCTAAAAAGAGAGGAACCCTAGAATTCACTTATGATACAAGTATAAGGAAACTCTAGAGAAACTTAAACTACCCAAAAATAGTGGTTTCATTTATGCACACCACTATAGGATACATTTCCATACCCATTACCCTTTTTTAACATTTAAATCATTAAAATATAAATGATTTAATTAAAAACATCCCATAAAATTTTAAATAAAAAACAATAGGCACTTTATTTTTAACAATTAGATCATAGGAAAAGAGAAAAGTGTCATTAAACATCATTTTTATACATAAAACATTCACTAAAATCCTATATTTGTTAAGAAATTTATCAAAATATTTTCCATATTATGATGAGAGGTAAAACTAATAGGGACTCTCTAAACCAACCTGGGTTCATCAGAATGCATCCAAATAATGGTTGCAATATTTGTATGTTTTAGACACCCAAAAAGGGAACCTCATAAAATCACGCCAAAATTGACCTACTTGGACCCAGTTGTGAATTATTGAAGTTAACTAAATCATGTTAGTTTAAAACTAAATATCCTTTTAATTTATACTCATTTAACATTATAACATGATCATATATATATATATATATATAAATATAATGGTCTAGTGATATGAGTGTCCATATAATAATCCATAAAGATCCCATACACATTACAAGTGGAATTTTTCTCCCATTTAATCAAAATCAATTACCATAGTATTAAATCCTTGAAAATCTTTTACAATGGTTCTAATACACAGGATACCTTTTCCCAGTTATAATGAACCCATACACCATAAAATAGAAAACATGATACTATTGTAATCAAAACCATTTAAAATCACCCCAAGGAACCAATTTCACATAAAAAATATAGCATGTTATCATAAGTAGTAACATATAAATCATGTATATAAACACAAAAGCATGGAATTTCATCATGGAGTCATTTAACATGTTAAAAAAAAATACACATGCTTGTTATATAAATTTGGTTACCTAGAATATAACAATATAATAATTTTTTAAAATAAGGAATCCTAAAAAGCTACCTAATTAGGTAAAACATATCCATGATTTTTAAATATCTAGAATATCTTATAATTCAAGGAACACAATCAAATCAGCAGGAAACCTAAAAATGAAACTTCATGGCATGAAATATACATGAAAGATAAATTTTTCTATGTTCCTAAATAATGCATTAAATGCTACATCTAGTAATAGTAGGACAAGTATTAAATTACCATAAACTTAATAAATTAATAAACAGTAGAATATACAACATTGATTCATGGTGAAATCATATAAAATGCAATAAAAATAGTCTGAACAATAATCTCATCCCTATCCACTTGGTTATTTCCACATACCTCGGGTGATTAGTCCCAGGAATGATTATTTACCAAGCATCAACACTTTACTAGTCTCCTATCAACTAACCAAAAATAGTATGAAAAAGGAAAATGTTAGCTCTAACAAAACCTTGTATCATCAGGGCTCGAGTAACCACTAAACTGGTAGTTGTACCGGTCTCCACTTGACCTCAAGGGAATCTCCACAAATTCTAGTGGCTACTAACTAGCAACGAGGGCCTAGGTTGTGTCTTTAGGGAGATTGTTTCCTCAAAGAACGGATTATGAAATGAATTATAATTGGTTTTAATCAGTAGGCAATAGTATAAGCATATGTAATAAATGAAAATTAGTGGAAACATTAATAAAAGAGAATGATAGTGGAAGAATTAATTTATTAACATAATAAAACAATAATTTCCATTTCAAAATCCATATAATGATACATTTAATTTCAGGTGTTACTACAAGGTAAAAATAGTAAAATATAATAAAAAAGAACAAACCAATTACTAACTTCTCAAGATTCTATACCATGAGCATATTTCTATTCTCCATAGATCCCATGTAAAAATCACAGCACAAGTAATGAATCAAATGACCTAAAAGCTAGAAGATCTAATAAAGAGCCAAATGGTGCTTGGGTATGATGTGAAATATAAATCTGAGTAGCTTATAACCTATGTTGTTGAGCCTACTCTTGTCCACAAGATATATTTTATGATGTGTACCACATCTAAAAATTAAGAGTGATAAATTAATTAATAAGAACTATTTCTGGGTTCCTAAATGAACACCCATCTCATACCGCCTTCTTTTTCCTAAGCTCTGTGTTTGATATTGTACATGTGAAATGAATACTATGTTTACAATTCCCTAAGAAAAGATAGAAAAACCAAAAATTTAAACCCCCTATCTTTTTTTTAATCATGGTGTATAATTAAAATTCCATCACATAAGTATGCTAGAACGCAATGGATGATCATCACATGAACATGGTCTAATTTAAATTATAAGAAACATGTAAAGAAAATGTTATTATGCAATGAATTAAATCAATGAAATACAACCATGCTGTCAAATATTGTAGTGAAGTCATTTTCCATCCAAGGAGAACTTCCAATAATCGCATGTATGGCTATGAGAACATCTTATGTAAGACAATACCACTGAGCCAATCCAAGGTTACCCATACGACATCCCAACTATCACTCAGGGCATGGTAACTCTCATTATTTCCCATGTATCTCTTGAAAGGTACCAAGTATCACCTAAGGAATACCATACCCATCTTGTTTATGGTTCCATCCATGATTTCCCCCCTTGATAAATTTTAACACTTAGGACTATAAAAACATCCATGGAATCCCTTACATGGAAATCCAATGCATCTCTACTGGAGAATCTGGTCAAGACCCTTCGAGCATGTGATTCCATCCACGAGTCCTTAATATTCATCCCATGTTCTCACTGATACTATGTCATGTGAACCATATCAACATTTAATATCACAATTCAATACATATATGTTATTAATCATTATCCTTCAAATAAACAATTTAATGAATAAGATTACAAAAAAATCCAAAAAACCAATTGGTGGAGTCCCATTCAAGTCCAATGAGATCTAAAAATAATTCTATGTATCTCAATGAGAACATTTGATTTTATCCAATACCATCAAGCCCATCCAAGGAGACCAATAATTTATCCCATTTATCACTTGGGGCATGGTAAATTTGAACCCATCCTAGGTATCTCATGTAGGGGACCTAGTATAATGCAAGACATGGCGTGGCCATATTGCCAATGGGTCCTTCCATGGTTGTTACCCTAGGAAACTAGTATAACTCAAGAGAATAATAAAATCTCTAGAATCCCTTTCCTAGAAAGACAATGAATCACCCCTGACACATCAGGTCGTAACCCATCAAGCTGGTGAGTCCAACTTTGATTCCTTAATAAGGAACGCATGTTCTCTCCTGGCCCATGTCAAGAATGTCATATCAACAAATCACCAAAAAAGGAATGATTTAATAAACCTACATATATATCAATCTATTAAACCATTAAAATATCATATTTAGTGCATCTTAAATTACCAATGGAATTATCACACCACCCTATAATGTTCAATATTAGATTTACCATTTATCATAGGAAATTACACAACTCATCTTGATCAAGTAATTTATCTAATATAGTACATTCCATTTAGTTGAAAAAACAAATTAAGTCACCTAAGAAAGTTAAAAGGCACATAGAGGGTATTGTGAAAAAAATAAGAATTTACCTACTTTGGAAAATCCATTCATAAGTCATGAGAAACCGTTATATGGATCTTCGTTCAATAATCATTTAGTTATAAGTGTTTCAAACATGTACTTAGGAGGTGTGACGGTCAGTGATACATTTTAGTAAATAAAATATACTTCTACTAACACGAATGAACGCCATCTAAAATCATTTCCTATATCTAAAAAAGATATAAAATCATGGAGAAAGAGAAGATAAATAATCCAAGAAAGAATAAATGTCTATTAATTACTTTTTATCTCCGAAGACAACTCACCTCCATTAGAGGGTTTTTATTACAGAATAATGGCATTTTTCATTAAAAATTCAATTAAGAAGACATGGGAATTTATAGTAAAAAATAATTCATAACTAATTAAACAAAAGGATTGTTAAAAAATAATTAATTAATGTATTATAAAATTTAATGTTCAATGGAATGATACCCTACCTCAAAGGGAAGACCCATCCAAGATGAAACTCTGGAACTAGATGTTTTGTAAGAAGTTTTCTACACATTTACACGAACATACATTCCAATATATATATTCCATGATCTAATAAATATATTCCCTACTACTTGGGGGAATATGTACAAGGAATGTAAATATACCTATGTATATGAGAGAAATAATTCACTGATTCATCAAACACTCTACAAACAGAACAAAAAACTCAAGAAAATAGTGACAAATGACAACACACCCAGAAAAAATTACCATCACCTAAGAATTATTAAATACCTAGTTATAAATTGATCGAAAATGAATAATGGAGGAGAAATATAAATCAAAATTGATTAATGAGCAGCTATAAAATCGGATCTTCTTCGCCTTCAGCAGTGGTTGTTGAAACAAGAACAAGGGAGTCCCTAAAGACACATCAAATACCCCTAACATATGAAAAAAACTATAAAATGGGTTAGAATCAAGCCTATGGTTTTAATTAACCTCACTAGGCAACAAGTAGAGGGAAATATAGCAGGAATATTGAAGTGGAGGGAGGATAAAGCATTACCTTGAAGGATCGTGTGAAATATGAAAGAGTACAAGTTGGAAAACTGATGAATGAGGGAGCTGGAGGGGGTATATCACGCACGAACAGGGAGATCCCATGGAGTTTCATGTGATTTGGAGGGTAGGAAACCCCTTAGGGTTCATCATAAAACATAATATAAATATACTACTAATAGTAATAGTAATAATAATATTATTATTATTATAAAAACATTTCATTATTTTCATTCATTATAAATTTAATTAATTTTATTTAGTTATATATTAATGTAGTTAAAAATAACACATCCTAATGTTACAACTAATGAAATTAAATTATAAATCCCTGTTTTAAAATTTGATTTTTATGTAAATTACAATTTTAAACTCCTTTTCATTTTTTACAGTTACAAATCTAGAGTCATTACAAATATGTTCCAAACATTTATAAAAAGTAAATGATATGATAACCCATTTTTTGAAAACCAATACTATAAATTTAAGTTCATAACATGTTAGATATGTTGATCATTTTTTGTATAATTACAGTATTTTAATGTTTTTTATGTCAAAATATTTCTTAACATCATTCATATAGAGAATAATATATGTGATAGTTTCATTGGAATGTTACTAATTATAAAATTAATGATATAATATATAATCATGGACTAAATTGACATAATTTATTTTTGGATAGGGGAATATTTTTCACCAGTTAAATAGTGAAAAATATATTTTCCTCTATAAATGGATCGTACCTTTTTTAGGAAAAATATATTTTACTTTTGAAAATTCTAGAATTGGGTAAATTTTTTATATGAGTATCTATAAAATATAGATATTATTGTGTTAATGAGTGAAATAATTTTAAATGTATTAAAATTAAATTAATATTCATTCATGATTTATGATTTAATTTTTATGACAATATATTCAATTTTTTTGAACGATAACTAACACACAACAAAAAATTTTCAGTTTTTTTCCAATTTATATCATGAAATGGTATAGTATTGTAAATGTATCTAATAATTGAAAATGGAATTTATATTTAAATAAAAGAATTAGATATTTTTTTATCACAATTATGTTTTTTACAACTATCCGGATGATGTTTTTTTAGAGATATAAATCCTACTATGTGGTGTTTTACATTACATATGAGTATAGACCAATGAGTGGTAGATGATAATTTCAAACGGGTATGTCGAAAATTAAATTTTTCTAAAACATTTCATCATATAATGGTATATTGTTAAACAATCCACTAAATCAATTACTACATACATATTTCATACTGATGGGATTAAACACTACAAATCTCTTCACCCAATGTTCTTTAAGGGTGAAGAAATTTCAAGAATATATGTTTTCAAAATTATAATAAAAAATTAGGATAATTATCACCTTTAAATTAATTATTATATAATACGGGTCATGATATATGTTTTAAATGAAAATCCAAATATTAAAAGAGAAAAAATAAAAAAATTTAAATGTTATTTTTTATGTTTTAAACACAATGATTCAGTAGGTTATAAGGTGTTTCTAACATAATTTTTTTAAGGAACTATTAATAAATATGAAATCAATTTCACTTTTTCTATATCGTTATATAGAGGACCAAATGGGAATGTATTAACTAAAAATATTAATGTAATTAATAGTCATGTAACATAAAAAACATACCATGATTGATATAGTATGTTCCAGATTAGTGGATTTACTCTTATAGAAAAAAAGATGCATGTATCAAGTGTTGAGGATATAAATAAAATTTATATAAATTTAAATACTTTGGTATCATTAAAAAATTACTATTTGGATTATACAAAAATATATTTATTGATATATCAATGAAAGTGGGTTGATAATAGGAGTGTAGTTAAAATTGGTAAATTAGGATTCATGAAATTAAATCTTTTTAGATAATTTTTTATTTATGAAATATTCGGAAAAGAATCCCATGTAGTATAAGTATTTTGTGCATATTATAATCCAAAAATAAATTGGTCTAATCTTATATATAGGAATAAAAAAATTAAAGAGTCAAATTAATATTAAATTGATGATGATATTTTAATTATGATATAATAATCAATTCAAGTATTTAACAATATATATTGTTTATTATGATTCATAGGGGAAAACCGGGAGGGGATTTGGATAATTGATGAGGGGAATCACTTCAAATTACCATTAAATGAAAAATACAATCTTCCACACCTACTTAAGCCACCTATCTAGAGGAATAGTGAAATAGTGGAATGGAGGATAGGCTTTATATTTATAGTAACATTTATAATAAGGATAAGAAGAAGGATAAACAAGAGCAATAATGGAAAAATGATCAATCCAAAAACAATGATAAGATATTCTTCACATGATGGTGTTAGAAGAAGTTATTATAGAAAGATGTAGTGATTAAAAGTTCAGGGTTGGACGGAATTTATGCAGTCAAAATATTAACCCAAACTAGCCAATCTTCATTATTTACACATTATTTTCTAATCAAATGAACATATTAATTTATATATGTACCTTCCAAAATGATTATCCAACATTAATAGAACCTATTTGTTATGTAATTAATATAATATTTTGCCATACTTTATATATTTTATTGTAGAATCAAATTTTAAATCACTTATGTATTTTCAATTTTTTTCATAAATTCTATATATATGCTTGATGACTGATGAAATTTTTTAAGGTATACTAGAAATAGCCATAATTCATTTTTAATTATTCCAAGCGTGATATATTTTAGATTAATTTATTATAATGTGAAATAAAACCCTCAATATTTACAGAAAAAATAACAAAATTTAGCATCTTTAAGAATATTTTGTGGATTTTGGTATATAAGAAGCATTTAAGGTTGATTTTAATTTATTTTAATTTATTTAATATTATATGTATGAAGTAATATTTCCATAATGGTTAATTTATAAGACAAATAAATAGTGAATAAATTAAAAACCATTCAATGAAATCACTCAACCCCTACTATACATCAAGGATGGGATACATTATACTCACACACATTATGAATATTTAATTTATAATTAATATTTCATGTGATATCAAATTGAAATATAATTATGATTCTAGGTTGTTCAATTATAATATTTATATACTTTCATCCCATACTATGTTCTAGGAAATAAATCATATATAAATAAAAAGTGATAATGGTGGTATTATATCATCCAAGAGTGGGATATTATGAATATACTATTAACTTATATAAATTTTAATGGAATTTATAAGATAATTTATAGAAGTTTTGTGTATCAAAAAATTTCAATTTGATAGTAATTAATTCATAAAAATATTTTGGACTATATTTTTTATAACTTGTTATCTTTATTCAACCACATATGATAAGAATAATAATTTTATTATTATTTAAATGTAAAAACTCATTTTAATGAGTTTGATAAATATTTCTTAAATTGATCAGACAGTAAACATTGTTGATTAGTAATGATTCTTTATAAATTAGTTAATGGAAAACTATGATAAATACATTTATGTGTTCAACTATTGTAATATATAAAATAATCATAAGTATTGATTTCAAGAAGAATTTAACCAAGTGTTTGATATATAAGAGTAACATACTCTGTCATTGGAATTATCAAATTATTAAGAGGATATCATAGGAGACTAATGTGAACCCCTTGATGAAGTATATGATATATGGAAGATACAAGGATTTATTTTCTTCAGAGGTGGGGATGCATTAGACATCTAATCCCATATGAGGGAGTTATTGAAAATAATATGTTAAATGTGACACAAATTATTTAAAAAAAATGTAAACTACATAATATTAATTTCATCTCATGCAAAAACCTTAGAGTGTATTGGATTGAAAATATAATCCCATATTCTCCATCACAGGGATATATCCACACTTCAACATGAAATGTGACAACTTTTTGAGATTAATATATCTATAACTGAACATGGGGAAAGACCTGAGATAATATCCTCATCCGTAGTGTATAGAGAAAAACAACTTGGTCTTCATTATTCATTAAATGGAATCTTGTGAGTCATAGTTCAATATTTTTTATTCCAAAAACTCTTCAGTTTGTGATCCACTATCTGGAAATATTTATATATTCCATAAAATGAAACAATATTCATGAACTTACATGGTATGGACAATATTCTGGGGACGTGATAAAAACAATGTCACTCAAACCATATCTTGTGGTTATGTTAACCCTCCAATGAAATACCTGGCTACAACACTTGTTCTGTATGCAATCTAACATAGTCTAATCAAGGAAATAATTATAATATATTTCCACATGAATGATATGTTTCAAGTAAACATGGGCTGCATCAAACCCAATGTATAGTTTGGGATAAAATTTACACATTTGTGTAGTCTACTAGTCCAACACCAAAGTGAAGTCAATGTTGTTCATGTAGACTCAGAACAATCAAGAATGGACATAAACTATCCAAAAATGTTTTGACATGTTTTAATATCTATTGATATAGTTTTTTATAATATGGATAAAAAACTAATATTCCATTCCTATTGTCTAACGAAATAAAAATATAAAGATATACTTCATAAGATCTTTGATTGAAATAAAATTGGTATGGATCATAGGGGGATCATGATTAAATCATGAATTTAGTATATTATCATACATTCAACATAGAGTTAATATATAGTAATTATATGGTAGGTTGAAAGATCCCTAAATAATGCAAGGCTTACCTATTGTGGCTGAAATTTTCATTTGATTTATTTTCTCAATTTTTCAGTTATTATAATTTTCATTCCATTCAACTCATTTCCTTAGTTGTGATTAATTATAATAACTAATAAACATCTCAACAATAAATGAGCCAATATTTAATATCCTTTTAATTCTTTGAGGTTCAATGTATTTTAATCTCTATTATTCTATTAATATATTTTATGATAATGTATGGTTTGTTAGTGTGATTGTTGACAATACTTATGTAACTTATTTTTTTCTAAAATGTTCATTAATTATATTCCCCCAACCAATAAACCCTATATATAATGGAAATTTATTAATTAATAGGGTTTTTGGGTTAATTTTTCTATTTTTTTGGATGATATAATCTTTTCTTTAGATACTCAGTGTTAACATCTCTTGCCAGTGAGTAGTTATGATTTAGTTCTCTCCAAGAGGATTGGGATATATTTCTATTCTTAATCATGTACATAGGATGGATTATTAGCCTAGAGAAATTATTTAAGTTGTTAAACATACATAATATATTTTTAATGGTTTAAATACATTATTGTTTATATCTCATTGATAAAAAAACTAATTATGACTCATCAATTTATAAATTTTTGTATCATTTCATCACAAAACCAATCCTATGATTAATAAATGATTCATTATATAGATATGTTCTAATAGAAGTATTTTTTTACTTTAACATAAATCATACATATACAACCCCATTAAAACATACCATCATAAAAATATTTAAATTTCACTCACCTTTGGAGATAATCAACGTTCCCACTGCAGTATGTTAACATGGAATTAAATTTTATTCGACCTCCTAGTGATAAGGTAAATGTTATATCCACCATAAATCATCTATAAATATCCTAAGTGATATTTTATTTTCCTTTTCTACTCTAGATAGAAATCCATAAATTGAAAAATTCCAAAATAGTTTTGGTTGAGTTCTAAATTTTATATTTTTAAAGCACTTATTTTATCACTATTGTATCGTGGTCCTAATATATACACATAGAGGGGGTAAATTAGGGTGGAAAAAATTTCTTTTTCTATTTATATTAAATTTGATCTCATATTCATGTTTCTATGGACCATTGAACATTATTATTATTCTAATAAAATATGTAAATTTAAAAAATAGAAGACCTATTTAAGTAGATTTGACTAAAAAAGGTTAATCCAAAGAGAATACATCAACGGTGTATTAACACGTTAAATATATACTACTTAAAATTTATGTGATTATCTGTCTAGGGATATATCACTATTATATTGAGGTCTATGGACTCTTTCCCCCTGCCACACATCGGTTTTATGTGGGAAAAAATAGATTTAACAATAAGGTTGATATTCCAAACTTTTAGACTACAAAATCCACAATAAACAACAACGGTTTTCTCCATCATGCTTTTTTAATCAATTTTTTAGATCTTTAATGATATTCACAATATATATACTACCTTATATAACTATTCATTAGTGTAATGTCTCCCCACACACATAAATTTACAAATTTATATATTCTAAAACATTATGATGAATCCTCAAATTCCAAATCCTTAATATTGTTCCTCCTTTTTCTCAATAGTATATCTTATTTATCTATAATATATTTCTCTATATGTAGATAATGATTCAATTTTATATTTAACATTCAATAAATAATTATTTTTTAAATCCCTTTGACTAAATTTAATCAATTTGATCATTGTATGTTTAATCTCTACCATTCAATTTATAATTTTATATCTTAAGTTATATGCGTAATAATCGAACCTAAAAGAGTGAGAAACATCATCATTTGAATTAAAAATATATTGAAACCATTAATCCCAAAATATCATACAACCTTTCAATGTAATTAGATAGTTTACCCTTAAATGATTTCAAATTCCATGTATGTAGTTTCTTGTTGCACATTTTTATAGTATAAACTCATCTGCACTTTGTAAGGAATTTACCCACGACTGAGAAAAAAATTAACTTTTCGTGATGAATTGTCCATTCATATCAAGGAAATATAACACAAAATATCATTTCAATGTGGATTTTTCTCTATCGTTCAATAAATTTTAGTCTCCACAATCTCATATTTCTTCTTTATTTCATTCTAAATAGATTCTAACATGAGATTCTCTCTACTAAAGGGTGTCATATATCACCCAACCTCAAAATCTTTAATGCCAAAAAAATTTAAAATATTCATGATACATCCATTTTTTATGGCATGTTCCCCCTCTAGATTCAACTATATTTGTTCATGTCCAAACTATTCTGTTGGGGTGATAATAAAATTACAAATCAATTGAAATCTCTTAGTCCACCTCTACAGTGTGGATGATAGTATTTCATTAAGATACATAAATCGAAAAATATTATAGAATAAAATAAATTATAAAATGTATTACGATGTTGAATCCTATCATGGGTCATGGAATATTTATGGAATTACCACAACTAACATCTAATTGAAAAAATAATCCTTAAAAATTCAATACACTACATCATCAACTCAAATAACTCATCTACTCATGCTTCACACTATCACCACTACATTATTATTCCACCCCATGGTGTGGATCTACTATCTCAACTAGTGTAAACATGTTCTAGGCACTCGACAGATTTTATTCATTTTTTCAGAGCTTCCTTTGATCTTGGTTTCCAAGATCCTTATGTAATTATTAATCATGTGGTTCATTCCATATTGCATGCAAATTTGATTCATAAACTCTATTCACTATTACATCATGATCACTGGTCTTTCTATATAGTTAAACATGAAATGAAAAAAAAATATAATGTAAATGAAACTTATAAACCTAGAAAATAACCTTTTGGATGATTGAATATTTTTTAGTATCTTAAATCATGGTGTTTTAATATTCTTTATAATGTGGTTTCCATCTTATTTATCTAGAATACAATACATATCTCACGTTTCATCAGTAATATTTTTTAAATTAACTCATGATTCTTCTGACTTATTTTAATTCAAAAAAAATAATAATCAAATATCTTGATAACATATCCAACTTATGAAACATGTTGTCTTAGAAATATTTCCCTTTCGATTTTGTTTTCATACATCATATGAACCAGTTACATCCCATAGATTTGGATCCCCCAAACATTTATTAAAATTCTCTATTTTCATGATATACTTTTATAATTTTGTAAATAAAATATTGATTATTTCTATTTTCCTCTATATAGGTTTTTTATCCATTTAAATCTCTCCCATTTGAAAAATAAAATTCATAGTGATTACTTTCATGAATGAACTAGGATCTTTAATAATTAATATTCAACTTTTATATATCTTTAAAAAGTAAATTTATGTAATTTTCAAAGCCTATATGATTCAATGATAAAATTTGGAAATTTGATAAAAAATTAAATAATTAAATAGTATTTATAAAAATAGATAAAATAGTTGAAAATGATTATAATGGACCCATGGATAATATTTCTCCTTAACTCCAAACATTAAAAAGTATGCTAATAACCTGTAAAAATTGTTAGAATATAGAATTATGTTCTACTGGGAAAAGGGAAATCTAGACCTCCTTAATTTAATTATTTTTTTTACTCTAACGTTAATAGTATGCCTTTCCAATATATATACCTCTATAGATTAGAAAATATATCCTCCAATTGATTCTTATTTTTATAAAATTAACTTTTTTTGTTATTATAATGTTTCTCGGTAATGATGTTTTACCAAATCTAATTATACATCATTCGATAGTGTTGAATATAATTTTTAAAGAACTCAATAATAATTTTTTATCTCATTGTGTTAATTGTGGTTATTAGAAAACATCACTGATATCTTCCAATTATTTCTTCAACATGATAATCTAGGTACATATAGTGACCTAAGGTAAAATATTCATGTATTTTACATCTTTTACATGATATATACATTAAATTTCATAAATAACACTAATAATTTCAGATGTACAAATTAGTTTATTATCATCGAGGACTAACTAAATAATCATCTTATTTTATAATTATTATGATCATATCATCTTAAATACACCATACTATACCATACTCTAAACATCTCATTTTAAAACACATAATTATAAACTTGATGAAGAAAAAATAAATATTGTTACTTCAAACACTCTATAAAAGATGAAAAAACATTCCTATATGGTTTATTTCATACAATATAGTATAAAAAAGGAAAATATTATATCATCATGTGTTATAATAAGGTGAAAAATGAACGTAAAATGAAATTTTATAAGAACATAAATATAAAATCGATCAACCGGGAAATATAAAATTCCTAAAATGTATTAAAAACCATTAATATAAACCTTCTATACATAGTGTGTAATAAAAGAATACATAACATCTATCAACTACGGAATACACACTAAAATAAGGAAATATAACATTTTAATAGTAACACAATTTCACCCATGCCCGTGACACCACATAATATTTCTCATGTATATATCACATTGGGAAGTCACACACTTAAATACACACATTAAATTGAATAAAATGTACTATTTTATACTTATATCATGAGATATAAACTTTTAACCAATAAACTTTAGTGATATATACGACCCCCACCATTCATTATTCATAAATATGTGTTTCGCATTACAATTAGTCAATTATCACATCACAAAGAACCCATTAGAATAAAATAAATTTCAAAAAAAAAATTAAATGTAAACAATCCAGTTTTCATAAAGATCCCCTGAATAAAAAAAATTAAATTCCTATAATTTTCAAATTAAAACCATTCGCCTTTCATATCATATTGAACCCATATAAATACTTGTGGGTTTCATAACATTTAAAAATATTATAACAATAATAATTAAATTGGATTACATAAAAAACATGATAACCTAAAAAATAATTAAACAATAAAAGATAAATAGAGAGTGAAACATAAAATATAATTTAATGTGAGATTTATTTTGTTTAATATAGATAATGAAATCAAATATAAATCACAATTGTGTTTTCTAAGAAAATACATTTGTAATCGTCAATGTAAATGTCATAGTCATGATTATATTTTCAAAAAGTCCAATTTTCCTCTTAAAAAGTGTAAGAAACCCATTAATTAAGGTTTATTTTTATAAAAAAACGTATTTACCATGATATATGAGAGATTGAATCATTTAAAAATTAAAATTAATGACTTTAATGAAAACAGGGGAAATGAATTATAGAATATGTAGTATAATTAAAACAAAAAAGTATGATTTTCCAAATTCTTTATCATTATTATTGATTTCCACATAAGTACATTAACCTCATATATTCAAAAAATAAATTTAATAATCACATAATTAATAACCATATTCATATCCATAAACATATAAATACATAATTTATAAATATTATCCACATTTATAATATTTATTTATCCATTTTCAATTTTGGGAGTGAGTAAGATTTATTGTATGAATTAGATTTGTAATCACGATTTTTTTATTTGTTATCATCCCAAAGTTAATGATTTGAAAATAATAATAGGTTATTGAATTTATGAATTTAATATAGTTATAATGTTATAATTTCATTATATTATTGTTTTGGTTTCTATAAATAAATATGAAGTAATCGATGTGCATGTTTTGGTGTTTTTTAATAAACAGGTGTTGGTATCTTAATTAATGAGTCTAATAATATATTAAATATTCTAAAACCATGGAAAAATATTGATTTTTTTTATATAATATACCACCATTATTTTTTTCATCAAATGCATCCCTTATATTATTTTTAAGCGTTGTACATATAGGTTATTAAAATTAAACGACAATCACATACATTACTTTAATGTATAAGGATTATTATGGGGTTTCATATTTATAATATCATGAGTGTATATGTATAATGATATTAATTATAAGTTACTAATTTGGTGAATGATATTTTAAAATAATTATATATATATGTAAAATACTATATGAAAATTAAAAAATGTTACATTGCAGAGATGGTAGTATGAACATAGAAATGGTTAACATTATCAGTTCTCAACAACTAATAGTGGAATATGTTGATAATAAATTGAATCATAATAAAAATAATAATAATTTATATATACCATACTTTTTAATCATTCTCATCAATAAATCCATCCTTGAGAGAAAGTGATGAAAAACAAAAATTCTAATTTCATGGAGGCAGTACTCTACAAATCATACAATCAACATTCTTTTGTTTCTCATGGTGGATGAGATAAAATAAATAGGGGTGTTACACTTATTTTATAAACTCATTTTAATTTAATTATACATATTTTATTATATTATAGTAAATATAAGTGGTTTTTAATAGAATAATTAATAAGAAATAATTAAGAATGAAGTAATACTTACATTGGAAAATTGAGTTTTCTCTAAGAAATATTTATGGAAATAGAGGACGTAAGGTAACTAATAGTGACCATATTTTTAAAAACATAAGGTAAGTATTTAGGTGGAATAAATTGGTAAATTTTTAAAAAGAAAAATGATAATATATATATATATATATATTATGTAATTTTATATGCTAGGAATGATCCCTTTTATAAATGGATAGGAGGGAAATAATGGAAATTGCCTTCAAATTTCTATAATATATTGTTGCAATTATTTTTGGAAACAATAAAGACGGTAAAAATATATATTAAGGTGATGATTGGTGGATCCACACCTAATACATCCATTTTGAATGTTTCTTTAAATTTTATGGTGAATTTATTCTTAGAAATTCATTTTTTATATTTTTTCCTTTTTTGAGGTAATTGATTTTCAATATTTGTGATTAATTATAATCACTAAAATTAGTATCAAAATTTTTAATCAATTATAAAAAAAATAAATTAAAATTAGAAAGTAATTATATTATATAACATTTATTTTTATTAAAATAATAATTTTAAAATAATCGCATTAGACATGGAAATATTTTATTTTAGTCAAAGTTTGTTTTCAAGCCTCAAATTTTTTGTAATTCATACATCACAAAATTATATATTTTCATGACATAAGATATTATATTTTTTTAAAAAAATACTTTTCTTTTAAACAGGATGAAACTAAATTTCTCCATTATAATACATAATTAAATGAAAATTAGAAAAACATATAATTAATATAGATCCTTTCGTTCATGAGTTTAACCATAGGATTTATAAATTTAAAAATATATAATTATAATTTTTAAATTTTTTAATTAATACGTATTTATAAATCATAAAAAAAATAATTTTATTTCTTATATTATTATAGTGTAATAAAATTCATCAATTCAAAAATTTTGTAATTATAAATATACATCTAAAAATAATTAGATTATAAAAATTCCCTAATAACATATATCTATAAATTGGATATGTGGGATTAAAAGTTTTAGATAATTATTTCAAATTCATGTTCAAAATGTGAAAAATAATAATTTTTTATAAAATACACAAGAGGTAAATAAAATTGTTTTAACGAAATGAATTTTATCTTCACATATGTTTTTTATCATAGTTTTCCTAGATTGGTTACGTCTATTGATACCCAAATAATTTAAAATCCATAATATATTAATCATATTTAATAATTTTATATTATTAAACTATAATGGTTATCATCCTAGTTTGGTAAATATTTGTTAAAAATCATCATAACATGATATTTATTTAGAGAATGGTTTTTACTAAAATTTTGGGTTGTTATATTCTACCCCCATGAAAAATAATTTCATCCTAAAAATTTTAATATTCAGATGAATACTAGTTAAGATAAATTTTTTATTACATCCAAAGTTTATAATGTAGCTTCCTCACAATTATGATTCCTATATTAAACATTTATTAGATGATTTTTCTTGTTCTAAAAAGATTTACCTCTTCAATCTATTATATCTGTTGGTTGTTCCTCATATAATAATTCATGTTCATATTGCTTTAATTTTGAGTGAATTACATTTGATTGTTCTGGTACGTACTTCCATAAAGTTGGTATATTAAACACATAAAGCATATAGTAGAGTGATAAAGTGAGTAATAAGATATAATATACTTCCCCAACATGGTCAAGGATCTCAAAGGGACTGATGTACATTGGGATAAGATTCCCCTTCATCACAAATCTCATGACCTTCTCGTATGGATATATATGGAGTAACACCTTATCAACAACTCCAAAATCTTGATTCTGTCGATGATAGTCTATATAATAATTATAATGATATTTTTACTTTTATATTTCATTGAATATATTTAACCTTCTTTTTTATTTCGTTGATAAGGTCAAAATCTATCTGCAACCTCTCTCTAACTACATCCCATCATGTTGGTATCCTACATATCTTACCACAGAGAGTGTTAGAGGGTTGTATATGAATTATAGAATTCAAAATATTATTATACATGAACTTGAAAAAGGTATATGTTTATCCCAAAAACATTAAAATTCCCTCGAATAAGTTCTCGCAAAATCTTCTACAGTTTTAATAGTCTTGTGAGATTGACTATCTGTCTAAGCGTGATAAGATGTGATGAAACTCAACCATATCTATTATGAATTAAAAATACTTCTATAGATCCTCAAGATAAACTATGGATCCCAATAAAAAATAACTACAAGTGTTACAGCATTCATTTTTACCACTTCCAATATATATATAATGGTGATTTGGTCAAGAGAAAAATTTTATTTATTAGTAATAAAATATGCGTACAATGTAATGTGGTCAACCAAAACCCAAATAGTATTGTTGAATTTAGACAAATTTTGTAGTATTATGATGAAATCCATGATAATTTTTTAAAATTTTCATACCGGTGTGGTTGATCAATGAAATATACCCCTACACATATATCATTCATCCTTAACTTGGTAACATACCAAGCACTGAGATATGTTTTCTATGCTCTCCCTCTTAATGTTACCTAAAGATAAGTTTTAATTTTGATATTTGTATATCTTATTGCTTCCTATATGAATAGATAATGATGATCAATAATCATCATCCAAAATTATATCCTCATTTCTAGTTTTCTAGGAACACATATAATCTTAATAATATTTTTACCTCTAAATTTATCAAAGATGATTTCTAGAATACTCACTGCCTTTTTTGTAGTTTTGTATCATTTTTCTTTTATTATTTGACATTTATATAAATATATGTTTGAGTGTTAATTTGAGAAAGATGTTATTTATAACATGTCAGTCTGAAATCTGGGTTTATCTTATGCAATTTCATGAGTATATGGTTATTTCATTCACATCATGGATATAGTTGTATGATCTATCCAAATTATAACACCTACCACCTTGATTTCATTCCCACATGGTAATATATGAATAAGTCATAATATTTTATCAATTACAATCATCTACCTCATAGAATATTCAACTACATATATGTGAATACATATTTCATGATATTTTGATTAGATTATATAGAAATATTATCTCCCTAGATATAATTTCATCAAATCATTAATATAAAGGTAATTGATTCCAAAATAAAATATTACATCTTGAATTTTTTTTTATTTGTGTTTAATTTATCAGAGGTATAATAAATTAGATAATCATTCTATACGTGGTTGTTCCATTTTGAATCATTACTAAATATTACAAATCCTTCCCCAATAGAGGGAAATGAAAGTACATGTGCAGTGATCGACCTATTTTAATTATCCATGAAACTTACATCACATTACTGTATCCAAAGTAATGTCACTCACTTCCATGTTACCATATTTTTATTGTGTTGATATACAAGATAAGTTTCTCAAATATTGTTAGTAGTATCCAACAAGCCTAATAAATCTAAAAGTCTTTGTTATAGTGGTCATTTTGGGTTGTTTCTCAATAACTTCCTTCAGTGATGGATATATTAAGATACCCTTTATTGTAATTACATTCAACATCAATGAAACAATATATAACAAAAATTCACACTTTCTAAACATGACATAAAATCTCTTCATTTATATCTTGTTTAATAGAATGTGTAATTAACATATTTATACTTCCTTTCTCTTAGAATATATGAGAATATCATTATTAACTAATTATATGAATTTATTTATTGTAAAACCTAAAGAATATATACATAAAACATATAAATACAACAAAAGAATTTGTAATTCCGAATGGAATCGCTACACATTCATAGTTTTCATACCTTATTTGGAAATTTGTTTTGATATAATACACCTTTTGACCATTAAATAATGATATAAACAGTTGATATCAATATTTCATAGCTATTGAGATCCTCGAATTTTATTGAAAAAATAACTAATATGTGGTAGAGTATACTTTATTTTTATCATTATTTTATAAAGTACATGATAATAATTACAAAAATGAACATATCCATCTTTCTTTTTGAAATATAAGAGTATTGTTTCCCATAATGAAGTACTATGGAATATGAAACTAAAACAACCTTATTATTTTTTAAACATTAATTCATGATGTATTAAATTAAATTACACTAAATAAAACCCAAAATATCGATAATTATAGTTTCATTGAGAATTTGGTACAAATAATTACATCCTTAAAGTGGGATATAACAAAATTATTGAAAACTTCCATGACATGATTCTAAAATTTAGCTTCCTCTGTAAATGACATAGGTTAACTTGGGGACATACATTAGAAAGGGGTGAGCTATAAAGCCTAGTAAGGGGGTGAACATGGAAAATGAAAATACATGTTAGAAAATAAGCATATAACTGGGGAAAATTGGAGTAAGAATTATAAATATTAACAATGATAAATAACTTAACATGATAATCATAAATGCAACATGGAAAATGTGTTAAAAACATAAAACACTAAATCATAAACATAGTTAAAGGATAAACCTATGAAGACATCATGGTTGAAAAAGTAACATAATGTAATCATGTTTACTTCTTATCCCAACATCACGTGTAATGATAAAAAAAATTACCCCAATAATTGGAGTGCTATCTCGATGCACCAATCATATAAATTTCATTCTCATGATTAAGTATTCCTCAAAGATAATAAAATATGTGTCCATTCATATTCATAATTTATTCCCCATGAAATGTGTGTATAATGAATATATGTAAGTCCCCAATAAAAATTATAGGTGCATAAATGTGAAAATACTCGATAGGAAATGGGTAAGGTATTCAATGGACAATTTTTTACCTTAGATTATAACGGTTATATTTCTGCAGCATAACACCATCACTTTAAGATATGTAAAAATGGGATTTATGAGAGATAAAGGGGTATCTAATCATATACAAATGAAATTGTCAGAAATAGGGACATGTAAAATCATATCTGATCATTAGAAATTTGGAAATATAAGGCATAAGGTAATGAATGTACATAAATAAAGAAAAAAAACCCTAACTATATTTCGGCATGGTAATGAGTGTGCATAATGAATCATGGCGGGCTTAATGAGATTAAAAAGGGATATCCTAATTTATATGTTAAAATTAACATAATGGAAATATGAAAGTAAATATTTCAACATAATCAAATGTAATTTATGAGACATAACATAAAATAAGTGCTTGATTAGAAATGATAACAGAGGAGTCACTTAAGAAATTTCTGCATCATAAAGGGAATACATAATGAATCATGGGAGGATTAATAAGATTTAATGTGGTATCTCATCATGTATACAAAAAATTAAAAGTATGTGGGATATGTAAGAACATATCCTCACATTATCAAATGAAAATTAATAATCATAACTTAAAAAATTAGTTCCTGAATAAAATGGAGAGTGTAAGATCCCTTACAAAATTCAAACATGGTAACGTCTTAGGAAAGTGTCAAAATGAGAGAGGATAAATAATATATTATTCATATAATATAAATTTTATATTAAATAAATTATTATAAATTAATATCAAAATTAAAAATTTAAATCACGAAGACTGATGTCCAAGAATGTTCTTCAATTTATATAAAGAGAGAAAGGTGAGGTTCACTTAGATGAGTGTGTGACTCCAAAAGCATCGGAGGGGCTTCTTGAGAGATTGGGGAAAATTGGGAGGAATCTAGAGAGTGCAGATAACAGTATTGATGTTCTCCAATGTGTTTGAGTGAAGACATATAATAACATGGGTGGGTTTATATAAAAAATATGGGGTATTTTTTTATTATTTAGGTTTTGGAATATATATAATGAAATATCCAAAACCACAAACCATCCCACAGTTCATTCCCATGGATTATTTTAAATGGTTTCAGTTTTAAATATTTTATTATTCCATGTACTTAATGTATTAAAATAATACCATTTATTAGATAACAGTTAGTCACACTGTTAAATGAATTATTTTAAAAAATTAATATATATTAAATGTTTAGAAGGATTCATAATGGATTTAAAAAAAACATAATATCACATTATTTTAAATGGAAGCATTTATTTTCTCTCAGATCCCATTTATATTAATTTGTTATAACACTTTTGAGTCATTATGTTGTCATAAAACACCAAGTGTATTTATTTGATATTTAATTTTTTACTAGAATATTTGACGGTCCCAAACAATTAAGAAAAATTACCCATTAGATAATTTCAACTTTCTAATTCAAAAAATAATATTAATTTTATCTATTTTACAATATAAATGTGTGAATTTTAAATTTTAAAATAAAATCAACATTTATTAAGATATATTTGGTTTTTTATAATAATAGTTTCCAAACCCTTTTAAATATTACCTTTGACTTTATACAAATTATATGATCCTTTATATTTGGTAAAAACTAATTACCAATAATATATTATTAAAAAATTATTAAATTCAAAAATATATTATTTTTTCAACATATATTATTTATTTGAATTCTAATATTAACCAAAAATACTATTTTTGTTTTATTGTAACAAAATATAAGTGTAATCAAACAGATTACTTACTAATTTTAATTTAAAATAAATAATAAATAAGTATAATATTATTTTCAATGAAAATGAAATATAATTATTCATAATATTTGGTTTATTATGTTTTTTGACTTTGTTAAATTATTTTTATCTTTAATTAACAGAGATTACTTTTACTATGATAATGAATATTTACCATAGTTACTATTCATATTGATAAAAATTTATGTATAAATTATTACCTAAAGTTAATTATAATGATTCCAATGATGGAATAAATTTTATCATATCAAATTTTCAGATGTTAAGTGATTTTATTTAATATGAAATGCATAAGCATGATTGAACGTGGTTTTCGAAAAAAATATATTGTTAAGGAAATATTTATTTTACATAAAAATATAACTAGAAATATTTAATATATAAATTTCAATTTATAAAGGGAGGCTGAATTTTTAAATAACAATGCATGATATTCAGAAATAGAGATCATTGAAAATGCCTCCCTGATAAAGATATCTCAAAGGGTATCATCACCATGATATTCCCATACCAATGGCGGGTCCATCAACCACCAATTATGGGTAACAAATGAATATGGTCCCATTTTTTCATTTTTCAATACTTTTCTTAACAGGGACCACCAAGAAAACAATGAATAGTGGGTTTGGAACCCTTTTTTTCCAAATGAACCATTAGCACTCTCCCCAACACTAAATTTCATGGATTCTCACCAAAATGTACCATGAATAGCTCAAAATCCCTCTCTAAACCTCAAATGTATAATCATGAAACATTATGAAATAATTAGGTTAAGAAGGGTAAGTAGGCTTGTAATTTGGATTCCTATCAAGGAAGTTCATTATTTCTATGTGTTTTACGAAAATCATAGTTCGGGTAGCTCTCATAGTCAAAGAGGATGAAAAACAATCTAATGCCTCAATCATTTTAATTTGATTCAAAAATATTTATGTTTTGAAGAGAAAGACTAGAATTTTTTTGTAGTTATACATATCCCAATTATATCTCAAGAAAGAGGGTATAATAAATAATATATAAAAAGGCATAGAATTACTCTCAATAATGGAAAATGAAAAGGGGTTAATCGGGTCATGACGTTAATACAAATTATTAGTCTTATAAAACTAAATGTCCAAGAATTTACATCAAGAATCTAACTATATCATCAATCATTTAAAAATAATATGATATTTAAAATAAACATGAAACATTTAAAATTACATTTTTATTTCATTATTTTTTAAAATAAAATTAATCACAAAAACATAAAATTTAAAAATATTTCAACTATTAATGTTTTATCCTGGATCATTTCAAGGGAAAATACAACTGTAGTCAGATTCTATCCCCCACACTTTAATAGGGCACATGGTCCCCCCAAGTGGAGTACAAAGTGAGAAGAGAAGATGTGGGGACACATGGGTTGCAGGATGAGGGAATGAAGTGAATGAAGTAATTCCAAAAAATAAGGAAAAACATCGAAATAATACTTCATCATGGTGAGACGAAAAATAAGGAAAGTTGTCGAAAAGAGATGCTAAATCCTCCAAGGTACCGATGATGGTAGCTGTAATGGATAAATTATTCTGCATGTAAAAAACACCAGTACATCATATGAATAGCACAAAATACATATATATAATGAAATAAGTGTTACAAAAGTCAGTCATGGGTCACCTCAGAAGACGAATCATCTATAATAAGAGGATCTGGTAGAGGAGACTCGTCTATATTAGAAAATAGAGAAACCTGTTTCAAACTCTGGGTGGAAGTTTTAGTGGTCACAACCATCATGGAAGTAGGAGGAATAGTATATAAATACATACCATCAGTTCCCTACATGAGAGCCACTACTGACACATCCTAGCGGGCACTAGTAGTATTAGTAGTCATGATGGTAGTGGATAAGAGAATAAAATCTGCGGCCAGTGCTATTAGTCATGGAAGCACTACATAGGGATAAGTAGGGCATGGAGGAGCAGGTGCAGGAGAAAATCGATGGTCATGATGCTGATGAAGAAGGCCCATCATCTGTTCAATCTGTATCTGGGAGTGTAGGATCGTAGTTTTCTTGTTCTCAATGACATTCAGACGATAGTCCATTGTGGACAGGATGAAGGTGATGGGGAGATAAGACGAGGGTTTGGGTGGAGGTAAATATGTGGAGGGAATAATAAATTATTGAATTGTGGAAGAAGATGGTAGGGAGTAGGAAGTGGAATTAGGTGGTCAGATATCATCCACTGGTGGATGGGTGGGACCTGATCAATAAAACTATCAGGAGTATCTAGATCATCTCCCACTCCCATGGGAGTTGGGGCATCCTACATGACCATGTTCTCATCCTCCCATATGCTTGATCATCCACCTACGTATAAGGATGATGAAATCGAGATAACGGGGAGAGCCTAAGGGTCGTGATGGATAGAGAGCTAAAAAACACCCAGGTGGTGTGCAAAGAAAGTGGCATTGAAGCTGTCGTTCTGGTTGACCTGATGGCCATGGTTCATGGAATGGAAATAGGTGGTCATAAGACAAGGGAGGTCAGAATAACTAATCCAGATGACATATGTTAGAATCTCCATCTATCTTCTAGACATGACACCCATATACTAATGGTGGGGAAAAATAATGGAACTAAAGCAATAATGGAGGAATCTAAGGGTAGGGAAAATGACGATTTTTCTCCTCTAAGATGTTAAGGGGCACCTGTGGGCATGCCAAGCAAGCTCCCACCACATAGATAAGAGGTCAGAGTGCTTAGGGATGGTAAGGGTGGAGATTGGAGGTTTTATGGAAGGATGAGAATAGAAGATACACCCTCTACCAAAATCATCCATGGTCAGAGGATAATGGAATCCTCCCCACCAAAATTGAACTAGGGTGGCTGTATCAGTGGGGGTCTAGTGGTAGGTATGCCCATCAATCATGAATGTTTAGATGAACTCCAATAATAAATTTCTATTGGTCATAGTGCTAACCTGGAGGGTCTCAAGTAAATGTGTATAGACAAGGGTCTAATCAATATACTCCCAAATACAGAGATAATGTCAAATGATGATGTTGAGAACGAGGCCTCTTAGCTGCATCATCCATCATGAAAATTGTCTCATTATTTCTATGGAAATCATTCCCTCAGCAAAAATTAGGTAAGGATGTAGCTGAGGTTGGACAGTGGTCTGAGCGGGTTAAGGTTGGGCTACAACTGGTGACATGGCTGGGCTAGATGTGTTCCTTGGATTTGGAGTAGATGAAGTTGGAGCTTCTTAAAGTGGGTCTACTGGAGTAGTGCATGTCTCCAAATGTATGGATCTAGAAGAGGGAGTTACTACACCCGAGATATCGACTATGGTGGATGGTGTGGGAGAAATTATAGGAGGATCAGCAGTGGCATGAGGGGGTGTCACGTAATCTACACAACTGGAGGATGTCGCTAATGGAGGCGTTAGTATAGGAGTATTATACATCACCATCCCAGTGGGTGGAAAACTGGGAAATCGAATACTGGTCTACTAAAATATCGAAGATGAATCTGACGATGAGGGGGTATCTTCCCCTCAGTAGTAGAAGCAAGAATCTTCTCACTCTCATTATTATCACCAGCCATAGTGGAAATAATGAAAATAAAAAAAAGTAAAGAAAGGAAGAATAAGAATTAACAGGGGGAAAATTAGAAAAAGAAAGGTATACGACATGTGGATCCTATGTACAGGGTGTGTAGAATGATCTGAATAAGAACTCATGTACTCTGGAAGGACACACCATGCAGGAATGTGATAATGATTTGGCCAGTACATGACATGTCATATAGCATACACGACATGTGTATGAAAATGGGGTGTGACCCATGTGGCTACCCATACATGGGTTTGGAGAAAATGGTGTGAATAAGAAAGTACACACCATGTGTGCGCACAAGATAGCATGTGTGAGGACATGGAATAGAAACTGTTTAATCCTGCTGTATGGAAATATCTTGATGAAAAGGGTACAAAGTGTGTACTGTCCATACACACCTTCTGTGAAGACATGAGATTAAGCTTGTGTGGGTCAGTACATGGGGAGATCCTAAAGGCCGGGAATAGGAACCGTACACGACATGTACCGAAAAAACACCCCATGTGTTTTTGAAATCATAATAGTTTGTCTGTGTTTCTTCATGTACATGATGTACATGGATTTTCATCTTCATTCTCCCCATACACTGTGGGTTGAAGCCGAACTATCAGTAAATCAAAAATCTACCCAAACATAAGTAAAGATATGAAATAAAGGTTCTTGAACGACGTATCTTGATTGAGGATCAAAATGTGGAAGAAATCGAGACCAAAAATGCATTTAAATAAGGGATTTAAAGGGGGAGGTGGACCAATGTTCAGAAAATAAAAATAGGTAGGGGGGCTTATGTAACATGGGGTCAAGCCGGGTAGGGTCCCCGACCTTTATAGCCTAACTACATATCGTGTATTTGCTCCCACACACCATGTATTAGTTCTTTCACAATATTTAATTAAAACACATTTATTAATGTATAATTAATGCATATATATATATATCACAAAAAAATAAACATATACACATATTGTATCATAGGTTGACTGGAAGTGATTTCTAAAATTTGAAGGGGAAAACAACCTTGGGTGTAGTGCTTCAAGCGTGATTCGAACAAGAAATTGGTTGTTCTGAACACTAGATCTCAACCATTGGTGTAGATGTTTTAGTGACACACATTTATATTAAATTTTAATATTTACAGCACATGTGTAGTTCTACATGGGATGAATAAAAAAACACTCTGTTGTTTTAATTTTAATGATGGGGATAAAGAAGGGAGATTATCCGAGTTCGAACCCTTGTCTCTAGAATCCACAGTCGAGGCTCTACTAAACATCCAAATTCACCTATATGTAATTTCTTATTTTAAAAACCATATACATTATTAATGAAAACACAAAGTACATGACATATATCTAAATGCATTCTGTGTGGTTTTATTAATATGAAAAATGATGGAACCGGTCCAGTTGTTAGGATTTGAACCAGGTTCTTTCGAATTCATGGTATACGACCTTGGCCAACCGGTCCATCCACATCACAAGTTTTTAATTTGAAAAACTATTATTTCATTTTGAAAATACTGAAAACTCTATGTAACTAAAAACATTTTCAAAATGGATAAACCATGTACCAATGGTAATTATGTTTCAATTCGAAACTGTAGAGGCTCAGATACATTCCGGTGACATTTCCATCGACACATTCATCGTCCCTATTTATTAAAATAATTAATACATACTTATAATATTGGTTTTATTAGTATATACATTAAATAAGAAAGTATATGTTGTGTTAAAAGGTAATACATGGCATGTAGTCTCTCTGTTTGCACCTAGAAAGCACCATTATTTTTAGTCATTGGCTTGACCTTACCTATGAATCTTGCTATCAGAATTTCATGGTGAAGATCATACCCACAATGTACTCCATGTGAATATACAGATTTAGATGCTTCCCATTCACCTTAAATTTTTGACCATCAGCTCCATCTACTTCCACTGCAACATGGTGGAACTATGTGATCACTCGGAAAGGTCAAGACAATTGGTAATTCAATTTTCCTGGAAAAAAATTTAAATGGTTATTATAAAATAGTACATCATTGTTGAGATGGAATAACTTTCGAGAGATCATGCGATCATGTACTTCCTTTTTATATTCTTTATATAGTTTGGAATTCTCATATGCCTCCCGCCGAATTTCATTGAGCTCTGTTAGTTGGAACATTCATTTTTCTTTAGTAGACTTTAGATCATAATTCATGGGTTTAACAGCCCAATATGCATTGTTTTCATGTTCCCCCCGTACATGACATAGATTTTTGTTGATTAAACGGAATGGGGACACACCCATAGGTGTCTTGAAGATGGTCTTGTTTTCCCATAAGGCATTGTAAAGCATCATAGAGCAGTCCTTCCATGAGGATCCCATTATTTTCTCTACGATTTTCTTATGTTCCCTATTTTATATCTCCACTTTGCCACTATATTGGGGATGATAGGTTGTCCTGGTGCAATATCTAACCCCATATTTTATTAGAAAATTTAACATCAATTCATTGTCAAAATGAGTCCCTCTATCACAAATCCGAACACGTGGAACACCAAATCTGCTGAAAGTAGTTTTCTTCAAGAATGAAATGATGGACTTTGATATTTTGTGTGTTTTGGTATTATCTTCAATCCTTTTAGATACATTATCAACACAAAAAAATAAATTATGACTTTCCATATGATGGAGTAAATGGCCCCATGAAATCAATACCCCATATGTCGAAGATCTCAACCTCAAGAATGGGATGGTGAGGCATTTCTACTTGATGTACCATGTTACCAATCTACTGAATCCTATCATAGAATACTACAATAAGTTGAAAATCCATTGGCATGGTGGGAAATTAGAGTCTAGATTAAATAATATTCGATATCGTTTGGTATGTCCCATGATTCCCCTAAGCTGGGGATGAATGAAACAACTCTATAATTCCATTAATTTCTTCTTCTAGGATGCAGTGGCGGATCACCTCATCTCCACATAAACATAAGGGAAGCGGGTTTCCCCAAAATTATCTATTTTACTTTGGATTGAAATCGTTTATTTTTTTCGAAAAGAATGATCAAGATAAATGAGTCCCATGACCATGTAATTGGTGATGTAAGGAGACCATGGGTGAGGTGTAACTCTAACTGATAAAAGATACTCATTTGGGAAGTCCTCCTAGATTTCTCTGTTATCCTCTCTATCTAAATGAGGTAATTCCATATGGGAGAGATGATTAGCAACAATGTTCTTCCCTTCTATTCATGCCATGGATTTATAAGTAAAAATCTTGGAGGAGAAGCGACCATCATATGAGACATGGTTTCACATCCTTCTTGTTCAGCAAATATTTGAGTACTACATGGTCAGTATAAACAACAACTTTTGATCACACCAAATAAAAGAGAAACCTATCAAATACGAAAATTTCTTATAGAATTTCCTTATTTGTGGTAGTGTTGTTAATTTGTGTTCATTTAGGGCCTTGTTTTCATATTAGATCGGCTTGAAGATACAATTGTTTCATTGTAAAAGAACTTCTCCTACAACATTCTCACTTGGGTCACACATGATATCAAATTGTTCCTCCTAGTTTGGGGAAATCATCAAATATGCTTCAACTAATCGTTTCTTTAAGTGATTAAAGGATGTGGTTCATTTTTCATCAAATTCAGTGATAGAATCTTATGAAAGTTGGTTTGTTAGAGGTTGAACTATCCTTGAAAAGTCGCGAAAGAATATTGTGTAAAAACTTGGACGCCCAGGAAAACAACAGATTTTTTTGGATAGAAGATGGAATGGGAACTTTCAATATGACTTCAATCATTATAGGCTCAAATTCAATTCCACTTGTGGAAATACAATGGCCAAAAACGATACAGTTATGAACTATAAAGTTATATTTATCCTAATTCTAAACTGGATTGGGGTTTTCCCACCATTCCATGACCAATTCCATATTTCTCAAGCAGGTGTTGAATGATTTTCAGTAAACTAAAAAATATTCCATTAAGACTTCTAGAATTTTCTCTACTATGTAATGGAATATCGCCAACATAAACCATTGGATGGTGGAAAGTGAATTTAACAATCAAAATTACATCCATTGATGGGATAATGTTACATATGGGCATGTGAAATACAACTTATATTGGTCTCTAGTGGAAATATAAATTTGGTTATATCCAGAATAACTATCTAAAAAGAAATAGAACATGTGCCCCGCTAATCGCTCCAACATCTGATCCATGAAATTAGTTGTGATGTGATATTTCTATGTGGCATCATTAAGCATATGGTATTCTGCATATGGTATTCCACACACACTCTCCATCCTGTGACAACTCTTATAGGGTTTATTTCATTTGTATCATTGGTAATCATGGTGATACCCCCCTTTTGGGAGCCACTTCTAAAGGGCTCAACCATGGGTTTTCATGGATTGGGTAGATGATCCCCGAATGTAATATCATGATAAAAAATTTCTTCATTAACTCCTCCATTGGAGGTTTTATCCATCATTGTGGTTCTATAGAGGGATTTGATCCAACATTATGTCGCACCTTATGGGTGAAAATGGTCAGACTGATTCCTTTAATATCAGTGACTATCCTCCCAGTAGCTTATTTTATTAACTTTAGTGCCTATAGATGTTCATTTTTTTCTCTTATGGGAGAGATACATTGAGAATAATGGCAATAATGTGTTTATCACCCAAGTATTCATATTTTAACCAATATGGGAGAGGTTTCAATTCAATTATTGGGGCTTTGAAAACCAAAATAACAATAGGTTTTACTTTATATAACTCTAGAATTTTGAGAACAAGTATATGATGCCAATAATGAACTTCCTAGCCTACGATGAATTGCAACTCCTCTGGTTTATAATAAGCATTTATTTCTATACTGAATGGTTCATCGGTGATATAACAACACCCCATGTCATATCCTTTGTATCCAAAAATTATCTTTTACTATATTCAATTCATAAAATTCCTCATTTTAAATAAGTGGAACATTCGTAACATCTTTGAGGAAGTTGTAGGACAGATTTTCATCTCCTACTCGAAATATCAAATTTCCATGGTGAACATCGACAAAAATAGTCCCAGTAGCCATGAATGGTCTTCCGAGAATAAGAGGTGAATCTTGGTCTTCCTCCATATGATGTATGATAAAATCCTTATGAACAATGATCCTTCCCACATAAACTAGAACATCCTCAAGTAGCCATCTTGGATATTTAATGGGGTGATCTACTATATGTAGTGACACTCTAGTTGGTTTTAGATCATCTTGCTCGAGCATATTAAAGACTCTAAAGCACATAAGTTTTAAGCTAGACCACATGTATCAAAGTGACTTCCCAAATTCACAAGATCCAACTATTCATGGGAATTTTAAACTTCCTAGATCATGGAGATTTTGAAGAAGAGAGTGTTGAACCACCACTGAGCATTCCTTGGTGGGAGGAATGGTTCCCAAATCCTCCATATTCCTCTTGTTTGAGAGGATTAACATCATGAAATTCATATATGTTGTTATTTGATTCAATTTTTCTACAAATGAAATATTAATGTGAATTTTTCATAATTCCTCTATAAATTTGTAAAACTTTTGATCTAGCTTCATCTTCCCCATTTGTGATAGAAATTTTAATGTGGGTTCAAAAGGATTGAAAACTTATTTTCCATTACCATTTCATGCCTCATTCTATTTTGAAAGACCTTGTGTTGAGGGGGACTCCTTTTACTCAACTTCATTAACCTAAGAAAGTGAAATAGTAGTTGGATTCTTTTCCTTACCTTGATTTACAGTTATTTATTAGGGTAGATCCTTCCCACTTTCTAAAGTGAAATCATTGGCGTCTTCATGTGTTTTTTTCTTAGTGTCGCCTATTGGTGTACCAGGTTTCCGTAAAGAGTGACAATTAGCAAGCTGTCCTATATGATTCTCAAGACTTCGAATAGATTCCTCTTTATTATGAAACCATGTTTCAGTGGTTGTTATTAATTTTGACATCATTTCTTCTAACATCGATAAGTTTTCATGCAGACGTGGTTGTGAATTCCATTGAGTTTGTAGTTGTCAAGGTTCTTGTTCCATACGAAGTGGGGTGTGGTATTGATGTTAAATTTTTGGCCTTCAATTCTGAGAAATGTATCTTAACTCAATTGTTGAAGGACTGGAACTTTTCCTCATTCATTCACCAATAGTATGATGGTCACCACATTCTCCGGCATTGTCTCCCCCTCCCCCATTTACTTCTTTCCTCCTCTCCCCTCTTTTCCTCTCTTATTCTTCCTCCCGTTCTTGTTTCCCCCCTTCTATCACTCTTCTGTATTCGTTCTTGATTCCTTGTTGAAGCCATCAGTTTTCCTCTTATCTTTCCTTCCGGTTACCGCATTTACGACCACACTATGGTCTGTTGCAGTGGTTTTCATGGGGAGGATTGGGATGTGTAGGTTGAATCGTGCTGGTGTCCTAGGAGCTCGACAGCGTTCACGGTGGATTCGAGAGTTGGGGTTGGTGTTTCTGGGCGAGGTCATGCTTCTTCGTGGAGGCCTCACTGCTTCAAATTCTTCTTGGATTCTTTTTCCCTCGCCGCTCTCCCTGTCGGTCTACTTTGGTGGCTTCAAGAGGCTTTGGGAGGTTATGTTTATTCGGTCGGCAGTTTTCCAGAAGGCGCACCCCCACATCATCTTCGATCTGTGTTGTAGCTGTTTCAGACATTTGTTGCAGTCTGTTTCGTTGGAATGGGTTTGTTCTACGCTGGTATGCTTGCTGTTCTATTTGTTTAGGGATGTTCGGTCTCTGAAGGTCCAGGCGTTGTCGGGTTCTCATCTCTTTCTATGGTTTGTTTCATTTTTGTGCATGATGTTTTACTCGTATGGTATGAATCCCCAGGGAGGTTCAGGTTTTTGGATTTCGATTCAATTCGAAGGTGAATTCGTGATTTGATGACGGGGAGTTTGTTCATTTTCTCTTTGGTTTTCTGTTCAGATTTGGTGACTCTGACGCTACTTGTGTTGGATATGAAGAATCTGTTCTATGGTTTTGTGAACAATATTTCTATGATCTCAAAATTTGTGGTGTGGTGCTGGCGAGGGTCAAAGACTGTGGTTCAGTGACCAGGGAGGTGATGGATGGACGTTTGGTGTGGACGATGATGTTGTGATGATGCCTATGGTGTTATAATGATGCGACAACACATGTTTCCTGGGTGGCAGCGTGATTTGCGGGATTTTCTTATTTTTGAATTTCGAATATGGGGTCTAGTTTGAATTTTGAATCTATAAGGTGTGATCGGTTTTGTACGGTTCCCACTTTTCCCTGAAAGTGGATTTTTCATGAAAATAAAAAAAGATTTCGAGGAATGAATCAATATTCATGGAGACATCATTGATATGGGAAAAAACTTTATAGTGAAATAAATGTTATACAAGCCCCTATTTTGAGTACCACACTCAATTTTACATTGGAATCTATTTTCTATCATAACTTCTAGTATATCAAAAAGTTCCCCTGGGGATTTCCTCATCACCATTCCTCCTATAGCTTCATCCACCACAGATTTCTTGATTTTTATAATAAGACCATAAAAATTTTGGACTTGCATCCACAAATGAAGTCCATAATGAGGTAACATCATCTTCATTTCATTGAAATGTTCCCAGGATTCTTAAAATTACTCTGAATCATGTTGCTCAATGTAGTGAATTTCATTCTAGAAAGTCACCATCTTGGAGGGTGGGAAATATTTTACAAAAATGCATAGGCCAATGCCACCTAGGTGAGGATGGAATGTTGAGGTAGTACATTAATCCAGTTCTTCCCTTTATCACTTAATTAGAAAATGGAATAAGCGAAGGTGAAGGGAATCTTAAGACACCCCATGGTAATGGAATGTGTCATCAATGTACAGAAAATTTTAGATATGGGGATTGGGGACATCAAATGGTAAACCACCAACTTGAAAAATATTTTGGATGAGTTCTATGATGTACAATAAGATCTCAAAATGTTGGGCTTGCACCATTTATCAGACAATACCTATATCAGACTCTTGGATAAAAGGAACATCGTAATCCATAAGAATACAATGTTAGGGGAAGTTGTTTTGGAGGTGGTGGGGGCATAAATATCCGCTCATGAAAAAAATAATTCCCCTGATTTGGCTTCATGTATGGAAACCGCTCTAGGGGATGGTACTAGTGGGGTTTCTGCAGGCCATTACCCAGAACAAATTGAGAATAATTTCATTTATAGTTCTCTGACAAGAACTCCATCATATTTTATGGTAGAAGTTGGTTCAACTCATCCTCAAAAGTGAGCTATTAGTTGAAGTTTTCATCAAGCATGATATATTTTCCAACACCGTGCACCACAATCCATTCTTCCACTTATATTTTCTCCATGTGGGGGGAGTTTTGGTTGCACTCACCCAAAATTGAATGACATCACCTAATGATATTTCATTATATATTCACATAAATTGGAAGGACTTCTGATGAAGTGTCTCTCTTTGAATGAGTGATTTGGCCACTCATACACATGTTATCCCGCAAAACACTAAACAACAAACCAATAGTAAAATAGGAAGACTAAAATAAAAGAACAAAAATTAGATAAATATAAAAAATTAGAATTTTTTTCATTTGTATTTTATCTATACTTGATACAAACATGATTTGAAATACCACTGTTAACATTCATTCCATAGCAATAATGCCATAATTTGGTGTAATTTTCTATAAAGTGTAATGTTTGGTAACCAAAAATTAAAATATCCAATCTTATTACTTGTTTAGTTAATGTATGGGGTCCATCCACGTGGAGAGAGAGTCCTTGAATTCTGTTTCTCTAGATTGTGATTAATTAGGTGAAGAATAATGATATTTATAGTCGATGTTTTATGTTCCAAATATAAAGTAGCTAATTTTTATATTTCATTATTAATTAATTTAAAGACAATGAAAAATGTAGAAATTGGTTCTGATGATAAATGAGAAGAATGTGTTGAGCCTACGGATTTTTAAATGTCATCAATAAATAAATTTTTATATCATACTGTGTTGTTTATAATAACTCATATCACTCTATTTTGAATATAACGGGACACCCTTAGTCTTGTGAGTTTTTGATTGAATCAATATAGACCAATTACATGATCGGGAGTTTGATTCCTTTTGATTCTATTAATTGTAGTCCATTTAAGAGGATAAGTGCATCCAATGATCATGGGTGTACTTTGTCATAATTCCTATAAAGATTCCTATAAATACCATTCTTGGTCTGATATGTGTTTCTAGTGATATTTAGAAATATATGTTGATGGATTATGAGAGAAACACAAATAACAAAATCACAATAAGACATTTGATTAATAATGAACCATAATCATAGACATCACCATCAGATGGGGGATTTAGCTACACTTGGAGTTTCTAGTTACTAACAAAATCTTAATACAAAATAAACATCAAAGAAGCTTCGGAATAAATATCTTCATGATGGTAGAGCAGCAAAACCTCCTCTCTTATTCTCATTTTGTTCTACTAATGATGGTATCTCAATTCTTCCCCTCCATCTATGTATGGATTTGGAAAACTTTCCGTATTATTTATAGTATTTAAAAATACATGGTGTGTACCATAAATTACACAACATGCATCAATGTCAATAAGACATGTATCATCTTTTACTACCAGTAGTTGATCTGTAATTCCACCCTTTACATTGAAGGCATCAGTGGTCAGTTGGTTGGGGTAAATAGCATGTAGCGCCACTCCACATGGCATGTATTATCAAATTTTACCACCAATTGCTTCTAAAAGGGGGAACACATTGTGTAAATTCATTATACATGGTGTGTAAATCTGGGTGTTAACATGGGCATGTACTCAGTCTGGTCGATCTGTGTCTGGGAAAAGGTACACAGCATATATATACAAAGTACATGCCATGTATTTGTGAACTTTTTTTTTCTGATCATTCCAGATTTTTGACATTGGTTGTAAAACACCTTAAAATCATCATGATCGATGAATTAAAGAATTTTATCTATAAAAAATATTTGGTGAAAAAGTTTTAATACTCAATAGAATGTATGAAAAAGTATACACAAATCAGGCATATCAATTATAGTAATGTAATTCAAGTATAAACATTTTCACACATTCCTAATATGTTATTATTTTTCTTATATTCAGGTAATAAAATAACTCACAAAAATTTTCTATCATTGATTATTTTTAAATATTTTATTTTATTTTTACATTAATTGAATAAATATTGTATCATTATAGTTTAAGAAGTTAAGGTTGTTATGAATAAAAAATATTTAAAAATAAATTATTTTGAAATTAGAAAATTATTTTATCCTTTAAAAAAATATTTATTACAAAACTAATCCAATTTTAATCTATATGAATAAAATTATTCATATATTAAAATCAATAGAGTGGTATTTTTTATTAATTCTTTTCATAAATTAATTTAAAGGACATAATGTGAGATAAATAGAACCAAGTCACCATATATTTGAGATTTGGATGTAAAGGGATGAAATAAATTCATCCAAAAGGATAAAACTACGTTTTTGTGAAATTTTAATGCCTTATCCCAAATTTTTAACCCGAGTTTGCCAATTTTTCCAATACCAAGGAGATAAAAATTTACCATGATTACTATTCATAATGAAAAAAATAAAGGGACCTATTAAAAAATATGAATCATCAAAATAAAAATTTGTGATCCATTATTCAATCAGAAAATTCTATAATTGGTGGATAATTATTTTGAAAAAAGGTTTCACAGTGCGGTGAAAACTGTTATTTTTGGAAAATTATATTCCTAGGCACAAACCTACATTTATTCTCATACCACACCTAAAAACACATTTGATGAATTTAAAAAAAAAAAATTAAATATAAAATATATTAATTTCATTAAAATAATTCTTCTATGGTTATTAAATTAATCTGTTATGATAAAAACACATTGTGCACAAAAATAATTATTTTAATAAAACAACTCTTTCATTATCAGATACTTTTTATATTCATTTTTAATACATTAATAAATAAAATAAATCAGTTTTACATTTTTGAAACATAAATTTTTATTAATATAATTATTCTTTTTCAGATCCTTCAATACAGAAACTATGAGATAACTATCACAAAAAATAACAATATTTTAATAGTATAACAGGGTTCTTTTAAAAAAATTATTCAGTGTAAATATTTATATCAAATAAATAAAATTAATTTATTGAAAACTAAATCATAAAATCTTTGGGTGTTACATATACTTAGTTTCAATACCATCTAATGGATCATACACAGCCTTATCTTCTATATTCCTTACAATAAAATTTCCTAGAATATCATCTGCAATTTAATTTCAAAAGTCGAAATTATTTCTTAGAGGACAAATATTTTCATGTTTTGGTGATAATTTGTGCTCAACGTCAAAATTTTCAAACAACTTTGGACACCTAGTAGTGATGTTTCCAACCATCACTCAATTAAAACAATATTTTGGTATCTTTCCCTCAAATCATCAACTTCCTCTTTTACAATATGTTGCAATAAGTGATAATAAATCAACTCATGAATCTTTTTCAAACTTTTCATCCCAAAATTTCAAATTATCAACAAATTTTATGGATATTTATTTATAATTTATTTTAATTTTAATCCCATATTTTCATAGATCACATACGCATTAATGATATTATGAATGTTACCAATAATGAACCTAATAAAATTTTAATCCCTAAGATAATATATTTTGGATAATAAATTTTATGCGTTTTGTGAACATATTATTTAAAATATTATAATCATTGAATTCCTAACCATGTCTATAAATTGAACAAAAATAATTCAATAACCATTCAAAATATTATCTATTTTTTTAATTATAACTCATATTTAGATCACAAAATCTATTTTGTAAAACCTAGAGTCTTTTATCATTCATATTGGCGATTCCTTAAAAATTCAAGTATATATTTCCCAAATACTTTTGTTTATTGAGAAATCAATCTCCTTCATATAAATATGATTTGCAAAAAAATCATGATAATTCATTATAATCCATCAAATCATCATTCATCATACTTTTTTCAACTTCTATCATAGTATTACTAGTGGTATAACTGACATTAATCCCATGAACCGTGTTTTATTAAACATCTGGTCTATGTAATTTAATATTTTAACTCTCCTTTTTCTTCCAAATCTGGTAGTTTCACTCAACAAATAAAGGTACACCATTTTTATTCACAGTATTATTCATGACGATGTTCTATCTCAAAAAATTTAATAAACAACCAATGTGATTGATATTAATTTTTTTACTCTTGTCCCACTATATACCCTAAAAGGGTGAAATATGGTGATAATGATTCTTCTTCTCTATATATTAAATTGGATTTTTCCTTCATAATATTAGAGTCTCTTTCAATCATATTTTTATTCACAAGAAAATAAAAATAATTGGAAATTAATTACCCTAATAATTTTATATTTTTATCTTATAAATGGATATATAAATGGAAATATATAAATGATATGTGTATAGAATGATTAAATAATACTTCACATGTATTTTATTAAAAATTTAAGAAGATCTCACAACATCACAATTTTTCATGGCCTCTTCATCTCTTACACACACTTCTTTTAATATGGATGAAAATATTGTTTTTTATGTAGATATTATAAGATTTTAGATAAAGAAATAAACAATAAATAATAGGGTGTTCTTTAGGATGTTTTTTTATAAAATTTTCAAGGAAATCAATGATTTACAGAACACACACCATATCTTCTATACAGAATCATATTTTTAATATTAACATAATGAAAACAATTCAGAACACATATATTCAAAAATATTTACTATTAATAATCTAATTTGAGGTATTAAATAGTCCTCATTTTCTCTTTTTCTTAGTAGTAGAACATAAATTTTTATAGGTGTCTTATCTATATTAAGAGAATGATTTAAATTTAAATTTATAATTCAAACCATAATTTATTTCCAACTAAATTAGAAATAATTCTATCATTTTTATCGGTATCCAATAGATATTCACCCATGGATTTTAAATTTTTTTTATTTTATTTTTTATTGGAAACCAACAATCCTCTAAGAGTTAGCCTTACTAAATTTTATGTTCAAAATCTGTTGAAACTATACTTTTATTATTATTGTACAAATAAGTGGTGTAATTAGAAAACTTCCACATAACTATGTTGAACATTCATTTAGGTTGTGTTGTGTAGAAAATAATCATTGTGGAGAGTCATATATTCCTTATGAAGATAATAAATGTCCCTAAGCCAAAAAAGAGACCCTCCACAATGTAATATCCTTCATTATAAATTAAATCAATCACTATATCCTATGTTTAGGATGGCCTTTCCCCCATGGTGTAATATAATATTGTATTTACAATTTGATATTTTTACATACTTTCATTATGATTAGATTTTGGTGTGGAATGATCCCAATTGTGTAGTTTCTAATATAATCCAAATTCAAAATCCTTCAATTCTATAAATATACATAATATGTATTGTAACCATTTTCATACAATTTTTTACACCTCTAACTTATACTACGTTCTAGTTTTTTTATATTAAATGTTGTGAATTATTCCAAAATTATATAACCAAATAAATCTTCAAGTACACCACTATGTCATGGCTGATAGCATTATATCCTTAAACAAAAATCAAAATTTTTTTTAATGTTAAATACCTTATGTATCATATTGTGATGTCGCCTTATATCTTATTTAATGACTTAATTAAAATAAATCATAAAATATAATTCCAATCACATAATTTTTACTTAACAAATAAATACAAGACAACATATCTTCGAATGACTCCTTCGGTGATACCATGAAATATCACCACTACTAAAATATGATTTCCTACACCATGGATAACACTTTATTCCCAGTGTCCAACCATGATGGGATGTTTATTCCTTCACCCCCTTGGTCAGGGAAACTGTTGATCTTGTTCAATAGACTCCCTAGTTGGTGGTTGGTTAAGTTTCCTTGGATTCAGAGCTCATATATTTTTTTCATAAATTATATTAAATACTATAGCATGGATAGTGATATTTTTGTATTTTTCAACATTAAACACTAAAAAATAAAAAGTTATATAACTTTTTTGAACCTAAAAAAATCCATTCTGAAAAATTAATATCCTTTTCATTTTTTATATCGGTCTCATCAATAATGGAATTGTATTATTCCTTATGTTGTGGTCTCCACAAAATTCTTATAAAATTAAATAAAAACATCTCATTAACACGTTAATCTTCTTTAATGTACATCATGACTCTTTTAAATAAATTTACATCAATAATATACCCAATCACATAACTTGAAAAAACAATCTATCAAATGCTACATGGGTTTTCATGAATCCCCCATGTATATATGGTAATAACTGAAACTAAAATAATGATTATAGTGCAGAATCTCATTATAAAGACAATAATGGCAGGGAAATCCATTCTTTTGGATATATCATTGAAAAATAATATGAGGTAGATTCATAAATTTAATAACTCTTATATCATTTCATTAGAACACATAATCTAGGATAAGTCCTTGATTAATTTTTTTGATAATATCTCTTTATATTCTATTTATTTTACATGAATATAAACAATAAAAAACTCCTTTTTAAAATTTAAAATAATGATATCCTTTAAATATCACCGTTAATTAAAAAAGTATTCATTAAAATAAAACTAAATTAATGGTTTTTGAATCATTTTGACCACCTTGTGACATGATGAAGAGTAAACACACCAGTGAATCACATAAAATAGTTTCTAGTGATGTATTGGAAATATCCTAACTCCTAATAACCATATTTCTAAGACTGAAACTCACACAGACAACCAATTAAATTTTGATCAAGATATTGACATGTCACAATTGTTTAGTGTTTGAGAAATAATAATCCTTGATAATCTAAAATATAAATTTTAGATCATTTCACTTATAGACATAACTGAAACGTAATGTGATCATTTTGGATCCAAAATCATGGATGAAATCCTTTCCAATCCTTAAGAATATTTTTTATACCCCACTTTTTGTATCAAAAATAATTTCATTATAAAAACTAATTTATAAGATATGATTTAATTGAAATCATAAATATGTTAGTTGATTCTTAAGTTCAATGTAAATATAGGATAGTATTCAAATAATTTTATTAGTGAGTTTTAAATGGTATATGACACTTTTATGAAAGGATTAGTAATGTAAAAATTGAATTGGATAAGATTCCACTTATCTCTTAAAGGAATGAGTGGCTCTATAACTTTTAGGTATGATATATAAAAATATGGAATGAACTAAATGAATTTTACACAATTATTCATCTTACCCTTAAAGGACACTTCCTTGAATAAGTAAATATATCCAAGTAGAAAATCTATATGAGATACATTATCTGTTTAATAGGAAAGGGTATGAATGAATTTTGAAATATATCTACAAATATATATATATATATATATATATATGAATATAACCTCATAGGGGGGTTTTACTGGGGATTACTTGAATTTGATAGGTATTCACAATAAAAATCATTTTATGTGGAACTAATAGAAAAATCACTAGTTTAAGGTAAAGGTATCATAGAAAAAAATCACAAAACTAGAAATAGTTTGGAACAATATTTACACTAACCAAAGGATTATATGAGGTAAAATATACTAAATTTCCGATTTTTAATAAAAAAGGAGTTTTATACAATTAATTTAAAATAAATTTCACTTAAATAAACAAATGATAAACAATCCTTGTTATAGTTTTGACATTTATTCTATATAAAATATTTTTTCTAATCATTGTTTTTATATTCATGATAGTGTGTTTTGTGATACTACTAATAAAAATAGAACTTCCTAAAAACCATACCAAGGATAAAGATTATGTTCCATGGTTTAATATAGATTTTTTAATTAATAGATACAATTAATACCATCTTATCTTTTTAGTTTCCTAACACTCCACCATTATAATAGAAAATTTGATTAGGAAGCTAATATGATTATTAACCTAAACTAATCAATAAAATTAAACCCAATGATAATATTTTTTCTAGTTATATAAAACAATATAAAAACTAATCCTAAAATAACCATGAGTAATTGAGAAATTATGTGAATGAAAGGGAAACAAATATACATAATTGACTTAGAATGATGACTATGGACTCTGGGAAAAAACTACAAAAAAAATTACAAAATTTAAAAATAAATTGGCATTTGGAATCACACATGTGTGGTAATAAAGATCAATATAACCCAAAATTTATTTTTTATATCTCATGGAAATAAATAAAAAGTATGTAACTAATATTGATTAAATGGATGGTGTTGTGCAAGAATGATGAAAAATAAACTAGAGGAGGGTGAATTATGTCCTTTTAAAAACAATTATAAATTATAAATAATCCCACTTGATAATGGAAGATGTATACTTATCCTTTCCCAAAATAGAATATGCAATGGAAAACAAATGAAAAGAATAATTCAAATCATTATAGTTTTTAAAGGATAATATATCACTTGGTGAACTCCACAAACACACTCTTTGTGAGTTCAGTAATTTTAAATTGGGAATAATTTTATAGGAGATATTGTTATTTTATTGAATGAAGCTATAATTTGTTACAATTTATCATACAGGGATTTGATACAAAAAAATAACCATTCCTCAAAATATTAAATATCTGAACGTTTTAAAAAATATTTTTTGGATAAATTATCCTTAAAAGTATTCAAATACGTTGGAATAAACATAAAAATATAGATCACATAAAGGTAGTAAATTAGTATCTTCAAAGAACTATCATCAAGATGAATCCATAAATTTGATATTGAATATTTTTTTGTAATTTATTAGAAACAAATAATTTAATATTCACAAAACCAATATGTGTAATAAAAAACAGCTAAAACATGTATGTATCAAATGAGTTTCCATGAAATATTCTAATAAATTGAAGAAAATGTATCAAAAACAAGAAAAAACTGTTATAGTGGAAAGGATAATATCCTCTGTAATAAGAAATACATGACATTGTTTTTAAAAATTAGATTCAAATTTTGTTGAGAATTAAAGAGAAAATTTATTAGTTAAAATTATCAACATCCCATTATAAATATCCATTTTAGAGGTAAATAAGTATTCTGATTTAATTTCAGTCAACCAATTTCAAAATGATACTAGAAAAATTAGAACATTAAAATAAAAAACACTTTTAAAATTTGAATTTATTCACCAATTGAATAAAATTACTTCCCTTAGAAAGAAAATTAATCTTTTAATGAATATCCTATTAAATTTTCTTTTAAATTGATTAAATGTGATATTTACTCTAGTGAAACAGTATAGGAAATCATGAAAAAATTCAAACATCAATCCCTATAGATGAATAGTTCAATGTGGAGTTTATCTTCTTAAGGAAGACTCCAAATGTACGGTTGATAGTGTATGGTAGATAAAAAATTTATGGCTCCAAAACATCGAGTATGATACCTACATGATGTTTCTTATGTTAGCTACATTCTAATCATTTAGTACTCAAATGTGAGGTTCCTTGCCAAAAGTTAGGTTCTTGGACATAACATTCAGATTATATAGGGGGTTCCAAACATGGGGTTGAAAATCAATATTAGGATACAACATCACTTTCTAGACATTGATTTCATAATTTTTTTAAACATCCAAAATACTTTCTTAAATAATATTTATCCAAAATATAAGAATCAAGTAAAATAATTCCAAAAATCCATGAAACAATAAAATAATTATTCAAATAAATATAAACCTAAACTTCACTTAATATGACATTATCATTTTAACAAATCTGGTTATTCATGATCATCAAAATAAATGAGAAATTTCCAGATACATATATTTTTTTTGTAAAAAATAATCAGTAACTCAATCTGATAAAGTACCAAAAGATAAAAAAAAATTCAATAAACCATTACATTAATAAGAAAAAAATCATTTATGATTCATGAAGATGAAATTCAAAAATAAAATCTATACACATTCAGAAAGGAATTTATTGAAATTCCTGTTATAAAATCTTATAAATATATTCTTAAATATTATATGATTCTAAAAGAAAAATTAGCCATGAAATGAAGGGTACAAGGTAATTAACAATTTATCTAATGGATGAATGTGATTTCCAAAATGGAACCTCAGCAACCAACCAGTTATAAATATCTTTCAACATTTTCAATTCAATATACCATGTGAGCCATTTCATTCATAAATTTCACATGTGATTGTTGATTTTCACACAATGATTTGTTTTTTCTTTTCAATTATTCTATACATATATATATGTGATCAATCCCACTATATTTTTAGATAAAATAGGAAACCACTCCACTTCAATTTGATACTATTTTTTCGAACATGTATTAAAAAGGGTACATAACTGGATTTTTCCAATATACTTCTATGTCCTCAACATATAAGAAGAAATATTACCTTTTAATCAGAAATCATATTTTCTAGGCCATTTTTAAATATTAAATCAACCATATTCAATGTCTATGAAGGTATTATCACCATAGAGTTTGGATAAAAATATAAAATTTTGATATTTCTCATTCCATGAAATTTACTCAAGAGGCACATCATCTTTTAACACACTAAAAAATAAATGAATTCAATAATTATGAAAAACTTGATCTATTTGATGTGATTATGTATCAAGGTAATATGTTGAGAGATCAAAAACCAAAATAATTATATCACCAATATATAATCAATGTAGAATAATTTTAGTATGGTTTGACATCTACTTTATTTAATGAATTTGAATTATTATTTTCATGTTAGGAAACTGATAATGATCCTTTTGTACATGCTCTGAATTTTTTAATGGTATGTTAACCCATGATTTTTTTCATCTCTAATTTCACTACCAATACATTAATTCAATCTAGTTCCACCAAAATTTAAATATGTGAACATTATATTATAAGAGTTATTGTTGTAAATAATCAACAGTAATTTATCACTACAAAATTAAGAGAAATTAAATTATATTTTAAGAGAATAGTTAATATCCATATAATAAATTCTATGAGACATTTCATGGTATTTCCCTGGTTGAGTACTCCTGTTAGTTTTCTTCAATATGATTCCATTCCTATCAAAAACTCAATAAATATTACCCAAAAATATAAAATTAGTAGTTAAAAATTATATTGAAAAATTCTAAAAATCATCCATAAGTTACCTTATTTCTGAACCAAAGTGGGTAATTTCCATTCACATTATGCTTAAAAATAATAGACACATAGTTGTAGAGAATAAAGTGAATATATTCATTCATATGAAAATAAAAATTGTTAGAGGGTATGTATTGATGTTGGGAAACTAAATCAATTTTCTAGGAAAGATTATTTATTAAAACCATTCATTGGGCCAATATTTTAGAGACTTTTATGAATGAACAATTACTATTTTTTAAAAGGGTTTGTTTACTATTTCTATCTATCCATTATCATATATCATTTATAAAAAAACACTTTTACATATCCAAAATTTAATTTTTTATATAAGTGTATATAATTTATATTTTATAATAATATTCGTACATAATAAATATGTACGGTAATAATGTAGTGAATTTATTGAAGAATACATTTAGGTTTTACTAGATAAATTAGCTATTTTTGGAAATTCATTTCATCACATCTGTTTAAATTTGGTCGTATTCTTAAAAACATGAATTGAAAAGGCTCTTAAAAATAATTTAAAAAATAATAATTCATAATTTAAAAAATAATTGTTATTGGAAGAGTTATTTCAAATAATTTTATTTTATTTTATAAATATAATTTTGAAATCACTAATAAATTTTCATACCCATTGTGTATAAAACATGTAAAAACATTTTATGAAAATTCCTTACTAATGGGTGGTTCATTAAGGGTTTTAATGTGATATATTTATCATAGTCCCATTTTATTATCAAGATAATGAGTTTTATTATCATGATTAATGTAGAAGTGTTATTAATGATATGAAGAGAAACCTAGCATCACCACAAGTGGTATGAACAATGATTTATGAAATCCCTTTTCAATTATAATCTGATACTTTAAATTATGTTATAAGAGTATCCCTATCGTTGATGATGTAACAAAATAATATGTGCCATATATTACACTATAAAGTACTTAGACTCTTCTCATACAAAATATATAATACTCAAAGTGAATACGATGATTTTTTTATGTGTTAGATAAATTCAGATAATATTTTTCAGCGACCTATGAAAAATTATTATTTTATCATGTAGAAAGTATATACCTTTTGATAAAGTAGTATAGCAGACCATGGTCTTGGATATGGATTCAAGTGTTGTAAGAATTCATTGTAGAAACCATATAAAAATGAAAAACATAGAACTGAGTAACTAATAACATCGGTAAATACAACAATAAAAACTATGTGGTAATATCAAATTTGGTACCCATAAAGTGTCATAATCTATCATAAATACTATTTATAAATAAATGGGAAGTTTCATTGAATTATGAAAAGTGAAACAATCAGCCCTCAGTTCCCCCCAAATTATATGACAATAATATGACCCAAATTCTATGTGATCGATAAATTATACAATTAGAAAAACTGTACTTACTATCTAATTTATGGTTTATATCTAATAATGATTTAACTGATAGTATTAAAATCATTTATACCATGTCATATGAGGCCATTATGATCCCCAAATAAACCAAGTTAATGTTACAATTTATGATTTGTAATAGAAATCACCTTTTCATGATGACGATTAAAATAGAAACTAAGGTATCCATGTAATTATTGAAGGTATTTTTTTTATTATTTATATGTGAGAATAATATGATATTTTAAATGTTTTTTGACATGTTGAGATATTTTGGAATGAATTTATTAAATACACAAATGAACCACTGTTGGTTTAGGAATTCAACATCTTTTTTATATAGAATCAGGTATCTAAAAGTTAAAAATATTTTAGAGCTAAAAACTTAAATTTTTAAAAAATATTAGATGTTGTTACAATGAGATTGAATTGTAAATTATAATTCCAGTAGATTGGATTATGTTTATTGGAAGATGAATACAGTTTGGATGGTGAGTTTGAAACATTGAATATGATCATGAAATTTTGATCATTCATTGAAAAAAATATCATAGTTGTTTGTGAATAAATCATGATTTATATTTTGTCTGAATTTTAGATGATTTTGACAAATAAAATTTCCCAGAATTTAGAATGATTTTATAATTATAAAATTCATATAGATTTAACACTATATTGTGGAACATTTTATTTTGGTACATAATATGTTGTAATTATATTTTATATATCTCAATGCATATGTAAGATACCTTTAAATTCATAGAAGTACTATGAAAAAGTGAAAAACCTTGTTTTGATATGTTAGAGTAACATCAATGGGATATGTACATGATTACAATACCTTCACCATTGATCACATGAAGACATACTCGAGTCACACTACAAAATGTAAGAATATATTTATCTATATAAAATAGTTATCACATTTTTTCAAAGAAAATACATATGGGTACTCAATGGGATAAAGATGAGAAATTTTGAAATGTATGAAAGTACAGTAATATATAAATATGAATAACATATCATTATGTTTGTGTTATCATTTTTAAAAAATATTTATCTATATATTTAATACAAATTATGTTTTTCTTATATACTATAGATAAATTTCATGACTATTTTGATAATTAACATGATAATTACTAGAATATATGGAATAAGGTTTCACAAAGAGATTTAAATCTCACTATAGTGAATAAACATGGAACACAAGGACAACAAAGATAGATAATAGATTTTTACATGAGGAGATAATATATACTTAAATTGTTCAATGAAAATGATCATAAACATGTGGATGATGAGATGTGGAATTTGGGAAGGTTTTGTGGAGGATAAATCTAAATCATATTGGATAATTAAAGGATTATATCATTAATTAGTATTGGATGACTACAAAAAGGGAATCCTGGATAACATTAGTATTCCAAAATTTAGTACATTTTATATAATAAACTTATATAAATAATATTAATTTCATTATGAGAAGATAAAAAGAATAATGAGAGATTAAAATTTAAACAGTGATAGGGACGTAGAAAAAATTATTCTTTTTCTTAACCATTACATTAAAGGGAATGAAATAAATAGTGATATTGATAAGTACATTCTATTACTCTATCAAGTATATCTAGGAATATAGATCATGAAGATATTCATTTTAAGAATTTATGTTCATGAAGAATAAGAAATTATATGTTTACATTCTCTCATACAAGTGTTGATCATTAGTGATTTAAAAAAAATTATGTACTACAGTTGTGATACTCTTAACATTATAGAAATTAAAACCCAAATTTTAAAAAGTGTTGTTGATAGACCATTTAAGGCTATCGGGATTTAGTAAAATCAAAACCAAACTATTAATGTTGGGAGATAACATTGTTTCTTGGATGAAACATTACCATGGGTTAACGGTTATACCTTCCTCACCCTTGTAAGTGTTGAGTCAAGGATGGTTCATGTAACATTTTGTAATTACTTTAATTTAATATTAATAAAAGATTTATCTAGAAATCAATAAAAAAATTTCAAAAAGTGGTCCACAACATTGAGTGTAATCATTGAAAAAATTCATGTCTACCTTGAATTTCATTAGTTTCATTTTCATACACACGATAATGAGATTTAAGACCATGGATTGAGACATTAACATGTCAAAAAAGTTTATCATGAATAATAAATTATGAAAAGTGTATCATTTATTCATCCCCTTTCTCAGTGAAACATCATGACGCAGATGGACACTTCATGTGGTATCAAATAAAACTAGGTTCCCTCCAAAATATCGAATCATTACTGAATAATAAATGAATATTATAATTTTTCTTAAACAGATAACATGTTCTGGCATTTTATTGAACAAATTATCATGGTTGAATGAATAATATGATTCCTTATATTGATTTCAAGGTCTATAAATTAAGGATGTTTTTGTAAGTGTGACTACCCTAGTCAATAGAGATTATCTTATGAAATTGTGTTGATAGAATAAATTCATAGATTAATTACAAAGAAAATAATCGAATTATTATTCATAATTTCATAGAGTTAATAAAAAAGTTTTTGGTCTCAAATGAACCAAATAAATATATAATAATCTTGAGAAATTTATTTAAGGTGATATCTAATTGAATGATGTAGAACAACATATATGGATGGAAAGGTTGAGAATAACTTCTTGTTTTATGAAGATAATTATGGAGTATATGGAATTCAAAGATATCATCAGGCTAAAAATAAATGAAAAAGATAATGGGTCCTCTATTGAATATGATGATGATAAAGAAATGTATGAAAGGAATAAGTGTATAATGTCACTTATTTCAATAAACAAGAGTCAATAAAGGATAAGAAAATAGTTAAACTCCAACTAAAATGTTTTAATTTTTTCAAATATAGTTATTTTATAATATATTGTACAATGAATGAAAATTTAAAATGTATTATAATGAAAAATAGATCATGTTACCAAATAGAAATGGAGAAAACCAAAATTATTGATGGAATAAATAAAGGGTTTTCAAAATTAATATGGGTATTATGATGGATAAAAAATAATACAAATGTGATAGAAATAAAATTCAGTGAGTTATAAGACTATAACAGGAATGAAAAACAGAAAAACCCTAATATTTCTTATTAAATAAAATTATTTCACTTCTTCCATTCATGATAATGATGAAGAGAGATACACTAAACAATTGTCAAAATTCAAATTATATCATTCATTGAGAAAAATCCAAATAATATAAAATTCTCACTATACATGATTTGGAGAGAAAATTTGAGGATCAGTTACTCATAAAGGATAAGGTCCATATTCATGAAATTAATAATCAATTGTTATGACTTAATACCTTAATAAACTCTTAAAATACAATCATATAAAAAGTTATTTTGATGGGCGAGTAGTAAAATAAAAGAAAATAATTTGTGAAAAAGATTAAAATACCTAATAAAATATGATAAATGTCTTAAAAATAATTATATATAAGATTAGAGTCATAAAGAAACATATGATAATTTTTTCAAATAAAATATAGTGCAATATGTACCTCAAAAACATAAGAATAATGAATCCGTTTTTTATAATAATGCCAAAACTAGTTGAAATTATAAGAAATATTGTAAAAAGATAAAATCCTTATAAGACAACATTTATATCGTTTGGAATTAGAGATGTGTTGGGAAGGAATATTTCCCAAATTCATTCACAAATGGATTCTTGGAATGTACCAATATAGAATGATTTATTTCATTTATAATATCATTTGTATAACAATAAATCAAGATTTATATGATATTATTATTTTCGTGGAGCCTCTGAAAATAAATATTATAAATTTCCCTAAATTATTGCATTTCCATAAATATAAGTAAGGAATTATGTGTGGTAAATATCTAACTGGAATATATGAAATTAAACTAATAGAAATGAAATTTTTAATAGTAATCTATAATCATTGCATTTAAAAAATATGTTTTATTAGCTGATAAAATCTCTTGTAGTTGTCACAAATGTCTTCATTTTACTAAATAATTCATGATATCAATCCTAAGAACAAATATTAATGTTTCTAAAGAAATCATTGATCAGATAAGATAAAATTAGGAGAAGTTGTATCATATTGAGGTGGTTCTTAGTGAAATTAACAAATAAGTGATTGGATCCATGATAGTGTTTTTTTTATCTAAAATGATAGTATATACAAAATCATAAATAACAGTGTAGATCATGATTGAGTTTGGGTTATGTTTGGGAATAAAATTTCTTTAAATATCAAAATAATTTTTATAGTTGATATGGATGAAAAAAAGATGAAATCCAATGATATTTTTTTATTGATATAGTTAAACACCACATATTTAGTGTAAATAATTTCATTCTTTTTGGAATGGAGTTATTTTAAGAATAAACAATGGTAAAATCAAGAGAAAAATTATATTCCAAAATAATAACTGAGGCTGAAATAACAAGGGGTAACTTATTCAAAATTAACGATCCTGATAATTTAAATTATGTTAGTTTGAATGATAGAAATAGGATTTAGAAAAATTAATTGGCTACCATGGTTAAAAGAGTTTGAGTAAATTATAAATTTCATATGTGGTGAGATATATACACAATCTAAAATGAGAAAGATGTGTAATATATGAAACATTCTAAAAGGGGAAGACAAAATAATGAGAAAACATAACGTTGGGAATTCATTCCAAGATTCCACATCAATTTATTTGTTCTAATTTATATTGGATAGTGAGATATAAGACCATTTGAGGTTATATTTAATTTATTGTATTCATTGATGAATTTAAAATAATGAAAAATGTGATTTCAATTACATATTTATATCTGGATATATGTATTTTCAAAATCAGCATAATAATAGTTGATAAAGAATAAGGAATATCTATCATTAAGCCAACAATTGATAATAGAAGAAAGTAATATAGTAAATCTTTTTGGAAATATCCATTTTTGGAATTGGGTTAAACATTAGTTTCATTCTACTTATATTCCATAGTATAAAGGAGTTGTAGAAATAATGAATATAATGATGGATTAAAAAGGAAGAACTGTGCTTATAGAATTAGAATTCTTTGAATTATGCTAGTGAGATATTTTAAGTGAAATTATAATTACTGAAAACATATTCTTGTTAAGTCTGAAATAAAATAAAAATAATTTGGTGATGTGGAATAAGAATAATTCTATAGTAAACTACTTCAATATTTTTAGATTTCATGGATTAGTTATGATGAAAATGATACATTTTTTAATGATTGAATAAAATAGAGAGGAATGGACTTTCTAGGATACATTTTCAATCGAGTATGTGAAAAGTTATAGAAAAAGAGATTTTATAATTTGGTATTCCTTAATGATATATTTACTATTGAAATATACCCAAATTATAAGAGTAAAATTATGAAGATATAGAAATTTTTTAAGCAAAAATACAGAATTATTTATAAAAAAATAAGTGATTAATAAAGGGGATTTTAACTAGATAATGCAGGTATTGATTAAAATTAAACTACTTTTTATGAAGGTGCTTTAGGTAATGATAAAATTATACATCAGATAACATATAAGTATGTGTAATAAAGGAATATAATAGTAAATCATAATGCATGAGTTTATACAAAAAGCTTAAAACATGATAAAAAAATTTCTCTTATTTCTCATACTAATAAAATAAGAATCTAAGGTGGTTGAGAATATATAATGGATAGATATACTAAATTGGGAGATAGATTATATCTAAATGAATGACTCATAGAATCTTGTTTTATGTTTAGAAGGGAATAATGTCATTTTAATCATGTTTCACTTTAGGATTAATTTTAATGATAATGGTGATGTTTTGAGAAGCTAGTTCATATTTGGTTATAAATTCTATACTCAGGTTAGGGGAGTTTTTTATTATTATTTATGATCCAAAATCCATAAGTATGTTCTTGGATTCTATATTTCACGCACTTTATGAAATCAATCATACACTTTTGATGTTTTATTTATTAAATACATAACATGAAAGAGACGTATATGCTGAGAAACCTAATAATTTGTTTCCTTTATTGTGAGGAAGAAATGGTGTGTCTCATTAACAATGATCTTTATTAGAAAAATATTCCCATAGAACTTATTTCTCTTGTCTGATAGCTTCCTTATTGACATGGAATTTAATTAGGTGAATGTTTATATTAATAATTATTTGAAGGAAATTAACATGGGAAATATTATTGGCATTTTTAATGATTTTCAAATAATTTTTTATTATGACAAGTATTATTATAATGAGTTTGGAAGGAAAATAAAATGTCACATTCAAATTTCCATGACTTAAGAGTCTATTCATTTATGGATATTATGTTATACAAAATGAAGATATTTTATTTCTATCTATTGAAAAATATTCCAAGAAAATATTGAATTTTCATGACATGTAATATTCTAAAGTGGTTTCCATGCCCATAAAATTTGGTGTAAATATTAGAAAATATGTTATAGAGAAAATATAACTTATAAGTAACTTAGAAGTCTCGGTATATTTTTTCACTATATAACTGTATTAGGACATGAAATTATTGATGAGATGACATTATGTAAAAGTAGTGGATGTGATAAAAAAGAATCATAATTGATGTATGTGAAGGGATTTCTGAAATATATTAAGGGTGTTATGAATTTTTAGTTGATTTAAAAAATATGTGAAATCCTAAACATGCCTGGATACAATACAGAAGATTGGGATATAGAATATGATGAAAAGAAAGGTATTGCAAGTGAAATTTCCATTATTACTGAAATCTATCTAATATTTCCTTTTAAGAAGAAAAAATTATTAAAAATTAATCACCATATAATTTGTACGTATAGATACTATATATAATTGTACAAAAAAGACCTTAAGGATAATTTCATTATATTATTTGAAGGTGAACGTTTTGAATCCATTTAAAACTTCATGTTCCTATAAATGTGTTTTTGATTAATCTATAAATATAGTCCAATAATATAAATACAAACACATTAACATTGTATTTCAATTTATCAAGAATACGGCTGAAAATGAATATTTGAGTCTAGAATTCACTCAAACAAGGGTTGAAATTTTATGTATTTTAATAAAGATCAAAATAAATTATAGATTTTCTATTTTATATACCAATACACATATTAATTATATCCCAATCACCAGAGGTTGTTTGTATTTCCCTATTTTAACTAAGATTATATTTTTTAGGGGAAGAATTGTTCATGGATTCATTGTATAATGATATTGAATATAAATATGGTTCTCTTTCATAAAGGGAGAAAATTGAATGTATTGGTATAAAGGGGAGTGCTTCAATGTCACTTGGCCAAAATTTACTTATCAGCATGGGATGGAAATATATCATATAAATTAATTTATTAAATAGTGTGGTTTCAAAACATTTATATTTTAAAAAAAATGCGATTTGAGGATTTTTCAGCAGATACCATTGAAAAAAATCCAATGGAAGACCCCAATGAATTAATAAAGGTTTGATATATATATATATATATTTAACCATATGTGAATTCCCTTTTTGGTTATTTCATTTGTTTTCATGGTGTTGAAATTTTTTTTATCTAATTTTGAAATAGTTGAAGGTATACAAATGAATTATATGTTTATATATTTGGATGTTATATATTATGTTATCATAGAGTTAATGATTTTATGGAACTAGAAGTTAATATCTAAAACAATTCAATGTTTTCGATAGTCAAATATAAAATGGTGCATTTGTGTTCTATAATTTTAGATGATATTTTTGTGTATGTTAAATATGATATAAAATATTTTTCTAAAAGGTTAAATATTATTATGACAAGGGGCTCTTTTAATGTAATGAAACATCATGGTTGACTCAGAAATGTTTTGGATTTGTTTTGACTCAAGAATCCATAACAACTAATAAACATAAAGTATATGAAACTTATAAAAACTAAATAATTTTATAATCCACTAAAATTTCACACTATGATATTTAATATATTTTCTATTTTATGTAAGAAGTTTTTATAAATGATTAGTCTCATTAAATAGGGATGATATTTTCCAAAACATATTAAAAATGAGGAAAATGAAAAATCCTCATGTTGATATATAATAGAAACTTATAGATGATTTAAAAGAGACTCATATACCTTTATGTATAAATGTTTTCAAAATATCTTGGGATACATTATGATGCATAGTAATTATTTTCTCAATGCATATAGGATATCATTGTTTTTCAATGGAAATGCATATGGGTACATAGTGAATAGATGACTATAATATATGAAATGTATCAAACCACTATATAATACATAAAAATAACAAACCATTATGTATTGCTTAATATTTATATAAATTATTACATTTCTAATGATTCAAAATAGGAAAAACTTTTTTTATATTAGTTAGATAAAAATAATGATACTTTAGAGAATTATTATGATGATAGTTATGTTATATAGAATAAATATATCCCATAATATGTTGATCATTCCAATGTTAACAACCAAGGAAGATAAATAGAATAAAAATATAGTCATTATTATACCATGAAGTGATACTTCAGACAAAATAGTTTAAATCCCCACAGTCCATCGCTCTCATATTTGGGTTAAAAAATTTAATTCATAAAAACCCATATTTGATAATTACTAATGTGATGCAGACATAACCATGAAAAAAACATAATAATAATAATAAATATTTTGTTGTATAAATACATGAAATATTATAGTTTTATAGTTTTAAATGTTTAATAAAACCATTAACTAAAAAAATTCATATCATTCCAATGAAATGAGAAATGTTTCTTCCAAACTTGGGATTAATTGTTATATAATAAGTCTTCAATATCTACAATTAGATTATACAAAAATAATAACCATACATATATATAGTATATAATAATATTATTCATTACATAGGGGAATGTAAGATAATAAATTGAAAATTGAAATGGTCAATAATGGTAATCATAAGAGACAACAATAGAAGATATAAGTGAGCATAATATAAACAAGTTGTTATGATAACATAATCATGTTATGTTGAAACATCGTAAGGTAATCATACCCAATAAATCATCTTTCATAATATATGGATCACAACCTAATTTTTTTCATATAACGATCTATGTAACATAGGATCATGTAATAATAAAAAGGATTAATCTATATATAAAATAAAGTCATAATAATGAGTCATGCCTCCCTAAAAAGACAACATTGCATAGTGAAAAAGTATGATAGATAATTAGTTTACTCAATAGTCTGATACATATCATCTCATGATCCATAAAAAATCTCAGTTCATTGTAGGGATATAAAATTTTTCTTCGCACTCGTTACCCAATAATATGTGTGTCCATATGTGTTCCACTTTAGAAAACAATAGTATTTCATCAAAGAATGATTAAGATATAAAAGAAATTGGTTTTATGAATATATTTATAAGACATAATAATATCATATATAAATAAATAATAAGGGTGTTATAATTAGAACATATCCCTAGAAGAGAATAAAAAGAATTAAGGGTTGTTGACCTAAAAAAAATAAATTTTGTAATAATATGGTTTACTTTACACTTTCTTCTGGTATTACATAATAATATATTACGAATTGGATCATTTTATAATGAATGTTTAATATACCCAAATAAAAAAATGCATAAGAACTTTTAGATTTTAAAATATGATATCTAACTAAAATGGAGGTATGTATTTTTGATTTTGAGAGGAAATAGTAGGAAAATTTATAAAATTAATCTTCATCAAGATTTTATAAGATGGTTGTAAAAATATAATAATAATGAAATTAAAAAAATTATTTCAAAGTGATGAAATGTTTACATTGAAAACTATTATTTTTAAAAAATACAAATATATTGATCATTGAATAGAAATTGTTTTTAGGATAATAAATTTTATTTAAAATATAATCTTATTTATAAGTGGGATGAAATCAAAAAAAATATTCTTCTAGATATATGTCATTTATTTATAAAATAAAATAATCACAAAATAATGGAAACATAAATTAAATTGTAAAAATATTTAAAAATATAGAAGAACCAACATTATGAAATTTATTTTTAAAATCCTAGATACATATACATTTAGTTAACAATAAAAGGGGATTTTATCATTGATTTTGTAAAAAAATGTAAAAAAAGGATCTGTTTTGAAAACATCAAAGAGATTATTATTTTTTAAAAATTAAATAAATGCATATTCAATGTATCCTTATATGTAAAATTTATTGATGTATATATAATAATATTCTTATAAATATATATTAAACATGAAAATAGAGAAGAGGTTTCTTTCGAAATAATGTGAATTATTCTTAACAACATCATGTTTTTATTGATAATGAAATGCTTCCAAAAAATTATGTAAATGCTTAATTTCCCTATATATAAGGATACAATAAATCCTAAAATAGGGAAATTTTATAATAATTTAAATTTAAGATGTGATATCCAAGGACTAAATTTTATGACCTAGGGAAATTGAAACTATGTCGACAAAAGCCTTACCAAATATAAAACATTACAGATAAAAAAATTTCCGGGTATGTATTATGTGATGAAAATATATATACACATAGAACAAGTGGAAATAAAGCATAAATAAATAATCCATTATAATTCACATAATATTATAAAAACATAATAAATAATGGAAGGATATAACCCAATGATGGTAAATTTTGTTATGAATCTACATACAATTATTGTAAAATATAATTCAATGGAACATGGAATGATACAATGAAATTTATTTCATAATCAAACGAATTAAACATTTTTAATGATAAAAATAATTTAACTTCTTGTAATAATATTATGTTATGGTAGAATATGTTTACAATTTGAAATATGTCTCAAAAAATGGAAATTGAGAAAAAAACATTTATAATAGATTTTAAGTTTGTTTTTAAATTATAAAAATATCACGAATAAAATCTGAATTATCATTAATTATATATTTAATAGACTTATTAATATATAATAACATTTTTATTAACCTTTTATATTAATTTTTGTAATTATTATTACTAAAATTAATTTATTATTTATCCTTAGTTGTTAGTATTTTCAACAGTCCCCTATTTGTTTTGGTATAATGATTTAAATCCGTAGATTTAAAATAGATATAGAATATAAATTTCATAATGATTTATGATATTCAATTTTTAGCCCAATGGAATTCTTGGTATAGTTCCCCCAGAAGAAATCCATAACATACCTGTTTTAGAAAAATTATAATGAACAAGTGTTAGTATATTATTAATCAGTCAAATCATAATTTTTCCTTTAAAAAACTAAAATTTATTAAATTATTAATATCTTAACTTACCAGTAATTATGTTTAAAAAAAATTATGATAAAAATTATAACATCATTCATATTTTTAGAATAAGTGACCTCAACAATATCATGACATATTCAATGTATACGTATGATAATTAAGTTATGTTATTAAATTATAAATATTATATTAGTGAAATGTGATAATTTAAGTGTCATTAAGATTGTAAATTTTAATTTTTACGAATTAGATGACTAAAAGTTTTTAAAACGATAGATAAAAGGTCACTACTGATTAATAAGAAATTATATCTTTTATATGAATGGTTCTTATTTTTGGATAAACTTGAGAATTACCATTACACCATCATTTCAATAAAGTATATGAGGATTATTAATTATGTAAATGTAAAATATTTTTATGGAATTAAAATTTTAGGTCGATCATTAAATGGGAGAAAGAGGGCCCATATTATAAGTGGTACTGGTTGGATTTTGGTAGATACGTATTTTTCCATATAATAAAAATGTTATATTAAATCCAAATTGATGAAAAATGGATAATATTTTAAAATGGATATGGTAAGGTAGATATTTACATCAAAATACCATTTTTATATGACGTGTTGTTATATATTTTGATTTTATATATCATTTACATATTCTATAAAATATAAATTCCATTAAATTACTATTCTAGTAATTTGACATTAAAAAATATAATTTATAATAAAATTTAAGAAAAAATATTCATATACATAATTATATTTCTGAATAAATATTCAAAATTCGTTAAACACCCTAATTCATAGACACCTTATCACATTAATTGTTTTTAAACCATTTACTCAATTTTCTCCACCTTGCACAAGCGGTGAGTTGACACAACATAAGTGTTATGATAGTAAACTTGTTCTATAAATATAAAATACCATGATAAATATAAATAAATTTTATTATACATAATATTTATCTATATAGTATGTAACACACTTATAACCATCTAAATAATTCTTAAGGGAACCCATTTTGACATTTCTAATGTTGCACAAGTACATCATTTTTAGCAATAAATGTGTTCATATTTTTTCTGAAATAAAATTTTATTTATATTACATTGATTCTATTTTTATTATATTATAAATATATTAATATCATAATGAGGAGAAATTTTTTTGAAAAAATTCGAACTCTATTTTAAATCATGATGATCATATTAAAGTTATTGTAAAAAAACTATATTTTTACTATTCACCTAAAAATCATCTTTTTATACAATACAGAAAATTCATCCTAAATTAATATAGACATTATTAATACAAAAATGATATCCACTTATTCAAATTATAATTATACTAAATTATAAATTTAATTTATATGTAAAACACAAAAATACATAGAAAAGCACATAATTTAGAATAGATACTATTTTCTCAAAGGAGATTTCATTTTTTGTCTCCTAAATTAATAAAATTGTTTATAATGATAAATATAAATATAAATACTTATATTTAAATAATATCCAATAATAAAATTACCAATAATTTAAATAATAGATACTTATCCTCTAAATAAATCATTCTGAATACCATGAATTAAATTGATACATTTCCAAAATAAATATTTCATGATTAATTCATAATGGGAATATTTATTTAATATAATGTTTATTCATTGTTAAAACTCTTGGATTGTTACATTCTTCAACCCAATAATAAATTACGCCCTCGCAATTTGAGTTTCTCCCACCGATTGGAATAGTTAAGTGTATTTATAAGATAGATATAACATAATATATAAATTATAATATGATATTAATGTAGTGAATCAAACCCAAAAATCATGGACCTGATGTCTACTACCATTAATTTCATATAAGATAATAGTAAATCACATCTCAAGGGATCAAATAGTTTAGTTTCCTTTGTGAACCAGATACATACAAAAGTCTTGTTTTACAAATGAATAGACTAATTACAACAAAAAAAAATTTACTTTGGAGGAAGAACCCATTATTCCAACTAGAGTATCCAAGAATTACATTCTTAATATAGATTTTTAAATCCTGGGAAAAGGAAACACAATAAGGGTGATCTCAAATTCTCAATAGGGGTAAGGCATATTGGATGAAATAATGAATCGATGACAAAAATCAATTTGGAAAAGTAATAATTGAACACACATTCCATATAATCAATAAACTGATAAGGAAGAGTATACAAATTATATAAAGGTAATAAATATTCACACATTCCACTAATTTAACTAGAAAAATAAAAAACAATATGGAAATTTTAGATACTAAAACACATTCAATAAATCAATGACCAGAAAATGAAATTTATCCAAAGATATACCATTGAAAAATCTCATGGATAAAAATCAATTAAAACTAAATTTGTAAATTCTTAATTATTGGATTCTATGATTCCAAGGAATAAAAAAAATTAACAGCAATACATTTTAGAAAAAGGTTCATCATATTAGGTAGAAAACCATCCAACTTGCACAATTAATTCACTGCATGAGACTATTGACCCACCAACGGGATATCTGTAACAAGACCCCAACCATGTTGTACCAATCCAAATCATTCCCCATATGTCAAATAATATATTTAACAATTTTTATTATAAAATATTCGTATGGAGCTGAAGATATGGATTTATCAATATTTCCACAAATAATCAAATAACATTAAAAGTAAACACTATATGATGAATGGTTTACGATTTTTGAAATGAACATATCCATGATAAATTACATGTATAATTTGATTAAATTCAATGTTCAATTATTATAAGAAATTTAATATTTCATGGGGACTGACAAATGAAAGAAGGATGTGAATGTGTATACAATCCGTGGCCAAATCAATCATAAAAAATCTAGAGGAAGAATAAGGATGGAATCAATACAATATTTCCCTTGTAGAGTAAAAATATTGTTTTATTGTCATTAATAATTTGAAAATCTATAGAATATCTTTTAAATCATTCTAGAGGAAAATATCATTTTTATATTGAAAAACATTTTGAAAATACTTTTCCTTGAAAATATATTTTAAAAATATTTTCTTTTAAAATGAATATTCTTTTGAACATGGAATGGTCACATTGAATAAATTATAGAGGGTTAAATTGTACATTCCATAAAAGTTAAAATGAAATTTTGTATTCCAGGGTAATATGGTTACTAAAATGTCTTTTTTGGAAAGAGATAATAAGATTCCTCTAAAAGCATTAGTAAAACATTAAAATGGTAAAAATATTTTAATAAATCATTTTTAGTGGTTATAAAAATATTTAAGACCTTTTTAGAAGACAAGGTATTTAAAATAAACCATGTTCTATTACAAAAGTGGTTAATGAAATCATTTTTTCTTAATAGCATATTATAAAATATTTTGAGTACGAAATAGTAAAAAAATGGTACTAATATTTGAAAATGGTCATGAATAACTAGAGGAGAAGGAAATGAACTAGTCGATTATAAAATGACTAAATAGTTTCCTATCATGGAAATTCATGTGTAAAAATTCTTGTACAAATTAGATTATGAAGTAAACTCCTGAAATACTTAGAACACCAAAGTGTGAATCAATCAATGAGTAGAATATGTCTATAAATTGTAAATACACATAAAATAGTGTAAATATATCAATTGTTAGTTAAAAGTTTTGATAAACATATTTATATAATATTAACTATAATGAGTAATTAATATAACCCAATAAAAATAAACTGTGTTTTGAAATTCTTCTACACTTGAGTAACAATAAGTGTCAATCCCCTTAGATGAAATAATTCAAATTAAAACTCAAAATATCTTGAATAATGAATAAATCATCATATTATATAAAAAAGTGTATGTATTTACACAATATATAACATATTATGTGAACAAAAATAAATTTATTATTTTAATAGAATGTTAACATTCATAAAAGGCAGTTATATTTAAAAGACAATCATTATAAACAATCTTGAGGAGAATAATCATTAATCATTCCAAAGTATCCAATATCAAATTTAAACATTTGAATAATAATATCATTGAAGGAATAAAATTTAATGAAACATAAAATATCATTATAATAAGTATATTCATGATATAACATTTTAATGGATAGTATATAGACCATATAAAAAGAAACTATGTGAAAACCAACTAATAAGTCTCAATGGAATTTAAATTGAGATTAAATCCCATACCTTGATTTTCCTTTTGTGTGAAGGACCTATAATATATTTTATATTAGTCTAAATAGTGTTAATATGTAATATTATAACCATTATCATATTTTTAATATTATCTTATTATAATTTCAATCTACCCATTTGTTGACAATCGTTCATTATTTTCACTCTTTCGGGTGTTAATTGTCTATTCTTTCGAGTGTGTTTTACCATGATATGTTTGGATATTCATAACTATATCAGGATTTAAATCATATCTAAGATGTAAACCATGATTTCATCATATTATTATTTTTTATATATTTATTTATAATAATATAAAATATTTGGAGACAATAAATGAAATCCACCATTCATGGAGATGGTAGTTTGTATGAATGGATGAATGATACATTCATTTAGTTGATGTATTAAAAGAAAACAAATAAAGTAATATATATGTATATTATAAATTCAATATCATATTTATTTCATATATGTTACATATTTTTATTAAAACCACCATTTATCAATTTTATTTATAGTGTGAACGAATCGCATCGCATTAAGTTGGCGGTAGTCCACACATCCACTAATGATGTTATCGTATTCCCAAAAAATTTACTATATAATGTTATTTGTTAAATAATATACAATAAATTTAAATAAATTATAAATATCTTTTATAACATATATAAAATTATTTTACATCATATTTCCCAACCATTATATGTGGTAAAAGGAAAAAACAACTTCTTTTCATGAGGTGGTACTTCACTGTACACAAAAATGTTGTGTCCATTGTCAATTTGATTTTTTTTTGTGTAATTATATTTCTAAACCGTGACATTAAAATATAGCAGTATATTTATGATACTGGTATGATTATATAACCATTTAATAAGAAAAATTGAAAGAGTGGAAGGAAAAATAAAACTAATGAGCTTGGGGAAGGATGTTGTCTCTTAATTGAGTTACTCATTTTGGTTTGAAACTATGGAATTTCAATGATGGATTTCTAAATAATGAATTATTATAAATTTAGTTGATATTTTTCAGGAGCTATTTTAAAAAATATTTTTTTGAGACAATATGTATTTGGGGGTGTGAGAAAGTTGGAGGGTTGAGTGACTTTTTATAATTGAGGCGGAGGGAAAATTTCTATATTTATAGAAAAGGGAATTACTACCACATTGTTTCAATTAATGTGGCCCCAATAATGGTCTAAATTATATTAAAGGTAGTATAGGGTATTAAAATGTCTATTTAATGGATTTTGGATAATTTTATAGGTCATTTTGTCCCTTATGTTTATTGTTTAGTCCCTTATTAATCATAATTTTACCTTGATCTTTTTATTAATTTTAATTACATTCAATGATATTTTTGGTCAAAAAAATAAATTGAACTTATTGTACATTATAAATTATTCTTATTCAAAATATTTAATCCTTTCTTGAAAATTAAAATTTTAAATGTTTCATTAATTGATTTTAAATTAATCCCACAGATGGGATGATAATTAGGTTTTTTAAAGTAAAACATCGAAAAGTTGTGTACATTTTTATATCCAAGATTAAGGTGAAATTAGACACAATGGATTGTATTTGAAAAATTGAAAAAAAAAATTCATAATTAATCTTTAAAACCATTTAAAAATATAATTTAACCATATAAATTATTTACAGAAAAAGGAAGTTCTGATTTAAAATTAATTATTTTTCATTATTCATTAAAAATGAAACTTCTTAGAAAAAATCAAAAATTCGTCCTAACCTAAATTCTATGTTCCAATTTAAAAGATAAAGTCTATTTTTTATATATAAATTTAAAAATATTTTCAACAATTGGATTTAAAATACGTTCCCTATTAAAAGGTGGTAAAATTGTCTTTATAAAAATAAAGGTCTTTTTGCGTGATGTTGGGTTTGTTCTTATATTATGCCTATCAAATCAATTAGATAAATATTAAAAATATTTTATTCAACATATAAATTATATATTAAACTAATATCACTAACTAATTTAATTTAATTTAATTTATTATAATAAATTAACTTTTTTGAGGATAAACATAGTTTTTTATAAAAATATCCCTTTTATATTCAATTTGTTATTATATTCATTTCTAATTTATTTTTCACCAATGAATTAATTTTATCATTTTGGAGACCATATTTTTTTTGTATTTATTTATTACCATTCATTTACTTTAATTTAATAGCTTTATTATATCTTATCATATTAAATAAATATTTTAATAATATATTATTGATCGGTAAAACTAGGTTTTGTGTCTAACAAAAGCTATTCGGGAAGTTTGTTCATGAGTCTAAGGAAAGTTAACTTTTTTTTTTGTGTACTTTTATATGTATGATAGTTTTAATTTATTTGATATATTAATTATATTCTAAATTCATGGGATATTATATTCCCTTATTCTCTTGGTGTTGTGTGTCATACGTACTATCAGATATAATAGTTATTACTTTAGAATTTTGTGGTGTTACATTCTCCCAAACGTAATTAAATTTCTTCCTATCAATTTAAATATGACCTTGGTAATATATTTTTTGGTATTTCCTCTCTTTAAATCCCACACCATGATAAGGGTTTGTAAAACATCTTCAAGAAAAAAGTGAATGGGAAGTACAATGGTTACAAGGAATAACATATAACTATCTCTCTTTGTTGAAGAACATTAGTGGAATGTATAGATATGTACATCGAGGAAAAGGGTAAATTTTTTTATTTAGTGACTGAGGTCACCAATAAAAAATAATTAAATGATCAACGGATGGTTTAGGGATGGTTTAGGGACTGAAAACCATACATTTTTTTTATTTAGATGACCATTTTTTCAAGAATAATTTAGTTATTTGGGAAACATTTTTTTCTGATACATACATAAAATAGTTCTATAAAAAATGTTAATCATTTATTTTTTCTAAAATAAAATTCTAATTCATCCCTTTATTCCATGAAATGAATATCAAAAAATTATTCTTGATTCCTGAAGCACTAAAATATACTTTTAACGAATCATAAGGCCCATAAAAGAGTGAATAGTGTTACTATCTATCTCTAAATATTCTCCAAAGCCAATATGGTTTATACATTAATCTATAAATATAAAAAGGAACATTAATAGTTATTCATTATAATTTATTCAGAAAATCTATTAACTAAAAGTAATGAAATATTAATGACGTCATTTTTTAGGTTACTGGTTGGACCAAAACCATTATCATCCTTCCGTCATGGTTTTAAGTCTCATGGCCTTTCCAAACATGATGTGTTTTCACCCAGCATAAATTTTATCCTTTTATAAACCCATTTGAATATAATTTTCAAAATAAATAAGATCGAAATTCTTGAAATAATATTAATAAAAAAATATCCATATACCAAAATTTTCAATAGAACCCCAATACAGAAAGACCTCATCCATTTATTTCCACATTGGCCATTCCTTGGTCTAAACTTTAACCTAGGACATTCATTATCAATATTTATTTAAATAATTCATAATTATTTTCAATGAAAGTGGAAATTATCAAATATGAATCTCTTCGTAGTGACAAACTAAGTGTGCAGTAAGCATCCTTGTCATGTATGAGGTTACGCCAATTTTGGCTCAACACACCTTGTTGTAGTTGTTACCACTAGTTACATCTATGCTCGAACCACATCAATATTCATTAACATCATATTGATGTATTTCTAGGATGACCCAAATAGTATATACCTTACCAGAATTATGGGATGTTATTCTATAATTATCCTCAATGTATACCTCAGTGTTATGTTCTCTAATATATGTTTTCCAAAATCTAATGCCCAAGGAAACTAATAAACATTCTATAAAACCATATATAGAGACCCAACCCTATTGGGACCATAACTGGTGTCTATTACCATTACATTGTCATTAGATACAAGTATATCATGTTCCAATGGACTGAACAACATAGTAGCCTTGTTGAAACATATACATATATAATACATGTTTTTCAAATGAATACACTAATTACAACATAATTTATTTATTCTGAGGATAATTAATTTATTCCATCTAATATATCCTTTAATAACATAATGAGTACACATCATGGAATCCTTCGAAAGGGAAACAAAATAAGGGTGAGTTCAACTGCTCAATAAGGGTAAAACACAATGGGAGTAATAATGAATCAATGATAATAATCAATATGAAATTCTAATAACTATCCAAACTTTCCACGTAATCAAAAAAATGAGAATGAATTGTATAAAAATATGGAAAGGTAATAACTGTAAACACATTCAATTCAAATAACAATTTTCTAAAATATAAATATGGAATGGTAAGAAATTGAAACACATTCCTTTTAATCAATGAACTAAAAATGAATATTATTCATAGATATATTGATGAAAAATATCATGGATTATTAATAACCGAAACTAAATTTGGAAAATTATTAAGTTTAGGACACCATATTTCCTAAGTGCATAGATCCATTACCATAAATACCTTTCAAAATACAGCATATAATATCACATAGAAACCCATTTAATTTTCACAAATAATTCATCTCATGAGACTACCAATGCATTAAGGGGCTATCTATAACTGGACCCAACCCATTTCTTACTTATCTAAGTCATTCATCATATATCATATAATGAATTTATGAATGTTACTTATAAAATATTTTTATGGTGTAGAGTATTCAAATTTCCAATATTTTACAAAATAATCAAATAAAAATCAAAGTAACCACTATATGGAAAAGGGTATATAGTTTAGGAAATGAAAATATCCAAGATAAATGATATGCATAATTACTATAAATTCAATGTTCCATGATGATAGTAAATTAATAATTTCAAGGGGACAAAAAACGTGATCAAGGAAGTGAATGTATATACTATACATGGCTAAATCAATCATAAAACTTCTTGAGGAATAATAAGGATGCTATGAATAAAAATTTCCCATGTGGAGAAAAAATAAAGGGCCTTTTACATTTATTTATAGAAAAAATATAAAATATCTTTTAAAAACATTCTTCATAGAAATATCCTTTTTATTTGAGAATAATTTTAAAAATAATATTTTTCAAAAATAAATCTTTTAAAAAAAATTAAAAAGAATTAACTTTTAAACATGTGAAGGAAGTATCAAGGAAATGATAGCAGGTAAATACGTACATGTTGTTCAAGGTAAAATTATCATTTCTTTCCCATAGTAAAATGGTTATAAAAGTCCTTGTTCAGAAGGGGACAATAAGATTCCATTGAAAACATTGTTAAAAGAAAAATGCATAAAAATACCCTTAATTAATCATTTTTTATGGTTTAAAATATTTTTGGATCCCTTTTTATAATGCATGGTATTTAGAATAATACATATTATTTTTATAAAGATATAAATGAATTCATGTTTTCTTAGAAACATTTTATAAAATATTTTGAGTACAAAACATTGGAAAATGGTACTTTTCCATGAAAGGGGCCATTAAAATCTAGAGAAGAATAAAATTAAATTCTTTATTATAAATATATTAACTAATATTCTTTGATGGAAATTCAATTGAAAAAAAAACCCAAATGATAAGATTGTGAAGTAAACCTTGGAAAATATTATAACATCAATGTGGGAATCAATCAATAAGTATATTATGTGTATAAACTATAAATCCCCATAAGAGAACTAGAAATAAATCAGTAGATTATCGAAATTCTTTATATAAATAATCATATAATGTTAGCGTAAAATAGTATGTAATATATCCCCATGAAAATAATTAGTGTTATGACATTAATTTCCATTTGGGTAACTATAATTGTAAAAACCATTAGATGAAATAATTCAAATAGAAAATCAAAATATCATAAAGAATAAATGAAAATTTATATTATATGAAAACTTGTACATATGTAGATAATATATAATAAATTAAGTACAAAAATGAAGCTATTTTTTATATACAATGTTAATCACCATAGAAATAATGTGAGATTGTAAATATAATCATTAAAAATGTTCTTAATAAGAATAAACATTCAATATTTCAAACTTTCACATACCACCATGAAACATTTGAAGCATAATCATAATGAGGAAATAACATTAAATGAAACTTATAATATCGTGAAAATAAGGTGATTCATGATATAACCTATCAAAGTGTAGTATATACACCATATAAAATAAAAGAGGTGAAAAACAACAAATAAGACCCAATAGAATTTAAATTGAGATAAAACCCATTACCTTGTATTTTCTTTTTTATTGAAAGTAATTTATCTTCAATTATAGTGGTTTTATGAGTGTTAATAACAACTACCAGAATCAAAATAAAATTTTAAATATATTATCTTATCTTCATGAAATATATCATTTCTCATTTTTAACAATCTTTCATTATTTTTACTTTTTTTGTGTTAATTTGCTATTATTTCATGTATGTTTTGACTTTTTAATTATTTTTATTCTTTCATATATAATCATTTAATCATATAAATTATGTAAACTATGATTTAATTTTCATATATATAAATTAATTTTTAATTATAATAATCTTTAAAATTTAGTGGTAATATATGAAATGCCTCATTCATGGATATGTTTGGTTGTACATTCACATGAACACACCTCTCATTTATATATCATATTATAAGAATGAAAAGAAAATTATAAATATTTATATTATAATTAATTTATCATAAATATGTCATATATTTTATTTAGGTTTATTAAAACCATCCTTTCTACAATACATGTATAGTGTGAACAAAGCACAACGATTTGAGGGGGAGGTAGTCCCCACTTCCATAATACATGTTATCATATTCCCCCAAAATCGAGTGCATAAAGCTATGATTTATTAAATAATTATATAATTATAAATAATTTATAAGTATAATATATAACATATATAAATATATTTTCCTTCATAATTCCAAACAATTAGAGGTGGTAAAGGAATAATGAACTTCTTTTTGTGAATTGTAGTTCATGTACACATAAATGGTATGTTTTTTACCCATTAGATTGAAGTGTGTATAATTTTATGTTTATTAATTTACATAAAAGAATATAAATTTATTTTAGATACTTTTTTTATATAATCATGTAATAATAATAATTTACATACTGGATAAAAACACTAAAGAGGTTGAGGAAGGATGTTACCTTTTAATCGGGTAACTCTTTTTTGTTTGAACCAAATGTATTACATGGATGGATTTATAATAAATATTATGCTTATAGGTTGATGGTATGTATGTTGAGGATATATTTTGGCATATTTTGGTCCAGAAAAAGTTTCTTGAGAGGTGTGATGAAGTGGGAGGGTTGAATTCCTTTTTATTGTAGAGGAGGAGTGGCACTCTTATATATTTCTGAAGAAGAAATTCCACCCACATATTTCCTATAACAATTATTTCCAAAAATGATTGAATGCTAATAAAAATGATTATAGGGTCATAATATGTCCATAAATTGTCTTTTGGACACATTTCCATGTCATTTTGGTAATTATGATTGAGACTTAATCCTTCGTTAATGTTAATTTCACCTTAATAATTGTAATTAATTTTAATCATTTTCACTAATAATTATTGTCAAAAAATATTTTGAACTTATTATAAATTATATAATATAATTATTTAAAATATGGAATACATATTTTTTGATTTTTAATCATGTTGGTGGAAAAAATTAATTTAAAATTAATCTTAGAGATGGTATGACAATGTGGGTTTTTAAATAAAAAATGTTCAAAATTGTGCTATGTTTTTTTATGTAATTTCAATGTGATATTGATACCAAATGAATAAACTATATTAATTGAAAAATATTTAATATAATTATGCTTTAAAATATTTTAAAGATATATTTTATCAGTACAAATAATTTAGATGAAGGAACTGTTTTGAATTAAAATTCATTTTTATTTACTATTCATTAAAAATTAAAACATCCCAAAAAATTACAAATTGTTCATCATAATATAATATTTATGTTCCATATATAAATATGGGGTTTATTGTGACATATAAAATTGATAAAATTTCCAAAAAAAACTATATAAAATTGGATCATCATTAAAGGTTTGTATATGTGTCTTTATAAAAATATAGGTTTGTATCAATAATATTGGGTGTGTTCTTATATTATGACTATCAAATCAATTGGATGAATAAAAAATAAATTATTTAATGTATAAAATATATATTACATTAATATCACCCACAAATTATAATTAATTTAATTTATTATTGAAAACAATACTTTGGGATCATAAAAATAGTTTTCTATAGAAGTATTCTCTTTATATTCTATTTGTTATTATAATCATTTCTAATTAATTTGTATACTATGAACTAATTTTATCATTGTTTAAACCATATATTTTCTTATGTAATTTAATTTTATTCATAACCACTAATTTATCACCAAGTTAATATATTATTATATTAAATAATAAAATGTTAATAATACAATATTGATTGGTAAAACTGGGTCTTGTGTGTAAAGAAAGCTATCGAACTAGGTTTTCATTTCCTGTAAGGAAAGATAACTTTTCTTTTGTGTTAATTGAAATATATATATGATAGTTTGAATATATTTAAAGTTGTAATTATATTTTAAAGTCTAGGGATATTATATTCCCTTACTATCTTGGTGCTTCATGTCATACACCATATCAAATACAATGTTCTTGCTTTAGAATTTTGAGGCATTACAATTAATACCACTTTATAAAGTAATACTATGATACTCATTTTCCATTTATATTATGAATAGTTTATATTTTCAACTGTCACAACAATTTATAGAAAATATGAATTCATTATTTAGTAATAAGAGCTATTAAATTATGGGGAAATACCTTTACCAACTTTATCATTATTATTCGGTAATCTACCAAATAGTCAAAATAAAATGGTTATGATATAAAAAAATTAAATATTAAAATTAAATCATAAGGGTCTTGTTCATTGAAACACTCATTGCAACCCAATATATATGTTGTTAAATTATTGGTTCAAATGATAACTCATTTAGTCCAATGAAAAATTTCCTTATGTTTTATCATATTAATTTTAACTATCTAATCATTAAAAATAAATAACCCAAAAATATCATGAACACGTTAATTATATTATAATACAAACAATAATAGAAACCAATCATCTCTAAATTCATGTTAAACATTGTCCCAGAATAAGATTAAACAAATGCATATCAATGTAGACCTTAATCATATATACTCTTAAAATTATATTGTTCTTTTCCTAAAAAATTTTGAATCACCTTATCAGAAAATCATTTTTTTGGCCAGCAATGTAATATATAATTCTCAAAAAATATTATATAAATCAATTAAAAAAATAAAATCACATATAAACCCATAGGGTTATCTATTCATTAATAATTTAATCTATAACTGAATAAAATATGTCAAACATTGTCATCAATAACCTCAAAATACAATAACATAAGACCTCAAAATGGTATTATTTCAATTGAACATATGATCAACCTTACACTTATTAACCAAATAAAGTATCCTCAACTCTTAAAATATCCTCATATAAATTTATTATAATATCTAATGTTATTTAAAACATTCTCTAATATCATGTGACAACCCACAATTCTCGCACTCACAGATCTAGTGTTTACAACTTCTTCTATAAAAATAATATTTGATAGACGCTGAATGGATCTGAACCTAACAAAACATAATTATAGTGTAAATAAAAAATATTGAGTCAATTTTACACCCAATAATTTTAACGCTAATTGGTTTAGGTCATTAAGAAAATACTTACTATATAGTACAAATATATTTTCCATCAATTGCACACTTTTTCATCTAAACCGAGGATTCGTTATTTTATAATAAATATTAATCATATCCAATTATAAATAATAATAAAAAGATACAAACTTATAAATATAAATCATAATAATATTATTTCTAACTTTAAGAATTTGAAAAATAAAAAAGGGCGTCCTAAAAATCTTCATAAAGGTCACCATAAATAATAGCAATCAATGATCCTACGAGTGAACTAGATAACCAGGTAGCTATTATGACATAATCAAGTTATATATAGAAACAATATGAAACGTTTTCCCAATAAAACAATTATTCTTAGTAAAATATCATAACATAGTGATTTTATCACTAAAAGTTAATTATCATTTGATCATGTAATCATAATAATGTGATAGTAACAAATAACATAAAGTCATAAGAATAAATCGATGATCTCTACTGAGGAAACATAAAAAATTGGACAGAGTATCATTATGGAATAGGTTTACACCCCAGTCCCTTATATATTATCTCATGAGATAAAAAAGCACCACGTAATTAATTATGGTGTTATATAATTAAGTACCCCAACCTCACCATAAAATATACATGCAGTTATCATCCACATAAGAAAAAAATCATAATTTTATCAAAGAATAATAAACTTGATAAAGAAATTTTTTTATAAATATATAAACAAAACATGGTTGTATTCCATCAAAAAAATAATATATTTGTTATCATTAGAGCTTGAACGGAGTGAAGCATAAAAAATATGAGATATTTATATAGATGAAAAAACATTTATAAGAATATTTCTTACTTTAAACTTTTATACAGTATTACATAAAATGATATTATTAATTGTATCATTTGGTTTCATATGTTCTATATCTAAAAATAAAACCACCATAAGGGGATTTAGTGTAAAAAACTTGAAACATAACTCTAAATAATAATGTCTATTTAAAGTTTGAGAGGAAAATAAGAGAAAAATTATTATTATAATTTTCTTAAATCTTTTTTAACATGTTTGTAAAAAAATACTATATGTCACATAAACACATTTCTAGAGGATGAAATGAGGATGCTTGGATAATTATTTTTTAATTAATTATAAATATGTTATCCTTGATATTAAATTATGATAAAGATAAAAAATGTAGGATTGAAGATAATGAATAACTTGAATGAAGTGCCTTTATTTGTTTATATAAAATCTTTATTATTAGTTTTCAAATCCATGAATCAGAAAATAATCATAATATAATTTACATTGAAAAAAACATGTAAACATAAAGTGTAATATTCATAAGGAAAAATATTATAATAGTAGAAAACATTCAGTGGAAGGAATTAAGAATGAGATTCTTTTCAAACATTTATAAAGAAATCAAAAAATTATCATTATGGAAATATTTAACAATATTAAACTTAAACGTTTGAAAAATAAGCCAAAATAAAAATAAAATAACCTTAAAATTATTATTTTATATAGACTGATATTCATCTAAAAATATATTGAATACAGACATAGATGAAAAATGTTTCATTAGAAGGGATGTAATTATTCTGACCAACAACAAATTTTTATAGAGAATGAAATTAATAAATGAAGAATAATTTAATGTAAAGATGTAATTACAACAAATATAATGATAAGATACCACATATAATTGGGAAATGATAGAATATATGAAAAAATATATTACCATAGATAGTGATGTAAATTAAAGACCCCATGAAAAGGAAAATGAGTCGATTAAATCATAAGAAAAACGGTAACATGTGTGGTGAATGTATATCAATAATATATTATGCGAAATAATTGTAAATCCATATGAAAAAAGTGAAAATAAAATTTAAAATGATCACATTTCATAAAAAAATAGTATTTTAATAATATAATCATTAAAAGAAGGATATAACCCAATGAATGGAAATTTATTTAATAATAACCTTACAGGTTTGATAAAATATAATTAAAAAGAAAATGGGGAGATATAATGAAATATATTTAAAAAATATAGAAATAAAAGGTGGTTTTTGATAAACGTATATAGTGGAGAATAGGTTTATCTTATAAAATATGAATATGTTTGTAATTTGAAATATTTTTCAATGAATGGGCATTGAGAGAAATAACTCATACATTTAATTCCCACTTATTAATATTATCTCTAACCTCTTCTATAGTAAATTGGCATGAATTAATCACATATTTCATAATCTTATTCATTTATATTACCTTTTTAAATTATCATTTTTATTACATAATTGTTACTGGTATTTAATCGTTATTTATCATTGTTTGTATGTAGTTTCAACCAATCCTTTTATATATTGGTGTAAAGGTTTTGATTATAATTCCATGATAATTAGTTTTACAGCTCCGTAATATTAGAGGTAGTGGAACATAATTCCAGAAATGTTTTATTATATTCCATTATTATTCTATTAGAATTTCTTGTATGGATCTAGATGGTGAAATCAATAACACGGTTGTTTTAGTTATTTTAAATAATAACATCAAGAAAAATATTAAAAAGATAAATATAAATTTTGAAATTTTAGATCAAAAATTGAAAATATTTCTTATTAATAATGGAATATCTAATATTTAATTATGTTTTCATAACCATCCATGATAAAAATTTATAACGTCATTCATGTAGGTGTTGGAACTAAAAAAATAAAGGGCTATAATAATTTGTTGGGTATGATTAGTAGTTGATTTAATTAAAATATCACCATTCTCGAGATTAATGACCTCATTTAGATGTGTCCAAGATGGAAAATAATAATTTATAAGATATATAATTTGAATTGTAATTTATATTAATATGAAGGATAATATGTCATCACTTATATTGAATATATATTATATTCTCATGGAATACTTCTTGTTTTTTAGGGGAAAAACAATTCCATTAAGGAAAAAATAACAATAATGTATTGAAGGATTATTATGGGAGGAAATATTTTAGATTTTAAGGGGGAAATTCTAATTCTATATGTGTCTTGGAAAGTGTGGTGGATGGGTTCTTTTATAAGAAATTGGGTTGGAATTTTTATATACTTATATATTAATATAAAATGGATTTCATTTTCAAGACAAATATAACCAACATGGAAACAAATTACAAATGTTAACTTAGGGTCAATGTTTTCTGAATAAATCCCTTGTAAGAAAATGTTTGATGATATTTTGTGACATTATAAATTGTTTTTTATATCAAGTATCATTTAACATCATTTTCATTTTTATTCTTATAATTTGAAAAAAATATAAAAATTATAGTAAAATGAAAGAATTAATATTGATGAAATTACAGAAGAATAAAAAATATCAATTAAATTTGTGAAAGATTAAATTCTCGCAAACCATTTCACATAATGTTTCTAAACCATTTATTTTACTTTTGTCCTACTTGCATAAGCGGTATATCGAAACTACAAAATAATTTGGATAATCAACATCTTATATAACTCTAAAATTCATTAATATAAATGAAAGTAATTTATTATTCATCATATTTTTCTTTTAATTCAATAATAGTAGTATCACCGTATAAATATTATATTAATGACACCGAGATTGGTTTTTCTAATGTTACCCAAGAACTGTGTCCTCACCAATTAATTATTTCATATTAATTCTAATATAAAATTTAATTTGTATAAAATTCAAGATATTTTTAGTATATAATCATTATACTTACACTAAATTCGGAGAAAATGTATTTATAATCTATTATTTCATGACTATACCGTAATTATGTAATAAAATTTATGGTATTTGTCAAAACCCAAGGTTTTTTATTATTCTCCTACAGATAAATTTTTTAGTTAAATCCCAAAAATCCAACCTAAGACAAAAATTTCTTGATAAATAAAAAAATTGAATACAATTTATAGATGTTAAATTCTATAATTTTGGAATTTTTATTTTTAATAAACTTATGTAGTACACGAAAAAACACATTATTTAAAATAAAAAACTATACATTTTTCTAATGAAGAATTTCATTCATGTTTTATAAATTTATAAAACTATTTATAGTAATACATATTAATAAAAATCAATATTCTTAAAAGAATTATACATTTATAAGGTATCAAATAAAAAATCATCTAAAGAAACTATTTTCCACCTCTTCATGATCCTTTTGAACATCATGAAGTAATTTGATAAATTTTAAAAATATAATTGTCTTAAATAAATTAAGAGAACTAATATTAATAAAATATAATATTCATATATTATTAATATTCATGATTAGTTTCAATATTTTACATAATTTTATCATGAACAAATGGATAGTGACATGCACCATTTGAAGAATGTTTGTATAATTTAACATTCAAGTATCCTGGAAGATTAATTTAATATATCATTTTATGAGATTCAATGATAATAAAAATAGAGTCATTTAAAATATCATGGTGTTAATATTTGATTTTTCTTCCATATTTTAATAATGAAAGTAATTTTTTTATGGTTCATAGAAGTTAAAATATATAAAATGAGAGAATAAAACTTTAGTTGTAATATAGTAGTTGTAAATATTGTCGTACTACTGTTCTTTTGTATCGAATAAAATTAATGATACAATGATACTAATTATCAAATTTCATTATTCTATGTGTCAGGTAAATAATAACATGATTCTTATTAGCTATGGACTTATCATTGATGGTGAATAATGAAAAGGTTGTGCGCATTCTCTCAAGATTATGTTTATCATTCTGGAAATTTGAGAATATTTTTAATGTGAATATAATGAAAATGTTAATATTATTAAATTTGATGGCCTAATACTAATGAGAGATGAAGTATAACCATTTAATATTGGAGGGTTCTACTATAATCTCATCTAATAAATTATTATTGAGAAATAGAACTCGGGTATGGATTATTCATTTTAATGCTTAGGGATGATACCTTCCCACCCCTTATATGTATTAATAAATGGATAATAATTTTTCACACATATTAATCACAAAAATTTATTTTTGATAAATTCCATGTCTTAGACTCAATGATGAAATATCCAGTACTTGTTTTCAATATTAGGGGTGATCCTTATAAAAATTCGGGTCTTCCTTGAATTTAATTTTTCTCAATTTCATATCATGATAGATAAATTTAAAGAGACTATATTTTCAACTTATCTAGTTATATAGGATTATTTTTAATGAAGAAGTTGTAAAAAGATTTCCGTTGTTTCATCCCCTTCCTATTCTCTTTTATACATCCCAACATTCTGGGTAAGTTCAGTAAAATTCTCAACTACTGAATATTCTATAAAAATATTAAAAAAATAATAATTCCTTAATAATGAATGAAATTTTTTTATTGTCATTAATAAATAGGGAATTTTCATTATCATACCCATTGAAAATTTTATTTTTGTATTGTTACATATTTTTTTTCTTTATAGTGGTTTTATATGGGTAGAAGTTAGAAGAACATGCAATATTGTTTCTTCTATGATTTTTTAAAAAATAATATTTTTTCTAAATACGATAAACCCAGAGACAACATTAATAACTAAGCAATAAAATTTTGAAACAAAATTTTGGATGCATAAATGAATAGATATTGTGTGAACCATATAACATTTACACTCAACCACCACCAGAACAATTGGATAGATAAGGTACCCTATTGGGAAGTTAATTTTATTCATGATAAAAAATTCAACCCATTTTAAAAATATTGGAATCAATAATTCAAAATACGATAGGGGAATTAAGAAATACATATACTACATAAGTAGGAGTTAATAAATATTCGACGGTTTATAGAAAAATATATCACATCATTGTGAATTTAGAGTATAAATCCTAAAATTATGCAATGAATGTGAACAAGGACATAGAGATGATATTAAAGTTTAAGATCTAGAAAAAATTTGAAGATAATACTTTTATAATTAAGGGGTACTCATATATAATTATAGTTTGATACATGACAAGATGATACACATGAGACACTTCAATCCTATGGGAGACCTAATTCATTAAAACTCCAAACTGAAATTGATTGTGGTGTAAGATTAATTTCATAATATAAAGACCTTATTCAGTTACTCAAGTTTTTCATTGAACATTAGTGGATATAACTGGGTTATAATTAGATAAATATTTCCCTATGACTTATATAATATTAAAAACTATGATATTTTCCAAGATGAGGCATGTGAGATGTTTAAAAACCCCCAACCATATTACCAGTGAGCCCATTTGGGAGTTCCTCATACTTTCATAGTTGAATAGTGTCCTATTTATTAATCTATGGAGCATGATCATATCATGTATAATGCAGTTTAAAATTTCATGAAACATTTTTGGGTGATATAAATTTTCAATATATTATAACTTTTAGATTTATTTTTTATTTTTCCTTTTATTTTGTTTTAAGTTATGATTTTGATAGTAATTGGTGTGTTTTGAAAAAAAATGTTACCTATCCTTATTACCCTTTTATGAACCATAAAAACTGAACCTTTGGGAAATGAAATATATTATTCAAAACATGTTAAATAAACTTAACTGAAAATAATTCTGATGTGGGAAAAATTAATACAAACATAATTAAAAAATTTACCCAGTCATTGAATATCTTTCAACTAAAATTTGTTACACCATAGAGAGATGTGTTTATTGTAATTTTCATCTTTATATGGACTAAATAAAAATATTTTATTGAAAAATCTCTAAAAATAGAACTATGATAACATGGAATAGTGTGCATATGATTTAAACTAATTATTTTAGAGAAGAATCCAGAGAAATTATTATCCAAACATTTATTTATAGTACAGCTATCAAAAATTACCTCAGTAGTGCCTATGTGTCGCATGTTGTAGTTCAGGGTTATCCTTATTGAGGATACTTAGGAATAAAAGGAAAATATTTTACATCAATTCCTTAATTTATAAATTTCATCTTATCGATAATTTATATAATCACAAAACCTTAAGATTAGTTTTTTTTTAGAATAGTTAAAAAATTATGATTCTACATTATTTGCTAAGAATCTCCCATTAAATACTCCACACAATAAAACTTTTAGAAAATAATACTATATTTTATCTTTCTTGTAATGGGAAACATAATAATGAGATAGCACAAATTATTAGTAGGGAAAAAACATATCAATTGTATATAAAATATTCCACATCATAATCATGTGATAAAATAATCATGGGATAAATATCTAATTATTAAGAACATGATATCATTTTAGTCATCCATATGTCAGGATATAATATCGTATAATCTAAATATATCATTCATATAATATGGAATAAGAATATAGTGACATGGAAAAATACTCATATGCCACATATCATAATAAATGCATGTGATAAATAAATTATAGCACAGCCAAAATAAAAATAAATTATAACATTGTGAAAAATTTACAATAATTCCATTGAATAATTTCGATAGATAAGAAAAATAAATCCCATGTATAATTTTTTTGAACAACCCAAATCATACAAATGAAAAATGTTTTGAAAAAACAGTAATCATGTACACAAATGGAATCAATATCTTGTGACATATAAATCAATTCCCAATGCCATGGAGGATCATATATGAATAAATAAACATATAATAAAACACCACACATACGAGTTCTGCATGTAATTACTATTCAACATATCATGAAAAGACTTAGGGAAATAATATGGGTTCCATAACATTTTAAAAGTGTTCCCCCAAAAAATTAAATTGTTCATATAAATTACCCAGAGAATATTTTTCATTTTTGGAAAGATATTAAAATGGGTGTGAAATAAAAAAAATATTTCCCATAAAACCTTTTTATATTATTTTAAAAATATAATTTTATAAGTTACCTTCGTAAATCATTCTCGAAAAATTGATAACAAATTATTCTTACAAAAAAATATGAAATCCTTAATAATTTATCTTTTAATCTAATTAATTGTGGAGTTAATAAATATTTATTGGAATATTAAAAATACATATAAGTGATGAGAAATTATTTTATATGGAATTTTCATAGTTTTGAAGAAAACTCCCATCAATGTAAAAGCTATAAAATTCCCTTTTTAAAATGTATAAGTATAAATATAATAACTATAAATGGAAAAATATTTTATTATTTCATAATTATAAAATAAATCTAATTTATTAAGAATGATAAAGGATGTAATGGAGAAAGATATAATATAGATGGTAATATTTATTTATAATAATAGCATTTCTTTTTAAAACAAAAACAAATCAATGAGAATATTTTTAAATGAAAATATAATTCCACAATAGAGAAAGAGAAATAAAAATATGAAATACATTATTAAAAGTGTATAAAAATAAAATAAAATAAGAGTAAATGAATAATTATTATGATCCAATGAGATGGAAATTTGCTAATAAAAGCCCTTCATTTAAAACCCATCTTGGTCAAATGCACTGACTATCTACTTGATTGGTTGGAAGTGGTCAACTTTCGTAAGACTGTCAATGACAACCCATACTGGATCATTCCCTCGAGGTGGCCTCGGTAAGCCAGTCATGAAATCCATCACGACATCGGTCCAATTCCACTCGGGAATGGGTTGCAGGTGTAAAAGCCTTGTTGGTCGCTTATGCTCTTCCTTCACCTACTGATAGGTGGAACACCTCACGACAAAACCAGTAACATCCCTCTTCATTTCTGGCCAACAATACTGGCAGTGTAGATCACGATACATTTTGGTGACGCCTGGATGAACTTCCCCAACTGTGGAATAAAAATCCTACATCAAATCCTGTCATATGTCTGTTGGCACCCATATGCACACCTGGAAACACATGATTTCATCCTCACCAATGGTCCTTCCAGGAATAGAGTCCTCTCTTGACACACTCTCTCATATGACTAGGACCTCTAAATCTGATAGATGCCTTATTCTCACCTGATCAAGATGATTAGAGGTAACCACTACAGAAGAAAGAAAATTCCGCCCCTGTCTCTCATGCACCTCAAAATTCATATCAGATAACAGATCCATAAGCTTCCACTAATTGTTGGCCTCCTGAACTGCCTGTATTTGAGTCCTCCTGCTCAACGCATCAGCCACTATGTTGCCTTTCCCAGGAGTCAAGGAAATCCCAAAGTCAAGGGACTGAAGGTACTCAACCCACCTTCGCTGTCTCAAATTCTTATCATGCTGAGTGAAGATGTACTTGAGACTTTTGTGGTCAGAGAAAACCAAAAAATTCTCTCCCATAAGATAATGTCTCCAACAACATAAGGCATGAACAACGGCCGTCAACTCCATATCGTGCATCTAGTATCTCTTCTCATGTGGCCTCAATTTCTAAGACCTGTACTCAACGAATCCATCTCCCTACATAAGCACAGCTCCAAGCCTGATACATGAAGCATCGTAGTAAACAGTAATGATCTTTCCAACCTCTATCAGGACCAGTATTGGTGCAGACATCAACCTCCCCTTCAGCTCCTGAATTGATAACACACAAGAATCTGACCACAAGAACATGACAACCATCTTAGTCAGACCCGTTAGCAGTGTTGAAAAGAGTGAAAAGTCCTGTATGAAATGTTTTTAGTATCCATCCAGCCCTAGAAAAATCTGCACCACAAAGATGTTCTTTGGAAGCTCCCAGAAAACTACTGATCTCACTTTCTCTAGGTCCATTGATACTCCTGTGTCTAAGATGACATGACACAAGAAGTGAATCTTGTCCATCCAAAAGTAGCATTTAGAGAGCCTAGAATATAACTGATTCTCCATAAATTTACTCAAAATGATATCAAGATGGGTATCATGGTCATGTCGAGTGATAGAGTACACCAAGATATCGTCCAAGAAGATAACCATGAAGGAATCCAAGTACAGATGCAACACTCGATTCATCAGTTCCATGCAAATTGTAGGCGTGTTTGTGAGACCAATCGACATAACCATATACTCGTATAGACCATACATGATCTAGAAATCTGTGAGAGGTATATCTGATGGCCTAATGTGAAACTGATGATAACTAGACATCAAGTCGATCTTTGAAAACAGTCGGGATCCTCGAAGCTGATCAAAGAGATCATCAATTCTGGTAAAGGGATATCGGTTATTTACCATCAACTAGTTCAACTTCCGTTAATCTACACAAATCTTGAGGGTACCATCTTCCTTCTTTACAAACAGGACAGTCGAACCCCATGGAGAAGTACTGGGTCGGATGAAACCCTTTTTCCTGCATGTCCTTCAACTGCATCTTGAGCTCCTGCAACTCTTGTGAAGCCATCCTATAAGGAGGAATGGACACCAGTTCCGCTCCTGAAAAAATAAGATTATAAAATTATGCCTCACGCTCCAAAGGAAAACATGAAAATTCCACAGGAACGACATTTATGAAATGATCCACCACTGGAGGAAAGTCTATCTTTGAAGTGCCCTGGTCATCTATACATAGACTAGCAATCTGGGAAGTAACTCCTCCCAACCCCTGATGCTCGAGTCCCTCTCTTCTCTCCTAGTCATCCCACTAGACCTTATAAAGAAAAGATCCACTCTCTAGTGATACGAAACACACCCTATGATGATAACAATTTATAACTATCTAGAAGGGAACTAGCTAGTCCATTATGAGAATGACATCATAGCCTGTCAAATCTAGGACATAGAGGACCCATAAGAAGTGACACCCACCATCCTCAAGAGGGAAATCCTTGCACTAATGTACTATAGATATCCTCTTTCCCAATGGTGTTTCAAGTGTCAATATATTGGTAGAAGAAAAGATGCAGAGCCCAAGCCTCTCCACAACCACAACAGATATAAAGCTATGGGAAGCCCCTGTGTCAAAAAGAGCAGAAGATAAAATTGAGGCTACTAAGATCGTACCTTGAACTATAGAGGTTATGGGATCCAGCTCCGGCTGGGTCTGCTCCACAAAAAATGTATGACCTGTGTCGTAGCCCTGTGACCCTGCCTAACCATTATGTGTTGATCCACCCTTCTATCGATGATATCCTGACGACTAACTACCCCAGCCATGACTTCCACCTTAGCCTGAATGACCAAAAGAACTCCAGTTCTCATACTGGTGAGAAACTGGTGGTGATGCTCCCAAATGTAGGGTCATAGAAGAAACCCTGACACCAGCTTCTGGTGAGAATAGCTGATAGAAACGCTGATGATCGCCCATCTTACTGCAACATCATAACATCATTGTGTCTCTCGTGAAACGTGGCCCCGTATACTCGCTCCTCCTGCACTGGTAGCACACCACCTGGCTAACAGAAGGTTCATCTCGACTACTCTTATCTCCTCACGCAGTCTCCATGTGGCGCTTCCTGCTATCAGCTAGAGGAATACTAAATCTGAATGTCGAACTGCCCTGGCTCAAAGCTCTAGAGTCCCTCATATTGTGCTCAGTAATCAGTTCCTAGTTAATGATAGAGGATATCGAAATCAACATAAAATTTTCACCTTGAAATTAATCTCATGCCTGAGAGTGTCCTCAAACTTCCTAGACAAGAACAAATCGTCACCTCCTTTAATAGGCGTGGAATGTTGCGGCTCCATGATGCGAGAGGAATACTCCATCATAGAAATACTACACATCTCCTGGCTCATGAACACCCAGGATTGATCGGCCCTCAAGTTCTCCAGGTAGAAGTAATCGTAAAAGATATGTTGGACCTCCTCCAAAGCCATATTCTGGTGGTGTCCCTCCTGATAGATGACATCCCACCACCTCTTGGAAGAGTCTAAAAGAATATAGGTCGCGAGCTTCATCCTCCTCTCTAGAGGTTCCTTCTGGTGCTCGATGATCATCCATGTGTCTTCTATGCAGGACTTCGTAGCATGTGGTCCTCCTTCCCCTAAAGAGGTGGGAGGACGCTAGTGTAGGAAAACCCCTATCAATTCTGCCATCGACGGGGCAGGAGGCGCTGCTCCCTAAAAGGTCTGAATCATCCTCAAAAAACCCTCATTAAACTGTGCATCGACGCCTACAATAGGTATAACTTCTGGTGCCAAGGCTGTCACAGTAGGAGGATCTACAGGAAGTCCCTGATCATCAATATCCAGTGTCTAATCACTTTTAACAACTGGCAGTCAAGCGGAGGACGTCTAGGTTTCATGACTCTACATGGTCAAACACACACTTAGAATCATGATTATCAAGGACTAATGACTGAATGAACAATAAGGAAACACGAGAAAGAAAGCATTCGTGTTATGAAAAACATGAATACATGGAATGTGTTTCCCCTACATGGTGTGTTCCATTTTGTCATTCAGATGGGAATGTACTTCCTCCACAATGGTTGTGTAACACCCCAAAACACACGGCATGTTGTCCTAGAACACGACGTGTACCTGTATCCCCTTTCCCTTCCCAGGTCCTTCTATATGGTTAATATACATGGATATCCTAAGAAAAGACTACACAACATCTTCAAGGAAGACACGACATGTACTAGATAAGCTTCACGTGGCCCATTTTGTTAGCGACACATCCTAACACAATGCTAACACTACACGGCATGTTCCAGATGGACACGGCGTGTATGTGATGGGATAACACCGACCTGTGTGGTTCGTGACATGGCCAGGTACCATGGTCTGACTACACGACATGTCCAATCCTGACATGGTGTGTATGTGAAAAGATAACACTGACCTTTGTTGTTCGTGACACGGCCAGGTACTAGGGTCGGACTACATAGTGTGCTAAACTAGTACACGATGTGTTCCCACATGAAATTCCTCATCCTGTGTCACTTCCACACGACATATGAAATGGTTAGGGATTACACGGTGTGTACATATGATATACAGCATGTACATAAGAAAAAATGATTCCTCTAGAACAGAAAAACACATGGTGTTTATTCAATACTACACGGCGTGTATTCTGGGTTTTTCCAGACTGTAAGCCTCAAAAACTACTCTAGATCCCAGAAAAACATTGAAACGAAGATTGAAGGTGAAAAATTTTGGTCTCTGAGGGCCCATACTCCCCGTGAATCGATTCTTGGAATCTTATACATGTTACAACAAGAAAAAAAGGTGATGAACCACTAAATTCCGGTCCATGAGGGCCCATAACACCTCAAGAAGCAAAGTTTGGTGTTCATCCAAACCAATCCTAACACTAAAAATACCCTATCAAATAGCTGGTATTTTTATCAAGGCATCTATCACAAAGACATTCATATTCTACACAACATCTATCACAACAACAAGTAATCGCTAATGCATATTATAAGGCATGGAAAGAATGCATGACATGTGATTTCTAGCAATTCCCTATATGATTCCTGAGATGGAATACACACATCTCATCAGGTTGTGACAAAAATAGAACCTCAATAACATCAATGATAATCAAACAACACATGTGAGTCACCCTACCGTGAAAATAAAATCAACTGTAAAATTTCCAAATAAGAAAAGTTTCAATAAATTAGATAGAATGGATTTTCCTGGTACACGGGTTAGTTACCCCCAGGAACAGCTTATTACCAAGTACATATTCCATCATATCCCTGGCTATAGGCTACAAATAGTAAATCAATAGAAAATAATTACTTTGATACCACTTTGTAATGTCCCGGTTCTGGAAGCCACTGAGAGATGCCCCATACCAGGTTGGTCACATGGCCTCAAGGACATTTACCCGAATGCTAGAGGCTTACGACTAGCGGAGAGGGCCTTGGGTGTGATAGTAGGGAAATTATGCCCTCATTGGAAGAGTACATAGTGGATGAAAAAAACACACAATAGCAGAAGCAGTAAATATCCAACTACAGTAAACAGAAGAATACTGAGATAATAACCAACTAGATACAATGCATAATAAATAATGAGTGATACATATGTCTACAAAAATATCCAAACAAGAAACAATGCTCAACAAAAAAAGTACTAAACCAATGCACAAAAGATAATATAAACAGCTCCTCAGCATCACAAGCCTAGGATTTGTCCCATGCTCTCAAACTCTATAGTAAGTCAAGTACCTGAAGTAGAAGGGCACTTTCACTTATCTATACCTGCAACAATATAGTCTGTTTGTGCCCAAAAGCATGACCCAAACAGAGTGTGAGAATAAATCCTAGTAGGAAACTACCCGAATATCTGTGCCTAGAAATCAGTGAATATATGGTATGTGATAGTACAGGAAGCATTAAACTTGAAAATACTCATCAGTACACAATCCACAATTCCAATATCAAGAAACAGCTAACAACCAGCTAAGCACAAATAGGTAACCCTCTGGGAAGTACTCACATCCATCCCCTCTGGTCCTACCTAAAAATTACCAGTGACCCTCTAGGAAGTACACTTAGCCTAATCTCTCTGGTTTGATCATAATAAATTCATAAAGACTCTCTAAGGAAGCACTCACAGTCAATTCCCCTTATATTCTAATGTAGCCAAGGACTCTCTAAGGAATCTCACTCGGTCAATTCCCCTTATAGCCCCATGTTCAAGGACTATCTAAGGAAGATCACTCGGTCAATTCCTTTTATATCCCTAGTCGTTCAAAGACTCTATATGAAATCTCACACAGTCAACACTTCATATAGTCTAAGGAAATCCAGGTAATTCATAGTAAAACAAAGACTCTCTGAGGAATCTCCCACAATCTATCCCCTTATAGTCAAAAGCAGTCAAAAACTCTTTGAGGAAGCTCACATAGTCAATTCCCCTTATATCCCAATGTGTTCCTAGGATCTCTGAGGAAGCTCAAACAGTCTCTCCATTTATAGACTAATGTGATCAAAGACTCTTTGAGGGATCTTACTCGGTCAATTCCCCTTATAGTATAGTACAACAGGTTCTCACGGCCCTGTGTAGGTTAACGTGCATCGAAATGCAATATGGCCAAAGCAAACCTACATAACTACTTGGATAAATCATTTACATCATGTCAGGATAAAAACACTTCATCCTAAAACAACAGGCATGGAAAACAGACAAGGTGGCCAAACTGGCTAAACATGACCAAACGGTCGCAAATAGTACATGCATGGGTAAAACATCCAATTCATAGCAAAACAACCCTATTCTTATCCATTTAAACTCTACACAATCATACAGGCATGGACGGCAAAATAACAGGGGTAAAACGGTAAACACACAATACTCGGTTCAGAGGTATTTTTGGAAATTGCACATAATTCTCAATGACTATGAACGGAATGGTACAAACCACCTACCTTGGCGTTTATAGATGGCTTTAGGTGAACCTCGAGGTTTGAATTGCATTATAACTTCGTAGATCTATGAAAACATATAAAAATTTCACCCCATAATATATTGGAAAAGAGGGGGAATTGGAAAATGATGCTCTTGGAGAAGGAAGAACTCACCGATGCGATTCTAAAGAAACCAATGTTGTTTGATTCGGAGGACAGATGCACGCTCAGGGGTTCATCGATGATCTACAACAGTACAGTGATCTCGGTCGAAAGGGACCTAAAACAATCATGTTATGGTGATTAGACATGACCCTAATGCGTTTAATGAAAAACAGTACATGGCGTGTACTTTTTAGGTAGATGGAGTGTACTCCCCTTTTCTGTACTCCTCTTTAGGAGGCCTCCATGTCACCCCCACGCAGCTGTGTGTGTGGACATGAGAGGGTCAACACATGACCTTCAGCGGTATCCCAGTACAGGGCGTGTACACCAAATGTACATCGCCTGTACTTTGAAGATTTCCAGAATTCCCTCTTTTCCACAAAAATTACTAGAAAATAAAAAACATACCTGAAAGAATATCCGAGTTCTTACACACCCAACTCCTTGTCTATAACTGAAACTTATTTTTCTGGGGAATTTATTAAATATTCTTCTAAAGACGAACCTGATTCTAAATCTAATTCTGAATCATATTAGGAAGATCTTTAATCATTGAATCTAATAACCTTATATTTATTAAAGTAAAGTGATTGTTTATATAAATAATCAGAATGAGGTCTAAAATTTTATCTCTTTCATTCTTCGACACATCCAAATTTTCCATAACCAAACATCGAAAATCTTTCTCAAGATAACAAACATGGTCATTCAAGAATCTATATAAGATAAAAATAATATTATATATATAATTTTGGTTTCAATGATAATGGCCTAAAAATATATATTCATCGCAAAAATTAATAATTTAGAGAGCACATCATCTAGAAAAAATTGAATCTGAGAGGAATCATATCTCAACTCAAAAATTATCTAACCAATTACACGCTAAAAATACCACCGAGATTGAAAAAATTAATGAGAATTAGTTCAGGGTTGAAACATATTTATGAACTCAAATTAACTTAGCAGAAAACCATTCAAAGTTTTCAAATTATCTTTCACGACATCTCAAAAATCATTAATCTCATTAACCACATCCTAAGAAAAATCTTATTGTATTGATGAAAAATCCTAGGATACATTATTTTTGAGATAAAAACATGAACGATGATCACTAAAATCAATATTTTTAGGGAAAATCATTAAACCAGTTAACAAAACATTCATCTATTCATGTTCCATATAACATACACTCAAACTAGCATGTGAAATGGGTGAATGTGTTCAAATAATATTGATTAATGATTATTGAGAAGCCACCATTCCATTAAACATACTAAAACCCATTTTAGAGATAGAGAACTCTTCATTTTTTCTGTTCCTGTATTTATAAGAATAAATTTCTAATTTTAAAAATTAAAATTGTCCTTTATATTTTTAACCTCCATCATAATATAATTAGCAATGAATTTATTTTCCATGCTCCATAAAATTATACTAACTAAATGCGTTACTCAAGATCATTTTAAGGTGATGATGGAACCAATTTAGTGTGGTAACTCTTATCATATTCCATAGAAACACTAGAATTCCTTCGTATATCAGTTGGTGATCTATGTAAAATTTGATCATTTCATTCTCGTTATTCCACAAACTATGGGATTATCTGAATTTAGAACTTATAGGATCATTCTTATATGTACTAGTTCTTGATCATGTTGTAGTTGCCTCATTAACTATATATATATATATTCTAACCTTTAGCCTATATATTGTTTTTATTATTCACTTCAACCATATATTGGCCAAAATCTACTTCCTCTTGAATATAAATATATTCATGAACGATTGGACTAATTAACAGTATTAAGGACTTGATTCTTACTGATCTTGTCTCCTTTATTATCTTATTATACCACATATCAACACGTTCGTTATCACTAGGTATTGAGGACAGATCTAACTCCACCTAATTCGTATTCTCCTGACCAACTATCTTTAAGGAGTAAAATATAGGATCCCAAAAATATCCAATCATATTAAAGGGAACTGATAAAATTGTATAACATTTCTGACATTTTACTACATTATCTTCTATAAAATATACTTATTTATACATAAAACCTAATGAAATTAATATACCAAAAATAAAGTAGGTTAACTTCCCTTTCCTTAAAATCAATAACACAAAAATATCAATATTTTTCCTCAAGAAAATAACATCACAATGTTATTTAATTCATACATAAAATACATTCCAAAAAAGTGAACATAATACATTTATCCTACCATTTTCAATATAATTGTATTAAAAAACATAAATAAGACTTTTCATTTAGCTGGAATACCTTTTTCTATTTTCTTTTAAAAAATATAGGTTCTGAAAAGAAACATGAACACATTTGTTGGACCTGATGAGCTTGTTCCAATAAGTTTTAAACTAACAAAATGCTTCACATCATGTGGAAAATGAAAAACATAATCCCTCTAAATAGAAGAAATCTCTACGAGCCTTCCATTTAGATTTTAAGATATTACAACGTTTATTCTATTGAAAAGAAACTCATAATTCATCATAAACTCATTAACTCCTTCCTAAAAATGAAAAACCAACCTTCTTCTTATCAAACACAATAATTCCAAACATGAAAATCATGTACTTTCTGTAGACAATTTTTAATTTTCTTCAAAAATGACATATCTGTGTATTTTCCACAATAAATATTCTTATATTTACTTTGAATATCTTATATGACCCTGCTCATTCATCATCAACATCCTTTTAATTTCCATTTTCCAACAGGTCATTTTAAGGTCAAATATGGATTGATAGGTTAGATATTATGGTTATTTCTAAAAGTTATGCTACATGTGTGAATGAAAAAAGTTTTAGAAGAAATTTTTTAATCTGTCACATTCTCAAATCCTAAAATTCTTATATACCTGAATTCGGATTCAGGCTACTTTCTAACAAATAGATAAATAAAAACAAAATTAAATCTGGGTGAAATTTTTTTCATTCATTTTGACTAAATATATAAAATTCATAAGAGTAATTTTTCTCTACCATTAAATTAAATAAAATTAAAAATATTAATTTTTAAATTAAAATAAAAAAATACTAAAAAATAAAAAAAAATCAAATCAATGTTAATAAAAATATATTAAATCTATTTAAAATCAAATAAAAAAATATTTTTCAATAAAATAAAAGTTCTCACACCTAAGGGGCATGGTAAAGATTCTTACTAACTTGTTTTATATAGCAAAAAATAAATATAGATATTACTACTTTGATTGTGATCTCTCTATGACTGATTCATTAAGTCTACATTATTTCATATTTAATGACTTATCGGATTCATAGAAATGTTGATAGCACTACTATAATTACATGTAATTGATAATTTATTATAATTGAATCGAATTTTCATTATTATGTGTTTCATTCATAGAATTTGTGAAAATTATACCTACCGAAATATATTCTTATTATATATTTAATAATGAAACATAGTTCGTTATTCTACTCGACGAGTATTGTAATATCCCAAAATAGCCACTTAATGATTTTTTCCTAAAAAATAAACATTAAAGTTATGAATTTTATACTAATAAATGTGACCAAATTGTTTCCAACCATTCTTATAATACTAAAAGGAAATATTGGATCACTTAAATTCCCAAGGACCTTTTAGGTTTATAGTTTTATAGAATTAGGAAAAATTATTAACAACTCTATCTCATAAACAATTTCCCATAAAGATCAAAATTATCTCCCTACATACCCAAAATTAACAACAGTTCACTGATGTAATTCTTGTGAAATCCTTCATGAAATAGTTCAAAAAACATATTCTTTATCACTAGGGGAAAATAAGACATATGAATGGTGATCTCAAATGCTCAATAAGGTTAAAAATGGTAGATACATTATTATAAATTGAGCATAAGGCCATGAGAACATTATCATAAAATTCTAAAAGCATACCCTATATATTAAAAATAATATTCTAGAGTTATTGTCGAAATAATAAAAAAATAAGACATTAATCCTATAATAATAACATTAGCATAAATAGTGGGATTTTTGAAAAACAATTATAACAAAAAAAATCATTTCATTATTATTCAAGTACCCATTATAATATTATCACAGTAGAATGGTTTCGACCCCCAAACCATCATAGTAGTCATGGTCCACTCCCAATACTATCATGGTAGAAATAATACTTTACTGAACATGTTTAAATTATTGTTCCAATCATATGTGAAATGACATCAATATTTATTCTAGTCTAGTTTATCTCATGATATATAATTTCATTACCAAATTCATTGGATGGAGATATTGGTGCCACCCATTAAAAGTGGAATCCATATTTACCTGTGCTATAAGAACATCAATATTTCATCGTATTAAAATCCATGAAAATGAATAAGATTCACAAATATCAATCCATAATAAACATAAACCAAACATAAATGAATAATGATAATTTCTGTGAATTATATCACCCATAAATAATATGTAACATAAAATAATTTTATCTTTTAATGAAAATAATTTTGAGTAACAACTTGAAATAATTCTTCATAAATATAAACATTTTGTTTTGATTTTTTAAATTACACGTAATTATAAAGGAAAACATTTTATTTGATATTAAAATTTTAATTTTGTTAAATAATGTTCAAGAAATTAAGTGGAAATAATGGCATGAGAGGATTCTCATTCAGTATAAGATAAAAAAACCTTTCATAAATATTTATTTTGAATATTTTATAAAGAACCACATTTATAAATCGACAAAAATAATTTATTAAAAAAAATTAAAAATTAAAACATGATTAAAATGATTTTAAAAAAGCATAATAGAATAGAAAAATAATTTTTTGGGACAATTTTAGAAAAACATCAACATGGATGAAAATTTGAGTTTTTAGGGAAACATTAAAAAGATGATTTTTGAGAAAATATACCTTATAAATATCACATAATTGATGTGAGAATCAATTGATAGATTATGTGTATACACTATAAATGAACATATAAAATTATAAAAAAAACATAAAATAATCAAAATTTAGCTATAAATTAAATATAGTATGATAAAATCAAGGAAATATAGGTTTAAAAAAATAATGGAGATTGGGTATAGAATTAGTTTACCGCTTTGTTATTTGTTGAATCATATACCCCATAAAATTAAAATTTATAAAATTAATCATTTAATAACATAAATATAATGAGATTAATTTTAGGATATATAAAAGTGTGTTATATATACAACAGACACAAAATTTAAGTTGTGAAAAGGGATAAATATCACAGAAGGAAAAGTGAGATGAGAAACTCTTAACCTCATGGTTCCCTTTATTTATTCATACATTAACCACCTATGTAAAGTGTTATAATATGTAATTAATTCATTAAATAATGATATTATTATTTATAACACCTTATGTGATGTAATTATAAGATATTATGACTCATTACTTAAAAATATTCCATTTTTGTGGATTTCAGTGCGTTCGTTTCATGGTTTCATAATGAGTTCATTTGCATATAATTATGGATTTTCATGTAAAATGGTAATAATACTCTAGAATTGAAATTAAATGGTCTTCATGAAATATAAAAAGTTAAAATGGTCCCATATACCATTTTTATATCTTTCATGAGGATGATTCATTTGATAAATTGTAAATGATAAATGTTTAGTTTAATATGGCGCTTTTCCTGACCGTCACAAACTAGTTTGATTTATTTAATATTTTCTCTATATATTAGTTTTAAAACATGAAATATCTTATCATATATTAATTATAATATAATTTAATATGTATAATATTATTAAGACCATACATGTATGAGGTAATAGAAAACGAAACCAAACATTATTTATCAAGGCGATTAATTGCTGTAATTTGTACAATTATTCCATTTCATTGAATACGAGGATGTAGTAAAAGGTATTTATATAAGGTATTTAATAATAAAAATAAAATAAATGTAATTAAATTATTATTTAATCATGTATTAAGGAGTTTAGGAGGAAATAGAAAAAGAATAGAAATTAAAAAAATTACTTTGTAAAAATTACCCCTTGAATATCTCCTACTGGAGAGTCTAATGAGAACTTTGGATTTGGTCTTTCGGTGATACTAGAAGAAATATGACTTTTGGAATGTTATGATTATAGGTTTGGGAATATATTTTAGGATATTAAATTCTTGGGAGTTGAAAATGGGTGGTGGGGTGGTATCTATACTTGGGGTGAGGTAGGTTTGTGTGATTAAAATAATGATTATTTTATATTTAAATCCAAACACATTGAGGTGATGTAAATTTTCAAGAATTTGGGTAAAAATAATTATTTTAGAGTATTTTTGGGGTAGATAAATATCTCAAAAAATATATAAATGTTTTATTTTTTAGGTATTTTAATCATTTACCTTTTTAACTTTTACTTATTTCATTTCTAAACCTATATTGTGGTACATAAACTTATTTACCATGGAAACATTTTTTTCCTAAAACCGGAATCTAACATAAAATCTAATTTGGAATATAAAATCCCAAATATGGAATCAATTTTATCAATTAAATTTTACATAATTAGAAAAAATAGATTTAAATTAATCTTGCAAATATTATAATAAAGTGGTTTTTAATGTGAAATGTTCAAATGATTGAAATGTTTTTATACCCAATTTCATTGTGAAATTAAACAAAATCACCTTGATTTGTATTATTGATGTATAATTATACTATTTTTTATTTAGCATAAATTTAATTTTTAATTTATATATATATAAATAAGACAAAAAAAATAAATTTTCAATTAAAATTAAATGATTTTCACTATTATTTAAAAAATGAATCTTCTATAAAAAATACCAAAATATTACCCTAAGGTAATTTTGATATTTGGAATTAATAAATAAACTAATTTTTTCATATAAAACGAATAAAAACATCAAATTTTAGAATTAAAAAGGCACGCCATGAAAAGGTGTCCAAATTACTTTTTAGAAAAATATAGCATTTATGCTTAAAATTGGATTTATTTTTATATTAAACCAATAAAAATTAATGTATGAAATTAAATAAATATTTGGGAATATATATAAGATGTATAATATATTATTATATTTCAATAATATTTATTAATATACATTATTATTATAATATTCCATGTGGCCAAAATAGTAGTTTTGTATAAAAAATGACGTCCTTAATATTAAATTAGATATTATTTTTATTTATAACAAATGGTAACCAATGAATTCTTTTTATAAAATGGGTAAACTATATTTTTATAATATTTTTAATCTAATTCATTCTTACCATATCATCGGGTAGGTGATAAGATTTGTTCAAAATAATAATATTTTGTAGTTCATTTATGCTTAGTGTTTTTCACATGGAAAGATATCAAATAGATAAAATTTATTTTAAAATAATGGAATAGCATAAATTCTTGGTTTATTACAGTCGCCCACATAATATGATTTTATACCTCTAAATTTTACACATGAATAGAAATAGATGAGGATACCTCTACCTCATTACATCATTTGGTTGTCACCTATCTTCCTTAAGATAGGGGTTTCTCCACAAAACATTGACAAGGTGAGTGGAGTTGCTTCATAGAACTATAAATATTAATTCTATAATCGACACTATCCATTTATCATAATAAATTTATTTCTCTTGTGATATGACCTTTGAGTTTATTAAATGTGATGTATTAGGTATATAATTTTTTTAAAGATATTCATGGAACACATTATAGACTTTAGAGAGGTTCGGTGGAATGTCCAATTGATATACTACTACCCCAATACGATAAAAAATTTCAAAGAAAATGGAATACCAAAATCTATGAAATTTCACTTGAAAAAAAAAATATGGTTGTTTTAAACATTCCATTGTGGGAAACCCACATAAAAAAAGTTGAATAAAACATCCACTTAAAAAGAACGAAAGGGGAGTATGACGGTAACCAGAGATAATACATGTTATATTTTCATGTAGGATAACTTGGAAATGGAAGATAAAACTAACTATCAGTTACTAATATAGAGTGATAGAGAACATTAACATGGAAAAGTTAACCATAAAAGAACCAATAATATGTGATACATTAAATTTACATTGGTAAAATTAAAATTATTACAACTTTATTTAAAAATAGTTTTTCTAAAATTTAAATATTATTTTAATTCATATACTACGGACATCAGTAAATATACATATATTTCAAGTATAATTTAATCATCATATATTCTTTAAATGATTTGTATTCAAGATAATTATTTTATACCAGAAAAATCAAATTATACATATATAGATCACAACTCCCAAAAAGGTATAACTATCTCTTCCTCTCTTTAGGCATTAACCAAACCCAAAATGTTTAGTATGAGATATAATATTTGAAAGTAACTATACCATTATATGATTAAACCATACTTTAACCTCTAAAATTCAGTAGTAATACCGAATTTCAAACATATATCTTTCAATAAATAACTATCCTTAAAATTAATAAAAAATAATCTAGAGTATGGTTGAAACCAAAAAATCATAAGGCTTTGATCAGATAAACTTCCAAGATAAATTTTAACATTTATATAAAAATAAAATCAATGAATCATAATGTCTCATAAAAAAAATGTAATTCCTATATCACACGATCTCCATGATATGATAAACCTTTTGATAATCAATGGGAATCATCACTCAATAAAATCATATATTGTTCCAAAATATATATCAACCTTTATTACCCAAATAAAATACGATATTATTCTATTTTTCTTAATAAAATTAGGTTCCCAAATTTTTGAGAAACGTCTCAATACATTAGTCACTTTATCACCAAATCATTTTAAATGTTTTGGTTATTTATATAACATATTTTACAAAAATGGACATAAAGTTTATCGATCAGATATTTTAAATAAAAGAAAATAATTTTTTTTTACCATGAAATCACATAGTCCATTGGTAGGTGATGAACCCATTTTCCATTTGGCCTTCGTATATATTCCCACATCCATGCCTGGCACGACAACTTTTCACTCATCCCATGTGTTGTCAATATCCTAAAAATATATTATTATAATACTTATTAAATTCATTAAATTTGAGGAACATCCTAAAAAATAAACTTTGTATATTTCAACGATGATGGCCATCTAATAACAATAATGTTGATCCCAAAATGTAATAACCCATAATTAACTCAAAAAAATGTCTATAAAATTACCATTATTTAATATATTATTTCAGATCATAATTCCTCAACTATTTTTCTAAGACAATGAACTTATGATCAACCTAAAAATTATAAACCCTTGATGATATCCATAAATATTAATAATACCACAAAAACATTCCAAGTCTTCAAAGAATTTTACACCCTTGTCTGATACCAACTACTGTAGTTCAGAAACCATACTTTTAGATCCAGTGATAAATAAAAAAATATTATACTTCTGACTATGATACTGAAAAATCTGACCTTATTTATCCAGCAAGAAATAAAATGTATAAAGGATATATTGTATCACTTACATACCAATGGAATTTCTAAAATTAGGGTTTTATAGAATTAGAAAAACTACATAACAACTCCGGATCAAAAAAATATGGATCATAATGATTGAAATTATCTCCGATGGTACCAAAAAATTAAAAATTGGTTCTCAATATCATCTATGTGAAATCATTCTAGCAATATTTTAGTTAACATCATTCCTCAGAACCTGGTAAAAAGACAACATATAAAGAGTGATCTTAGTTTCTTTGTAAGGGTAAACATGGAAAATATGTAAGCATAACATGAGCATAAGGGTATGAGAACATGACTATACCAATTGAAAAGCATACCAAATATATAAAAGATCATAATATTGATTCATGGAATAAATCATCAAAATACATTAGACGTGAATCCTAAAAGAATATATTTTCAAAAAAAAAATCAAATTTAGATAGAAATATAAGCTTATAAAATAATTTACATAGTGGTCAATTATCTTTTTCAAGACTATAATAGTGTAATGGGTTCACTCCCCGATCCATCGTAGAAGTCATGGATCACTCCCAAGACCATCATTGTGGAAAAAGTCCTTCACCGAACCAGTTTCATCATTCAATCAAGCCGTGTCTAAACCGAGTTCAATCGCCATTATATACTTTTCATTATCATGAGATATAATATCATTACACAATAAATTGGAGGGAGATATAGGTCCCACCCACCACATATTGAAAACTATATGTATGTCTTCCATAAGAATATGAATCATTCATCATATCAAAATCCATGTAAAGATATATGTTTCATAAATATCAATCGATCAGACAAATAAAACAAAAATAAAAGGAATAATGATAATTTAACTCAATGGTATCCTCATTAAATCATAGGTAACATCAAATAATGTTATCTTATATGGAAAATAATTTTTAGAGATCACATGAAATAAATCTTTATAAAAATATACTTTATGTTTTGGAAAATAAATCTACATTCCACATAATTGAAAATAAAAAATTTCATTGAAATTAACCATTTAATATTGTAGAGTATGTTTCATGGCATTACAGATTCATTACAAGGGGAAATTTTCCCATGCCATATATGTTAAGAAAAGATTCCTTCTTATTTAAAAAAAGTCAAAAAGAACCTTCTATAGATTTAAATAAAAAGAATACATTAAAACCATTTTGAAAAAATTAAAACATGAGTAATGTGACATTATACAAACATAATATAATATTAATAATATTATTTGTAATAATTTTATAAAAACATCATCATGGAATAAAAACTACGTTTTTAGTGAAACATTGAAAGACCATTTTATTAAAAAATACTTTATAAATATCATATCATTTATGTGAGAATTAATTAATTGATTATGATTATTATCTATAAATCTACACAAAAATAGTATATAAAACACAATACAATGAAAATTCATCTACAAAATAAAATTATGTTGACATAATCAATGAAGTATAAGTTTTACTCATGTAATTGAAATTGGGTTACAAATTCAATTACCAATTTGTAATTAGTCAGATCGTATTCCCTATAATGGCATTAATTATCCAATTATTACTTTAATACCATTAATATAATTTGTATTAATGATATTATATATCAAATTTTTGTATATATACACCACACACAAAAATAATGTGGTGCAAAGGAATTTATCTCATAGATGAAAATGTGAGATGAGAAACTCTTTACCTAATGGTTCCCTATAGTTTTTCAGGATTTTTTTAATTCATTAAATAACTATATTAATATTTATAATAACTTATATTATGATTTTACATGATCTTATTAACCATTGATTAATCATATTTCATTATTTTCATGGTTTCAAGTGACATCATTTCATGGTTTCTTGATCAGTTCATTTTTGTATAAGTATGGATTTTCTTACAAAATGGAAATATAACTCCTTATGTGAAATGAAATAGTATTAATGAATTTAAATAAGTTTTAATGGTCCCATATATTTTTTATTTCTTACATTAGTTATATTCATTTTATAAAATGCTAACGATAAATGTTTACTTTAATTTGTCAGTTTTTTTGACAATCACGAACAAGTATTGTTTTATTCAATATTATATATAAATTAGTTAAAGAATATGAAATCAGATATAATATACTTATGGGAATATTATATAATCATAATAATAGTATTATGAACTTCCTGGAATGTATTAAGGGAAGACCAACAAAAACATTATTCATATAGGCGATTAACCGACATAGTTTGGACAATAGTTACATTTCTTTAAATTAAAGGTGGAAATAAATGGTATGGATATTATATTTTTCATTATAAATATACAATTATAGTATTTAAATCATTATAAAATTTTTATATCATGATGGATAATGGATTTTGGTTGAAAATAGAATAATAAACATAATTAACAGTGGTGCTTTGATAAAATTACCTCTTGAATATCACCTCCTTAGGAGACCATTAAGAACTTTGATTTGATATTTTGGTGACATAGATAGCATTAGGACCTGGATAGAGTTTGGAGTATAGGATATTTTAGTACTTTATAATAATCATGTCTTTTGAGTAAAAATGTAGGGGTGAGGTTTGGTACTTTTACTTGATGAGAGGTGGGTTTATGTAATTGAAATAATGATTATTTTATATTTAACACCAAAAACATTGAGGTGGAATTAATTTAGATTAATTATTATTATAATTAGTATCGTATAGTATATTTAGTATTTATTAATACCAAGAACCCACAATTAAATGTTATATTTTTTAAGTACCTTAACCCTTTATCTTTTTATCTTTAACCAGTTGAATTTTTTTACCTACATTAGAGTAAATAAATTTTTTACCGTGGTACCTTTTTTTATACCTAGAAGATAAATTAACCATTAAAAAAAATTTACATTATAATTAAAAATATGGAACAAATTTTATTGAATAAAATTATTATTATTGTATAATTATATTAAAATTATTCCCACAGCGACAATTGAAAATCGGGTTTTTAAATTGAAATGTTCCAAAGATTGAAATATTTTTATTGCTTATCTCAATGTGAAATTGATTATAATGATCTAAATTGGTTGTATTTATTTATAATTAGTCTAATAATTTTAAAAAAAATTAAAATATAATTCAACTACATAAATAAATTTGACGAAAAAACAGTTATCATTTAAAATTCAATATTTTTCACTATTCATAAAATAATGATTCTTTTTCAAAAAAACATATATTTTACCCTAAGAAAATTTTCATATTATGATTTCAATAATGAAAATGATATTTTAAAATAATAGTTACAAAATTTTCATAATTTATATTTAGAAAATGTGTGTAATCAAATGGTGGAAAATTACCTTTTTGAAAAAATATATTGTTTTATGATTCAAATTTGCTTTATTTGTATATTAAGCCTACCACGTTTATTAGATTAATATAAAAACATTTTGGTGAATATATAAAATGTATATGTCATTAATATCTTCCACTAATAGTGATTAATTAAATTTATTATTATAAAATTCCATTGTGACCATAAAACATGTTTTCTATAAAAAACACATCCTTTATGTTAAATTGTTTTTTTAATATTATTTATAATTTATTGGTAACCATAGAGTTAATTTTATAAAAATTTGTGAAATATATTTTTATAATTTAGTAAATTTAATTTAATTCCAACATTTAAAAATCGAGGTGACATATGTTGTTAAAAATAATTATACTTTTGAGTTTGTTTAAGCTCCATGCTTTGTGCAACATAAGTTATCCAATTGATAAGATTTATTAAAGGAAATGGACACATCATAAAATCCTGGGGTGTTACAGGGATAGCATGTAATTACCTAGAAATATAAGGTTCCTGAATTAATCTTCTAATCTAGTTTCCAACAACTAAATTCGGCTTATAAATGTGATATTGAATAAAAATAAGATGTTTTTGGAAAATGTAAGGAAATATAAATTATTCCTTTTACACATCACAAAATTATTTTAAATTATTTCGGATGTGATTTTTTAGGATTAGATTAAAATGAAACAAAAAAATTGTAGAAATTTTCTCTTCTCAACTAGTAGTCAAATATAATAAAATCCTTATTATTACTCAAAAAATATTATTATCAAATAGTTTCCCAGGTTCATCCAAGTCATGTTTTTCATTAGAAATCATAGTTTTATTATATAAATTTCCACTTTCAAGTCCAAAACCTTGGATTAATTATATTATTTATTTTATTTTGTTTAACATATACATATATTATTTTTTATAAATTTTAAAACCCATAAAATATTCTAACTCGGGCCCTTATAGTCATTTAAAATAATTTCTTTTACAATTTTTTAAAATTAATTACACAAATTTCTCTTTGTGGGACCAAATATTACCTCATCAACATAGATATCCACTAATTGTATACATGAAGATTATGTCTTCTTAAAGAAATCAGGATTTTCCTTACCTAATGAAAATCCATTTGATAAGACAAAAGAACTTAAACGAAAATATGAAGCTATAGGAGATGGTTTAAAAACACAATGTGTTTTTAAATTTGGAAAATGGTGATTTATATAACTAGGAGGATGTTCTGCATAAAAATAATCCATTTGAAAAACCATTAGAAAAACAGATTTTTCATATATCTGATATTACTTAAAATTCAAATATTATGAATAGACTAAAATAATATAAATTTAATCTAGTCTAGCTATAAGGGAAAATTTATCATCATAGTCTATAGCTTCTTCTTAATTTTACCCTTTATCTACTAATATATCATTATTCCTTGTTTTTACACAAAACCCATCTTTCTTATATCTAAAAAACCATTTTATATATAACCTGATAGCTATAATGTATATCAACTAATTTTGATACCTAGTTGCTCTTGAACTATTTTAATTCAACTTTAATGTCCAAACCCTAATTTTTCTCTAAAAAAGCATCTTCTATAGACATTGGTTCTATGTGAGATGAAATAGAAAAAATCTCTATAAGGTTTTTCACACTAATTATTATTCTAATTCATTCATCTAAAATACATATAAATTTTTCTAATGGATATTTACTAAGTATTTTAGGTTTTATAGGCATCACACTTTCAGGTTCACTAAAATCCTACATTTCTGTATTTGGTACTGGAAAATCATTTTTAATTCTAAATCCTTTTTATTATCAAAGATAGGAACATATCTCATATTTTTAGAATAATCATTTAGTTCATCAATTTGAGTTACTTTTTAATAAAAATGAACACTCTCATCAAATATCACATGAGTTTATTCTTTAAAAAAACTCATCGTTTATTGAGAAATCTATCTACTTTTGAGGTAGTATAATAGATGAGAAACATTCCTTCATTTCCTTTTGGATTGAACATACCAAAATTATCCTTGGTATTTATAATATAAACCATACATACAGAAACCATAAAGTATCACACTTTTTTGATTTCAAGATGCTGCATCACATAGGTTTCTTTCTTAAAAATAGGACAAATTAGAACTATATTTACGAAAAAAACATGTTTTATTCCCAAATTAATCTAAAAAATGAATAGTAAGGTTTTATTCATATAACATATTCATAAAAAAAATATTGTGAAGTGATATTACTCCTTTTAAAAAAGCCATTTCAATGGGGTGTCCTGGGGGAAGAAAATATATGCTTTTTACAATGTTTTGAATAATAAAAATTGAACTCATGGTCCTCATATTCAACTATATGTTCACATAATAATTAATTAATTTGGAATTCGTTCTCTATTTCAACTAATTCTCGAAAATATTATAAAAATAGAACAAAAATAACTTATAACATGTAAATATAAAACTAATATAAATATAGTATAATCATCTACTAAAACATAAATCAAATATTTTCATCTCATTATTTCAATTATTTATGGACCAAATAAATCCTTATAAATAGTTTCTAGTGGTAAAAATTTTGAAACCTATTGAATTATTTTGAAATATATATTCTGTCACCTTCCAATTTGGTGTGCATAGCATTGCTTATTTTTATTCAATTTTGGTGGAGGTAAATTTGAATCTAAATTTGAATTCGAAAATTTTCTTAATGAAAAAATATTTTAATGTCCCAATATTATATTCCTTATCCAAGAATAATTTGTTTCATAATTAATCATGTCACATTTTTCTCCTTAAAAAATAATATCTAGAGTATAAGTTTTTTTATATGTTGTGGCTTATATATAAGAATTTTTATCTTTGAAAACAGTGCATTTTTCATTTAAAAAAGAAAAAAAATAACCACCATCACATAGTTTATAGAAAATTATCAAATTGTTCTTTGAATTGTCCACATAGATAACTTAGTTGATAAGGATTGAGTACAGATTTCAAATAAATCTATCTCCAATAACCATTCCATTATTATTTTTCCCAAAGGCGACATGACATCAATATATTTTTGATAAAGGGTGAAATTTTTATAAACCACCAATCAGGAGCCTTCAGCATCCACATTCCATATACCATATTTCATTGGTTCTTTTGGACCTTTATATCTAAATATATAAATTAAAATGAAATTGTTTAGGTACCCATATTTTCCTAGCTTGAGTAAGGTTAGAAATTAAAGAATTAAGAACCCAAATCTATTTGTGTTTTCAAAAACAATCACCACTAAATTCCAATAAAATAATTCTGAAAATATAATTTTTAACTCAACAGAACTATATGGTTCTCAAACTAAAATAACATTCATTGTTCCCTATCTCACCATAATTAAAATATTTAATTTTTTAATGATTTAAATTCTTGAAACATTGTATAAATAGTTATTGTGAAACATTTTATTTCACCTTGAATTCTTATTATAAATCTAATTTTATGTGTTTTATTTTTACCGATAATTTTATTTAAATATTTTTAACAATTATTAACTAAAATAAATTAATTTATCAAATAATGAACTTATTGATTAATTTTTTTAATTTTATTTCCATTTTTATTGCATGATTCAGTATAATTTTCCCATATGGTTTTTATATTTTTACATTATAGAGTTAAGTCCTATTTTAATTTAATAATGTAATTGATAGAATTTTTAAGAGTCCTATTTTTCTTTTTTAAAGAAAATACATTGATTCTAGCATGGGACAATAATCATCTAGTTCCTCAAATGAGAAATGTTTATTCTGTGGTCACTATTTCTATTAATAAGAAAAGTATGAATGTTCATCATCAGATTTTTCCATAAAACACGTGATTGATTTCTAATTATAATGCTCAAAATTTGATTCTAAATATGTAACACCACTATAATATTTTGAAGTAATCCAAATTGGATTCATTTATTTCATTGATTTCTTCTTATAACCGACATTCTAGAAATAATTATATTCTGACATTTTATCATCATTAAGTTGTGGAGAATATTTCATGATGTGTGTGATTGTTTCCTTACCTTTAGAAAGGTCAAAGATATATTTGTAATACTTACTACATAGTAAAGTGGTTAACATTGAGGTCGATCTCAAGGAAGTAGTGTCGAGATCCGAAGTTGTTTTTTCAAAAATATTTATGTGTTTTTATAATTTTAAAAATAGTAAAATACTGATGATGATCACATATTAATAAGGATTAAATAGTAGTGAAAAAAAAGAAACACCATGGAAACAAAATAATATGATGAACATGAAAAGATTGAGAGATATAGAAGAAAACTAAACCATAACAGGTACAAACCGAGGTCGATCCACACATGACATTTTATCTTGGATATTATTAATAATTAAATCGTTAATTATTAACCCCTCTATGAATGATCGATGGCTTAGAATGCACACCTATCACACCTAAAAAATTTATCAGTAATCTGAAAAATTACTTCCATCACATGAGAACCCTCCCAGAGTAATGAAATGTCTATATCAAATCAATCTTGTCTTGAATTTCTTCTTAATAGTAGTGATTTTAAAATAATTAAAAATTTCTGAATCCTCTCTTAACTGCTTGATCGAGTGAGATAAGTGAATAAGCGGGAATTATATACAGGGATAATGGATAAATAAACTCATACAAACAAAGAATGTTATCACCCACACCCCAAATCACCTTCATGATCTCCTCTGAATGATGAAGTGAAAATGATGATCATGTTGAATCATAAATCACCAGCTAGAATTGGTTTTTACAACTTAAATGAGACCATGTGAATTATCTCTCAATTAATGGAGATTGGAGATTAGAACACTATACATGGATGAACAGACAAAAAAATATCTTATTTGAATTAACATGATTGAGCAAATTAGGTATACTTATAAAGATAAAACCAAATCCAAAACATGATATTAGAATATGAGGATGTATTGGGGTGTATGTATCCAATTTAGAAGATGGTTCTTATGTTTGT